>BSBM01000272.1:4507500-5167500 GCA_027924585.1 Larix kaempferi | reverse complement strand
TTTCTTTAACCACTCGAGGAAAACCTTTACACAACATAAAAATTTAACATAAGCTTCATCTAGATTGCAAAAAATCAAGGCCTATGTGATCACAAAAACAAATTATATTCATCCCAACACTTGAAAGACGAGACTCACTAGAGACCATGACAAACTTATCACAAGTGGTGACCATGACATGGTTATCTCCACTCTACTCTTCTAGTCAAGGAAGAGGGATTACAATGAATACGTTGCTAGTAAGCAATAACCCAAATTGAAATGCATGCAAAATCAAACACTCAACCCAAATTGAAATGCAAGAAAACCCAAATACATGCATTTAACCCAAACGCAAATGCAAGCAAATCCAAACATAAAAACAAAAATTGTTTATAAAACACGTGTGAAATAGATGTCCATTAAAGACCTATTGTGTTGAAAAAAGTGGAGAGGTTCATAGGCTCGCTAAGAATAAATTCCTACCAATCAAAAAATATTTCACTACGTTGGGAACTTGCTTCGTTAGTGTACACAACATTTTTGCAAATCCATGACCAAATCCTGAATAATGTCCCTACAACATTAACCATAGAAAAAAAGAAATTAAAGACAATAACACATATAATGAAATAGAGTCAATCACAACTACAGAGGAGAAAACATCATGTTATGGATTCAATTCACGTTTGATTCATTCATGAAAGCAAAGAATGACAAATCCCATCTCCACAATGCGACTAGTTCCTATGTGCCATGGTTCCAAAGCACATACCATTGCATTCTAAAACATCACTTTTGTGATCTCCTTTTGCAACTATATTGGTCGAATGGATGGCCAAATACAAATCATAGCATGGGAAACATAATAATGCACATGGATAAGGAATAATGACATGAATAAAGGAAAAATGTAGCAAACCCTCCAGGAAATGCAAATGATGATAGGTGGACATGCAAACAAAAACATGAAGGAGTACAAGCAATAGAGAAGCCATGAACAATTACAAGGGCAAGCTCAAAGGGTTTCAAGGTGGAGAGACCAAGCAAGTATAATTGCATATCATATACCACCCTACTAGGTTATATAGGTGTAATAGGGTGTTATTGTCTCGATTTATGTTTAATCTACTGTAATATATTTATATTTGTTTCAGTATTCAATATTCATTATCATTTAAAGAAATTCAAAATGTTTGACATGTGAAAGATAAAATAACATTTCTTTAGGATTTCAACCAATAAGTTTGAAGTGCTTAATGGACATTGGATGAAAATTCATGTAAATAATTATGTAGCAAGTTAATCTCAATACTTAGAAATAAAACAATTGAAATTGATAAGTAAAATCCCTGCATGAATGTTTTCACAGTGTTAAACCATTGTGTTCAGTCTTCAATCACATCGTGGATACCGATCACAATTGCTTCAATAAATATGCTATAGCAGAGCACTTCTTCCATACCAAGCACCACATTTGCTTTGGTTAAACTAAAATTCTTGCTTTCACTGCTCATTCGTCCTCTTGACTTATTAGAGAAACTCTAGAAATCGAAAAGCATCCTAATAGCTTCAATTGAGAAGATGGCTATAAACTAAGCCAATCGTAGAAACCCTTGATCCATCATATCATTCATTGAACCAAGTCTTTAATCTCTCATTTTCTCCCCTAACCAATTCATTTCTTTTTATTAATTATTCTTAAATTACTATACTCTTTCATTTGTTTAGCTTTACTCATCAATAAATTAATTTATTATCATTACTCCCCCTTTTTCTAATTTATTTTACTTCTCGTACAATTTAAATACATCATAAATCTAAAATTATCTATTATTATCTGAATTTCAATCCTATTTTTTGCTTTAAAGTAATTATGTGTTCTCTCTTTTATTTTTATTATTTTAAAATCTTTTATCTTCAATCATTTCCTTTATCTCTTTTGTTTTACATCATATATTAACATTTAGTTTGTTTTACTTTATATATTAACATTTAAATTTTTTAAAATAAATTAAATTTTTTAAAATAAATTAAATTTTTAGTAAATCTAAATATTATTATTTAACTATTTTTATTATTTTTTTTAATTTTTAGCGTTTCTTCTTCTTCTTTTTATTTTCATTTTCATTTTACTTTATATAATAACATTTATTCCTTTCTAAATGAATTCAATATCAATACCCTTATCATATTTATTTTGTAACCTAAAAGTCACTTAATTTAGTCATTTCTTTTTAATTAAACATTTATAAATATTATAATCTTTTAACAAACCACTAATTAAAATATTTTATTCATTTATTTATCGATGAATTTAAATACCTTTTATTAATTTATTTTATTGGATATTTGAATACCTTATCCCTCAATTATATCTTAAATGTTTTATTTTATTATTATAATTACATTTTTAATTATTAACTTCTAATCAAGTCCATCACCTCTTAGAACCATTAATCCACTAATTTTCTTCTCTAACCTATCCCTAACATATTAATTGAACGAATATGTATCTCCTCCAACTATTTTTAATCAACCTTGCTCTTTTTTATTTGCTGTAGCTTTTTGTGATCCCGAAGATCGGTGGGTTGCCCACCCGAAGAGCATAATTGTTTCAAAATATCTAAATAGTGAAAATCTAGAAGTTTGAACACAAAAGTAAAATACCATCCTTGAATGTTGATTTTCAAACTTATGGCTCCCTATCCAAACTCCTCTCCTCTTGCATGGAATGGAATTTACCTCCAATCAATCTCTTTTAGCTCCATAAAAAGGTGGCTTTCTAAGCCCTCGATGTCCAAAGTTCCAAGAACAACAATAGTGCCAATGATTGGATATGATAATGAAATACATAATTTGAGACTAGTAAAATTTTGTATCATCTATTTCTTTTCAAGTCGGTGCTCCAAAACTCAAGATTAGTTATTTCTTCAAATTTTCCAACCCTTCCTCTTCATTTTCTCCACCTCTTTATCACCATCTTCGCTTCCAAAATCCACGCCTCCTTCTTCCTAATCCTGCCCTCCCCTACATTTCAAGACTCCTACGGGAAAGGTAGTCAACCCTTCCAATCCTATGGATTACTAACCTTATCCTAGGGGTTAAGACAAAATAATAAACTAATGAAATTAAATACAAGTCTTTATGTACTCACTAACATTATAAATACAACTCTTTATGTACTCACTAACATTTTAATGTATCTAACATTTCATTCAAGACTAAATGACAAACAACTAATCATATATGTTTATTTCTTCACACAAACCAACCAAAAGTTATTGAATCCCTATCTTACCTTAAGACATTTATATCTATATCATCTAACTTCCAAAGTCACCAAATCATTAATTAATTAATAATATATTTTAGTAATTATGTATTTATGAAACCATAATAGTGAACGTGTCCACTATGTAGGCATAACTAGTGCACATATATCCCACTCGTGGACTATAATAAACTTGAGTGATGCTCCTAATGGATAGTTCTTGAATGCTCACAATCAATCGTGCATAACAATAAATCAAGTAAATGCATCATCAAATAATATTCATTAACAAAACCACAATAATTCATCACTCTTCTATAGTTATATTTAAATTATCATAATGGAATTGAACAAGTGTTTTAAACATTGTAGAAACTAGGTAAGTAAAGAGTGACATATTCAATTCCTTTTAGGATCCCAGACTAACTCAAAATCATTCTTCCTCCTAAACACATATTCGCGTCTTTCATCTCCCATTCCTTTCTTTTGTACAGCATGTTGGAGCGCCAACTATTCCAACCTAACTTCAAATATAACTCGAAGGAAAAGTCATTGACTATATCCACCTAACTTCTCCAACAAGCAACTGACATTCATCATCACATGTCTAGGGATGCATTGCTAACAAAACCCTGCCACAACTGTAGGTTTGGAGGATACATAGTGGGAAACACCTTCACCCCTCTTGATATAACTAATGGCAACACCCTAGCATTGATTGTATTATGCAATTATTGTCATTTTTAAAGCCACGCCATCGAATAACCATTTTGGGAAACTATGCATCCTATCAAAACCACACTTACCCATATATCATAAAGATGTTTGAAACCAATAATCAAATCATAAAATAATGATATTAGCATACAACTACCCTTATGATGTCCATGGCATCCTGCTACCTCAGCACTACAATTATTTGAATATGCATAGCACATTAACTTGTAGATTAACTTACCAAAACACATCTCCAAGCATAAATGTATAACAATTTCACACTATAAACTAAGTTACACATAGACATTTAATGTAAGAAAAGTATGCTTGTTTACCACATACATCACATGAGTTATACAATTTCTCGATAAAATTGAGCTAGCATCCATATACCAAAAATTTACATTTTAATTTCCATGTTTAAAGGAAATAACATAATTTTCATCATGAAAAACATAAAATTGTAAAACTCATATATTATCCACACATACATAGATCCAAATTCCTTCATGACATTAGTCTCTATTAGTCTAGTTGAGTGCAATAGATACCAATAAAATAAATAGCAAGATAAGCCATATTATAGTTAAGTTGTTGAAATCCAAAATGTGGGGCATTACACATCGCAAATGAGAGGTTGAATGAGAGGGTCCAAGAAACATGGAGAAGTAGCAAAATAAATAATGGAATTCAATGCACAATGAAGACAATGCTTACCTCCACACATGCCCTCATTGGATGTTTCCATACGCCATGTAAGCTGGACTACATGACCAATTTGGGTGGATTTCTAAGGGTGGCCCACTACTAGCCTCCCTCCATATATCGAACAATTTTGATTAGAGTTAGCAAGAATTAAAAGTGTGATTGCATTCTTATTGTGGGTTTATATTTATATCATATTTAGCTAATATGATTTTTTATTAATAAAATAATTCAATATTTATAAAAAACTAAAATGTTGTTAATAAGTGGAAATGTTTTATAAATCTGATCAACCTTTCAATTGTTAATTGCACTGAGGAGGCACATTTCTACAACTCGGGTGAGGGGGAAGTGTCTATTTGTCCCATAAAAAATAAATAAAAATAAAAAATAAGAATACATGCATCAGTGTGGTGTAGTATAGTGGAGCTCAGGTGGGGGGAAGTGTTCATATATCCCATAAAAAAATAAAAATAAGAATAAGAATACATGCATCAGTGTATTGTAACATAGTAGTGAGAGGGGTGTGTGATGTAGTTTATTGGTAAAAAGCTTGCAAATTTAATCCCTCTCAGTACTTTGTAAAACTAAAGTTATATAGATTTATACTAGTTTATAATAATAATAATAAATGTACCTACTATACTTTCACTAAATTTGTACATATCTATAACACTTGCATGAAGACTAAAGTCTTTCCATGCCTTGTATACAATCTTTATTCTGATTTTTTAATGCTTAGTAACTTGCACACATAAAGCAAAAACTCAATTTGGTGAGCATAAAGATTAAAACAAGCTTATTGTATAGTGGTTTGTGTATGTTCACTTTTGCAAATGGGGAGCATGAACACGATAACGTGTAGATGCAACTAAAGAAGCAAGTTTATAACATGGGTCCTTACTTACAACCAAAGGTGATTGGTTTCGGTCATATCTAAGAACGTTTAATATCAGTCTATGGTCACTGCCTTGCATGTCACAAGGGCCTCTTTTAATTCCACCATTAGCATAATTAATATTGATTCCATAACACACTCACTAATGTTGTCATTATGATGATTGATATCATAGGAATTAAGAAGGATATATGGAGCAATGAGACATGTATCAAAGTTTAATTTAGAGGATTTCCATATAAATAAAAAATATCATGTTTACTCAAATTAATAGAAAAAACTAGTATATAACATTTTAGCTCAATTTTTGAAGATTTCCATAAGATTGAATAAATAATTGATGTTATTAGATGAATTGGTTGAGACTAATATATGAAATTTGGTATATCGATGAAAATTGATTAATAAAGTCTCGTAAAATAAAATCATGATTAATAAAAGAAGATTAGTTGGTATTTCTCTCTCCATGCTTATTAAGCAAGACAAAGAAATTGCCTAACTTAGTTTAGTTTAGTTTTTTGTTTTTTTTTCTTCGTAGCAAGAGAAAAATGAGTTCCACATCAAGTATAAGACCACTTGAGTAATAATATGCCTTAGAGTATCACTTCCACCGCACTAAAACATGTTCAATGTTAATAATGGCATTTTACTAGAATATATCTTAGCAGTATTTGGCTACTACTAGATGGGTTCAATGCATGTGCCTAACAATTAAAGCTAAACTAAGTAGTACAGTCTTCCAACCAGGCGTAATTTTACCTCATACTCTATGAGGAAAAAGGTAGTTACAACCCCTCAATGTACTCAAGTAAAAGCCAAAATATTCGATACAACTTTTGAGTGCTCCCAATATGTTTCACTTCATACGAGAACAAAACACCACCTTGTTGCACTTTTACCAATCTAGTTTCTACCTTTCAATTCTTTTTTCCTTGGAAATAAATCCTTGGGAAACCCTTGGGACTTCCCCCATTCCAAGGATGGTACCTAGTATAAAGTGGATGGCGTAAACTTAGTGTGCCTAACCCCGTGGGAATCGAACTGGGGATCTGCACAACACACTAGATTACCAACAACATCCTAGCAATAGTGGGGCAAACCGATTGAGCTAACTCTCATATCTAGTGCCTACCTCTCACTTGGATTTTAGTTTCCATAATTATTATGCCAATGGAATTTTTTAAGGAGACAATGTCTGTACATTTTTTTTTCCCCAGACTGGTCAATATTTATGGTCGGTTTTGGAGAAAACAAGTCTACCAAATATCATCTTCCATGTGTCCTCCCCTTGTCACATGTATATCTGATGCCAACCTCTTCATCTCTTCTTGCCAACATCTATGTCCTTGATTCACAAACCATTTCAAATGGAAACATTGCAACATGAAACCTACATATGGTTACCTGCAACAACAAGGCCTTTTGATGGTGACTTGGATTAAGGATAATGGACTACTTTTTTTAGTTATACTTCTCTTTCAAATTTATTGTCTCGAAGCATTTAATATAAAAAAATTCAAAAACAAGTAACTTAGACTATTGCAAAAAAAAATTACACAACTCATAAACTATATCTTGAAGGAATATGGCAACACCCAAGCTCTACCATTATGACAAGAAAGTGTGTCACAAAGCCAACTAAGCATCCCAACATTGGAACAAATTACAAGCAAAGCAGTAGCCATAACCCCAAAACAAAACACATCCAAGACATTGTGCCTCGTGCTCAATAAAGAATCCATTGGAACACACTCAAAGGTGATGCATATGTCACACCTCCACCATATATAGAGTCCCAAGAGTTGCAACATTTCGATAATTATATGTGTATGCTTTTATTGTGTACATCAATTATAGAAATAATCCAAAATCTAACAAACAATATTTTCTATCATTATATGTGTATGGTTTTATTATGCACATCAATTATATAAATAATTCAAAATCTAACAAGAGCCACGTGGTGGCAATGTCCCCATCATTACTATTACCACATGCGGTTGCGTTTTAGATTAAATTAAAAAACATAATAACAAATTAAAAAACTTTGAAAAAATATTGGTTATCAAAAACTAAGTATAAATGATATAATATAAAAATAATATATATTAATTAATTTAATATACATTATTATTATCAAAGTGCAAAGCTCTTTCCCAACAAAGGAGGGGATAGCTTGCTTCTTAACTACCCATCTCAACTGCCCCATCTCAATAGCACTTGAAGCAAGCATGATAGAAATAACTCTATCCAAAAACTATACTTTATTACATTTTTTATTTTTTTTTATCAAGTGCAAGCATGATAGAAATAATTCTATCCAAAAACTATACTTTATTACATTTTTTATTTATTTTTATTTATGCTTAACGCTGTGTTTAAGTTTCGCTATCAAATTTAGTAACTTTTATAAATATATTAGGTTTATATAAATTATACGTGGTATCTACAATAATTTATGACATGATGTTGTATTTGTTTTCCTTTGATGTGTTTTGGGAAAAGCCAGTGAATAAGCCTCTTTAAATGGTTTCCTCTGACTCGCTCCCACACCCATTATTTTTACGCTCTCTAATGTGATGTTCCATCAAATTATTGTCACAAATCATTGGCAAGCTCATGCAAAGTAAAAATTAGGTAGATTTCTTCTAGAATATAAAGAAATGTTGTTTCATTGTTT
Organism: Larix kaempferi; assembly: GCA_027924585.1. Classification (NCBI taxonomy): domain Eukaryota; kingdom Viridiplantae; phylum Streptophyta; class Pinopsida; order Pinales; family Pinaceae; genus Larix; species Larix kaempferi. The sequence continues at coordinate 5,159,247 of BSBM01000272.1, read as the reverse complement.
TATTTTCATTTTTGAAAGTTGTTTTATTTTTATACATAATTTAATAAGTCTTAGGGGGTGGTCCTGGTTTAAAAAAAATTAATTTAATAACTACATTAGTTGGCACTTGTAAAAAAAAGCTTAATCTTTTTTCATTTTCAAAAATTAAATTAATTGTATAGTTAATAGGGTTTTTTTCTTAATTACTTCATAGTGGCACATACATACATAGTAGTTTCTACACTCGAAACTTAAAAATACCTATAAATTTATTGTTGACATGCTTTCAGTAATATGTGCATCTGTCTCACACTTTTTGAAATGTATGATTGAAGTACTTTCAACTACAAACAAAATTTAGTGTTGAACTTCATGTGCAATCTTGAAGAGTGCTCAACTGGGATAAATATTTTGTACCAGCATGCTTCAGCTCATTAGTTTCAGACTCTTTGAGTGAAATAACAGTTTCAGAAGCTCCAACCAAAACCTTTACTTTGCTTTTCCTGGTATGATCCAACTTATTCATTGTTTCTTCTATAACATGATTCAACATAAACTCTTATGATGCTTTCCTTCCTTGTACAGCCTGGTTCCTTAGAACAACATTCTCTGGTTGTGGATTTGAATCAAAGTGGTCAATGTTTTTTCCTCTTCTAAATCTTCTTCTCTCCAAAGCTCGTTTTTCTTCTTGGATAGACAGCTCTTGACCTCTTCTGAACCTTGGTATATCCACACCCTAATTGTCCTCTTTAGCAGCCATCATTCAACGCTATTTTCTAAACCTAGAAGATTCTCCTTGTTCATCATGTGATCCACTTTCAGAATTTTCACTATATTCAGAGTGTTCATAATATTGGTCATCAAATTCTTGATCATCATAATCCATATCAATATTTTCCCCATATGGTTAAAGAACACCACTCTACTCACCAACATATTCATCGCAATCTGTGATTTCATGAGCTATAGGAATCATAATTCCATCATTGGAATGCTCTTTAACAGAATGGTCATCTTCATAACCATTATCCTTCATCAGAACATGTTCATGCTCCTTATCACTTGATTCACCAACACTCTGAGAATGTTCATCAACAATATCCTCATGCAAGTTCCTCGATTGGACATTGCCATCTATTCTCCTGTTATGTTCCTCTTGAGCATTAATTCCTTTCAAATTCCCAACATCAACCTACATTTTATCAACAACATCATGATTTCCTATTAAACCCAATTCATTGTATTTGGAAAAGTCAACCTTCCTTGCATATATTGATTTTTCATTATCTTGACTCATCTTCTTCCTATTGGAGGAACTAAGTTTCTCACTAATAGGAAAACAACCTGGAGTAGACTATGTCCCCGAATTCCAGTGCTACAGTAACTTGATTTGTTTTGGCGCCTTGTACATATCATTTGTATTTGTTTGTATTTTAATATTTCTTACCACAATGAAGCTAAATTTATGCTCCTTGCTATCCTTGAGCTCATATTTTCCAGCACCATATTCTCCTTCCCTAAAGTCTATCTTTGGTGAAACCAACTTCCAATAAGAAATCCGACTGATCTTCAACGTCGCTCCCAACATGTCACTTTCCTTTGGCACTTCCTCCAAATTAATCTCTCACATACCTTCGATGTTAATGCTTGAACTTTTTTCTTCAATGGCACTAATGTATTCATTCTTTCTAACTTTTAGGGATGATAGTGTCCCCGAGTAGTTCAGACTCATAGTTAGAACTATACATTTCTCCATCTCCATCATGTCTTGAACATACTAAATGCATTCAATTTTTTTCCTGTCAATTAGAGCTTGAAAATATTTCCTTGAAGAAGACTGAAGATTGGGGTAGCCTCCTGTTTGAATATATATCACACGACATATGACTTTTTCTAGATACTCCCAGACATCGATGGCTAAGTCTTTGCTTAGCTCAGAGATAGATTCGATCCGATTCTTCAACAAAGTCACAAAGGTAGGATGACATAAAAATTTTGGAAGAGAGATGCCCTGTGCCTCTTCCAATAACACTAGTTCCTCGGACATAAAATGCTTTCCTAACACTTCTCTCTCTTTGAGCGGCTCAAAAAAATAACTCTTGAACTTCCTGCTTAAGCAAGAAGAAAAATGCATCTCATAATCAGACCCATCCTAAAAGTCCTCAAAATCACCCATGATAATAATCTTGTTTAAGATACCCTTAATGGCATCCACCAAATTCATAAATTCAACCATTGCCTCATCATAATTAGAAAAATGTTTAGGCAATGTACCCAGCTCTGACAACCTCTTTGAAAGTGTCACATCGATGTTTTTCACAGCCTCCGGGAGGCACATTCTGATTCCCATTGCTTGAATCTGCATAAGTTTTTCAGTAAAATTAAGTCAAAACCCCCAATAACTCAAACGCAAACGAGGACCGAAAATATAATACTAGAACCACAAAACCAACCAGCAATAGAACCTAAAGTCTGAACAAGCCAACAAGTAATTGCGATTCCAATCGTATCAAAGCTCTCCACTTTTACATTATCAATTGTATCAGACCTGTCAACCTCCACAGTCATCGTCTTGCATTTCATCGTCTTCTCAAATATATACATACCACTATGGAGAAGAAGGACAAGATGTAGGGTTGACTCCTTCTAAAGGTTATAGTCCACCAGAGTTCTTCCACCTTCAAGTTGCTTCCTGTTGTAGGTACAACAGATCCCATGTTTTAATAAAACATGGGAGCCCCAAAGTTTTATATGCAAAGGTAATGATTAAATGCCATGGTCATTTTGGGGTTTTCATCATGCTTTCATTGCTTTGCTTTGATTTGATTAAGTTAGTAATTTTTCCTTTTGAAAATTACCTTGATTTTGTGTGTTTTTATAAGTTGCGGAAAGCACAAGTTTTTCCTAACAAGTTAGTCCTTCCGCAACCCGCAATTTCGCAATCCGCAATGCAGATTGCGGAAGCTTGGTTTTCTGGTTTTGAAATATTTTTGTTCTGCAACCTGTAACCTAGAATGCAGATTGCGGATGCGGAGTTGTTTTTTTTCAATAATTGTGGTTGTTTACACCCACAACCCGCAATGTGGATCGCGGGAATACCTTTTAATTAGTTTTGCACTTTGTGATTCCGCAACCCACATTTGCGGATTGCGGAAGGTGTTTAAGTAATAAAGCTCACGTTTTGCGTTCCCGCAACCCATAACCCGCAATGGCGGATTGTGGATTGTGGAAACCTTTGGTTTGTTAATGTGTAGAGTTGCGATCCCGCAACCCGCAACCCACAATTGCGGATTGCGATATTGTGGGAAGGTTGTATATATTTTCAAAATAAACTCTCTCAACTCGTCTCCCGCATCCCACAAAATTAGATCTCAGCTGTCGATCTGACTTAATCCTACGACCCAAATTTTACTGATGGAATCAATAAATATGTGAGTTTTTCTATTTTCCTTTATCGTTTTTCAATTTCGAAAATTACCTACTGCGTGGATTTTACTGTGAATTATTACCAAAGGTCATTTTCTGCCATTTCTCAGTTAATACAGGTTGGTTTCACCTCATTTTTCATTTTTGATTGTTTGCAGTTTTGTTATTTTTGAATTATTTCTGATTTGTGTTCATCTATTTATCAGAAATCTCCAGTTTTTCAAACATGTCTCGCAACACTCGCTTCAAAACGGTTCAGAAAGACTTGTTGAACAAAGACCCAAACTTTGGCATTCTTACCGACACTAGTGACAAGGTTTTGAAACTTACCGGATTGATTGGTCCAAAATTTACTCTATATTTGATAATGACGACCTATCTGATATCCAGAATGACCGCCATGCCTATGAAAAAATTAGGAATTCACAGCTCCATGCCATAGCTTCCAGACCTGCTATTATTCCTTATACGGACGTTGTTAAGTGGATTATCACCCATGCCAACCCTAAGGACCGCTCTTTTAATGACAGCAGAGGTGCTCAATTGGCTACTTTTCGTCTTGAGGTTTTCACTAGAGCTTATGCCCTGAAACCTGTCGTTCAACCCCTTAATGCTACATTCCTGGATTATGCCAAGACTAGGTATAACTTTGATGAAATGGTGAAGTCCTGGATGAACAAACTAAAAATTTTCATGCCTACGGCTGATAATTCATACCCGGTTTCGTGGTTCAAGGAACCCTACTCCCTTCTGGTAGCCATGTTATGTAGGATTTATGGTCTCCCAAATTGTCCAGTGTTCAAAGCAGAATGGGCACCTATAGCTCATCATATCCTGACAACTGGGGAGTCATTCCCCTGGGCATTCATCTTATCAACAAAATTAAAGACTGCCATTGAAAGATAACAGAAAACACCGAAGAAGCCCCATTTCTTCTACTCTGCCAATGTGATTGATGTCTTCTGTTCAGAATTCCAATACCCTTCCATGGGGTGGAATTGGACCTTAGCTTCACCCGCAATTCAGATTTACTGCTCAGCCGTATGGGAAAGCAACTTTGTCCCTTTGATTTATGACATCTGTGACCATTTCTTTGGTGCAATTTACCAACAGATTTTCAGGGAAGATGGCCCTACCTTTTCCCCCGATGCCAAGAATCTCATCCCTACCCTTGGTGATTGGTATGTGGGGGAAGATTTTGCTTACATCAGAGTTTGGGGAAGCAACACAGTGCATCTGCTACCAAGAGTGGTCCCAAACAAACTGTCGTTGGAGGAGATATCTTTCCAGATTGTTACAGATGGGGTTTACCTTAAACTCACTGGACCTAAAAGAAAGGGATGGCCTAAATTCCCCTTGATCCTTGGGCCTTTGGTTATCCCAACTTCAACTTGGGCTACAGTGCTGGGAGACAAAATTGCTACTTTGAAATTGAGATGCACTCCCAAAATAATGCATGACCCTAAGCTTTTCTGGTTGCTCACAACAAACAAGAACATATGAAGCTGAATATTGGCTACACCCATCAAGATGTTCCTAATGACTCCATTCATCACGGAGTTAATCTTTTCTCTGAGGTCCTGGTGAGGACCAAAAGCAAAGAAGAACAAAGCCATATTCTTCAGTATCAACAGGAGCTTAAAACCAAGGTTTTGAGCTATAGAAAAATGCAACTCAACCTTGGACAAGGAATAAAAGGAAGCACAAAAAGCAAGTGCTCCAATGATGCTGACTTATCCGGATGGAGACAAAGGAAAAGGCCCTATGGAGGATCCTCCGAAGTTGAAAACTACTGCAGAGTTAAAAGTGTTAATGCAAACATCTCAGCAATTGAAACAGAAATTAGCACATATGACTTCGGTATTAGTTACCCAAGCAGTTACTACAACCAACCCAACCAGTGATACTCAAGTGGTTGTTGTAAGTGACCCATCCAATGATGTCAAAGTGGTAGTTGTAAGTAACCCAGCAAAGAGACAGAAACTTCAAACTTCTGCTTCTCAAATTCCTACTCTTCATATTGAAGATAGTGATGTTGAGGATGAAACACTTCCTTCTGTTGTTCCTATTGTACAGGAAGTTACAGAAACCTCCCAGGAAGTTACATATTTACTTAGGAGCATAACAATGGATGACTCTGTCCCAGATGAACATTTCTCTGAAGTTACTGTTGCAATTGACACAATGACTTATGTACTCTCACTTCCTTATGTTGGACTCCTTTCCACTGCATCTTCTGGAATTACACCACCATCCACCATATCCCAATTATTTGATGCACTAGATTCCATTACTGCTCCAATTCCAACCATGTCAGTTCCACTTCCCATTTCATTATCAATTGTTGCCGAGATCCAGTATTCAACTATCTCTCTGCAATCACCACTATTTACTTCATCACCTCCTGCCACCAATGTCCAAAGCCTAGTTGGTCCTTCCTCACCATCGGTTGCTGATACCCCTATTTCACTTCCTGAAGTTTTCACTTTGATTCCTTCTCCAACCTCTGTACCATCAGCTGCTGAAATCATCCCTTCATCCCCAACCACTTCTCAGATCACTATGTCAATACCTAACTCTACTGTTACACAGACAACTCCACTAATTGCAACAAGAGAAGTAGTTATATCTTTAATTGAGTTGGAAGCTACCTGTGAGGAGGATATTGTAGTTCCCCTTGGGGATTATTTTTATAGTAAGACAACAAAAGCAGTGGTTAAAAGGGGAAGTAAGAGGAGTAGGGGATCAACTGTATTGCAAGCACCTGTTCCTAATAACCGGGTAATTTGGGCCAGACAGTCTGATGACATCCAAAAGGAGGCAATAGAGACTGTAGCAGCTATGGGGGAATTTGATGGAGCTAACTTTGATATAGTAACCTCTCTAAATAAGGAAATTGATTTGAAAAAAGAAGAGTTGAATAAACTTCAAGAGCAGTTGGTAAAGGCGAATGAAGAACATGAATCTTATGTTCATGAATTGAATAAGGCATTTGAAAATAAGCTTGAAGACCTACAAGAACAAAATGCTTCTCTTCATACCCAATTACAGGATGTTGAAGTCTTGAACGCTACCAATGCATAAAAGATAGCTCTACTAGAAAAGCAGCGCGAGGATGCAACTGCAAGTGCAGCCTCCTCTTCCTTTTCTAAGTTCTCTCAGCAAGAGTTTAAAGACTTGGAAAATCAGGTGAATGAGGAGCATCACAAGCTCCTAGCTGAACTGTTTACTGCCCTGAATGAAATTCAAGAGACTAACAATGCTTTCGAAAAGATGTCTGTCATATTTAACCAACGGGTGGAGAAAAGACAACAAGCTTCTAAGGCCATCGATGACATTGTCAATTGGCAGAGGTATATCCAGGAAAGGCCAGATGACATTCCTGTGTTGAATAGTTTCCAGTTCAGAAGAGTCGGGACTTCTTTGCACGCCTGGCAGAATGTCCTTGACATGATAGAAGAAACAATCACAAAGGAAAAATCTATTTGTGGAAGAAGGTGGTACGCTGTTGATAATATCATGGTCAGTCTAAAATTGCCTACTATGGATCTAATTGAAGAAGCCTTCCCACCCAAGTTAATGATCGAGCAGGTTGAAAGCAGATGTGAGGAAATCAAGGAAAGGATCCAATAGCTCGAGCATATCCAGATTGCAGATGTGGATCAGTTCATCAAGCAACCGATTAACTTGGAATGCAAGATCCACATCTATCTGCGGACTTGTGATGCCTAGTTGGGGCTCGAATCAGCCAACTTGTGATGCCCAGTTGGGGCTCAAATTAGCCAACTACCCAGATGTTGATGAGCTATTAGTAGTTAGAACCAAGTGGCAAGTTGCCCTCAGTCATTCTTAGTTTAATTGATTTTGTAAATCCTTGTTTTCATGGGATGGCTATCCTTTGTAACTATTTTTGTAATTATTATTTAAGGGGTAGAGGTCTCATGGGGAAAGGGGGGGAGATAATCACCAGAGAAGGACTGGAGAAACGTTGTTTCACTTGTGATCTTGTAATTTTTTGCAGACCAATGAGTCAAAGTTAGTTTATTTTGGCATCTTCTTTGTTTATGTTATCAAACTTCTTTGATGATATCTGATTTCTTCACCTTAATTATTGGATGAATACTGTTGATTTTGCAGCCAGTCATTAATGCATTGATCTATGATTCGGATTTGTCTTAATTTGTGGTTTATGTGTATTTATGTTTTAATTGAATTTATTTAATTAAAATCTTTATCCATTTCTGCAAATGATTCACAGAAACTATTAAGGTCATGTTAATTTTTCAATTAGCATAAGATCAACAGGGTAACCTTGTGTATGCCTAACCTTTGATCTATTGTCAATAATTTTCATTGCCTGATTGTATTTTGAAATAATAAGTAATGATCCAATTTTACATTTCTGTTAAGCTGGTGAATTAACTTATTAAAACTCAAACCAAGTTATCCTACACATAAACAATACACTTCCTTTAGATTAGATCTGACTTAGTTTAGATTTCCTTCAAGGTAGATTTGCTCTAGGTTTAGATCCTTTTAGAGTTAGAATATTTTAATCTTCCCTCACCGGAAGACTGATCCTTTGGGATCAAACCCCATAAGTTCCAGCAGAGGCCTTTGTATCTGTGGGAGTTAACTACACCAAACAGGCCGGGGATAGAACTACTCTTGCGCAGAGCCTTTTGAAGCCTTTCAGTCTGGGTTTTCACCCTATGTCATTAGCCTTGGAACCCATTCCAACAAATTACACATCTGAGGATTCAACACTTCCCTACAAAGATCAATTTCTATTGATCCTGTGGAATCCTCTCCTTGTCCTAAATCTTCGCCTTCACATTATCGATAATATTGGATATCCCAACTTCGAGCACGATCGTCTTGTCCATCAGGGTTTTCAAAAAGGTTTTCATTCCTCCTCTAAGACATAGGAGAAGATGAACGGTCGATTCCTTGTGGATGTTGTAATCGACAAGAGTGTGTACATACTCAAGTTTCTTTCCAGCAAAGATCAACCTCTGTTGATAAGGTGGAATCCCCTCCTTGTCTTTAATATGGCCTTGACATTGTCAATTGTGTCAGAGCTCTCAGAATCTCAACTTCCAGGGTAATGGTCTTGTCGAGATTTGCAATCCACCTCTGAGACGAAGGACGAGGTGAAGAGTGGATTCCTTCTAGATGTTGTGGTTGGCAAGAGTGTGTCCGTCCTTTAACTGCTTATCAACAAATATGAGATGTTGTTGGTTGGGTGGAATCCCCCTTTGTCATGGATCTTCACCTTCACGTTGTCAATGGTATCAGAGCTCTCCACCTCAAGAATTATGGCCTTGTCGGTCAAATTCTTCACGAACATCTGCATAATCAAGAATCCTAAATAACAATATTAAAGTTGTAAACAAGCCAAAAATATCCCAAATATTTAAATAAACACTCGCACCTTAAGCTATTTTTAATAGATTTAAAGCCACATAAACTCATTACAGACCAAAACATAAAAACAAAATGTATACTCGTGGGAAACAAAGATCAGCCAACATGCAAGCCATAACCTAACAAGATCTACCGTATATCAAATATATGTCACAAATCCTAAGTATTTGTCTAGAATATTTCATGTACATGTCTAAAACCAGGAAGAAAAAGGGATAGAGAAAATTGAAAGGATTCGAAACAAATATCAAAGACAACCAGAATAATCAAATGCATCATAGATGAAGAGAGACAATTGATACCTGACAAGAATCAAACGAAATAGAGTGCACCAATCACATTCAAAAAATCATAAAAAAACTCGATTACACTATGATGAAAGAGTTGGGGTGTAGCCATATTTAAATTCATCAAGCTGACGATTACTGGGAAATATTGGTCTATTCGTAAAGCCAAACATGTAGTCATTTTAATTCGGTCCTTTAGGATCTCAATCATCGGTGGGGTGGAACTACCTGGAAAGCCCGCCAGTTCAGAAAAACATTTTCTTCGGTATGAAGTCGGACCGTGGCGTGTTTCACTAGGAAGAGTCGAGCATCTTTTGACACTAAAGCTACATTTGATTTTATTGGAAGTGGCCAACACCTGTTAACGAAGAAATGAGGTTGGAATACAAATTAAGAATGACCATTTATATCTACAAATGCAGTGTATCCTGTGAATCGCAGAGGGTTGAGAGGGAATCTGCAGGATTGGCGATGATGGTATGCAAATCTTGGTCATTGACAACACAAACAGAATCATGGTTCGCAAATATTCTGACAACAATGAAAGAGGAGGGATGACAGATCATCATTGCAGAGGGGGGAAACAAAGCAATGCCTCCTCTAATATCCTATAAAAAAGCTATGTATTATTCAAAGTAAAACTTGCATTTCCATCTCTACAAACAGGTGATAGATGGGTGAACTAGGAGGAAGAAATTGGTCTTGGAAAAAACCTATGGTGCCTCACCTAGCACAATTCACTGCCTTAATGCTGCAGTCACCCAAAACCATGCTGCCAGTGCATCGACTGCAGCAGATGCGGTCTGCACCAAGCTCTGCGTCCCCCTCAATTGTGTGCTGTCAGACTATTAGCCGGTGCATCAGATAAACCGCAACAAAAAAATGAAATAATTTCTAACCAATACGATGTTATACAATAGTCTAAGACATCCAAGATTGAAGGAAATACAAGCCATGGGTCACAGAGTACAATAACAAATGGACCGAAATGGTAACAAATAGTAAAATCCCCTTTCCAAAGTGCTATTCGTTACAGGTACTAGCACTCTAACAAGAATGCACTGATGGCCAACATGCAATCAACCTTCAACCTCAGACACTCGCCTCTGGATGCCATGGCGCCCGTCAAAGCCAAAGCACATTTCGTATATCTATGCAAAATTAAATATGTTTGCAACCACCACAACAGGGAATTCTGAAACCCCTACAGGAGACTCATGCGCATTTAAACAATAATAAATAGAAGCGACGCATTGCAGGAGAAGGGACAAGTCTACTCGGGCTGCTTAGCATTTAAAGCACACCGAAAGTTTGGTACGGTGGTACCCATGATGTCTGCATGCCGCCCCCTCTTGGGAAGGGAAAATCGAGGCAGACGTCATGCTTTCCGGTCTAATTTAAAATACAAGATAGTTACAGTTTTGAAAATACTTTTAATTAAATAAATTAAAAGACAGATGTTTTAACTATACTTTTAAAAAAAATGTATTATACGAACAAATTAATCCTACCTTAGAGATCCATGTATGATCCCCTTCAAGGACATAACAAATTCACTGTAGCTAAAAAATGTTGATCTCCAAAACTAAATTGTTATAAAAAAATAAATCGCCAAACTTACTCCAACCAAAATGCATCAATATGAAAACCTTATGCATCTTAACGTCTTAACTTTAACCACTACAATCCTTAAGTTATTCACAAAGGAGAACTAACCAATTCAACCTCTCCATTCATGTGCTACAATCCTTAAATTATGCACAAAGGAGAACTAACATATTCAACCTCTCCATTCATGTGCCACATGAAGGTAAATTTAACTTAGCTTAGTCGTTTATAGAGGCCTTAATACATCATTGTATAAGGTTGTAACTTGAAATCCTTTTTCAATTTTTTAGTTTTTAACTTAATTATTTCAATAATGTTGAGACCATAGCTTTTTCAACATGTTTCAAGATGAAAAAGGAAGGATTGATTTTGTTAAGTTGTGTGGTAATGTGATTTCTATTCCAAGTTTATGCATTGTCTTAGGTTCTTTTGTGAGCAAAAATATTAGTATTTTCCATGAGGGAACAAGCATTTGTTAAATAGAAAGCATAACATCTAATTCAAACCGCTCAAAGCATATTAACAAATATTTTTAAAGTGTGATCTAGTTAATTTGGACATTAAATTTGTATAATATTAAAAATATGAAATATGTATAAAAAATGTATTCATGACATATCAAACATCTAATTATACTATTCGTTTGATCCCATTACTAAAATTTGTTAAAGCAAAGTTGATGAGAAATTAGACAAAGAGATTTAATATTTATATTTCATATTCCATCTTGACATTAGATTAATATACTATTAATAAATTTTAATTACATAATATACTTAAGGAGGGGGTTGGGTTCAAGTTTCTTATTGGCCAAAACCTGTTTTTTATCGACCAAAACCTTTTAGCCTAGTGTTTCATACCACTCTTTATTTCAAATAGCAACTATTACAACAACGGTCTAATTGTTGATAGCTAAGGATAAAAGTTGAGAGTTAGATTAAAAACTCATGTTCAAACATCAATATTATTTCTAAAACAAAATTTTCAAACATGATCAAACTTCAACAAAACCTTGATTTGTTTAGTATGATCCAAATATGTGATGAGAATGAAAGATGAATTTACAGATAAAAAGCTCAAACACTTGTGATTCCTATCTAAGTAGGTGGATAACTTACACCACTCAAACCTCTAATCACTCCTTCCTCATTCTTTTTTTCAAAGAGAAAAAAAGATCAATACTAATATTAAATATAGTATATAAATTGTCACAGGAGACACCAAACCGTTCACTTCACAATGAAGCCGAGAAGCAAGAAGCACAATAGGTGCCATAACAGGTAAAAGTAGCCACTAGGCCCAATATCAACCAGGATAACCACTATCCCAAGAAAAAGCAAGACGAGAAACCACCCACCCTATGCAGGCCCAAAAAACACCAACAACAGGCATAAACCACACAATAGAAGGAGTTGGGCACGAAATACAAATGTCTTGATTTTTCCAGACAGAACAATAACAACCCCACATAAAAAATGTCTCCAAGTAGAGGCCGATAGATAAGGCCTGAATCAACACATCAAAGTAGATGTGCCAATAAAACCAAAAAAATATAGCAGTCCAAATAGAATATATGCCGAAATAATAAAAATATAGCAAGTGCCGTAGACCTCCGACAAGTTGTTGAAAGACCGATGGATGATCATCAAATGCTTGCACAGAAACATGGATAAGAGCTGCCAAATAAAAATAACAAGTAACAAAAAATATGAAGTATTGCGAATAGTGCTAAAAAAATATGATAAGAGCCATGGTTGGTAAGCCAATCATCATCCCAAGTCTCCCAAAACAGTAGACCCTCCCTAGCACATAGAGCTCGCTTGGAGAGACAATCCGCTTCTGTGTTATAATCCCTACCGATATGATGAAAATAAATATTGTGAAAATTTCCCATTAGAAGACGTATCTCATCCATCCAAGAGCACAATAATAGAATAGCAATAGATGCCTTGTCCATCACCCAGTCGATGATGACTTTAGAGTCCCCTGCTATCTGGAGCTCCCATAAATTTATGGAATTTGCAAAATATAAAAGGATCCAAAGATCCAATAGTTCGCTCCTCGTATTGGAGCCAGGCCCACAGTTCATCCACAATCTGAAACAAAAGGAAGGGCTTGTCCAAATAATAACCCCCGCCCCACTCCGACTAGCATTAAATTGTGAGGCACCATCAAAGAACGCCCAAAAGTTTGAGGCAAAGAAAGTAGGGCCACTCGATGAGGTTAACTTCACCTTTGGATATGCCGCTTTAGGAGTAAAATATTCAGAGCAGGAAGCCATAACACTACTGCAGACAAGATGAGCATATGGTGGCTTAACTTCAAAAAGTAGTCGATTCCGAGATATCCAAATGCACTCCTTCCTCACTCTATATTGCATTTAACTTCACCTTTGAATATGCTACTTTAGGAGTAAAATATTCAGAGCAGGAAGCCATAGCTCTACTGCAGACAAGATGAGCATATAATGACTTACCTTCAAAAAGTAATCGATTCCAAGATACCCAAATGCACTCATTCCTCACTCTATACTGCACTCCTTACCGAGTCTATTCACTTATTCACACATAACAACATTTGTATCAAGATGTTACTTTATTATGTTGAAAAAATATATTAAAATTCTTTTTACCATTTTTATTGGAAAATGATAAAACTTATCATTTTTATTGAAAAATGGTAAGACTTATCGTAACTCATTATTATTGAAAAATGGAAAATCTTGAAACCTTAACCTATTTCTCTAGGTCACACAAAAATATTACACATAAATTTTGAATTCAAGATTGCCGCTTCCTTTACACAATAAAAGATAAAGTGTGACACTAGATTCGACACAAACTCCACCTGTCTTTAGAAAGACAAATAGTGAAGATATGAGAGGCAGTGTTTTAGGTCACCTGGTGCCCACGTGTTGCCATTATTAGGTTAGGTAGGGCAGAGTGGGTTTCGTTTTTATTAATTATAAATTGTAGACAAATATGGAATATGGTATTTATATTAGGTAAAGGTAAGACAATTGAATAAAGTTACATGGAACGCCAACTCATAAAATAAAATATAATAATAATAATATAAATGGAACGCACCTGGCAGTCACGAGTAGCCGACTTTCCCGATCTGCAACCCTAGCGATTTATTTGGGATGAGATCGAGAAGCAAATGGGGAAAGTCGGGATGAGATTATTTATTCATCCACGCCATCCATCGTCGCACGCATTTGCTTTTATCTCCTTGGCCGCTCATCTCTACGGCCGCTTCTTTCTATTTTTTTCATGGATTTCCAGCTTTACCAGGACATGGAGGGCCGAAGAACGAAACAACTTGGTTATGATATAGAAGAGGATGGTACTATTGTGCGCTCAAATGGGTGTCAGAATGATCAATCCCATATCTCAAGCCTTTTGATCTTTGTTGGACGGACACAAATCGGAGGTATGCTTAAACCCTGCCCATCCATTAGGAGAAAGATATATAATATGAGGAAATATCCAACAGGTTTAGATGACAAATTGTTGTCACATGAATGGAGCTGGAGTGGACATTATGAAACCCTCACAACCTATGGAGTGGTGGAAACATCTATTTACAAGCTACGCCACTCCTTATGGAGAGGCGTAGTAAGTATTCTTCTTAGATATAGCTTTCGAGACGGATCAATAAGGTTTGGTTTGGTGGACTTCCAAATCTGCAGTCAGAACAGCTGCCTTGTGAAGGTGAACAGTAGAAACAGCGTTAAATAGATGCATACATGATCACCTTACAGATCTGGGAAGAGATGTTGCGGATCAGGAAAGGTCTTCCCCATTAATCCTGGATCCTCTTCCGCGTCCAGGCATGGACCTTCGTGACCTGCAACAATCTTTTTGCAGACGAATTTTGTCATCTGTGCTCCTGCTCAAACATGAAGTGGCTGCCAGATTCCTTTGGGAGGCTAACAAACCTCCAGCACATGTTGCCAGATTCCTTTGGAAGGCTAACAAACCTCCAACACATGGATTTGTCTGTCTCCTCCGATTTAGCGTCATTCCTGAAAGTGTTTGCCCCAAGCATCTAAGATCACTTCTTGTAATAGTCCGATGGGGACGGGAGTATTGCCTTCCTTGACCAATCTCTGTCCTACCTTTTCAAGATCTTGGAAATTTCTTCAAAATACTGCCCACATTCTACTGGTTGAGGGAAGAAGTTTCATTTAACTCACATAGAGATATATAGAATGTATGAAAATAGGCAAATGGCCAAAACACATTGAATAAAGAGAAGATTGGGTGAAGATATGATCCCTTTCGTGTTTAAAATTCTTTGTTTTGGTCCTTGTTCCTGGTGGTTTTACTGTTATGAGTTTTTAGGGTATTTTCCATATCTCTCTGTATTATCTGAGTGCATCTGCACCTTTTTATGTTGATTACTCCTGCCTTTTTTTTTCATTGCATAATGATTTTCCAGAGCTCTTTATGACTTAATTTTTCATTGCATAATGATTTTCCAGAGCTCTTTATGCTCTGTTTCTTGGTTTAACAAGATGGAACATCTCTTTATGCATTTATGTTGATTACTTCCTGCCTTTTTTTTTCATTACATAATGCTTTTCCAGAGCTCTTTATGCTCTGTTTCTTGGTTTAACAACATGGAACATCTCTTTATGCATTGCCTATGGATGCTAAAGTACACGTTGGTTTGTAAAAGGGAAGATCATATGTAAAACACATTGATCCTTGGTAACATATTATAGGACCAATGGTGAAGGCTTTGTTGAAGGCCTTATCTGGGTTTGGGTTTGCTTCGATTCATAGTAAGATCTAATCGAACTCCTATGGAAGAAGAGTTGAACAAGGATGTGTGTTATTGAGTGTGAATCTAGGAAGTCCTAAAGAGTGTGAAGGCTCATAGTGAAGCTGGATTTCAGTGATTGATCAAAGTGAACCTTTTTCTAGGGTTCAAATCTGTTTTAAGTGTAATCCAAAAATTGATTGCAGTGAATTTTGGTGATTGGTCAAAATTGAATCTTTTGATAGTCTCTAAATTGGTTTCAAGTGTAATTCAAAAACTGATTGGAAAGGCTCATAGTGAAGCTGGATTTCAGTGATTGATCAAAGTGAACCTTTTTCTAGGGTTCAAATCTGTTTTAAGTGTAATCCAAAATTTGATTGCAGTGAATTTTGGTGATTGGTCAAAATTGAATCTTTTGATAGTGTCTAAATTGGTTTCAAGTGTAATTTAAAAACTGATTGGAAAGGCTCATAGTGAAGCTGGATTTCAGTGATTGATCAAAGTGAACCTTTTTCTAGGGTGTAAATCTGTTTTAAGTGTAATCCAAAAATTGATTGCAGTGAATTTTGGTCATTGGTCAAAATTGAATCTTTTTATAGTCTCTAAATTGGTTTTAAGTGTAATTCAAAAACTGATTGGGATTTTAGTGATTGATCAAAATTGAATCTTTTTAATGTTTAATATCTGTTATGGATGTATACTTCAAAATTTGTTTTTAATTCATTTATTATTTATTAAAAGTGACAAATATTATTAAATCTCAAAAGAAGGGTCACATTTTAAACAATTAGTTAGTTTCTCAACTCTTAACTTGAAGATTGAGGGTCCAACATGCATTAGTTGCATTTGGCATTAAAATATTAAAATCATCTAGATTCTCATTGGTACTCATTTATTTATTGGTACTATGTACCCCTTCACAACATCAAATCAATTATTTTATATTTCATTCCAAAATAATCATACTTGTATATTGGTGTATCCTCCAAATGAAAGTGGAAGAAGTTTATACATTTGGTCTTCCTTAATACCCACTTGAATTCATGTGTTATAAGCATTATTTATCCTTGTCAATTCAACACAATCATTTATTGTCCATATTAAATGTGTTTGACCCCCACACCATGCCACAATTGCCATTTCCCTTGTTCTCACTTCCTCCACTCTCGACACACAAAACCTTAAATTAATTAGGTTAGGCATGGCATGTGGTTGTAAATTGTAATGGCATTAGCAATTTTTTTGTAGTATCAATACCAAATACATGGCCCAATGGCAATTTTGAAGTGTAAACAATAGAGTTTGAGTATCTATTGAGTAAACCTAAGGTAACAAGGTCATCTCTCTATCTTTAGTTAGGTTCACATACTCTCTCTCTCTAAATATATCTAATATGTTAATTCAGTCATCTGTTGCATTGATAACAATATGTGTCTATTTGTGATTAGTGATAATATGGTTGTGGCATTTTATTTAATATTTTATTATTATTTGAGCACATTAGTTTGTCTCTTAATGATTTAGTTTGTAGTGCTTAGCATCATCATTATTGCAATAAATACTTAATGGGAACAAACATCTTGGTCAAGCTCGTGGGAAGATAATCAATAGCTTGCTTTGTTTCACACAAAAGTTTGTTCATGCTTATGTTTAGGCTAAAAGGTTATATTATGCTATGGGAAAGTTTCTAACATGTATGTTCTTGATTAAGTTTGAATATGTGTTCAAAAATGGCCTTCCTAACATACCGAAACATAAACTTGTGATTACAATGGTGAAAATTGTGATTTTGGTCATTTAGTGTTATACATTAAATCCTCACTCCTATGTTCTCCAAATTGATCATTCCCCTTCTTGATTCTAGGCATATATTTGTTGCACTCTTTCACTTTCTTCTTATCATTTCTAGCAAAGCTAACATATCTACAACTATAATTCTTATCAAATCTTTTGGGAATACCTACAAAGCTCTATTTTCATGTATTAACCTCATCTCAAGCTAAAGATCCCTCATACTACCCTTTGCATCCTTGAATGCTTGGAGCAACATTTCTTATATATGCTTGGGATTCTTAAGCAAGCTATGGATAAGTTAATAGAATTATTATTACCATCATAGCTATGGGTTAGGGGTTTTGCTCTAAATCCACTTTGGTGGGCATTTTTGCATGGTTTCAAAGATAAAGTGAACAATCAATATCCTCAATAATAATAATAGATTCGTTGGGTCTTAATCAACCATTTTATTTAGCTATTGTCTGTATGGACATCAGGGAGCTCCAAAGTATAGACACCTTAACCTAAATAATCAACCATGGATGCAATTGTGCTAAATTTACATGTTCTTGGATACCCATAGAGCAAGTAGTCTATGCTCCAATCTCTTATAGTGTTTTGATAAAATCATTACCCTTTTGTCAAAGGCTTTAAGGTCTACTATAATATATTCTTTCCAAATGGGATCTACAACTAACATTCCAAGTGTTAATTGGGTGTTTAAAGGCATTAACTCTCTTGTTTGAGCATGATTTTCGATATGTTTGATATATGAATTCAAGATGCATTCCTCACCCATACTATGGATACATAATTTAACTCCCCTCTTATATGGGTGTACATAAAGATGCATGACTATGTGATGTGTTTGAAGTTTTATATTATGTTTTTTTGACACATTGAAATTCCCCAAAATAAGTGGGGTATCTTTTATCAAAAAATAATTTTTAAATACACATATAATTAAGTGGCTAGACTCTCAATATTTGAAACCTTGATGAGATTTAATGAGTGGACAACTTGTTATTTAATACTTAAATTTTAATAACTCCATCAATGTCCCTTTTGAAGGCTATATTTGAAATTACAAAATATGCTTATTATTTGCTTTTAGCGAAATCATAATATATTATTTCCGTGGATGGTTAGTTTTTAAGTTTTTAATGTTGTAAAAAATGAAAGGACAATATGTCATTTTGCATTGTTTATGAAGAATGCACTTAGTTTACTCTTAATGAATTGAAGTGCAACTACTTTTACAACTTTTCATTATTGAAGGGTTGGATGAATATATACCTTCAACTTGAAATTAGGACCAACCCTTCAAATTTGATTTCTAATTTGGTGTGTGCTTGGATCTATGTGGTATGCACATTGGCAATTGGATGAACAAAGTTTTTGGTTTATATTATACGTAGAGTCCAAAGCCTCTGGCTATGTTTATATGCATGTGCCGCATATTAAGTGTGCGTGTTGCTTCATATATTGATCTCCTCAAGTGATATCGATTATATTTTCTCTCTACTTCCACCCAAATCTAACATGGTATCAACATGTTGCTTATTAATGTGAAAAAAATGAAATTATGGGTGTTGCCATATGTATTTTATTTTGAAATTTAGATTGGATTGTGAATTGTTATTAAGTGATGAAATATATGATGGCACAATGAAACTTGTCTTTCTTAATAATACTGATTTTGGTTATTACTTTTAAGATGTAGTGTAGTTAGCTAGCAAAAATGGCAAATTATTTTAGATTGGATTGTGAATTGTTATTAAGTGATGAAAAATATGAAGCAACAATGAAACTTGTCTTTCTTAATAATATTGATTTTGGTTATTACTTTTAAGATGTAGTGTAGTTAGCTAGTAAAAATGACAAATTATGCTCACAATAATCAAGGAAAAAATAACTGTAGAAAAGTAAATATGAGAGACAATGAGATTGAACCTATAGAATATAACCTTTATATTGATAATCCAAAAAGAAAAGAATGTTCATAGGCGTCTTCCAAGGGAAAACCTCAAATTGAGCAAGCTCTAATATACTAATACCACAACCAAAAGTTGCATAGCCTTTTAGCCTTATAAGTAGTTTCTCACTAGCAAAACCCTAACAACTTATGGTACCAATATTAATGAGTAGGAACCACCTAGTGGGCATTATTTAATAAAGATGATTATTTTGCGTTGAGTAACTACCAACTAACTACCTAATGGGCCTTATTCAAGGAAGATAGCCTCATACATTAAATGAATAACTAAGTACCTTGAAGTAGGAAGGTTTTGGTAGGGCACTAAAATGCGCCCCCCTTTATAAAATAACATTTGTGGGTGGAAATTGTTGTAAAATCGTTATTGTTTCCCAAGTGGTGTCATCAGGTTGTATATTCTTCCACTATTTCAAGACTTCCTAATCAAAGAGGATCTTAGAGTTCGATCAAAATGAAAGTCTTCAAAAGATGTAAATAAGCTTACAGACACGTAGAACTCGCCAACAACTTTTCGAAAACGTTCGTTTTGCATGAAACGGCATTCGGATGCAAAAGATACTGAGTTTCAAAAATCCGACAAGGGTAAAAATGATGTAAAAAGGGCAAAAAAGGGGGCCACGTGGCATTGACAACTCAACATTAGAGACACATGGTAGCCCCACAGGGTGCCATGTGGCCAGGTTGGTGACATGGCAATTGAGTTGGACCAATCAGGGTCTGCCATGTGGCAGCCCTGTTGGCCATTGGATTGTACCGTTTACTAAAAAATTGGTGGAGTACATGGGAATTGAACCCATGACCTCCAAGTCTACCCAAGCCTTCACCAAGCCCACCTAGCCAAAGCTCCCAACATTAGTTCTTAACATGTATAGAGAAAACCTTGTATATAAAGTTGAATGGAAGTTCTATGGGAAAAAGGGGCGGGATCGAGGGCTAAGCCCTCAATCCCGTGGGAAACATCGAGGCCATAGAAGTGACGGTGGAACCAACCAACAACGCAGAGCCAAACCGATGGAGTCATGAGCCAATGCAACGGTGGAGTGCCAACGTATAAGCCAATTGCCAAGTCACGGTTCAATATTACAATGCCACCGCATTACAACAAACAAACAAAATCATGTAGGAAGGGGAGAGGCCCGTGGGTTTGACCCCGGGACCTCTGCCCCCAAATTGAAACGCCAAACCACTGGGCCAAAGCCCATTTGTTAAGTGGCTTGTGGTAGATTTTAATTAAAAGTTGCAGGTGGATTTTGGGTCCGAAAATGGGTGCGTGGCCCTCTAATCCGTGCCCAAAAACCACTATAAAAACCACGGTTTTGCACAAAGTTCGAGACGATGTATAAGGTGCATTTGGCACAGATCCATAGGAGTTTCAGAGAACAGTTCCCTAGGTTTGTACAACCATTAATGGGCATAATTCCTGAGGTGGGAAATCCGTACAGTGGCAGGCATAGGTTGTCTCGATTTGCATGCCAGAGGAGGACTTAGGAAAACATAGTCGACTTTATACCCATTTTACTTAGAATTTTGAAAGAAACGTAGTGGTGCAGTCTGTTTTTGAGTTTGACTGACATAACTCAGAGGTGTTTCCAGAAACTCATATATGTAAGCTTTGAAGACTTAATAAGATCGGCCTTCTTATTGGAAGTGGCCTGGAGACGTAGCCCAAGAAGGGTGAACTCCGTTATCATCTGCTGTCTTCAATTTCTGGTTTGCATATCTGTTTTATTTTCTTATGTGTTTGATTTGAGCATTTAAAATTCATCTTAAAAGCCATTTTTATGAGTATTTACATGCAAATTTCACATGCAATTTTATGGTTAAAAAGATCCTAAAAGATTTTCAGATCAAGTTTGGTATCAGAGCATCTTAACCATTGCATTGTGAGTTTGTTTATGATAACAAGAGCAAGGCTTCAGAGAGGTGAAGGAGAGCTTGTAGAGTTTGATCCAAAGATTGGTTCAAGAAGAGGAAGAATGGCTTTAGAAAAATGAGAAGATGGGACTTCTTCAATTCCTTCTGAAGGAGATTTGCTTAAAGCTTTCATGAAGATGCAAAATATGGTGGAAGAGCTTTATCAATATCGAAAGAAAGGAGAACAAGGTGGTTCTTCTCATGCAAAAGGTAAAGAAGAAGGAGGTGGTGAGGAACCTCCTAAAACTCCTCCATCTTCACCTTCTTTTCTTGATGGATCTTTAAATTCCTCACCTGAAAAACAAAAAGTTAATTTCAATGTGCCTCAATTAAAGCTTGATATTAAGTTTGATTTACCTGTTTCTAATGGAGAGCTTAATGCTGAAAAATTGGATAATTGGATCCGTCAAATAGAGGTTTATTGTAGGATTCAAAAGTTCACTGAAGATAGCTTAAAAATTCAGTTGGCTTCTCTCCGACTTGGAGGGACCGCTCTCATATGGTGGGAGAGTAGAACTCAAAAGGATTTGGCCTCAAAAGGAAATATCATATCCTCTTGGCATGAGTTCACTTCAGCATTAAAGAAGCAGTTCTATCCATTGGGCTACATGCAGCAAGCCATGATGGATTGGAAGAATTTGAGGCAAGGTAAGGGACAAAGTGTGCAAGAGTACACACAAGAATTTCGAAAGAGAGATTTAATACTTGGTATACCTCTCTACACTCAATAAATTATTCTCAAGTTTATAGGTGGATTACATAGTTATTTACGTCATATGATACTTATGTTTAATCCAAATAACCTTGATGAGGTATGCATTCAAGCGACTCATATGGAGTCAAAGGGGAAGAATACAAATGAAATTTTTTCCAAGAAAACTTACAAACTTGATGGAAACAAATTCAAAGGTAAGGGGAAAGGTAAGCATACAACTACAGTGAAGAAAGAAGGAGATAAACCTACATGCTCACATTGTCAGAAAAATGGTCATGATGCTGCATCCAAATGTTGGAGGCTTCATCCAGAACTCAAGCCTGAGAAGTTTCAGAATAAGGAGGAAAAGAAGACCATTGCTACAACCATCCAACATGATTTGGGATCTGACTCAGGAGATGAGACTAATATTGTTGATACAGGCATTCAAGGTAGAAATACTTCCACTTCTAATTCAAAGCATGAATCTGTTGTTGATGAAAGAAAGAGAAGTGAGTTATTTCATATAAGAGTAATCTCTAAGCATACAAAAATAGATACTCTTTTTTATAATGGATCACAAGCCAATCTCATTTCAGAAGAGATAGTTAAAAAAATTCATTTGGAAACTAAGTTACACCCAAATCCATATCCTCTCGGATGGGTATGTGATAATGCACAATTACAAGTGACAAAATAGTGTAGACTTAGGTTTGCTATTACTTATGGATTCATTGATGAAGTAGATCTGGATGTGGTTCCATTGGATATCTGTGGTATTGTGTTGGGAAGTCCTTATATTTATGATAGGAAGGCTATCTTTTACAGGGAAGATAATAGGTATCAACTCACTAAAGATGGTATTGAATATGTTGTTCATGCACATCACATAAAAACTAATCTTTCATTAGTTTCTGCAAGTCAAATGAAGAGGCTAGTAAATGCTAGTAAGAATTTTGTTCTTATGATTGTTAAAGCAAAGGATGTTGGTCAAAGTGAATATTTTAAAGGATGTGATCCAAGACTTAAGAAAGACTTAACTAAAGTTGTAACTGATTATGATGTATTGTTTCAAGAACCTAAAGGATTTCCTCCAAAAAGAGAAATCCAACATGAGATTCTCTTACAACAGGATACACCACTTCCTAACATTGGCATGTACATGTCTTCAGTAATTGAAAATGCAAAGATAAAGAAGCAGGTTCAGGAATTGCTTGAAAGAGGGGACATTCGACCAAGCTCCTCTCCATGTGGTTCACCAATTGTTTTGGTACCAAAGAAGGATGGCACATGGTGCATGCGTGTTGATTATAGAGCACTAAACATAATCACAATTAAGAACATGTATCCTCTTCCCCGGATTGATGATCTTTTGGATTAGCTTAAGAATGCAACTTGTTTCAGTAAGTTAGACTTAAGAAGTAGCTATCATCAAATTAGAATTCATGACAATGATATTTGGAAGACTGCTTTCAAAACTAAACAAGGATTGTATGAATGGATGGTAATCCCCTTTGGGATTTGTAATGCACCCGCAACATTTATGAGGGTGATGAATGATGTGTTTAGGCCCTTCATTAATGACTTTGTCATAGTCTACTTAGATGATATTTTGATTTTCAGTTGTACTTGGGAAGTGTGAAAATCCTTACAATAGATCTAAGAGATGATGTATACCTCACAAGATTAATTATGATTAAGCAGGAAAATAGAAGAAGAGTGGTCAATGCAGTATAATGAGCAACATAATAATAATACAGTAGAACTCAGATAAAAGAAAAAATACTTCACACACACTAGTTAATTAATCACAATATGGACAAATAAATAGTACAATGCATGAGGATTCGAATGCCTAAGGTGGTAATTTGAATTAGCCTTCATGGAGTGATCAAAGGATCACTGGAGTGTCATCGGAGTGCAACTAGTAGTCTATCTCATCATCGGTGGAGTTATCAATGCAAAAATAACTGTCAACCGTCAATCAAACTGAGTCTAACTGATTGTGGTAGGTGTAACTGAATGTAACTGGCACATGGAGACACTAACTGAATGAAGGAGGCTCAGTGGAGGGCGCATGAGGAGCTAACTAGAGTCAGAATGGGCAGTCAAGTCTCAGTGGAGGTCCATCGGAGTGATACAGTTAGTTGAGAGCAGGTCTAGCCTTAAATCAAGGAAGGAACTGAAGACAACTGAAGATAACTGAGTGGTAGGTGAGAGAGAATGAGTGGCTTCCTTAAATCAAGGAGGAAGGGTGCACTAAGCTCTATGAGGGCTAAAATTGATCTAAGAGAAGCTCCCGGGGGCTGGCTAACTCAGGGCTAGGTGCTGGACTAATGACTGGAATGCATGCAAACCCTAAATGATGCATGCAAACCCTAAAAGTGCATGCATGACTGAAAATGTAAATGATCAAAATACTGGTGGGACTAGGATGGAGTATAGGAATATCCTAGGATGGAGTATAGGAATATCCAAGCTCCTCTCCATGTGGTTCACCAATTGTTTTGGTACTAAAGAAGGATGGCACATGGTGCATGCGTGTTGATTACAGGGCATTAAACATAATCACAATTAAGAACATGTATCCTCTTCCTCGGATTGATGATATTTTGGATCAGCTTAAGAATGCAACTTATTTCAGTAAGTTAGACTTAAGAAGTGGCTATCATCAAATTAGAATTCATGACAATGATATTTGGAAGATTGCTTTCAAAACTAATCAAGGATTGTATGAATGGATGGTAATGCCCTTTGGGATTTGTAATGCACCCGCAACATTTATGAGGGTGTTGAATGATGTGTTTAGGCCCTTCATTGATGACTTTGTCATAGTCTACTTAGATGATATTTTGATTTTTAGTTGTACTTGGGAAGAACATGTCAAGCATGTTAAACAAGTTTTGGATGTAATTGTAAGGGAAATTTGTACTTAAAGATGTCTAAATGTGAATTTGGGAATACATATTTAGTGTATCTAGGTTACATTGTAGGGGGTGGTGAACTGAGAATTGATCCCTCTAAAGTTGAGGTCATTGTGAATTGGCCCAAGCCAAATAATGTAACCGAAGTAAGAATCCTTTTGGGAGCAACCCAATACTGGAGGAATTTTATTGCTAACTTCTCCTTCATAGCTTCTCCATTACATGCTTTGACAGGTATGAACAAAGTCTTTCAGTGGGAAGGCAAAGCACAGAAGGCCTTCGACACTCTAAAAGAAAAGATCACCACAGCTCCAGTACTTGCACTGCCGGATCTACAACATCCATTTGAGATAGAGATTGATGCTAGTGGTTATTCCATGGGGGCAGTCTTAATGCAACTTAAAAAATCAATATGCTATCATTCTGAAACCTTCTCTAAAGCAATAATTAACAATCCAACCTATGATAAATAATTGTATGCATTAGTACAAAGTGTGAAGAAGTGGAAACATTACCTAATGGGTAAGGAAACAATTATACATACTGATAATCAACCACTAGAATATCTTCAATCTCAAACTAAGCTACAACAATCAAGACATTTTAGGTGGATGGGTTTTCTATAGCAATTTCATTTGATCATTAAGTATAAGAAATTCCATATTCAGAACAAAGTTGCAGATATGTTATCAAGACCTCCAACAAATGTTTCTATTGTTATTAAACAAAGTCCTTTGGTACATTCAAGTTATGTTGAACAATACACTGAGGATGAAGACTACAAAGAAGTATATGAATCACTAAAACATGGCTCTCAAAATGAAGAATTGAATGATCATATTCATGACAAGTTGTTGTATCATCTTGGAAAGATATGTATTCCACAAAGTGAAAGAGTACATGTGATAAGAGAAGCTCACACTTCTCTCATTTCAGGGCACTTTGGTGTAGGAAAAACTGTAGCACAATCAAAAAAGTTTTGTTATTGGCCTTGAATGAATGATACTGTGTCCAAGTATATAAAAGGATGTGTTATGTGTGCAACAAATAAGCCAAGTAACAAAAAGTTAGGCTTGTACACTCCACTTCCCGTTCCCTCCCGTCCATGGGAAAGTGTTTCAATGGATTTTGTAGGAGGGTTACCAAGATCTAGAAAAGGACATGATTACTTATATGTTGTTGTGGATATATTTAGTAAAACATGCATTCTAATGCCTTGTAAAAAGAAGATCACAGTTGAGATGACTGCTCATTTGTTCTTCCAGCATGTATGGGTCCATTTTGGACTACCTACTTCTATTATTTATGATCGAGATTCCCGCTTCCTTGGGAAATTTTGGTCATCTTTATGGGAGCTTATGGATACAAAGTTAAAAAAAAGCACATTATTTCATCCACAAACTGACGAAAAAACTATAGTGGTCAATCAGGCAGTAGTACATCTTCTTCAAGGATATTGTGCCAAGCATCCCAAGCTATGAGATGAACAGTTGCATTATGTTCAACATGCCTACAACAGAGCTATGCACTCTTCAACACAAAAGTCTCCCTTCAAGACATGTTTTGGTTATTTTCCAAAGTCTCCCTTATACTTTGTTAATGGGAAAGATCCACTGGGATATGGTCAAGTTGATGCGGATAAAGCTTTGAAGTTTATTCAGTAGATCCAGTTAATACATCAAGCAGTACAAGAGCAGTTGGAATCAAGTCAGACCAAGTATAAATAAAGACATGACAAACATCAGGTGGATCATCATTTCCAAATCGGTGATCGAGTATGGCTTCATATCAACAAAGAACGACTTCAAGGTGAAGGTAGAAAGTTGAAACCAATCAAGTATGGACATTTTACAATTTTGGATCAAGTTGGTAATAATGCTTTTCGGTTAGATTTGTCTCCTTATATGCAAATGTATTCCATTGTTAATGTGGAAAACTTGAAACTGTATGAGCCTCCTATGATTGTGGACCAAGATGAACAGGTTCAAGTACCTTCTGTTGATGAGTTTGCTCCTGAATATCTCAATGAGCTTCAAGAAGATGTTATACTTGGAAAGAAGGTCAAATATTCATGTAGAGGTGACATGGAATTTCTTCACGTGGGGCTTAAAGGAATGCATCCAAGCAAAGCACAGTGGCTAGAGACCGAAAGAGTGAGGGAGTTGTACCCTCACCTATTTTCTAAATGATCTCATGCTTTTGGTGGCCCAAAAGCTTCCTAGTGGGAAGGTTTGATCCAAGAGGATATCAAAGTTTGATCAAAATTAAATTATTCAAAAGATGTAAATAATCTTACAGACACATAGAGCTCGTCAGCGGCTTTCCGACAACGTTCGTTTCGCTTGAAATGGCCTCCGGACGCAAAATATATTGAGTTTCAAAAATCCGACAAGAAGGGTAAAATGATGTAAAAAGGGAAAAAAAGGGGGCCACGTGGCACACCCACAGGGTGCCACGTGGCATGGACAACTCAACATTAGAGACACATGGCATCCCCACAGGGTTCCATGTGGATAGGTTGGTGACATGGAAATTGAGTTGGACCAATCAGGGTCTGCCATATGGCAGCCCCGTTGGCCATTGGATTGTACCATTTACTAAAAAATTGGTGGAGTCGATGGGGATCAAACCCATGACCTCCAAGTCCTCCCAAGATTTCACCAACCCCGCCTATCCAGAGCTCCCAACATTAGTTCAACATGTATATAGAAAACCTTGTATATAAAGCTGAATGGAAGTTCTATGGGAAAAAGGGGTGGATCGAGGGCTAAACCCTTGATCCCGTGGCCAACACCGTGGCCATAGAAGTGACGATGGAACCAACCAACAACGCAGAGCCAAACCAACGGAATCATGAGCCAACACAACGGTGGAGTGCCAACGTATAATCCAAGTTCCAAGTCACGGTTCAATATTACAATGCCACCGCATTACAACAAACAAACAAAATCATGTAGGAAGGGGAGAGGCCCGCGGGTTTGACCCCAAGACCTCTGCCCCCAAATCGTAACGCCAAAACACTGGGCCAAAGCCCATCCGTTGGGTGGCTTGCGGTGGATTTTACTTATAAGTTGCAGGCAGATTTTGGGTCCAAAAATGGGCGCATGGCCCTCTAATCCGCGCCCAAAAACCACCCACAAACCACTATAAAAACCACGGTTTTGCACAGAGTTCGAGACGACGTACATGGCGCGTTTGGAACAGATCCCGAGTAGGTTCAGAGCATAGTTCCCAAGGTCCATACAACCATTAATGGGCATGATTCCCGAGGTGGGAAATCCGTACAGCCCATACAGTTGCAGGAAAATGTTGTCTCGATTTGCGTGCCAGAGGAGGCCTCAGGCAAATATAGTCGATTTTATACTCATTTTACTCAGAGTTTCGAGAGGAACGCAATGGTGCAGTCTGTTTATAAGTTTGACTGACATGAATCAAAGGTGTTTCCAGAAACTCATATATGTAAGCTTTGAAGACTTAATAAGATCGACCTTCTCATTGGAAGTGGCCCGGAGCTGTAGCCCAAGAAGGGTGAACTCCATTATAATCTGTTGTCTTCAATTTCTGGTTTGCATATCTGTTTTATTTGCTTATGTGTTTGATTTGAGCATTTAAAATTCATCTTTAAAAGCCATTTTTATGAGTATTTACATGCAAATTTCACACGCAATTTTATGGTTACTAAGCCATTTTGAAAAGATCTTGAAATATTTTCAGATCACTTCCCAAACAACGCACTAATATATGTTATGTTCTCATATGGCCAATACCGTCTTCGATGGTAACCAAATGGAACATTCTTCATCAAGTTTGGTAAGGCTAGTGTGAACTCAACAATTTGGTCCCATGACATTCTTCAAACATGACACATGAAAGATTGAGTGGATCTTGGACTAGGCATTAAGACCCAATCTATAAGCAATGTTTCTAATGTAGTAGACACTACAACAAATTTGTTTCTATATCACCATTTTTGCTTCAATTTACCCTTTTAGTGATTTTTTTTAGTTTTTATGAATAATCAATGTTATTTCATGGTACGATGCTAACGTTGATGCTATTAGTGTTAGTCTTAAGATTGGGAAGAGCACTAGGAATAATGCTAGGTTTAGTGTGTAACTAAATAAAAGCGCAGGAAACTTTTCAAAAAGAAATTGAAGAACAAACAAGAGCTAAAGATAAGCCACGTGTCTCAATTCTCATGAGTGTGAGGGCATTTCTATTATATTAATTAAAATCTTTTATTTTCCCTCATAAAACCCCCAAACGTACTCTTTCATTATTTTCTCATTTCCTCTTGTGACTCCATATGTCTCATTTTTGTGTCCTTTATGTGTTTATTTCCAATCTTATTGTGTTATTATGTCCCCAACATAAAGTTTTCGCTCAGGCGGATTAGTTGGGGGCTTGGCGTGCCAAATTTTTGACTTTTATAGTTTGTGCATAGTTTGATTTTGAGATGGGTTTAACTTTTTTGATATTTATCTCCCCTCCCATTGGTCCCGTGCAACTAATGTTTTCCTGGGGTGTTTTTTCCCAGGATTCAGCGGCGGGCTATCATCAGCAAATATTGAATGCGAGCTTTACCCCTACAGATGTGTTCTTCTGATAATAGTGCTACAGAAACATCCTAACGCCACATACTCCTAACATTTATTATTGCCATAAATGCAATATGGGCTTTTGCAATCTCGATGGATAGCAAGGTGACTGCTAACAGGCCTCAGAAACAATGTGGACACTTGTGTCTTCTAACATCTACCATCTGCTCATTCGTACTAGATCATTTACTCATGGATGATTTAGGGAGAAAAGATGAGAAAATTTGATGATCGAGGGTTCTAGATACGGGGCAAGCGAGGAGGAGAGGTTATTATTGCCGTATTTTCAAGCAGGCATGGATGCTTCGGACTTTGGCAATGTTGCGGTCAAGCCATGGTAGGGAAATAGGATTGGTGAGAAGTGAAGGGGAGAGATTGGATCCGATGATCGAGAGCTAGCACTAGGGTCTGTCTCGTCATCTTCTTCAGAGGCAATATCTGACCGATAACCCTTCTTTTCTGTTAAGTAGTAGCTTGTAATTTAATAGTAGAGCTCTTATCTCACCATTTTAGATGAGCTTACACTTGACAAGTGCGTGTACGTAAGTCATTCAGTTTCTAGAATGGTGGGTTGTCTTGCCTCCATCAAAAGACCAAAATTGTTTGAAATATTAATCTTACTATGTACTTTCCCAAGGTAATAGAACCTAACTATGTCACTTAAATATTTAATCTCCATAAATTTTCCTCTGCTCTTATTGTATTGATGTCATGCAATTGTTGTTTTTGTTTCTTCAGGTATTTCAACGATGAATCGTATGAGGGAGGATTCGAACGTGGAGACATTGATGGAATTTTCAGCAGTGTGGTATGGTTTAAAATTTTAATGTCCTGGTTCTGTGCATTAAATGTCAAACTCAAAAGGAAGAAAGATCACTAACACAAGCAAGGCTCTCTATTGTTGCATCTATTACATTTTATTCACAACATTTGGCTAGAGATGGCCGCCTCCTGGAAAGTTGCAACTATATTGGAATAAGCAAGGGAGAAATTGCTTTGTTGACACTACGAAAGTTTTTTTATGAGTCTCTGTGGGAGGATGATATTTGGCAGTTGAATGGGAATCGACCAGTTTTTCAAAATTATTTTACAACACCGTGGCAAGAAGAATTTGTTATAAAACATAAACTCCTCTTGCACAATAATTTCCAGAATTTGACAAGAACTCATCTTGCATAAAAATCTATCAATCCCGGTTCAGGAATTTAACCTGGGTTTCTAATAGCACAAAAGCAAGGTCGGTTTCCCATGATTAATAGATCTAAATATTAGCACAGGACAAATCCATATCGCCAACAGGAAAAGGAAGAGAAGCGTCGAGGGGATGACACGGTCCCACATCAGGCAGTCGGTTGTGCAAGTGAAAATGGCTCGAGGGAGGCATTGGTACATCATATCCTATGGTTGGGTAGTGATTGTGGAGCATGCTTACCTCTTCCCGTGCTTGCTGCTCCTTCTCCTTCTCAGGCTATGGGAAATGAAGCTGGATTTGCAGCTTCCTCTGGGTCATCTACTCTACACACCTTCTCAAAGAACTAAAAAAATAAAAAAACGTGGTCCTTCCACTGTCCTTATAACAAACACGATATGGTGGCGATCCCATCCCATCAATATCTCACTTCCCAACTTCAAGCACAAGAAATCCATAGTCATTGCTGAGAATACAAGAAAGCAAGAACAACATTGTTATAATCCTAGGGTAGTTTGTAACTGAATAATACAAAGAGTCATGAAGACTCCAACGGACCATTGGAATATGAATCCCAAAGGTCAGAAAATATTTGTATAAATGAAATGTTTGGTGAATGAATTGAATAATCTGGGAGTTATTGCCTATCATGTGGTATCAGAGCACAAACCTACTCTTCCATAACTCCTGCTCTGGTCAAATTGCCAATTTTGTCACTGCGTCCTCCTGCTTGCTCAGTTCCTGCCAAACCTACTCTATGCCTGAAGGATAACACCCTTCTCTCTGCATCAGAACCCTAATTCTGGAACTGCTTGAACCGTGGATGCGTTTTCTCTACCTGCACAATTGTAGTATGCTCTCATTTTGTGTGGATGCCCCTTTCTAACACCCACGACTATCCATTGTAGATTGTGTTGTTGTATTGTATTGCATAGACTACCTATGCGATTGGAATTTGTGAAGGTTGCGACCTCAAAATTTTTGCTGCCATCTCTACATTTTGATACTACTACCATTTCCTTGGAGATCACATTTGTCTTGTTGTTGTGTCCATATTGTGAAGTGCTGCAAATTCTTGCTATTATGTCCATATTGTTGCGAGTTCGTGGAGCTAGATAGTGGAGGTGTGAAGATACTGTGTAATGTTAATGAGAGCTGCATGTCTGTCAAATATTAAGAGCTGCGACTTGTATTGAGTTCTGTGTCGAAGGCCACGTCCATTTTTTGCTTATTCCCACATGGAGACTGGGTTACTTACATATCATGAGCTGTGATTGAAGCATGCCAAGACTGGAGATGTCTGAGATCAAGCTGCATTATTGTGTGAGAAATGTACATTCCCCATGCTCTTTGTTGCTGATATTGCGTGAGGTATTGTGATTGCGATCTCTCCGTTTGAAGAGCTGCGGCTGACCTGAGTTGGATTGAGGATTCACAAGATGTGCTGAGCCGAACTACCACATTGAAGGCTGCAACTACATTTGAGACCTTAGCTACATGTTGAGTCTAAAAGTGATGCATATGTAGAGCTCGACCACCTCTTGTAGAGATTCGAGCTATGAAATGTGGAGCTGCGATCTTCCTTGTTGTGAGCCACCTCTCATGGAGATGAAACTGCCCCCTATCACCCTTGCATAGATTCCTTTGCTGCTATCTCATGGGAGATTTCTTCTAAATGTATAATGGGGTCCAAGAGTGTGCCATTTGCTGCGTAAAGATTGAGGTTGTGCCCTTGCCAAAGATGCAATCTCGATTTGCTTGAAACTACAACAAAAGTTGCAAGCTGCCACATAGAGTGTTCATGAAGGTAAAGATTTGAGATCACGCTGCAAACCCTAATTTTGTTGAATACAACAACAATTTTTAATATGGGCATGGTAAACAATTTGTAAAGAAGATCATTTTGTATTTTTAGTTAAAGATGTCTGAAGCCTTTGAAGATATATCGTTGTATTTTGAGAACTGTGGCGTCGCCTGAGAGATTCATTGTAATAGAGAGTTAAATCTGCATATTGTTGCAAAACATATGTAATAATGCTCTAGGGAATACTGCAGAATTGAGTTGCATAATTAAAAGTATCCATTTTTGTAAAGAAGAAAGCATAAATTCAATCTGCAACCCATTTATTTTCTTCCATACAGTCTCTCTAATAGTTGCAGGTTCAAGATGCATTCCATAGCATCAGTTGTTGGTGCTACACTCACTGGAAAGGATACATTTCCAAAATAGTGGAGGAAAATAAAGGCTGCGTATGTCTAAAATGATTTGTGGGACACAATTTGCGAAGGAAAGACCACTCTCAACGATGAAGGTACCGTCATCAATTCAACGCCAAAGCCTCCATCATGAGAGAATAACTTGTTATTTGGCAGTCCAGAGACAAGAAAGCATTGGCCATGATTTCTACCACTATCAGTGAAGAGGTGAGCCAACATATTCTCCTATGAACACATGTTATGAAGCCTTAAAAACTCTAAAATATCTGTATGATTCACACTCTGAAATGGAAGTCATTCAATTAATGTTAAAGTTATCTAGTCTTGAAGTAAAAGATACTGCCCCATGCTGACCGCATATGAAATAAAAGCCATCATGCACAAGATTCAAGCCTCTTCTATGAAACCAAACCTTCCACTTGCAGCATTTGTAAATCTCTTTATCCCACTCACTCAAACTACTTTGAATCCTTGCAAGCAAGCGACAAGTTCAAAGACCTCGCCTTTGAAGTTCTGGTAGAAAATATTGCAGACAAAGAGAAAGATTTTGGAAAGAAGACAAGTGAAAGTACTACAGAACCTCTTTGCTTTGCTCAGAAAGCAAAGAACAAGACTAAAGATCCTTTCAAGGGAGATAACATCAAAAAAGGAAGAGGAAGAAGAAATTTCAGAGGAAGGGGAGGAAGAAACAACTCTAGCAAAATATCATATGTGAAGTGCACACACTGCGGAAAGAATGGACATGAAGCAGATCAGTGCTGGGAATATTGGAACTTCATCAAAGGAATACAGTATAATGAAGATAAAAATAAAAACCAAGAGGGTGGTAAAACCCCTGATTCTTCTCATTGTATTGTTGCACATTGTAATCTTGGAATTAATGAATGACTTCTCTTTCACCTTACAAAGGTTGTTGGCTGCTTGATACTTGTGCAACATCTCATATGAATTTTAGAAAAAATTGCTTTGAAGAACTGAATGACATTTTGAATGGCATAGTGTACTTTGCAGATAAATCTAGCCTCAAACCACAAGGAACTGACTCAATCAGGCTTAAGTTGCCTGGATTCCACGATTTCACAATAAAGAATGTTCTCTATCTTCCAGAGTTGCAGAGAATCTTGCTGTCATTGGTGCAGATTAGACAGCAAGGCCATTCCATCCACATGTTTGATGGGATTGTGGAGATAAGAAAATCCTCTGGCAACAAGGTCGTCATGACTGATTATGAAGATGGACAACTATTAAAGTTGAGAGGCTCTTCTGCAAGAGTTCAAAACTTTTCCTATATCTCTCAGCATGAAGAAGGTAATATGTCATCCATTTTATTATGGCATGCTAGATTTGGTCATCTTAATTATAACAATATTAGATTGTTAAGAAAGAATAATTTATTTGGTTTGCCCACCATTCCTAAGCAAAGGAACAAGTGTGATGCATGCATACTAGGAAAACATAGTAAGCAGCCATTTCCAAAGTCTAAATTCAGAGCATGTAGAAAGTTAGAACTGGTTCATTCTGACTTATGTGGCCCCATTCCTATTCCTTCTGCAAATGGTAATAGGTAAATTATGACATTTTTTGATGATTATAGTAGAATGTGTTGGGTGTATTTGTTGAAGACAACATCTGAATCATTTCAAACTTTCAAGCAGTTTCATGCATTGATAGAAAATCAAGCACGAGTACGTATTGGTACATTTAGATATGATAATGGTAAAGAATATACATCTAAGGAATTTGAATACTATCTTTGCAAACATGGAATTACACATCAAACTACAGTTCCCTACTATCCCCAACAAAACGATGTAGCAAAAAGGATGAATAGAACCTTAATGAATATAGCACGATCAATGATGTTTTTAAAGAGTGCGAAGCTAATGTTTTGGGGTGGTGCAGTCCTGTGCGCAACATATTTGAGAAATAGAAGTCCTTCTCATGTTATAGAAGATAAGACTCCCCATGAAATGTGGTTTGGCAACCTTCCTTCGGTTAGGCATCTCAGAATTTTTGGTTCCGCCTGCTATGCCTTAATACCAAAGGAGCAAAGAAACAAGCTTGGTGCTAGAAGCATAAGATGTATTTTCTTGCGGTACTCAGAAACGTCCAAGGCATATCATCTTTATGATAAGGTAAACAAAAAGTTTGTTATTTCTAGAGATGTCATTTATCTTGAAACTAATAAAAATGACAAGTCTATTGAAATACAGCTTGATCGTATGGAGAGGTTTCCTCATCTAAAGACATATTATGAATGTGATAATGAAATTCCACATATTGAAGGGGGGATCCCTATATTTGATAAATCCATGGAATTTCCATTTGAAGCAGCACAAACAACCCCTCATGAAGAGAATGATGAAGAAGAAGTTCCTGCCACTTGAACTGAACAAGAAACTCAACTGGATGATGTAATCGAGAGGATTGGAAGATTGAACCTAGAAGAGAAGAATGCACCACCAGCTGATCACCCTGTACCATCAAGGAAGATTCCAAAATGGGCCACAAAGACACTTGAAAGTGTCCGTGTAGATGAAGTAGGAAATATGAGAAAAAGAAGCTCAACTAGACAAGAAGATGGAGGAAATGCAGAGCAATCAGGTGATGATATGGATGTCTCATATGATTGTGAATTGAATTTTTCTTCTAACATTGAACCAACTTACTTTGAAGAGGCTACTACTCATGATGAGTGGAAAGAAGCCATGCAGAATGAGTATGATGCACTCATAAAGAATGGAACTTGGAAGCTGGTCGATCCTCCAGTCGGAACCAAACCAATTGGAAACAAGTGGGTGTACAAGAACAAATACAAATCAGATGGCTCACTTGACAAACACAAAGCAAGGCTCGTGGAAAAAGGCTATGCACAGAAAGAAGGATTTGACTATGAAGAAATTTTATCTCCCACAACAAAATGGGGCACCATCCGCACTATACTTTCCCTAGCTGCACAAAATGGTTGGAAAGTTCATTAGATGGATTTAAAGACTGCATTCTTGAATGGAGACTTGAAAGAAAATGTCTTCATGTATCAACCCGAAGGTTTTGTTGTGAAGGGACAAGAACACAAGGTATGCAAAATTGTAAAGTCCTTGTATGGCACGAAACAAGCACCTCGATCATGGTATGAAAAGCTAATCGAGCATCTTCTAAAGTTGAATTTCAAACATTACAATCTTGATGACACAACATTATTTGTAAAGAAAGTTGGAAGATCTGTTGTGTTTCTTGTAGTATATGTGGATGATATTTTGATGACAAAGAACAATGAAAGTTATATAACATCCATAAAGAAAGACTTAAAGAAAGGATTTGAAATGAATGTTCTGGTACATCTTCACTATTACTTAGGAATTGAAGTGACTCAACATCCTAAGTACATTTTCATTTCTCAGAAAAAGTATATTGGAGAACTGTTAAATAAATTTGGTATGACAGATTGCAACCCACTCTCAACTCTAATGGAACAAAAGCTAAAGCTCACATCAAGTGAAGGAAAATAATTCGAGGATGAATAAACCAAGTACCGACAGCTTGTAGGAAGCCTTCTCTACCTTACTATCACCAGAACAAATATTTCTTATGTTGCTAGCATTCTTTCATGGTTCATGCACAAACCTTGTGAAGGACATTGGTCTACAACAAAGAGAGTTCTAAGATACTTGAAAGAGACTCAAGACTTTGGAATCAAATATTCTAAGGTGGATGAATTCAGACTTATTGGGTACTCTGCTTCAAACTTCGATGGTGACAAAGAAACATGAGTGTGCACTTCTGGATACATGATGAGTCTTGGATCAACAACTATCTCCTGGAGATCACGCAAACAATCAGTTCCAGCAGATTCGACAACAGAGGCATAATATGTAGTAGCTACAGAAGCAACCAAAGAGATTGTGTGGCTCATGATTATACTTGCATATTTGCAGGAGAAACAAGAAGACTCCACTCCACTTTTGATTGACAACACTTCTGTAATCAAGTTGGCCAAGAATCCTAGATTCCATGATCGAACCAAACATATCAACACAAAGTATCATCTTCTTCGACATCATGTAGAGGCCAATACAATCCATTTACGTCATTGTTCCACAAATGATCAAATTGCAGATATCTTCACCAAAGCACTTGGATGAGAAAAGTTTGAAAGATTTAGAACCATGCTCGGACTTACAAATACCCCTTCGGATTAAGGGGGGGTATGTTAGAATCCTAGGGTAGTTTGTAACTGAAGAATACAAAGAGTCGTGAAGACTCCAATGGACCATTGGAATATGAATCCCAAAGGTCAGAAAATATTTGTATAAATGCAATGTTTGGTGAATGAATTGAATAATCTTAGAGTTATTGCTTGTCAAACATGAATTTGAAAATACAAATCCAAGCATTCGCATTCCCTTTTCTAAAATATTTATTGTATTACTAATTATGTTGCTACTGAGGAACAAAAAATGGTTCTTACATTTGTTTATCCAATTAAATATATGAAATTTGCGTCTTGTAGGATTTCTGGTGCCGATCTAGTTTAAAGAATACAAGCTACTCGTATACCTGGATGCATTGCTATAAATATCGAGCCACAATACCTCTAACTTCAATGCCCAGTTTGTTGTTCTTCCATAATTCCTCTTCAGCAAATGCCTGCGATTAGTTGCACGACCAGGATATGAAAACCAAGGTAGAAAACAATTCCATCGAAAGAGATAAAATTGATGTATGGGAAGTTAACATTAACCAATGTACCATAAACTATGCTCAGCAGTCAACCATTTAACAAGCACATAACAACTCTCGTTGGAAAATCCATTTAGAAATTGGTGCTATAAAATTCATCATTTCTGCAAGGGGAAAGAAGCTTGAATTCTGTTAAGATCGATACACAAGGTTCACAGGGCATTGTCATGGCTTAGAGGAAGGCAGTCCATGATCATTTTCACGAATTATCTTTGTTTGAAGGCATCTGTCGCTGGTGTGGAATAGGTTCAAGAACTTACATGATTATGATTGAATTCTAACATAACTAACACTAGTTATGTAGGCAATTCAGTGCTGCAACTAATGGTTAACTAGTGTTAGCTATGTTTGAATAGCTAGCATAACTAGTGTTACCATATTTTATCTCTACTTGCTTCTAGTGTGATGAGCATTGTGATTTAAGGGCTGTCTGGATTCATTTATTCTTGGTAAAAATGAATCTCTACACACTACTTTAATTTAATTATGGTTTAGTGCAAGTAAATGTATGCGCGACACATTGGGTTATTCTTGGGGTGGTTTTCCAAACTTTCTTTACTAATCAAAATAATTTAGATTCAAACTCTTTATGTTCTTCTCTGAGCGTGTTGCAGTTGTGCGGTTGTCCCATACATATGAAAGGTACTCATAGATCAAATGAAATAGATCATTAAAGGCAATCAAACTTAAAAGCTGATAGATTAACATAATTTAATGACTTATTATTCTTTAGTTTAATTTAACAATATATATGGACATGTGTGAAACAATAAGACACTACTATATTTTATAATATTGGTCTGTTTACAAAGTAATTTCAAATCTACAATTTCATTATTACAAAATTGCAATTCAAACATAATTTAGAAATTTTTAATTGATTTAAATTATAAAATTTACCATTTAGATAATAAATTAATCAAATTAGGAGACTTTTTATTCATAAAATTTTAACTAAGACCATTGAAAAAAATTGTGAAGCATAGCAGAAGGCCAGACATTTCAATTGAAAGGTTCGATTCATTTCAAATGGTGAAGGACAAGTATTTGAAACATCTAGCTTTTTTCCAACAAAATTCGAGTTACTCAAGCTATATTATATATGTATTTTTATGACGGGATTTCCATATAAAAGTCACAATTGTCATGTCCCCAGTCACCTCGGTTCCCTTTAGAGGAAATGGGAGAGCACCCTTGATTCACTTGCTAATTTTTTTTCTTCTTCTTAGCAAGAAATTCAAAGGCTCCGCAACTCTGAACCCGCAATTAACATCAATCCACAATCCACAGTTCCTCAATGAACTCCGATCCGTAACCCACAATCGAAAATCGGAAGTCGGATTGCCAAAATTATCCTTTTGCAGCAATCACCTTCCTGACTTCCGCAATCTGCAATGCAGAAGTCAGAAGTCGAAAGTCAAATCACCGACCCGAAGAATTTCTCTTCCGACATCCTGCAATCCACAATATACATGCGGGATTTGGAAATGCAGAAGCCCAAATATGAAGCTATGGCGAATTCTCCTTTCTGATTTACACAATCCGTAGTCTGCCTTGCGGAACCTGGAAATCAGATCGCCCATCTCTCCAATCCGGGGAATCACCCTCCGCAATCCGCAATTCCGCAACTCACTTGCGGATGCGGAAAGGAGCAAGTCTAACCACACAACACCAAAGGTCCATCCCCAACCTCTGCAATCCGCATTGCAGATGCAGAAAGGTGGATTGCGGATGCGGAAAGGTCGGGACCACAGACCCCTGCACCAGCAATGTACTTTACTTGCCAACTTTTGAGGGTGATAAATCCTCCATCCTTGGTCCAAATTGGACAAGTCTGGTACCATTGGAAATATATTGGAGATATATATCCAATGGTATTAGCCCCTACCCCATCTGAGCACTCTGACCTTGTCCTTTTTTTCCAGCTGAAATTCTGGCCATATCCTCCCTTATGTACCATTAACCTTCTGCAGGGAACTCTGCTCCACTTGTGCTTTGTCTTCTCTTCTTCATCTGATCCATAGGGTGTCCATTCATTCCCCAAATCCTGGCTGGAGTGGTCCTGCACATTTACCAAACTTAGCCCTAATCCATCAAAGGACCATTCAAAAGCATTACCAAAGGGGATTGCAAATGTACATAAACATACTCAATGAACACAAGTGGGTGAAACATGATTCACACACATGGAATGGAATACATGCACATATTTCTCCCAGGCAGAGTGATGAAAGCATACAAGGCTTAGTCCTGTTTCTTAAGCCTAAATCCATATGAGTTCTATCATCATATAAAGATGCAAAGGTGCAGAGATAAGGCAATGACATGCACAACATAATGAATAGAAGGCCTAGGAATACAAATCTATTCATCAATGGACCATTTACCTAAACAAATGGATGCAAGCATATACTTAAAAACCACAGCTGAAAACAACATCATCAACACACCATGGAAGATACATTCACCAATCAGTAACATAATCCACGGAATGAGACCTATTACATGGACTTGCAACCCTATTACCATTTTTAGATCAAATCATGCATTCAGAAATAAATGAACACATATACATAGATGTAGAACATACATCATTCAAGGCATAAGGGGCACTTATCTTTTGCATTAAAAATTCAAGCAAACTGGCTATGGTCTACAATGTTCCAACCCAACCATAGGTCTCTTCCCAACCTGTATTATTTCAGCTCTCAGAGACCACCCCTGAGTTGGGGATATGTATCCACTAAGGAGGGATAAATGGTCTCTCTCACATTCAGGGCTCCACCCTAATGCTTAGCCAACATACAGTTGGGTTATCAAGCATATCCAACCTCTGTGTAACCTTCTTCTCTATTATTCCAACTAAAACCTTCTCAGTGTTGTGGCCGAAGCTCTATCCCACAACTCAATCTCCTGCTATTAGATCTAGGTTCTCTCACGGGTTCTCTAAGCTAATCATGCTATGTAACTTATCCCTAGAATCTGATCTGTGGCTTTCTCAATCCGTTTGCTTCCTACGCAGGGTTTCTATGGGATTTTGGCTCTGCCAATTCGAGCTTACACAGATTCACGATTTTCTTTTTTTGCTTTCCTGCTCACTCTGTGATGCATGATTAATGAGGTTCGTGGGTCAACCATAGGACAGGGATCAAGGAGTACGAATTCCCAAAAAGTAGAGTGGCTTAAGGGGCAAGCAAGACAGATCCATACCCTGCCATACGGATTTGCAGGGCTGCTCCACACTCAAGCGACCTCATGGACATGCCTTCTCAACCGCCTTCTTACAGTCGAATTGATATCAGCATGGGAGTCAAGTGGGTTCACAATTAGACATGTGGAAGCCTAGGGTTCCATCCCACAACCCCCTCACCACTCCTTAGTGGATACACATAGCCCCCTCATTTAGTTGCATTCCATAACAAGCCCTTGGTATTTTTTTTTACATGGTACCATTTACATCTTCCATGGCTTACTAGAACATGGTTACCAAAATACCAAATACTTTCCTTTTAACTAAAACCTAAACATCCTCTAGTGGGGCCTTGGCCTTGAGCTCCACACTAGGGTAAACACACATTACATGTATACGATATTTACATTGAAGCCCATAAAACATAAGGGTCAAAACAGGGACATTACAATTCCCTTCCCCCCTTAGAATATGATCATCCTCGGTGTTCCAATACTGAGGAATACATATGCAGTTTATACATGTCCAAAATTTTCAAAAATGTTGCAGGTCTACTCCTGCATTTTACCCTTTTACTTTGAAATTTCAGGGCCAAGTCCTTTGTCTTTCAGAAGCTGCTCCTGATGGATTTGATATTCCATCCCGATAGGTGGGAATTGCTCCACATGAATCCCTTCTTTTTCTTTACCTTCCAGCTGATCCACAAGTCTAGGATCTTTATGGCTGCTAGCTTTATTGTTGTCCTTTGTTGGGTAGTTGCAGAAGAGGTGATTTCCTCCACATTCCCAACATTTTAGTGGCTTCTTTCTCTTTACCTGCTTAGTTTCCTTTGAGTCTTCCCACCTAGAATGTTTCTTAGTGGGATGATTGGGTGAGTTCCTCTTCACTACTCCACTGCTGGTTGTTTCCAGAATTATTTTTACCTCCCTTTGCATACAAATAGTGTCCTGCAAAGCCTTGTGGTTCATCTCATTCTGTTGCTTTTGTAGCCTGAGCATCTTTCCAAGATTTTCTTGGGTCTTGTCAATTGTTTGAAGAATATTTTTAGCCAAATCCAGTAGCTTTTGGTCTGTTTCCATGGTCATTTTGCACAGCTGCCTACACTTTGGTTGCTAGCAGCACTGGTCTTGTAACAATTGCAACCAATTGATTTCAAATTTCTCACCTGTGAAATTCATCGTTGCAAATTCTGTTAGGCCAAGCATAATATAAACATCAAAATCAGTCAATTATTTTCCCAATTGATATGGAAAGTCCATGCTTTATTCATGATACTTCCACACTTTCATGCTTTCCCAGCATACCCAGGAAATCATTCATGTTCGTCCTTTCCTAGGGAATTAACTATTTCATCATTCGCAATTTATTTCAAGCAAATAAATACACTCTACTTTCAACCATAACATGCATTCCACAATTTCTGCTTTCTGAATGCATTAGTCAAAAGGAAAGAGAAGAGTAAGAGTTTCCCCCTCTTAGTCTTGTTCTAATATGGAGCCACGCCACCACTGTGGTTCCATGCTCCTTAGCCTCTTTCACCTCAATGTGAATTCTTGAATTTCCCTTTCTTGTTTTGGATATGACACTTAGTGTCTAAGGTCTGTCTAATGCTTCCTCCATCAGGGAACCCCTCCCCATGGTTTGTCCACGGAACCTTTGGCTTCTAGGAACCACACAAGTCCAATAGCACCATTCATACCATTGCTTCTCATACTGATCTTTATAGGAAAGTCACATGCCCAAATGAATCCTTAGGATTCCTTCATAGTCATTTGCTTCCTGCAATGATCTGGTTTTCCAACCAAGAAACAACAGTGTATCAGCTTGGTTTCTATAAGACTTGTTCATGAAATTTTCATTATCCGCAATAAGAAATAAATGATAATTGAGTACTTATCTTTATTGGGCATTTACTCTCTATTCCACAGGGTTCTGATTTACTTTACAAGCCTTGGGATCACCTATGGAATGGATGTTGGCTAGCACACAGGCTACTCCACGCCATCCAAATAGTCAATTCCAAGCCATTACTCTGACTGGTCTATCGAGCATTGATGGTAACAAACCAGTCCCATACCTGGTTTTCCCTCTCCATTGCCAAGCCAAAACATCCGTCTGGGTCAGAGGTCAATGGAAGGAAACTACATCATGACCATTTCTAGGTCAAGGCTCTACTATGGAGCCATAGGCATATAACAACCCTTCACCCACACAACAACCCTTCATACACACAACAACTCTTCATACACACAACAATTCTTCATACTCACAACAACCCTTCATATACATAACAACCCTTCACCGCAACCCCTCACAACAACCTCTTCACTTTGCTTCTTTAGTGTGCAACACCAAATTGCATCTGTTCAAGATGACAACACAAGATGGATAAGCAAGTTCATCAATATTGCTGCTCTAAAACTATAAACATGTTTCGTAACATTCACTCTCAAACATTGAAACACCAGGAATGCGTCCATTCCCTTAGGGTGTAGTCAATATTGAAAACACTATCATAACCCAGCACCAGAAAGGTGTGCACCCCTCTCCAATGTGAACTATGCAGGTCCTAATCATACTTCAAGTAGTTTGAAATAATATAAATAAAATAGAACATGCTCTTCATATTAACTTCGGTAGCTAGTCATATATGTATTTCAGTTAGGGTTACAGAACACTTATCCATTTGCAGATGTATTCTCTCTTCATTCATGGGGAATGGGGCTCTCTTCTCTGAGTCAACAGTCCCTCGGTTTTCCACCCCAAACCCTCTCACGTTCCATAGCCTGCATATGCC
Source organism: Larix kaempferi (assembly GCA_027924585.1). NCBI lineage: Eukaryota > Viridiplantae > Streptophyta > Pinopsida > Pinales > Pinaceae > Larix > Larix kaempferi. Next base: position 5,115,715 of record BSBM01000272.1, on the reverse strand, counting down.
CTCTTGGCATAATTTTACCATCTCACTATCATGGTTTACCCACGTGTAGTGCAGATGAGACATTCTCATGTTGTTTATACCCTGTAAGTGGCACCACTATGCCCATTAGGGTTTCATGCTTGCTTCCCTAGCACAACCATCCACCTACAACACGTCCCTTTGACAAAATCCTGGATTAGCCAAACAATCAGTAGCACTTAACAACCAATATTCAAATCTGGTTTCCATAATCCTTTATTGGCATTAATAATTAAATTCAAACATGATTTTACAACTCTGCCTACTACAGAAATTGATTTGCAGCCATGAGATCCTTCTCATAATTCTCGGCCTTTTCACATGGTGGATTTCAGCCTCTAAGATGGACTTACCCACATTTCCATGCCCAAGACATGTCTTCCTGAAGTCTGAAAATTCATATCAGTCCAAACACTTGTGATTTTTCATGTACATAATATTTCATTGTTGCAACAGTCATGGAAGTGTTTTCAAAATCATAGCACTCAACAATGTAAGCACTTTCAGATGCTAACATCTTATTGCAATTAAATGTATAGGTGTATTTTATATGCATCTTTATCATAATAAAAATTAAAGGACACCATCACATTATTTACGTAATTTAATAAACCTCCAATACCCATTTCTTTCCAGCCATATCTTTTTATGCAAAATTTTCCTTCCATAGAGCATTCTGGAAGCCCACTCATGATGACTACCTCCATATAATCCTTCCTGTATTCACAGAAACTCATGAAATGATCTCAGAATTACCACTAATTCATTGTTTCCTATGTTATCTGATTGCAATGAACACATGCATAATACCACCATGCATCCACACAATGCACCTCACATGTGCACACACACCCATGCATGCACATTTACAACATTTACATTATCTTTTAGTGTGCATTCACTCAATGCCACCACATTTTCACAAAATATTTCAATGCATATTAATCCATGCATACTATGCTATCATGTCATGCATTCTACCATCCAAACACATATGGCCTAACTAGGGATGTCTCATATAGCATGCAAGACTTATTTGCCCCGGTTATCAACCTATAATCAACATACACATGGCATGGCATGTCCTTTATGTGAATGTATTCTAATTTTTTAAAATAGTCACATGGTATGAGGCCTATTTATTTACTATCACCTACCTTACCATGTCATGTGGGATGTCATTCACATAAATGCATTCACTATTACGTGCATACTTTTTATGAATATTAAAACATGGTTAAGGATTCTCACTCATCCTTTCTAAATACTTCTGCAATCAATAGACATAAACATTACCTTCGTGGCTGCCATCAACATATTGTTGTTACCTGATCAGTCAACTTCTTACCAAGGACTACACAATCCTTCCACCAATCCCGATGATCACAGGTTTTCTGCACCAACATTTCTTCATAAGGTCGCTGGTCACATGCAACAGTATCATGTACACATTTAGCCATGCTTTTGTTGTCCTTGGTCCTACAACCAATACCAACGTCAATAGTGATTAACAACCACAATACTTAACTTAAGTGGCTGATTGCATATGTAAATATTCACTAGTTTTACCAACATGCAACCTCATATGCATACAATAAACATCTCCTCATGCACCATGAATTACCTAGGAACATTCTCACTAGTGCATATGTATTTTAACTATGTAATCACTTGCATCCATGGAATTCTTATGCTATAATTTTCTGTATGTAAAACTCAAAGATTATAAACACAAAAGCAAGACAAGGTTAAGGAATTCTCCGCTTCCATTCCCCTTCATAGCATGGAATTCTTCTTCCATATCATAGCTGGTCCAATTGTATGGTCTTGTTGGCCCTCTGTAGCCTTCCTGGAGTACTACAACAATGCTCATTGAACCAGGTTCCCATTCGCTACTCACATTGATTTAGAATTGTGGCCAAGTCCAACTTGGCCTCTCTTGTACTTCCCTGTAATCTTATATTTCGGCCCAAGCAGCCCCAATGTTGTAACTGAAGCTTCGATACCATTTTTCATGTCCCCAGTCACCTCGGTTCCCTTTAGAGGCAATGAGAGAGCACCCTTGAGTCACCTGTTGTTTTTTTCTTCTTCTTCTTAGAAGGCAATTCAAAGGCTCCACAACTCTGAACCTACAATTATCATCAATCAGTAGTTCCGCAATGAACTTCGATCCACAACCTGCAATTGGAAATTGGAAGTCGGATTTCCAAAATTATCCTTCCGTAGCAATCGCCTTCCCAACTTCCGCAATCCACTATGCGGAAGTCGGAAGTCAAATCGCTGCCATGGAGAATTTCCCTTCCTACGTCCTGCAATCTGCAATCCGCATGTGGGATTCAGAAATGCGAAAGCCCAAATATGCATCTCTGATGAATTCTCCTTTCTGATTTCTGCAATCCGCAGTCCGCCTCATGGAACCCGAAAATCAGATCGCCCATCTCTCCAGTCCAAGGAATCACCCTCTGCAATCCGCAATCTGAAACCCGCTTGCGGATGCAGAAAGGAGGAATTATAACCACACAACCCCAACAGTCCGTACTTGACCTCCGCAATCAACAATCCGCATTACAGATGCGGAAAGGTCCTTGCGGATGTGGAAAGGTCGAGACCACAGACCCCTACACCAACAACTTTACTTGCCAACTTCTGTGGGTGATAACTCCTCCATCCTTGGTCCAAATTGGACAAGGATGGTACCATTGGAAATATCTTGGAGAGCTCTATCCAATGGTATGACCCTCTACCCCATCTGGCACTCTGAACTTGTCCTTTTTTTACAACTGAAATTCTGGCCATATCCTCCCTTATGTGCCATTAACCTTTTGCAGGGAACTCTGCTCCACTTATGCTTTGTCTTCTCTTCTTCATTTGATCCACAGGGTGTCCATTCCTTCCCCAAATCCTGGCTGGAGTGGTCCTGCACATTTACCAGACTTAGCCCTAATCCATCAAAGGACCTTTCAAATTCATTACCAAAGGGGATTGCAAATGTACATAAACATACTCCATGAACACAAGGGGGTGAAACATGATTCACACACATAGAATGGAATACATGCACATATTTCTCCCAAGAAGAGTGATGAAAGCATACAGGGATTAGTGCTATTCCTTAATCCTAAATCCAGATGAGTTCTATCATCATATAAAGATGCAAAGGTGCATAGAAGGAAATGACATGCACAACAGAAAGAATGGAAGGCCTAGGCATACAGACCTATTCATCAATGGACCATTTACCTAAACAAATGGATGCAAGCATATAATTAACAACCATAGCTGAAAACAACATCATCAACACACCATGGAAGATAAATTCACCAATCAGTAACATACTCCACAGAATGAGACCTATTACATGGACATGCAACCCTATTACCCTTTTTAGATCAAATCATGCATTCAGACATAAATGAACACATATAAACATATGTAGAACATACATCATGCAAGGAATAAGGGGCACTTATTTTTTGCATTAAAAATCCAAGCAAACTGGCTATGGTCTGCAACGTTCCAACCCAACCATAGGTCTCTTCCCACCTGTATTATTTCAGCTCTCAGAGACCACCCCCGAGCTGGGGCTACATATCCACTAAGGACGGCTAAATGGTCTCTCTCATAGTCAGGGCTCCAACCTAATGTTAATCCAACATACAGTTGGGTTATCATGCATATCCAACCTCTGTCTAACCTTCTTCTCTATTATTCCAGCTGAAACCTTCTCAGAGTTGCGACCGAAGCTCTGTTCTGCAACTCAATCTTCTGCTATCAGATCCAAGTGCTCTCACAGGTTCTCTAATCTAATCACACTCTGTAAATTATCCCTAGGGTATGATCTGTGGCTTTCTCAATCCGTTTGCTTCCTAAGCGGGGTTTTTATGGGATTTCGGCTCTGCCAATTCGAGCTTACATAGGTTCACGATTTTCTTTTCTTGCTTCCCTGCTCCCTCTGTGATGCATGATTAATGAGGTTTGTGGGTCAACTACAGGATAGGGATCAAGGCGTGCGAATTCCCAGGAGGTAGAGTGGATTAAGGGTCAAGCAAAACAGAGCCATACCCCTCCATATGGATTTGCAGGGCTTCTCCACACTCAAGCGACCTCATGGATTGGCCTTCTCAAACACCTTCTTATAGTCGAATTAATGTCATCATGGGAGTCAAGTGGGTTCACAATTGGACATGTGGCAACCTAGGGTTCCATCCCATAACCCCCTCACCACTCCCTAGTGGATACACATATCACCCTCATTTAGTTGCATTCCATAGCCAACCCTTGGTATTTTTTTTATTTACATGGTGCCATTTACATATTCCATGGCTTACTAGCACATGGTTACCAAAATACCAATCTTTCCTTTTAACTAAAACCTGAACATCCTCTAGTGGGGCCTTGGCCTTGAGATCCACACTAAGGTAAACACATATTACATGTATACAATATTTACCTTGAAGCCATTAAACCCTAAGGGTCAAAATGGGGACATTACAAGAATTCATAAGTCATATTTAAGAATTGGTTTGTTAATGAATTATTTTAAATTTTTATATATACATATATAGTTATTATTATTTGTGTATGCTTTGGTTAATTATTAAAGTTTTTTCGTTTACATAGTTGATCATGATTTTTCAACAAAATCGTTTGAAACAAAATTTAGGTCCCATCGAATTTTCAAGTGGTGGCGCTGCTCTGGTTCAAGCATGGCGGTGCTAGGGTTTTTAGTCTCGGGGTCTACCCCTTAGAACATCATCTATGGGGAATACCGAGAAGGATGGGCTGGTATGAGTGATCAAATTTGAAGGGTGAGTCTTAATTTTAATTGGAAGGGCATTTGTTCTTGGATCCCTTCAAAGATGAAGGGAAATATAAATATTGTACTTCAATTGACAAGTATAAATTAACTAAACTCTTCCCCCCTAAAAATGTATAAAACAAATATTTCCCATCCAAATTTTTACAATCATGAATAAATAAGCACTCCTTAATATTTACATGAAAATGATATCTTTTCAATAAAACCTAATTTGAACACATTAATTTGTCCTATATGTAACATTAATTTTACAATTCATTAAAATATTTTCCGGGTTGGAGCACATTTCATTATACATAAAAACTACTTAGACTATGCAATAACCATATTGGGGCATCTATAGTATTTTATGGATAGTGTAGAACATTGTAACTAGATATAGTCTTAAAATAAAACTAGAACCATGAGAAAATTACTTAGTGTTAACTATGTACAAAAGGAAGCCACTAAGCAGAGTGAGGCTATAATAAACTTACAACCAAAAAATACATTTAAACCAACCAAAAACTTAATTCAAATTGGGGAGAGGGGATCCATTCAAGCCTAAGAGATGTAAGAATCATGGGCATTAGGCGCCTAAGAAAAAATAATGCATAGATCATAAAACATTAAAAAAAATCCTCCATACCAAGCAAGTTAGCAACGCTAGCATCACAGGGGCCAGGGCATCAAATTTGTTGTTCAACACTTGTCGCGACAACATACAAGTATGGGATGGAGGGGAAATGGAATCAAGCCTAAGTCAACTAGAGCCTTGCAACTTTCTCCATTTTTGAGTCTCTACAATTTGCCTTTTAAATTGAACCAAAACACCAAAAGAAGTTTGTTAATGGTCGGATTTAAGAAAATTCTACGTGTGAGTAATTAAGAGCTCGAAGATCTAAAATTTGTTGTGTTTTGTACCAATCCACGATTCGACGAATTCACAGTCACTGCCATGAAATTTAAGTTATTTAATGAAAATAATTAATGTATCTACCTCTACGTCGAAACCATTTTCAATGCTGATGCGGGCCACTACCCTCCTTATTGTCTTACCAAAAGGCATTAGAATGAAGAAGAAGACTTAAAATTGTGGACTTCACTTGAAATAGTTGAGAGTGTCAATTAAATACTTAAATGGTAAATTTAATATAAGACTTACTTATAGTTGTCTCTTACTCTTTGCATCTTGACACATCTGATATTTTATGGTTGTCTCTGCACCTTGATCCAATTGATATTATAAGGTGAGGATGTGCGTGCATGATTTATGACTATGAGATGAGGATTTAAAGAGAAGAGGATGTAAAGACATGTAATTTTTATACGTATTTTGGTGGTGAGCGCTGAAGACAAATGTGGTGAGAATAATCTTTAGTTATGACTATGAGATGAGGATTTAAAGAGAAGAGGATGTAAATACATGTAATTCTTATACGTATTTTGGTGGTGAGCATTGAAGACAAATGTGGTGAGAAACCACATATGTTTGGAAGGACAGAGGGCGATTACATCATGATCATTCCACCCATCAAATTGAGACTAGTCCTGAGCCATTTTTTAAAGACATTTTATTAATAACCATTGTGGTGCTTTGGTTGAAATGTTTTTTCTAAGTCATTGTTTCTCCATATCGTGTGCCCAATGCCGCTTCTCTATATCAATGCATAAATCGACCTCTATATGGTTTGTGGTCCTAGTTGCATGCCATTATTTGTAGTTGCATGCGATTGAGTGTTGTTTAGAGTTGCCATGAGTCGGTGACATTCATGCAAGAAATGACGTCTTGTAGAGGAGGACTCATCAAACCAACCATTTGAATTTCATTTTGATGAAAAATGAGTTGACATTGGTAGCCAACTTCACATAGGTAGTAGGCACAAAGATTCAAGTTCATTTTGGGCCTAGTAGTAGACTAGTAGTGGTTCTCTGCTGTTACGTCCATAGTCGTTGACACATTGTCACACCTTAGATCTCAACCCGAAGTGACTCGAGAATCAGAGTCAAATCCCGGTGTCCAGTGCCTCGTAGTCGTAATTCGTCACTCGTCATCTTGCACAACTGAGCAGTGAATGCGTGAGGTGAGTGAGGGAGTGATTATAATTTATGATATTTCCAATATTTTGAATGACGAGTCGAATTTTATAGCATAGGAATTTCAACATAGAAATTGAAATTTATATGGATGGCTAATTTCAAATGTTTCCCTTCTTTTAAAATGTTGATATAAATTATGTCATTCTTAATTGGAAGGGTGAAATTCATATTTTAAATTTTTTTGAAGGGCAATTTTAAATTTACACTTCTAGGAAGGCTAGGAAGGGTTTAAATTTGAACATTGGATGTAAATCATCCCTATGCTACCGAATCTAACGTAATACAGGATGGTGGTACAAGGACTTACTTGTACATAGGAGATGAAAGAGTGGTTTCCTGACAAGCCATTATTCCCAGGTATGGGAGGCGTCGTAAGAGGCAATTAATGCACATGGATGGAAGCCCCACACAAAATTCCCCTTCCCCTCGGATTGGAATGCATATCATATTCAGGTTCATAGCATTCTTCTGAGAAAATCAACACCAAGAACTTATGGGTGGGTGTAACTTTGGTTGTGATGGAAAGGCATCGACCAGGGGGGGAATAGCGACCAGTAGTCATCCTCCACCACCTTCTATTCCCAACATGAAGTATGTCATGTTCAATGCCAGGGAATACCTCCGAACTATCCCTGAATCAGTGCAACGAGACATCACGGATGCCGACATGGGCGCTCCCATGGAGAGGGACTTCATCCCAAATAATGAAATCAGAGCAGAATTTGAAGGCTTGGTCCCGGATCCAGGAAGCACCCGTATTCGTGTCTCCTTGTACCTGAGAACAATGACCGAGCTATGGCTGCATAAGTCAATCGTAGGCAAGGTTTTGGTGGAGAGAGGAAAGGATTATAACGAGATTCATCTCCAGGAAGAGATTGGAAAGCTAAATCAACGTCCAGACATGGTCGAAAATTCGAGATCTCTCCTAGCACGAATTCTGGGTGTCGAAATTGGACACCGTCTGTACTTGGGCACTTCTCCCACTCTGTCCCCACCGATAGTGCAAACACTCCTAGTATGAAAATGGTTTCTGGTGTGGTTTTCAGTTATACTATCTAGTTTTTGTCAGTCTATTTTTATATAGTCTACTCACATTTACAGAATGCTATTTCTAGTTTCAGTTTATTATAAGAATTGGAGTTATGTCTATTCAGTATGCAATGTATATGTCTATGTGTTTTTGGTCTTCCAAAACATCTAGGTTGCGCTCACACAGAGTGTATATGTATTTTTGGTCTTCCAGAATAATTGGGCTGCGCTCACACAGAAGCAGGATTTCTATATATGGGACAATGGAACATATTAAGCTTTATAGGAGTTCTCCAGGACCTGTTTTTAAGATTTATAGGAGTTATCCATGACCTTTTTTGGACCTGCTTTTCTAGTGCAAGGTCGTTGGAAACTCCCATTTTGTATTGTTGATCTAAGACATAAATTATTGTTACTGTCGAAGGGGCATTGAACCTCCAACCTCATTTCTTCTGGCCGGCTTATTATTATTCTGGTGGTTGTATATTGTTATTCCGGAGGCCGTAAATTATTGTTATTATTCTGGTGGTCGTATATTGTTATTCCAGAGGCCGTAAATTATTTTTAGAGGGAAATCGAACCCCTAAATACAAAGGTACGACCAACATTCTACTGTCTTAATTGGAAATCATTAAAATTTAAAAATAAAAGACTTGTGGGATATGATTTGAAAGTTTGTTTAATGGCATGCGTGCGCGGTAGCATAAGCGAGGTTTGCAGAACTGCCTCATTGGACCGTGGTTTTCCCCTGGTTATTTAGTTCATGTTGCTTCATTCCTGGTCATTCTCTAAGGATTGATCACGTCTCAGCCAAGTAATTATTTCCTGTCCTTAATTTTTCTTAAATTTATATTTTATGTGATAATAAGTGATGTATATGATTTAAATTTCAAATTTGCAGGGTGAACGCAGGGAGGGGAACGAGGTTGCAAGGTTGCATAACTCTTTTGTTTGCCAGTGATTAGTTCATGCTCCTTAATTCCAAGCCACGTAACTATTTCCTGCTTCCCTCAATTCTTGAATTTATAGGAATTTTCTGTGATAATAAGTCCTTTCTGTGGGTTTGATTTTGTTTTGATATAAAAGTGGGGCGTCATTAAAAACTCATGAATGAATTATTAATCCACAGAGCAACCTGTCTTGCTGGAGGATGATGTTTTTGTCAATGTTTCCGGATGGAGTCTGGTTCTCTCCCACTGACGAAAAGCTTATAAGCTATTATTTCGAACCTAAAGTTTATGGAGTCCTTAACCAAAAGAATAACATAATTAGTGAGATCGATATGGAAAAATACAAGCCCTGGGACTTTCCAGGTAAGTTATATAATATTAGTTATATATTCTGAATATTTAATGTTTTAAACTGTGTTTCTCGACTTAATTTTCAACCCTTTGATATGCAGGTAAATGCATGGTCAAGTTGAGTGACTTCGAGTGGTATTTTTATGGCACGAGGAGCATGAAAAAGGGAAAAAAGAAAATAATAAAGAGAAAAACTAAGGAAGGCTTCTGGAAAGACAATGGAACCGAACAAAAAATTTGGAGGTCTGGTAATAGTAGTAATCCTGTAATTAGAATCCGCAAGAATTTTACGTTTCTCAGAGGCAGAGGAAGAGGCAATCCCTATCAATATTCAGAGTTTCGTATGCTTGGGTATCGTCTAGTTGATAAGGTAATCGATCTTTCCTTATAGTGTTCGGCCATATTATAAATTTGGTTTGGTTATCTGATACTTAAAATAGTGTCTGTATGCTCCTGAAGCAGTTTATATATTTTTCATATAATTTACTCTTGCTGTTTGTTGTAGCCTGGATGCTTTTGATATGTTTTTTCTGAATTCCTCTCCAGCTGGGTGTCCCCTTCCATGGCCTTCACCTGGAAGAGCACGCCTACCATGACCCAGATCGAATACGAGAATGTTTTTTCTATGAGGCTGCTTTGAAATCTCTTCTCGTCCATCCCATAGGATATTCCCACTGTCATTGGTTCGCTGAAAGATGAAACTAGGGTTGCTTATTCTTTCTAGAATTTACATTTTTTCTATTAAATATTTTAAACATAAAATATAAAATGGTGAGCAAAGGATTTATATGTTATTATATACTTTAAGCATATACTTTATGTTATTATATACTTTAATGGTGCATTTACGTTAAAAATATTGATTAGGTTATTATATACTTTATGCATAAAGTTAAAAATATTTATTAGGTTATTATATACTTTAAGCATAAAATATAAAATGGTGAACACAAGATTTCCGTAAATGGTGTTTAACAATGGTGTGCATGGTACTTAACAATGGTTTTAGCCTATGGTGATTTATGTTAAAAAGATTTATTAGGTTATTATATGCTTTAATCACAAAATATAAAATAGTGAACAAATGGTTATGGTATTTAACAATGGTTTTAGCTATTGTGCATTTATGTTAAAATGATTTATTAGGTTATTATATGCTTTAAGCATAAAATATAAAGTGATGAACAAATGATTTTTCTAAATGGTACTTAACAATGGTTTTAGCTTAAGGTGCATTTATGTTTAAAAGGTTTATTAGGTTATTATATGCTTTAAATGGTACTTAACAATGGTTTTAGCTTAAGGTGCATTTATGTTTAAAAGGTTTATTAGGTTATTATATGCTTTAAGCATAAAATATAAAATGGTGAACACATGATTATGGCATTTAACAATGGTTTTAGCTATGGTGTATTTATGTTAAAAAGATTTATTAGGTTATTATATACTTTAAGAGAAAATATAAAATGGTGAACAAATGATTTTTGTAAATGGTATTTAACCATGGCTTTAGCTTATGGTGCATTTATGTAAAAAAGAGTTATTATATGCTTTAAGCCTATGGTGCATTTATGTAAAAAAGAGTTATTATATGCTTTAAGAGAAAATATAAAATGGTGAACAAATGATCTTTGTAAATGGTACTTTACAATAGTTTTATCCAATTGTGTATTTATGTTGAAAAGATTTATTAGGTTATTATATGCTTTAAGTATAATAATACAAAATGGTGAACAAAGGATTTCTGTAAATCACATGGTACTTGACAATGGTTTTATCTAATGGTGCATTTGTGCTAAAAATATTTATTAGGTTATTATATGCTTTTAAGTGTAGAATATAAAATGGTGAACAAAAGATTTTTATAAATGGTACTTAACAATGGTTTTAGTTTATGGTGTATTTATGTTTAAAATTTTTATTAGATTATTATATGGTTTAAGCATAAAATATAAAATGGCTAACACAGGATTTCTTACTTAACAATGGTTCTAGATATGGTGCATTTGTGTTAAAAATATTTATTAGGTTATTATATGCTTCAAGCGTAAAATATAAAATGATGAACAAATGATTTCTCTAAATGGTGCTTAACAATGGTTTCCAGCCTATGGTGCATTTTTGCTAAAAAAAAATTATTAGGTTATTATATTTTTTTAAGTGCAGAATATAAAATGGTGAACAATGATTCTTATAAATGGTACTTAACAATGGTTTTAGTATATGGTGTATTTACGTTTAAAAAATTTATTAGGTTATTATATGGGTTAAGCATAAAATATAAAATGGCGAACAAAGGATTTCTTACTTAAGAATGGTTCTAGCTATGGTGCATTTGTGTTAAAAAGATTTATTAGGTTATTATATGCTTGAAGTGTAAAATATAAAATGGTGAACACGGGATTTCTGTAAATGGTACTTAACAATGGTTTTTAGCCTATGGTGCATTTATGTTAAAAAAATTTATCAGGCTATTATATGCTTTAAGCATAAAATATAAAATGGTAAAGAAATAATTTTGTAAATGGTACTTAAGAATGGTTTAAGATGTGTTGCATTTATGTTAAAAAGATTTATTAGGTTGTATACCTAATTGCAATCGCGATGCATTAATTTATGTTAAAAAGATTTATTTAGTTGTACACCTAAATGCAATCATGGTGCATTTATTTATGTTAAATATTTATTATGTAGTACTCCTAATTGGAATTACTTGAACAATAGTTGTGTAAAAAAATATGTTGTATCTGATTAATTTTTGGTTGGAAAAGCAATGTCAACAATCCATGAAAAATTAATTGGAAATCAAGTCAAATCTGAACCTTAACCCTGTTGCTCTATCTATGATTTTTACTATTGTATGTGTTAAGTAACCTTGTAATCAAATAATCAAATGGTCAGCAACATTACACTTTTCAAAGTAGATTTCTTAAACAAAATAATTAATGTTTTTCTAAAACAAGCAATGTGGACAATCCATTGGCTAAAATTTGTATTCATAACCTAATAAAGTATATAATAACCTAATAAATATTTTTAACTTTATGCTTAAAGTATACAACTTTGGTTAAAAATTTAAAGATGTTATTTTGCAATCATAATTTTGTATTATTTTGCAATCAGAACTTTGTACCACATTAAATGGATCAAACTACATCAATAATATTCCCATTATTAATTTCATATAATTTTCATAATATAATTTCTACATCCATGTATTTGATATGAGCAAAATAAGAAAGAATAATTTCATTTAGAGTGAATTGCATTAATAAGAAAAACATTTTAATATTAAAATAATAGTTATTATTAAAATTAATTATTTTAATTTAAACTAAGTTTAACATTATAAATACAAATTTATATATTTTTTAAAATTTTATAATTGATTTATTTTTTATTCATTAGCTTTTATATATTTTTTAAAATTTTATAATTGATTTATTTTTTATTCATTAGCTAAGAATTTAAAGACGTTATTTTGTATTATTTTACAATAATAACTTTATACCACACTAAATCAATCATACTACATTACTAATGTTCTCATTATTAATTTCATATATTTTTATAATATGACTTCCACATTCATGTATTTGGTATGAGCAAAATAAGAAAGAATAATTTCATTTAGGGTGAATTGCATTAATAATAAAATAATATTTTAATATTAAAATAATATTTATTATTAAAATTAATTATTACAATTAAGTAAGAATTGAGTAGGGATAGACATTTGTTTATTTATATTTTTTTGGTTTTTATAACTATTTTCCTAATTAAAATTGTAAATAAAACTATATGAATGAAGTCTTTTCATATATTAACTTATAAAATAAAAATTGTATTTTATATATAACTCAATTAGCATATTAACTAAATATTAAACATATCAATCTTTAAACAAATATTAAACATATCAATCTTGGAACACAAACATATGGGATAACATATATGACATGTTAATCATATTTACTTTAAAGGAAATTAACATATTTATTCACATATTTTGGAATATATATACTTCAATTTGCTTATTTCACTATATATCATATTTTTTTAGACAATTATGCAATGCATAAGTATCTATTTCACAATATATCACATTTTATGGATAACTATGCAATGCATAAGTACCTATTTCACAATATATCACATTTTAAGGACAACTATGCAATGCTTATTGATTACCTATTTATTTAAAGCCAATCGGATGCTCACTGTTTAACTATCCCTATACAAAGTGCCATGAACTAGCTACTAAGTAGCACTTGTTTTATTTTAAATGTTTTAAAGTTAAACTATAAAGTTCAATTATTATAAATTAAATTTTAAAATAGTGCCTTTAATGTTATTAAAGAAATTAACAATTTGAATTTTGTTAGGAAACCGTGTCAACCCTTCTTTTTACTTTGTTAGTATATTGTCGTTGGACGCATATGCTTTGTAAGTCGTCTCGTAGTATTTGTTGATCCATAGTTTGTATTAGCCCATGGTATTGACCCATAGTATTGGACGCATATGCTTTGTAAGTCGTCCCGTAGTATTATATGTTCCATGGTATTGACCCATAGTATTGGGCATAGACTTAGTATATAAGTGTGTGTTGAGGCCAATGAAGACACCGTGAAGTTATTTGTATTGAGCTTGCTCAAAGGAGGTTGCCCCCTTGAAGTGGTCGGCGATCAATAAAAATATTATGTGATCTCATGTATATTGTGCATTTTATCAATTAATTGTTGCAGGTTCCTCACATCTGGTATCAGAGCACTTTCTTGGGCTCGTTGGGTGGAATTTATGCCATTTTTTTTTCTGCATCTGTTGCAGGCTCGGATCTGGGAATAATCCCTATTCGCTTAACTGTGGGAATTACTTGGGCATAAGCCCTAAAAATCATTGTAAGGAGTACCACAGGAACCCTGAAGTAGCTGGCCCATTGAGAGGACCTGCCAGCGAAAAGGGCAACGACCCCTACCTGATTGGCTAGTTTCCACCCGTGAGGTAAACCAAGAGCTGTCGTTTTTGGCAAAGCGGTTATCAGTTTTACCTGAGCCGTGGAGTGAGGGGTACTGCCCCAATACGCAAGCTGTCAGACAACATTGGTGGCCGAGTGAAACCCCTGAACTGTTAGGAACTCGAGCATACCTGGGGTCCATATCTATTTTTAGCTGAACTGTTGTCGATCACTTCCGCACAGTTGCAGATCCAGCCGTTTCATATCCATTCTGAAAGTTGTTTCAGATCTAGCCGTTTCATATCCATTCCGATTTGTTTCAGATCCTGTCGTTTCATATCCATTCCGATTCATTTCAGATCCTTCCGTTTCAGATCCATTCCGATCCGTTTCAGATCCCGCCGTTTCAAATCCATTCTGAAAGCCGTTTCAGATCCATTCTAAAAAAGAATCTTTTTTTTCACCATATCTCCTTTGTTTTAACTCTATTTCCCTTGAAACTTCACTGACACCCCTGCAATCCCATTCTACATATTTTATTCTTGAGGACCCTATCCCAAATTCCACTTCCCAAAGCCAGAAATCCCACATTTTTCTATTTATAGGGTTTGCCATAACTTCTTCAATTTTCACCCAATCGCCATCAAATTTTCCCACCATGTTCATTCCCTATTTCTGCTTCTTTGTCCCTCTCTGACAATTTTTCTCATTATTTCACCCCACTTCTGAAATCCTCATTTTCTACAATTCCCTGTCCATTCGAAAGTGTCCAAAAGCTAGTCAAACCCCAATTGCCCATCATAGTTTTTCCCAAATCCAAATTTCCCTTTACTAAATAAGCTTATGTTTGTGTTTTTCTACCCATTCACAAAAAAAACTCTTGGTTATGGTTGTCACCCACATAGGAGCACACATCATGGAGGAAGAAATTGCAACCCCCAAAACCAAACTCCAAGGTTTGGATGACAAATTTCTCAGCCTCCATCTTCAACATTCAACCATTAACACTGGGTTCTCTTCTTCCAGCAATTTTGGTGGGCCGAAGCTTGAATTTCCTTGCTTCAATGGTAATGATCCGACTAGATGGATATACCGAGCAGAACAATATTTCAGTTTGCCTAATACTTTTGATGGCCAAAAATTTCCACTTGCATCCTTTCATTTGGAATAGGAAATCCTTCAATGGTACCATTGGTACATCAAGGCTCATGACGAGACAAAATGGATAGATTTTTGCCAACTCCTTTTGCAACGATTTGGTCCTAGTGCTTTTGATGACTTCACAGGAGCACCCACTAAACTTCGCCAAATTGGAACTATGAGAGAGTATCAAACAAAATTTGAGAAACTAGCCAATCACACAGAAGGATTGTCTGATGAATTCTACTAGAGTTGTTTTGTCAGTGGTTTTAAGGATGAAATCCGCTAGAGGTTAAATGTTATGTCCCAACACAATTATGGAAGTCCTAGGGTTGGCTAAGTTGGCGGAGGACAAGATCACAACCCAACAACGCTCCAAATACACTTTTGTTCCATTCAAAAATATGGTTTCCCAACGACCTCCCATCATGCCAACTCCTCGCACAACTCCTATCAAGCATTTGTCTGAAGCAGAGATGCGGGCACGTAGAGAAAAATGGCTTTGTTATAATTGTGATGAGAAATTCACTCGGGGACATAGATGTGTTGAGCAACAGCTCTATCTCTTAGATGTGGATTCTCCGCCTGCCTTTGAACTTGGTGCAGAAGCTCCAGATACACTAGATGATCAGGTCGACATTCAACAACCTCCCGTTGACCCTCCATCTCTGGACAACCACCCAGATATATCTCTCCATGATTTATCCAGAGTCACCACCCCACAAACAATGCGGGTCAGGGATTACTTCAAAAATATCCCTCTTACAATACTCATTGATTCTGGTAGAACTCATAACTTCATTGACCCTCAGATCGCCAAACAAGCTGATTGTTTTGTCCATCCTTGCTCCAACTTTGAAGTCATGGTTGCTAATGGGGGCACCTTACCTTGCAAGGGGAAGTGTCGCAATGTGCGTATCTCTATGGAAGATTATAACCTGCGCTCTGACATGTTTTCCTTGTCCTTAGGCGGATGTGATGTGGTTTTGGGCACTCAATGGTTACGCACACTTGGCCCCATCTTATGGGATTTTGCTGAACTTTGGATGCAGTTTTCAGTCAATGGGATAGAACACACATTTACGGTCTTACAACCAGGGTCTCTCCACGTCATCAGTTCACATCGCTCGGAAAAGATCCTTAAGAAGAATTCACATGGTTTCATCACTCAACTCCATTCCATTCAGATGCACCCATCAACGGTCTCCACTACTACCTTGGATAGATATGCAGGTGTCTTTGCTGAGCCAGTGGACTTGCCGCCTTCAAGAGACCTTTCTGGTACAAATTTAGCCACATCTACATCTAAGAAGATGGCTATTTTGATTACAGTACAAAAGTGGTAGCCATACCTATTAGGGAATTATTTAGGCATCAAGACTGATCACCAGAGTATGAAAAATTTCCTGGAACAACGGGTCTCCTCCCCAGCACACCTGACATGGGTTATCCAACTCATGGGTTACGCCTATGCAATCCCTTACAAGAAGGGTAAGGACAATCTAGTGGCGGATGCTCCTTCTCGCACATTTGATGCCCCAGTTTCTCTTTCAACTATTTCTCTGCTTGTTCCAAATTGGTTGCAATCTTTTCAACAAGGCTATGTCTTCTATGAATTCTATGCTTCTCCATCGCAGGGCACTCTCAGTTCCTCAAAACGTATGACCGAGAACAGTGTAACTTCTTTTGGCAGGGACTGAAAAATGACAATTCAACAGTTGGTGGATGACTGTGATCATTGCCAGGTCAACAAGGGTGAAACGTCACTCCTTCCGAGACTGCTCGAACCCTTTCCCATCCCTACATAGATTTGGACAACTATTTCTATGGATTTCCTTGAAGCGCTATGGTGGTACAATACCACATCTAAAATGACACCATATGAAGCAATCTATGGACGGACATTGCCAGTTCTTCTTCCATACACCCTGAGTAGTTCTCCAGTCCAAGAAATTAACTCGGTTCTTCGAAATCGTGATCAAATTCTTCCCATTTTGCAGGACAATCTTCACATGGAAAGAATTCGAATGAAATAAGAAGCCGATCAACACCATTTTGAGTGCACTTTTTAAGCAGGTGATATGGTTCTTCTTCGTCTACATCCTTCCAAGCAATCCTCCCTAAAGCTCAAAAGGATTTAGCTTCTCTCCCAATCTTTCACAGAGGTATTCATTCAGTGGCACGGAATGCAACCCGAGGATGCTACAACGGAACCACTCCTTCAGATTCCGCATCAATTCCCACATCTAAAGCTTTGAGGACAAAGATTTTTCTAAAGGAGAGGGGATGTTAGGAACCCATGTCAATCCTTCTCTTTACTTTGTTAGTATATTGTTGTTGGACGCATATGCTTTGTAAGTCGTCCCGTAGTATTTGTTGATCCATAGTTTGTATTAGCCCATAGTATTGGATGCATATGCTTTGTAAGTCATCCCGTAGTATTATATGTTCCATGGTATTGACCCATAGTATTGGGCATAGACTTAATATACAAGTGTATGTTGAGGCCAATGAAGGCACCATGAAGTTTTTTGTATTGAGCTTGCTCAAAGGAGGTTTCCCCCTCGAAGTGGCTTGCGATCAATAAAAATATTATGTGATCTCATATATTGTGCATTTTATCAATTAATTGTTGCAGGTTCCTCACAAATTTCTTTAATACATTTGAATATATCAAAAAACCTATCAAGTTAAAGAGATAAATTAGAGTTAAGGGACTCGAGGATAAGTCTTTTCGAAACCTTTTGACTTAAAAAGGATAAATAACACTTTGTGCAAATCATGTAATGTAATCATTTTTCTTCATTAATATTTTAAAATCTATAATATAAGCTATGTAAATTTATTTTAATGGTAATTTGTAGGAATGTAGAAAATCATTTCATGAAGGGTTTTACGTGGTTGGGAAAATGTACCAAGAAATAATTTCTTTTAATTTTTTTTTTTTTAAATATTATAAAATAACGATGTAATTGAATATGATTAGTGCTACGCATTAGAAAAAATTGTTAGGATGATAGGTTGATTACTTCCATGTAAATACAATTTTTTGAAAAAATATGTCTTCACTAAATGATATGTCTTCACCAGAAAAGGGGAGGCTACGACTCTCTGTGCATCCCTAACATGACCACCCCCTTGCATTAGGAATCTATCGGCATTGGTAGCGTATTGATATGCAACAGTCCATGCTATCTATATTTATATTGGCACGTCCATGGATGTTATCTATATTTATATTGGCAAGGTGTAAGATTCGCTGAAATCAATGACAATGAGCGAGCGAGTGATCTCCTTCTATGTTCTGTGGAAGTTATTTGGGATATAATGTTCTTTATCGTAGTAGAAGCTTCATTGTTGCATATTGCTCCCTGAAGACCTATTGTGATATAATATCTAAATTAACTTCCTGTATGATTTCGAACTACGCACTGGAATTTGACACTTGGAGTGTTGTACTTCTTTAAATGTTACCACTAAAATTTATCCATGTGGCATGTTCATTTAAAATGAACGTAAGGGTCAAATTATTTATATTTATAACAAATGTAGCATATATGCAAATAATTACAAAGCGAGAATGTATAGAATATACTTTCCTATCCATTGTCATGGAGTTTGTTTAGGAAATCATTATTTTCCTGAGAGACTCCCCTTGGTCTCCAAGCGTCAGTAGCCTATTGCACTCCTATCAAATTTCAGTTAAAATCCAATCCATTTAGAATGGAATGGAACTATTTTATTGGGGAATTATCATCAATTTTACTCATAATCTTAGCTTAGTTGTTTCCTTCTGCTTCTTCCTTGCCTTGTCATTCTATTTGCATTGTCCTTCTGCTCATGCTCCTGCTAGCTTCCTAATTCTCTTGTCAATGACATTGCCACGTGTCACTTTTGTTGGAATTTATATGTATTTAACATGATTGTATAAGCGTGTACTTCTATATTATGAGGACTATTATTGTTGTAGCATTGATGTTGCAAACATTTCAAATCCAGGAAATCTCATCTATTTTCCAAGTTCTACGTAAAATTCTCATGGTCTTGGTTATAAGTTTATTTCCACATCATTTTGAACATAAATATTTATATTTATAATTAAACCGTGGAACTTGATTTTCAGTACAATTTTGACTAATTATCAATATTCAATTTTTACTTTAATTATTTAAATTTATTTGAAAGTGGTTTTTCCTAACGTACTTAAAAATAATTTGGATTTTAAATTAAATTTACAACACTTTTTTTTATGCCTAGCATGCTTCATCTTCAAAATCCATGCCCAATAGTCTCCACGATGAACAATTAAAGATTGGCTATAAGGAGGCTTAAAATAATGTGATCATAGATTTTCACGTTGGAATTTTGGCAATGTTTTAATATTCGAATGAACAAACCCATGGTCGAGATAAAAACCCATAAGTAACAAATCACAATAAATGCACTGAAATTGATGGTTGGTGCAGTTATAAGAGCGCAACACCTATTATAGGGACCCCCGTTTCTGGGGCGCTCCCCCAAAAAACTGTCTAAATAATTTACAAATAATATAAAATAGTTTCGATATTACCAATGATAGAAAACTGAAAATTAATTCAAAAATATAACTTAGCAAATACAAATGGAATAATATACCTTTCATTCGTAGGTCGATTCCGTTGTCAAAAGAGGATTCGTTATTGCCGCAATCCAATGTCCGAATGCCAATGTCCAACTGACCACTCGGTTGAACACCCTACCAATTTCGGGAATACTCTTCTTCTTCCCGAACCCCTGAGCAATGGGGTCGTAGAGCTCACACACACTAAACCAAGGATCCAGAAGTGGGCTTCCCCCCCCACCAAGATCCCTTTCCAAACTCACAATAGAAGCAAATCAATGTATTGCAAGAATTATGGTAACCATCCAGCCATAGGGTCCCTTTCCCCTTCCTCTTTCCTTCCTTAAATAGAAAAATTCTTTGCGACACATGTCGCTTCATGCAAAAATGCCTAATATTCTAATTATTTAAATATAATTAGCTCACCCATCCATGTGTCCAATTCCTAAGAGAGTGCACCTACATTCCTAGATTTACTCAAGTTTGTCCCCTCCTAATGCTTCAATCTAGTTTCTATTTTTGTGGGTGCAAGTGGAGTTGGCTATATGCTAATATTTAGTATACTATTTTCTCTTAAACAAATATTTTCTATTATTTTAATTACTACTAATCATTTCATGTGCAAAATAGTCTAAATGAAAATCTACATGGTTAATGCATAATATTCATCAATTGCTTTCGTCTTGGGTCTAGGTACCACATCGTCGGGTCTATTTGTCCCTCATTTTATTTTTATCAACATGGTACCACATCGTCGAGTCCATTTGTCCATCATTTTTCGTTTATCAACAAGGTACCACATCGTCAAGTCCTTTCGTTAATACTTGTTCATTTCATATGATTTGCGGGAACTTCATGTAGGGAATTAGGATTCGTTACCTTCAATCCTCCGTCTACACTCTTTTGGAGACTAATGCCGCTGAGGATTAAGTCCGTTCTTACTGCGCGCCCCTCAAACTCATACGTGACCAATTTTGTCATGGTCCACTTCATACGACTTCATGCTCCCCCGAGTAAGCGGATAGGTGCTTTTCAATTTGTGCGTGGAATCCGTAGGAAGTAGACACCGTTGTCGTTCTTCCGTGTGTGATTTATTCTTACTCTACGACCCATATATTTCCTTTGTGATTCAGTTAGTTATGGTAAATTACCTGCTGCTACACATATACTCAAAGTACCTATCAGTAGTACTGCTCATCGTAATTCATCAATATACTTTACGTACATCAGTCCATAATCATAACCATGTTTCGTAACTCTGCTAATCATTAAGCAATACATGCAATTCATTCATTCACATCATATATTTCATAACATAGCTAATCGTTAAGCAGAGCATGCATTCATTCATCAATTTAAGTAAAGTATCCATTTCTACAAGTATCATTCATTTCATTGTTTTCGTTTATCATTTGT
This sequence comes from Larix kaempferi, assembly GCA_027924585.1. NCBI lineage: Eukaryota > Viridiplantae > Streptophyta > Pinopsida > Pinales > Pinaceae > Larix > Larix kaempferi. The sequence goes on along the minus strand of BSBM01000272.1, from coordinate 5,094,359 downwards.
CGTTATAAAATTCATCATGTGTTTTCTCAATCGTTAAGACACATCTAAACTCAAAGGATCACTATATTAAAGTTTATTTTTTCGGGTCACTCAACAAGTGCTTCCAAAGTCTACAGGCATTCTAGGGGCATTACATACACCCCTCTTATATAGAACTTCGTCCCGAAGTTAATTTTTGTTCTCATAATTTCGATGCTAGGCTTTACTTTAATTTATTATTTTCATCTTCTTGTCGTTCTCTTCTATTTTTCTCAAACAATCATAAATCATTAGTTTTCTATTTCATCCAACATGGTTCCAATACATCCTCAAGAACTCAATCGTAATTTTGTGTAATGCAAATCCAATAATACATTCAATACTTGTCAGTCCCAACTAGATTTTCTATATCTCCTATTCATCCACGAAGATCCATGATATCCAATTTAACTACAGGTTATATTTCATCAATAGCCACACCATAGTTACCTAATCATCATTTTGCACAACAAATCCAAGCAAGAATTCAAATTCATTGGCTATCATTTCCTTCAAGATGAGAAGGTAAACATCATACAGTATTCAGTAAAATACATATGGGTAAGTTATAATGACGGATAAATAAGCCAAGAGTGACTATCAAATAGTCCCAAAACCAGTTCTCATAAGACTACTTCCAAATCCGTAAATGTCGGTTCTCAATTCGATAAGATTCCAAGTGTCAGAACTTAGCGACTTAGTCAAACATATTAAACTTTAATTCCTAGTCCTTTCATCATTAACGTCATATCCAAGTCAATGAGCTTATCATGTCGTTACCTCATTTCATCATTTATGTTCTCATAGGACCACTTCGACATACTCATCAAGTCGCACACTGTAGGTTTTCTTAACCTTGTCGAGTTCCATATCAAGGGCTAGTTGTCTTTTTATCAAGGTTTTATCATGACCCCTGTTTAGCTGTATTACGTTTAGTTCATTGTGTTGATCGTCTCCATACATCGCTTTACTAAAATCGTCTTAATATGGTCTAAATTTTTGGGATTATCCCCTTAGTGTTCAATGATGAGTTATCGTCAACATACATATTAATGTCATGGTTGATGAGTCACCATTATCTTGTCCAAATTGAATCACCAATAGTCTTACAAGCCAACCACTCCCCCTTGCCTAGGTTGAAATCACTATGTAAATTGCCTATCCACCTATTATTGATCAACCATCCTTTACTAACTTGATAAGTAAGTTACATTGATCCACCCTTTTATTACTTTTGCATTCTCCAAAACCAATTCCCTTCCATATCTTTTAAACTGTTTCATAATGTAAATACATGTCACAACCCCATAACAAAAAAAATTTAAAAATTTAAAATAAATTGATACAAACTATCGTTATTGGATTCTTTTAAAATTCCTTGGTAGTAAATACAATGCTTACGATTATAAAATGTATGAGCCTCCTCCTCCATAGGAGTTGAGTTGGAATCATGCCTATGGGAGGAGGGAGAGATATAATGCATTTTATTGTGTAAGTAAAGATTTCTTTTCTATTATTCATATATGATGCAATTTATCTTTTCTATTATCTATATATGATGCAATTTATCTTTTCTATTAACCAATATATAAATATAACTAAAAATTTACAAGATAAAAACACATCTAAATTAGATTTTAGATGCATCTATATGTATATGTTTCAATCGTTTTCCTACTCTATTTCATTTGAAATCAACTACACATCATGTAAAAATTAAATTGTGATCTTCAATTTGAAATTGAAACATTCAAACTTTCCTAAGTATTGAATCAATCCCATTTAACCTCCCATTATGTATAATAATTCCTTAGCTAAAGAATACGACATAAACAAGCATGTTGGGAAACTTAGCATATCTATCTCATGGAGAATCCAATGAAGCTAAAATATGTGGGGTTGGAAAGATGACAGGTCAGGCTACCGCATGCCGAATTTTCAGAACCCAAGGATCCAAAATTTCAGAGATACACCAAAATCAATAAGGCACATCTGAAATAGCTCAATGGAGGAAATCAACGAAGAGGAGGAAGAAGAAACCCTAGCAAAGTTGGGAGACTCATAGGGAAGCAATGAAGGAGGTTTAAATAGCACTGATATTCTATCATCCTAGCACCATGAACATATATAATATGTTTACAAGTCATATACCTTGGATGATTAGGGTTTTACCCTTATAGAGAAGACTACAAGCAATCTCGATAGGTATGATTTGAGGAGATGTAGGTATGTTTTGAAATCTGTTTCATTTATTTGATGATTAAGTTCATGATATGTTTGTCTTCATATTATTGAGGTTAGTACAATCATGATTAATTTTAGACTTGTCTAATCACCTTAGTAAAAGTATGAATTCATGTGAATGATAATAGACATTCATCGATTAGGGTTATGACACTTATGATTGTACTAATGCACTTGTGGTGTTGTATGAGGATGATGTTGTCTGCTAACATGAAAGGTACATCAAGAAAGACAAATCAAGTTCTAGATCAAGAATATATGACCATGATGACATGAAGACATACTCATCCATAGTCTTTGATCACGTAGAAGCTCTACTTACGAGGTATGTATTATTTGGTTCTACTATGCTTAACTTATGAGATGTGCATGTTACTAGCACAAGGTCTCAAAATATTTGAAGAGAACAAAGAAGATATTGTTTGAGTATGTTAGACATAACTAGCAAGCATGCTAATCCAGGTATGTTTTCCTATATCAAGTAAGAATCCTACCTTGTGTTAGGATCTTAGATAAGTATACTTTTGTATGATTGATAATGATTATTCTTGAAGTTAGAAGTTTAAGTAATCAAGGGTTTATGCATATTATGTTTCTTAGTTTGATTAATGATATGAAAAACTAGAAGATTCCTATGGTCAAATAAGAATATGCATGAGTAAAAGAAGTACTCCCTGAAACATTGAATACTAACGCTTGTGATAAATTACCTGTGTATGAAATGATCATGACCATACATGTCTAAGATTATTTAGGATTATAATGTTTTGATAGTATTGAGATTATACTAATGAATGTATGAGATCTTGAGGATGACAAAATGATGAAACTAGTGCACACTTAAGCATGCATAGTGGTACATGATGGATATAAGTTCAAAGACATATAATCATGATGCTATCATAAAGGGAAAGTAGAGATCAAGAGGGAGGCAACCACACAAACATAAAAGATCAGTATTTGAGTTGTTATTTGAATTACTTCTCGAATCTCTGAATAGTTAATGATATTGCTCGTAATAGTTGTATGCATATTTGTAATCCTATAATATATCATGCATAGTGTAAACATTCATATAGCATTGAACAGTATACTACTAATATGCATATGATGGGTAAGTTGGACAAACATTCCATTGTTGCTTGTCTAGAATGAAACCTCTTTGCTAACATGTTGGGAGCTGTATGTTCTGGTAGAGATGGAAGGCATCTAGATAGCCACTATATGGATACAAGATATGGAAAAGTATTGGTCAAGATAGTTGAATAACTATGTGAATCATATCAGTATGAATAATAGGTTATCATTGAAATGTCAACATGATTTGATAATTATGAAGTGTTACTAATCATGTAATTGAATTTGATTTGTGGGAAAGATCGTGTGTTATGATCTACAAAAGAAGGATGGTGAACACTTGTTCCGAAGAACAAGTGATGACTGTTCAACAAGAAGACTTACAAATCAAACATACTATAGAAGTACAAAGCAAGGCTTGTGGCTAGAGGATTCTCTTAGAAAGAGGGAGAGGATCATGATGAGATGTTTGCTCTAGTGGCTAGACACACTTCTAGAGATAGATTACACCCATGGATGACAAGACCATTCTCTTAAATGGTGTAATTGAAGAAGAAGTGCATATCGAGCAAAATCCCAAGATCTGAAAGAGAATCTCATGATTGAAGAAGGCTTTGTACGGGTTCAACAGGTACCCAGGATCGATAGTCATTTGACAAGCTTGATGATCACCACGGGTGACGCGGATTTCAACCTTTGCTACAAGGTTGAAAGTGGTTTCTACAGTTTACAGATAGATGACTGGTTTGTTCATGTATTTGACGAATACCAGGCCAAATATATGCTTTGTTGTGAACACCCTGAGTTAGTATCTAGTTGAGCCTAGGCGTGTTCACTTGGTAGCTGCAAAGCATGTGATGAGGTACCTAAAAGGTACAATAGACTTTGGTCTGTACTATGTTGGAGATCATGACTACAGATTGTATGGTTATACATATGCAGATTGGGCTGGAAGTGTCTCAGACAGGAAGAGCACCTCAAGTGGATGTTATTATCTGGGATCTGCCATGATCTCATGGTTTAGCATGAAGCAGTCCAGCGTTGCTCTCAGCGCAATCTGAAGCAGAGTATATAGCAACTTGTTCTGCTAAGTTGTGAAGCCATATGGTTCCGAAAGTTGATGTCAGGTCTATTTGACCTGGAGTTGGATACCACAGTGGATTATGGGCTCAAGTATTATGCGAATCATAGATTAAACTGGAGGGTTATGTTGATTCGGATTGGGCAGGCAGTTCCATTGGTAGGAAGAGCACTTCGGGGTGTTGCTTCAGTATGGGATCATGTGTGATCTCTTGGTTTAGCAGGAAGCAGTCCCGCGTGGCACTAGTACAATCGAAGCAGAGTATGTCGCAGCTTGTTCGACTAGTTGTGAAGTAGTATGGTTGAGGAAGCTACTGTCTGATTTTTTTGATCTCCAGTCAGATGCGACTTGTAGATATTGTGACAACCAAAGTTGTGTCAAGTTTTCTGAGAACCCAGTGTTCCATGAAAAGTCGAAGCACATTGAGATCAAGTACCACTATATCAGGGATATGGTGCAGAGAGGAGTAGTGAAGTTCCAGTATGTTGCGACGGACGAGCAAATATCTGATGTATTGACCAAGCCACTGGCCAGAGTGAAGTTTGAATACTTCAGAGAGAAGCTTGGTGTACTTTAGATCAAGGTTCCTTCCAAGGGGAAGTGATGAGTCTGGAATACGCAGTTGCACATGGGATTTTATGACATGGTGGTAGGTTGGTCCTCCCATGGTCATTGATGTAATTTCTGAGATTTCCCGACATGGTGGTAGGTTGGTCCTCCCATGGTAGTTGATGTAATTGCTGAATATTTTCCGGCATGGTGGTAGGTTGGTCCTCCCATGGTCGTTGATGTAATTGGTGAGCCTTTCCCGAATGGTGGTAGGAAAGTCCTCCCATGTCGGTTGATGTAAGTGTTGTGTTCTGTACATCGGGGTTGTGCTCCGTTGACGATGAGGTGATCTAAATATGATGAGGTGACAATAGGGTACACAGGTTTTGCAAAGGAATATAATCAGTCTTGGGATGCTCCTTCAAGTTTTGCGGTGGCATATAATCAGTCCTGGGAGATCTTGCAGGTTTTGCAGTGGTATATAATTAGTCCTGGGAGGCTCCTTCAGGTTTTGTAGTAGCATATAATCAGTCCTGGGAGGTCTTGAAGGTTTTGCAGTGGCATATAATCAGTCCTGGGATGTTCCTTCAGGTTTTGCAGAGGCATATAATTAGTCCTGGGAGATCTTGAAAGTTTTGCAGTGGCATATAATAAGTCCTGAGATGTACCTAGTTGATGGCTTGCTCGCAGAGATGATGAAGGCCTACATGGAGGCTAGGCCTACATCTAGAATGAAAAAGGGTTGGCTCTATAGAAATTCCTATGATGAGTAGATTGGAGACTGATGGTCGAGATAGCAGCAGCAGTGACGATGATGATCCAGCTTTGATGATGATCCAGTGATGAAGACTTGTGCTGTTGAATTGTGTCAAGAGAATACCTTCCTAGTTAAGAGGGAGTGTTAATGTATTTGTAACTTCATAATATATTCACTTGTATATTTTATATTATATTTGTATTTTATTATTGTACCTCCGACAGAGATGTTTATTCCTCTGGTCGGAGAAGTCATTATTGTATTTGGGTCATGTAAAGTCAATGAGGTTAACCCTGTCTTTTTGGGTTCTTTTGTTGGAAACTAGAGTCTGTTTCTATCAGTGCACTGTCATTTATTTACTCATATTACTTGTATGTTCAATCTTTAAAGTTATTATTTGATCATGTATGTGATTTATTTACTAGTTTCAGATGAAAGGGTGCTTGACTGGTATATATTCATTTTCTTGTGTTTACCAATATATGTTTTCTACTAACTTGGGCAGATAATTTGCACCACAACAGTTTTTGTCTCCTAGAAAAGTTGGGCCTTCTAGAAAATTAATCTTTAATTTAGGCATCTTGTAAATGAACAATCCTATCTTGTTCTCATTGTTCCTGTTTAATATTTAAAAACAAGGTTCTCAAAGGAAATTTACCCAGCATTGTGCTGCCTTTTTTGGTGTTGTTCTGTTGAAACCTAGAGTTTGTTTCTGTCAGTACACTATGCACTGCGATAATGTGAGAGAGATCAGAGAGATGTTGGTAAATATTTTGGGTGCAATTAAACTTTTATTTAAGCATCTTGTATATGAACAATGCTATCTTGTTCTCATAATTATTGGAGTTGCCACTATGTTAAGTGGCAGAGCCAGCCTTCGGTCATGTAGCACACTGTTTTAACCATGATTCCAAGGCTTGGGTAGATTATTAGCGGCCTAATGTAAAATGAACCTCTTATTATGAGATGCCAAGCCTGACCTGATAAACCATGAGTGTTCTCATTGTGACAATATGCCTGTACCTAAATTTATTTAGATTGGCCTATCAAAAGCTTTTCTTAACATTTGTACTCGTGATTGATCTTGTTTATGAAAACGATGATAGGAAAACGAACTCCGTTTTCCTATCTATATAGAGTGGGCCATAAATGCGGAAGGAAACGGATAGGTGGGTCATTAATGCCCCGTCGGCTAGTGTGTGCGTCACGCCGATGCGCGTCCCAAAAGAAAGCCCGTCGGCGGCTTCGGTGACTTTTTCCTAACCACCGCGAAACGCTCAGTTTAAAAGCACGAGCCGCAGCGACCAAGTTAGTGTGATAAGACTTCAATGCGGCGAACAAGACGGGTGATGATGTTCAAAAGGGGGCAACCAGACGGTGGAACGCTTAGCAAAAAAAAACTTGGTCGCTGCTGGATGGTTGGAGAAATTATCATAAAAGCCGCGAAACGGTCGATGATATAGTCTAAAGAACTGTGACCGAAGCGCCACAAAACGAAGCAGAAGAGTTGGGAAAAAAAAGATGATGTGACGTGATCGCTGGCGACAGAAAATACTTGGTCAGCGGAAATCTTATAGGATACATGAAATGGATGGAAACGGGTGAGTTAAAACCTACAACCGTGGTTGGCAAGAAAGAACAAAAACCAGAAAAACGAGTGGTGAAGATAAGCCATGGGCCGCGAGACAGGTTGGCTCCAAATGTGTAAAAGCTAGCGAAACAGTAGGCTATAAATGGCTAAAAAGCTGTAACCAATTTCGGTCAAAATGATCACAAAGCTGCGAAATGGGTCGACATGTTTATACCTTCATAAAACTGTATCGAGTGTAGATGGTGACTTTTGATAAATACTTAAAGTCAATATTATATTGTTTTATACCCATTAATTCTATGAAAGAGTTGGATTTTTCCATTCGGCGTTCCTTTTGCCCCTACAGGGACAAATGCTAGTTGGTATTGGTACAACAAAAACGAGCTTCCCATCAATCAAAACATATTCCAAGAATTCAAAAAGTAACACAAGAATTCAAAAAGTAACAAAGGAACCAAATCTAGACAAACTTCCCCATCTCATAACATCGAGCAAGGAGCCAAATCTAAAGGAAAGAAGGTTGTGAAGCATTGTACTTTTTTTTTTGGGGGGGGGAGATGGTCATATGGAATCACAGGGTTGAAATAAGTTGGAAACATTAAATGATTCCATGAAGAAATAAAGCATTCAATTGGATATTCATTTTTCTAGTTCTAATGGATATGCCCTTTTTATTCTATATGTTCCTACAATGTAATAACTTCTCATGATAATGAGTGGATATTAGATTCCAAGGATAAAGCCATGTTTTATACTATTGGTGATTATAATACTAATTAGACTTTTGTTGGTGATAATAGGTCCCTATATGTGGTAGGATTAGAGACTGTTGAGATTTATGGTACTCAGTTAAAACTAATGATTTATTTTCTTGAGTTTTCTTTCAATCTATCATATCACTCACTCTGGAGAAGGAAATATCATTGAGTTTGTCTCATCGTATTATAATCATAGGTCTCTAAGATCCAAATAATGTAATAGCCTCTAACAATGTTGATGGTTTTTCCAAGTTGTACAATTTCAACAGCTTTGGGTCATCCTAACTTTCTTATGTTTAATTGTTGTTCATGTTGATGACTTAAGCAAACTATGAAATGAGCAATTTGTACATTTCAATTATCGTACCCTTCACCGGATTTGGAAGCACCATACAATTCCAACTTATCTTCTTTATTCTTATTGAGATCGTGTTTATCCCATGTGTGTTCTCAAAAGAACCACATGGACAACTTTGAACAAAGGATTTGCTTGGCACATATAAATATTTTTGAAGTGTGTTCATAGAAAATTGTATGGACCTTTACTTACTCCATTTTTTGGAGCTAATTATTTCCAGAGTTTATTAAATATTTTTCCAAAAGAGTGTGGGTGTATTTTTCATCTTTAAGAGAAAAGTGTTGAGCAAATGTGTGGCTTTCAAATCCCTTATTTAGAAGCAGTCTAGTCATTAATTTAGAGGATTTGGATCAATAATGGAAATGAGTATGTGAACAAGTAGGTCATCATAATTTTTTTCTTTTATGTTCTTTTATATGCAATACACTACCTTCTATACACCAAAACATAATGGAATTGATGATATTAAAAGAACGTCGTTTAAAGAAAATGATCAGTTGTATGATTTTGTGTAAGAACCTTGGTCTTTCGTTGTGGGTTGAGACCATCAACTATGTTAATTATATATTGAACTACCTTCCTACTAAGGTTGTGAGTGATGCAACGCTTGTATAAGATAATGGGCATATCTAAGAAACTTCTAAATGTATTTTGATGCAGTGCTTAGGCACATATTCCTAACAAAAAGCATAAAGCTTTGGAACCCAAGGGTTATTATTTCATTTTTGTCATTTATTTTTGCCCCCCACATTATAGAGGTGATATTTAGAAGAGATGTTCAATTTAACGAATGGTTTATGCCATGTGAGTCATATTTGGCTTACAAGCCCACTGCTCTAATTTCTTCTTCTTCTCACGATATTGCCTATAATACTTAAAAGAAAGTTACCCTATTCTCATATCTTGATAGCGAGTGTTTGCATGATAAACTTCGTTAGAGTCATCGTTGATATGGGATATTCCCATAACAAGTCACCCCACCAATCATTAGCTTCTAGAGTTCCCATCAATCAAAATGTGAATTCATATCTACCCAAGAGTTATCGATTCAAAGCATAAGCAAGCCCTATTTATATTACTCAATAGGGAAGTTGCATGCCAAGTATGGCAGAAAACCTAGCATCGATTTAGGTATTTAAAATTTTAAATTTTAAATCTTTTATGGTCCAAGGAACTTGGCAAAAAACCTAGCATCGATTTAGGTATGTAAAATTTTAAAATTTAAATCTTTTATGGTCCAAGGAACCTACTTGAAATGGATTTTTACAAACTAAGAAACAAAATCATAATCCAAAACCAATCTTAGTCAAACAATCATATAATATACACTTAAACGAAACTTTAAAGTGTGTTTAAGAAAAATAATTGAACCAATTCATTATAAAGTGCTAATTCTTCACACATAATTTCCATGGTTGTTTCTGGAGTTTTCATAATTTCAAGCAAAATAAACACTTTAACAAAAGAAAAATAAACTATTTCATTGGCATAATAACCACTTCAAATAATCCTTAAAATTTTCATCATGTATTAAATTCAATAGAAAATAATGTTTCTACCACAAGATTTTAAACCAACCATTATCAAGTGTTAGGGATTCACCTAGCCTAATGGGATAGCTTGAGTGGTTGAGAGCCATGAATAGTAAGTAGGAGGTCTCAATGTCAATCCCCTAAGCTATTTGTCTCTATGTATGTGGGCCACACTTGATGTCCCTACCATGTCAATGTACAATAGTTTATGTGTTCGACTTTACTAGATATTGTCCTCAAAATGAGGAGAAGTGCCCAAGGGTTTCCAGATGATGTGTTTTACAAGGAAAAAAATTGTTAGGGTTTCACATATAAATGCATATCTAATTTAACCCATAACATAGGACATTTCCATAACAATTTATAACATGAGAGAGACCATCATAGATAAATCTACGCTAGTAACACAAGAATGCCAAGATATGTCATGGGTATTCTTGACACCCTAATGATCATAAATCACAAGTTAGATGATCATCACAATGCATGATGAATCTTATAATATAATATTACAATCTATTGAAACAGTATTTGATTGAATTTATGATATAATTCATGATTGGTAGGAGTGAGGCCAAATCCTCTCATATATATAAGTTTGGGTTCTTCACTAAAAAACCCAAGAGTGGTCCCATAAGCCATGAATGTCCACAATACTTGGTCAATACACCCACATAAGTTGGGATCCATATACCAAAGTGTGGACCCAATCAATTCCATGGTATCAATTGGTTGGTTGGTCAACCCTTCATTTAATCAACTCCATGTCGATTGTCTCCCTTGTGAGTTAACCATGTACTCCGAAAATTTTGGTTTACCAACATCTCCTCTTAAACACAACTTGAAGCATCATATCAAATTACATGAACATTTTCCCTTAGTTTTATGTGTCAAGATCAATACAACATTATCAATACGTCTCAGTGAATAAACTGATCAAGACAAGGTACATTAATTTTCTCCAAAGAGAAACATGCATAAATGCAACCTCCACACATTTATCTCTGCATGAACCTCTTCAAAAATAGTGAATAACTCTTGCACGAATATCACAAAATATATTCCACACTAAATGGTGAAAAACAAGAGCATATGCACAAATTATTAGCATGGAAAATAAAATTCCCTCAATGCTATAAACAATGATTCTATCAACAAACTAATGAAGAACAATAATGATCTCAAAATCCAACAATCATATCATAGGGGTGATAGCTTTTCATCAATTTCCAATGAAAATCCAATGTTGGCATCCTTAGTTTGTACTATGCCATCTATCATTGGGCACTCCATTGACCAGCTCCACACATTATCGATATACATCACAACAATAACATTTTTTTCTTACACATCCCAACTCCTCAACATCAAACAAAATATGGTGGATCAATGGAATTATCTAAACCATAAGGTATCTCTTAATCACTCCACTCCAATCGATCAATTGCATAGGCATTAATGCTCTAGTCAGTTCTCATCAATCTAACGTCAACAATGTTGGTTTCATACATCCAACATTCCAACATGCTACTCAAGTATCTATCAATATCAGTTTCAACAACATTAAGTTGGGTTTAAATAAAAATCCCAACATGCTCATCATCCCCCCTTGAAAAATATTGAGGGATCACTCAACAGTCAATAAGCCACAAAACATGGCCTCCAATCAAAATAATCACACATCAACCATATGCAAAACTTTCCAACAAAATTATAACACAACCATGCAACAGAGACTATGATTGCAATCGATCAATCAACGAGAATAAAGAGAAGCATCCCACGGTGATAAAATAAAAAAACATACATCTGTATCAAATCCTCAAATATATATTCAAATGTTTCCATGACCAATCATCAATCCAACCACAATCAACCTTGGTAATCAATAATCATACAAAATCCAGCCTCGTACACCTCTTCTACAAAGCTATGTAAGAGTGACTACAACCATAATCCATGGATGAGGAACTTGAATCACTCGTGTCACAATGATTACGTTGTCGATAAAAAATTTAGATTCCCACTAAATAGAGGGCACGGGATGTGATTCCTACTCAACCAATGGAGCAAGATTATGTCCTTGCAAATCAATTGAACTTTCCTTTGAAGTGATAGATTCCAACTTTGGTATATCATCATCAAAAACCAAATTAGCAATCAGTGCAGGATGTGATCATTCAACTCAGTAGAATGACTTCAACCTACAACAAAAAAAAATAGTGGCAGCAAGATAATCCGATATGGTGATGAAGTCACAATATCCAAAGCCTTCTCTGGATGGTTTCATCTCAGGTATAATTCGAACAATGATACCCTATCCATTCTTCCCAAGTCCATTGCCTATATATCGCATTTTACATAACAAATGGTACCAATACCTCTAGTATGTTTCCTAAACTCAAGAGAAATTAGAGCATTATTAGCCAATAATGTATGAGATATAAGGCCCATCAAGGTCATCCTTCCAATCAATACAAGCATCATCACTATCAAAATCATCAAAAATATCCCATGAAGCATCAGTAGGAGAAGTAATATGTGAGGTGAGGCCCTTAAAAATCACAGCAATCCTCCTAATACAGTGAAAAAATTCCTCGTCACATTTCTTCAAAGTAATTTCCAATTTATTTACTTTATGGTCAAGAACCTAATCACAATTATGCAATACTTGAATTGTCTTATCCTTCTCATCCATCTAAGAAAGGAGATTATAGTCACCCTTCAACTATTAGTACTCATCAAATACGTAAAAATTATCAGCGTCAAGTGGAGGAACCTCTTCATGAATCTCAAACATTGAGACCAGCAAGAAAGTGGCATCATCCTCCAACCGGGTATTGGTTTCCTCCAACCTATCAACCCACTTCTTAAGTCCTCCATTTTTTGTCTGCAACTAACTAATAGTAGACTTCAAAGAAGCAAATTCTTTATGAATCTTAAGTTAAGAGATTCATGTAGAACAACTTCTTCTCACAATTCTCATGTAACTTCCATAAAAGCAATTCTTCATCTTCATCAAAGGGGCCCATAGATTCAAAATACTTAATTTCCATGCTTAGTTGATTTTCATCCATGCAATCCGTCAAAGCTCAAGAAATATTAACAGGGTAAGCAATATTAACATTCCGAAAGAGATTAGAGGGGGTCATCATAGGAAAGCACAAATGCATTAATCCATTGCCACTCCACATTCATTATATTTCCAAAGTTACATGTAATTGCAAGTTTGTTTGGTAATTCTACTATAAGATATGTATGCTCTCTTAAAAAAAAATGGCCAAGACTTCCAACAAATCATGGATGCAATGTCTCATCCCCAAATCATATTTTGAACATTATATTTAGGTTAAGAATGCAAAAACTATTCGATTTATAAAATGGTTTTATGAGAATCTTTAACCCAACTCGTATTTTAAACCCAAGGTTTTGGAATATATAATGTCTATGTCAAGAAATGACACCATGCTTTCTTAAGCCCCCCCCCCCACACACACACGTGTGGGGGGGAGCACAATGAAGGCCTTAAATCTCATTACTACAGTAATCCAAACAATGAAAATAAATCAATCCCTAATTTTATAGTAGCACAAGCAACCTCCAATTCTCCAAGATTGTCCAATGAATTTCTACTAATGTTGAAATAGGCCTTTATGCTCAGTAAATCAATGTAAAATCTCATTATTCCAATGTGTTCAGAGGGGGGAAACAACTAGCTTCAGTGTTCAAAATGGAAATTTTTCCCATGGCCTAAGTTCAACTATTTGGAAGTGACAATATGTAATCCATTAACAGTGGTCTCATTGCCCATCTGTTTAACCAACATAGATTCCTGAAAATTTTACAATTTTTTACAATTTATAGAAGTGTCATATAAGTGTTTTCAAAACTAAGATGTAAACTATAATGTTAAATCCCATTAATAATTTGTGCTTTGTATATAAATGTAATGTATGTTTAGAAAAAGAAAAAGAAAAAACTACCATTCAACATTCTTTAAGATAATCCCACCTCTCAGAATCATGGACATAATCTCAAACCTTAAGATAAATAATTGCATACATCATTGTAATGCCATTCAGTTGGTTTTTGGGACGGAATTGCTTCCATCATGTTCACTCACTTTAAATTATGTACGTGAGGTGACTTCAAAAGTGAATGGGAGATGACACAAATCCATAACATGCCAAGAGATATGGACCACGAAACTTCCCCACAGAGTGATGGGATAGTTTAAGTTTTCATTTAACCATGAAACTTCCCTACATCCCAACAACACATAGTACCTCACAAAAGTGAGAGAGACAACCTACCAAGCGGCATATGGACCGTACAGTCTCAAGGGGCACCCACAACTTCTAGTTGAATTCTCAAACTGCAAATGAATTGGTGGAGTTGCGTATGGCCTCAAGCTCCATGGATTTTTTGAGCATGGGTTGTCTAACCGTCAATAGTTCCAATCTTGGTAAAAAAAAATCGAGTGAACTAACTTGACTATAACTTGGAATTCATTATTATAATTTTTAATTTAACTATATGTTATATATATATATATATATATGGTGAAATCAAAAACTATGTAGGCTTCGTACTCGTGTGATATAGGGTCGATTCCGACCACTAACACTATAACTTCTAGGCATGCCCACATTGCCCTACGTGCAACACACAAGGCTAATCGAGGTTTTGAACCAATGACATCACAAGGAGTGCCTTAACAGTGAAACCTATTGCCAATTGATCTACACCTTGAGGGATACTACAAGTAGTATATTAAACACATATAAAAGCACCAATAACTCACACACACAATTTAACACAACCACAAAGAAATTCATAACGTAAAGACAATATTTACCCTAGAAACCCGAATGGGAAAACCAACATCTGATTCGCTTCGATCAATCTCTTTATTTCTCAATAAATTTACAGGTTACAGTACCCTCTGGCTCTCGAGTACATTCTTAGTGCTCACATGGGAATTTGGGCAGCAATTCTTCTCAATCTCAATGGAAGAACCCATACTCCTTTGGGTTGCAACAATATATAGGAGGATGGCTCTACTAGGGGACAGCTATAAGGTCAGGTATCCCCAACTCTCAGCGTCCTGTTGGCCCCCAACAACTTCCCCTTGGTTTTGCAAAATCAAGGGGCCCCCATGTAAATTTTGTAAATATTTAGCCTTTGGTTTGCTTTTGTTTTTACCTTGCTTGATTGATTTGGATATTCTGACCTTGTTTCTTTGATCCTTCGTTCTTTGTGTTGTTTGTTTCTTCGGCTTGGATTTCATTACTTGAAGATTGGATGATTTGGATTATCTTTGTCATTTGACTTTTAGACTTCTCGGGTGCTCATCAATACTTGTTTACTCTAGTTTGAACTTGGTTGAATCACTTACATGCTTTGATTTGGCTTAGTTGAATGGATATGATGCTTCGACGATCTTGCCAATTTTGATCTTCAAATGTTTAAGTGATTTATTTTTTACCTTTTAGCGGGTTGAGATTAATTATTTAATTGCTTAATTTTGACATGGTTGACTTATGCCTTGAGATAATATACACCAAAAAATAAGATCAAGCTATCAATTTTAAACTTAAATAATGTGTCAACTTCTATAAACATTAAACTTTTGTTAAAATCAATTCTTGATTGATAATTTTGACACATAAAATAATTCAATTTAAAACTTATATAGTCATTAAACAAGTTTTGGTATGAGTTTGTTTTGATATATTAAATTAATGAATATTTTATAGTTATGAAGTTTTATTTTAAATTAATGGATCTTATATAGTTATGAAGTTTTTTTTTTTTTAAATATAATATATAAAAGGAAGATTTTTATTTTTTATTTTTTATTTTTCTTTCTCCCTAAAATATAAAAGTCATTTGAGAAAACTTTAATAAGCTTTTCTCCCTAAAATATAAGAGTCGTTTGGGAAAACTTTAATAAGCTTTTATGATTAAAGGAGATCATAAAGAAAGTCAAAGTTATCTGGTCAAATTAATTATTTGTTCATGATATTACACATTTTCATTATGGAGTAAGCCTGGTTGCTTCACTTTAATAATTTGTAATATTATGAAGCCTTTACATTATTGGTCTTTGACTTTTAATGTCTTCTTACCAATCATGTTTATTTTTGGGACATGTATGAGTGTTGGGAGTAAAAATATTAACTTTATTTTAGATTATCTTCAAAGTTATTGCACTCTTATAATTTCATCTATTTTTATTCATGACCAATAAACTTACATAACTTGTAATTTCAATGTTCATCTATTTTTATTCATGACCAATAAACTTACATAACTTGTAATTTCAATGTTGAATTTATGAATTTGAGTGGAAAAGAAGATTACGCTCCAGCCACATATAATTCTAAGCTATTGGGTTTACATTAAAAGGTTTGCATGCTTGATTTACGAAGCTCTTATGAAAAGAGTGAATCGCCATGTTCTCAAATTTCTTTCAAAATATTTAATGTGCATACCAATTTAGATTTAGATGTGCATACCATGAAGGCATTATATACTACATCACTAGTCTGCAAAAGATTTAGATTTATGCCAACCGTTATATGAAGTTATCTTGGGTTTTTATTCAATACATATATTAGATTCCTGTTGATTCTGCCATGCATTTTGATGTCATTTTTATGTATGTATACTGTGGTATTATGTATGAATTGACCTTTTCATTCTTGAGCACAAATTGTTTTGGATTTCTGTACAATTAATTTTATTATCATATAGTGATAGTTTTTTTTATCATTTTATGGTTTATGTTGTTGAATATTTAATATTGCTTCCTTGAAATGTTGATTGTATAGCATTGTTCCTTGGCATCGGTATTCATGTTTAAATCAGAATCCAGAATCATTTTAGTTTTCAAACTTGCTCATGCAGGATAGATCAGGTAGAATAAACTTTCATTTTTATTACAGTTTTATTTCGTAGTGGAAACCTACAAGTAATTTAGCAGTTACTAAACTGTTGTTTACAGTTTAGCAGCTACTAAATTAATGTGTTTGATTAGATTAGAATATATCTTTGCTAACAATCTAGTTTAGTTCATTTTCATTTAGTTAGAATAGGTAGGAACTAACAACATAACTAACACAAACAGACTTGAGACTCTCTTGTTGAGAGCAAACCCATTTAGGCAGCGTGGCCTTTGTTCCCGCGAGAAGTGGCTATCCAAATACACAAAGGGATTCTTTAAGCACTTTGTGTGGGCAATTTCTCCTCGTTGGCGAGCAGGTCATATTTTCCCGTCAACACTACCCCCAACTCCATCGTTGATCTTCTCTTTGTGTTTTCTCAAATAGCACTTTGGAGTATAGTTCTCATATTTTTTTAATATCTATTTTTTTCTTCTCCTTTTTTTCGTCTTTTAAATTTTCACATGCTTACATTAAAAGTACAATGTTAATGAATGTGTCGACCCTGGTAAGAATGGTATAGGGGCATTCACGCCATCAACCATATCCCCTATGCCATCCCTAGTCATAAACGTTTATTTGCCAATCCTCGTAGTAACCTAAGTCGATAGCCAATCATGTTATTTCACATATTTAATTCAGATCACACCTTCCAATTGGGAGGATTTCGTTCCCAAAATATTTCAAGGACAAGTGAGGGAACTTACTTTCAATTTGGTTCCCCTCATACCATTTTGATTTCCTTAGAGTATGTCCTTTGAATCCAAACTTCCAAATCCCGTATTGTCCTTTCCAAGTTACATGTTCCTTCCACTAAATAATTGTATCCTCCTTCAATTTGTCAAGAGCATGCGGTGCAAAGTCTTCAACAATGTGTAGAACCTAATGGTCCTCTTCTCCAAACAACATGGAGGGCTCAAATAACTTCATATACTTGATATTCACCACCGAAATAATATGTATATAAGAAGGAAGTCTCAATCTGAAGGCATTCTCATTCACCTAGTGAATGATGGAAAAAGGTGTGTATCTGAGGAGCTTGAGTTTATTCATTACTCCTTGCAAGCACTCTGTGTGGAGGTAAAGCCACACCGTGTCTCCAATGTGGAATTATGATCTTCTAAGTGTTGGTTATGTTTAGCTTTATCTATTGTCGGCTTCTCTTAAGTTGTTTCTATACCTGCAAATATTATGTCAGATCCTTTGCACAAATCTTCTTGCCTTACTCTCATCTCCTTACACCTTTACTTCTTATTTTTGCTGTCCATACACAATGCCAAATGGTGAGGAAGGTAAATAGCCAAAGTAAGTCTCAAAAAATGATTTATTGGTGGAAGAATGGAATGCTTGATTGTATGAGTGAATTTACACTAATTGCTCATCCCATATCTTAGGATGCTTGTTGGTGTACCCTCTCAACAATTGTAGCAACTTATGATTGACAACTTCCCTTTGTTTATTGGTCTAGGGATGAAATACAGTGGAATACCTCAACTTGGCATCTCATCCTTTCCCAAAGTGTTGTCGAATTTTTTCCCAAAAACTGCTATCTCAATCAAATACGATGGAGCTTAAAAATCCAAATTGGTTGCTCGTTGCTCTTGTGGTTGTGTTTGCTTGTGCATGACAAAGTATTTATTTTGCTTGTCTCCTTCAAATTATTGTGCTTGGGAACTTGCTTCATCAATTGTCTTAAGCTTGAAAAGAATCATTTTTTTTCAAATTTGAGGAAGCAATGTTCCCACATACTTGATCAACATATATGCTCTTTTGAGGGAGACAGATAGCTAAATAGGTCTCTTTATGAACTCTATATGGAACTCCTACATTGATTACTCTTACCTCTGCCTAAAGTAATGCCATGCAATCTATCGATTCTCCTCATAGTCAATTGGGTAGAACTGGGATTTGATCATGTCCTTGAACACTTCCCAATCAGTCACTGGTGACTCATTTTTCAATGCTCTTCCCACATCATCACTCTTCCATTATGCCAAATCATGGCCTTCAAGCTTCAACAAGGCAAATACAATAATCTATTTCCAAGTGACTTCATGTAAGTTGCATTACACCTACATCTGCTATAGCCACTAGTTTAGTTTAATGACAACAACTTCTACTACATATGATTTTAATTCCACCTTCCCCTCTTCATGGAAATGTACCTACATACTTCTATGGATGCATTCTCCCATCTATGTCTCTATCTTGAACTCTAACTCTAGTTCCCTCTCCTTTTTCTTTGGATATTTCAAGACAAACTTATGTTATCCATGCCAAGTCTCTTACAATGATGCCCCCTTAACCTATTCTACCAATGGTTGTATTACAATCTATGCTAGTGCAACAACATTGTACTCCATATTACTAAACCTGACTTCTAGATCTTCTCCATCGTGTTCTTCATATGGATTCATCACCATTGTTGGTCATTTGCTTCTTTGTGCGCTTAGCAACATTGATTATCCACTTCTTCGGTATTAATTGTGGATGTTTACCATATAGGCCTCTCCAATTATTTTTGAACTTGGGCCCTCATTATTTTTAAACTTGGGCCCTCATATAATATGATCCATAAATTGTGGGATTACAACATATTTGTTTCACTAACACCGATTCCTCAAAAATTTACAATCTCTTGTAATCCCTATTGGTGTTTTCAAGATTGAGATGCAAACTACGATAACGTTAAATTCCATTGGTAGCTTGTACTCTGATTGTTTTTTTATTGAATGTTTGGAAGAAGAAAAACTCAACTCAATATACAATCTCTTGCTTTGAGATGATCCCACCTCCAAGAATTCTAGGCATATTCTCAAGCCTTAACATAAGACATGCATCTATATAATGTCATTCATTTGGTTTTTGCAATGGACTCACTTCCAAATCTCATCTGCATGTATACATTCTCTCACTCACTTAATCACAAGTAATTAAAATATATATGTGAGGTGAATTCAAAAGTGTTGGTTGTGGAGACTGATCTTCTTAATTCAAAGGTCGTGTTTCAGTCGTTTTTGGATCCCAGACCATGATGGGGGGGTGTGGGGGCGATTTATCTCCCACTACCGTCACCATGGGGGGTCCAGGGGGGGCAGTGACTGATTTGGGATCCACCCCTAGTGCGGGTTCAAGGGAAGTGCCTCCATAGTGAAATTTTTTGAAAAAATGCCTTGTAAAATGTTGTAATTTCATAGTCATGATCTGGTCAATAATGGGTGATTTATGGGCCCATGGTATTGGGTATCCCGTGGTATTTTCCCATGGTAATACCTCTTTAAAAGGAATGCATTGTAATACGACTGTGTGTGTATTGTAGTAATGAAAGGATCTATGTGATTGTGTGAGAGAGACTATGAGAGAGTGAAGACGAAATTGTAGAGGATGTGTTGCGGGTTGTATCCCTTCATTTGTTGGATGGTATATTAAAAGGATTGGAAATTTCTCTGTGGATGTAGCCAAGATTGGGTGAACCACATATATTGGTGTCTCTCTTGTATTGTGTTTATGTGTTTTATTTCTGGATCTTATTTTATGCTATTTTTTATGATCTTGTTTTTCTAACAAAAAGTGCATGGGTGATGAGACAAGTCCATCACATGCCAAAAGATATAAACCAAGGTCTTCCTAAATGAAATTAACCACAAAATTTCAAAGCATGCGATCAAGGAGTGATTGGATAGTTTATGTTTTCATTTAACCTTGAGACTTATCCACTTAGCATTGGGCCCAAAGAAACCATGCAATAGTCTAACAACATGTATGACCTCGGGAAAGTGAGAGATATGTCCTACTAAGTATTATAGGCCCATATGGCCCATGTATAGCCTCAAGGGGCACCCATGACCACCAGCTGAATTCTAAAAGATTTAATTTAATTGGTGTTGGTGCAATATACATCCTTAAGCTCAAGGGATTTTGCTGAGTATGGGTTGTCTAATAGCTAATGGTTCCAATACTCATCATTTCTATTATTATTTAACTAATGTAGATCCATATTAATTATGGATCTATCATGCACCGAGAGGGGTCAAATCCCTCGAGGTGAAACCTTTTTTTAGAATGCGGAATTTCAGGAAAGGTTTGCACCTCAAGGGAATTGATCCCTCTTGATGCATGATAAATGTGAAGTTCATATGGATCTACACCGGTATATATTAAATTAAAATCAATATGCCTCATAATTATTGGATATTCTGAGACTAATGTTTCATACTAAGATATAGTTTGGGTTTTAGAGTGTGCTAAATCCATTTGTGGAATTATAAAAAACTGCAATGGGTAGATCCATCTTAAATTAAACTATAAAGAGTAGATGATCACTATTATGTATATGTATGTGTTTTAAATGAATTTGATCCTTTAAAATTAAAATTTATTAGGTATCATCTATAATTTATATTTCAATAGCCAATCGCCAATCGCCAATAGCCAATAGCCAATCACCAATCACCAATTGCCAATAGCCAATCACCAATATCCAATAGCCAATCGCCAATAGCCAATTGCCAATATCCAATCGTTTTATTTCATGGATCCAATTTGAATTAGTGTAAGGGGAATGACCATCCTATAGAAAATTATCAATAAGAAGAACATTAATCTTGTTTCTAGTGTACCTAAGCATGAAGCTCTAAATTCTAAAAATTTGAATATCATTACCAAACAAGGCACAAAGACGGAAGGAAACAATCCACACATTACTAAAATTCAAAGTAAAGAGAATAATTACCCTAATCCTCTTAAGAAGAGGGAGATTTTTAATAACGCTGCAAAAAAATTTGAAGAACTGGCATTTGAGGAAGATACTCAAGAATCAAGAAACAAAATACTTAATGAATTGTTGCAACTTCTAACAAAAGAAGATCTCATCGCTTGATTAATTGACTTGATATACATGATAATAAATAATTTGAGGAACGATAAAATTTATAAACATTTATGCCTACTGAATCAAAAAGATAAACTTGACATCGACTCGTTGGTTGACCTAGAAGTCGAAGGATATTGTATCTTGCAAGTCATCCTCAATTTCGGGTCTCAAGCAATTATAATGACCGGATCTACTTGGGAAAGACTGGGTCGAGCATATATCTTAAGCTCACCGACCAAGGCTTAATTGAACCAATAGGAGTGTGAAAGAATGTTAATACTGCAATAATGGGCATCGACACTCAAATCGATTTTGAAGTAATTGATCTAAAAGAAGGTTGCAAATCATTCTTGTGCTAGTTGGGCACACGTGGGGAAGAAAAATGAAGCATCCATTTCATTAGAAATGATAGAATAAAAGTAAAAGGGGAAAGTAAAAAGGTCATGTACCCATCTACATGTCCCAAGGAAAACCTTGGGTTGAGCCTGATGGCAATGACACATATATAAGGTGACTCTATCAAGTAATGTAGAATAATGAAGACTCGATCGAACCTAATTAAAATGGGGAGCTCCACCTAGGCTTGACCATGTCAATCGGATGAAATTCTAACTCATAATTATATGATTGGAAAATTGAAAACTATAAATCCCAAGCACGAGAATGTTGGACGATCGAAGCATATTCCCTGACACTGTGCAAAACTATTTTGTTATTTATGCCATTTTGAAAGTATTCAAAAAGAAATCCAGGGAATATCCAACTCTGGTGTCGACTAGAAATGAACCGACCAATTTACGACCACTTCAGTATAAAAAACGTGAGTCGCCATCTAGTCACGTCAATGAAGTTTCTAAAAATGTTAGAGAGAAAAAATGACCAAAAAGTTTAGTCGAAACTTTCATGGGTCAATCTGCTCGTTGGTGGGACACTCATCAGTGTCGTATTCAGACTTGGGAGATGGCCTCAACTTATTTTTTCGAGCGATTCGAAGGAAAGAAGTTAATAGCACATGCATAAATTCCCAAATTTACATAAGGACAAGATCCAGTTGACCATATTAATACATGTTAAAATGAATGGAAAATATTTGGCTACCGTGATATGGCCACATATGTTCCCTAGCACATTGGATGACTTGCCTAGTAAATGGTATAAAATCAAAGAAGCATGAGGTGAAACATTTAATTGGTAGTCTCTTAAAGAAAATTTCAATAAGGATTTTTCATTTACTCCCATCGAAGATTGTCTTAAAGAAGTTGTACAAGAAAATCAAAATTTTATCAAACCAACGGAACAATTAGTCAGTATAGTCGAGACAACACCTACTCATCGACCGAACTTGACTTGCAATAATATCATGACCCACTGGAAGTATCATGTCCCCCTTTCGAATATATTGGACTTAGGAAATGATAATACTCTAGGGAAAAGTTTCAAATGGAATAAAGATCTCCCTTGCACAATCTATCCAGTTAAATCAATCATGAACTATCTACCGAAGATAAGGAAGAAGATGGAGAGCTTAGAGAAAAAGAATGTATTCCATCATTTGCAAAATTTAAAGAAGGTGAAAAACACATCGATGAATCAAAATCCCCAGAATGGATGGATGTAGAAATCAAGATGAAAGAAGTCGATATATCTGTTGATGGTAGACCTAAACTAGCAAAAATTGGGGATTATTCGTCCAAACAACAAACAACAGAGTTAGTGAACCTTCTTAAAGAATACTAGGACGTTTTTTCCATAGATTATAAAGATTTAAAAGGATTGGTACAAGAAATGGGAGAAATGAAGATCGATATTATGCCAGAGGCAAAACTTGTCAATAAATGACCATATCAATTATCCCACAAATATAAGGATATAGTTAAGAAAGAAATAGAAAATATGCCAGCCGTCGAAATTATATATCCAGTCGACCAGTAAAAATGGGTTATCCCTATGGTCATCCATCCTAAGAAGCATGAACCAAAAATACTTCGTATTTGTGTTGATTTCAGAAGATGAAATAGAGTAACACTTACAAATCCATTCCCTACACCCTTCACAGATGAAACCATCAACGAAGTTGTAGGCCACGAATGTTACTCATGTACAGATGGATTTTCAGGATACAATCAAGTGCTAATAGCAAAATATGATCAACATAGGACTATATTTGTGTGAAAATTGGGCCAGTCGCATACAAAGTTATGCCCTTTGGATTGAAAAATGTACCTATAGTATTTTTCATAATCATGATAAAGGATTTTCAATAATTCTTATATAAAACCATGGTTATTTACTTTGATGACTGGACCATATATACCATGCTGAGAGACCATGTTCAGTGGCTTTGACTAATTTAGATATCATTAAATATCAAGAAGTGTATCTTTGTCACCCCCATCAGAATAATTTTGGGCCACGTTGTTTGCAAGGAAGGAATAAAGATTGACTTGGAAAACATCAAAGCCATCCTCGACTTGAAGTCGCATCTAAACCCTAAACAAGTCAGGATATTTCTAGGACATACAGGGTACTGCGAAAAATTCATTCGACATTATTCAACTATGGAATTCCCCCTGGAGGAGCTACTAATAGTAAATGTTGAGTTTACATGGACACAAGAATGCACATAATCATTTGAACTTCTTAAATGCAAGTTGGTCAAAGCCCCGATCCTACGATTCCCAAATTGGTCTAATAAGTTTCATGTACACATCAATGTGTCTGGTATTGCAGTCGGCAAAGTACTGGCCCAGTATGGAGACTATGAGATTGATTATCAAATGCCTATGCTAGTCGAAACTTAAACAAATACGAACTAAATTATTCAACTAAGAAAGTATCTTCATTATTTAATGGATAACCCTTTTGTCTTTTTCATGGATCATCAAGCCTTGAAATATTTAGTTAATAAACCATCGCACCATGGAAGAATATGTCGATGGCATTTATTATTTCAATAATTTGAATTCAAGATAATAGTCTAATGAGAGAATTCCAATGTCAGACCTTATCACCTGTCACATATAGAAACTGGAGAAGAATATATCGGAATAAATGACGAGTTACCTAATGCCCACCTTCTTAGATTCAAAGTTGTACCAACTTAACTAGTAGATATAGCTCAATTCTTGCAGGAAGGACAAGCTCCAGAAGGGACATCCTAGAAGAAAAATTGAATACTAGCCATGAAAGTATCCCCAAACACTTTAACTAATGGATTCCTATACAAATTAGGACAAGATGACATATTATGTCGGTGTGTCCTCAGCCATGAAAAATATGCCATTAAGCATATTCGGGACCAACAAGAGGACAATTTCAAGTAAACAAAACTATCAAAAAGATATTGCAATCAGGGACTATGGTGGCCAACATTGAATAAAGACTCCAAAATTTTTATCAATAAATATGATAAATGCCAGCGAATGGGTCGATCGCTCTGACAGAATGAAATGTCATTAATAACAATTAACCCAAGTGTAACATTTGAAATATGGTCCATCGACTTTAGCGGTCCATTCCCAATTCCTAGTCGACGAACGAGCACCTAATATATAATCACTGCAGTCGAATATGTCACTAAATGGGTAGAAGCGAAACCTGTTGAAGCATGTTCAAGTGAAGTCACGACAAAGTTTATGTACAAAAAAATTCTTACCAGATTTGGATTTCCCCCTCACATTAATCAGCGATAGGAAAATGCATTTTATTAATAAGATTGTATCAGTATTACTTAAGGAATTTATGATAGACCATCGCAAGGGGTTCAACATATCACCCCCATTCAATATCGACAAGGACAAATGGGACGATAAAATTCGTGTTGTCCTATGGGCATACAGATCGACTTATAAGAGATAGATGGGACAGACACCATTCAAATTAGTCTTTGGTCAAGAAGCAGTTGTACCACTACACTTCAAACAACATGCCCCAATAATCGCACAAGTACTACATTTGGACACCATACAGGCTACTCAAGACAGATTATTTGAGCTGCAAAAACTTGAAAAACAAATATTAGTTTGTGTTCATGATCAGGATGTCCAAAAGAAACAACAAAAATCTTGGCACAATAGAAATATATGGAACAAGAATATTTTAGTCAGAAATCTAGTGCTCTTGTACGATAGCTGGATAAAAGGAAAGCCAAGAAAATTAGAAATTGCATGGATGGGCCCCTATATAGTTGAAGAATTGAACCATAATGAATCCGTCTATCTAAAAACACTTCAGGGTTGATTCTTCACCAAAGTCTTTAATGGAGCTCTATTGAAAAGATACCGTATATAAAGAGGCACCCCACTGACTAGTGACCGGATCACCACTAGTCGATCGTCGTGCCTCCAGGTTTGTTTTTTTAATTAGAATGCATAACTAATTCATTTAAAAATAGTTATTTAACTAACTTAAAATAGATAAAATATAAAAAGGGAACTAAGACATGGAACTTGGCAAGTGAAAAGGGCTTCAACACAAATGACCCAGAGAGAGAAAAGCATAAGAGTGCAAGTATGCAGCAGCCAAGAAATAGCATATCTTTACCTAATATCGACCAGAAGAAAATAGACATCGGAGATGAGACGACTACTCCACCCAACAGAAAATAGGAAACCAGATCGACAAAGACGACCCCACGTCAACCGAGGATTGAAGAGCCCAGCCAAGAATTTAAGCATAGATGAGATCATTTTAGAGATCGTCGACCATGAAGTGAACCGAATGGACTACGAACCAAAATTCCATGCAAGTTTCATTAAGTGTGAACTATTTGTCCCGCACAAAGACCACAGTTAATACACTCACCTATGCACAATAAATGCTCACCGATTTCCGCACCTATAAATAGTCTAGTAATAGAATATTGTTAGCAAAGTGAATTGGAGCAAGCGCATTCCATATTGAAAGCCACCAATTTGCAGATTGATCTCTCGACCTCAAATAACCAGCATTTAGCAATGGCACCCAAGAAAGTTGCAACATTGGAAAAAGAAAAGGCAGTCGAAGAAAAGATAAAAGCACAACAAGAGGAAGCAACATTGACACCCCTGCTGAACCAAATAAAGAAATCCAAGATAGAAGAGCACAATTGGGAAAAACAGTATGCAGAGCTAAGTGAATGGGGAATAAGAGACAAGAAATGGATCGACAAAGTTAACGGATTAGTCGTAGCCAAAATACGCCACTACCTAAAAGACTTAATAGTTAAGTTCATTGTGAGAAGATACCATGACGGAAACATATGGTTGGACGAGCCCATAGAAATGAATGACTCTCTAATCACGCATATAACTGGTATACCAAGCAAAGGAGCACAAGTTCCCATAGAAACTAAGCCCGTGGAGGTAATCGAAGGATTTACAGGAACACTAGTAGGAAAGAACAACAAAGGGTTGATAATCAACAAAATTACTTATGAACTAATAAAATGGATAACAATAATAATCTTGTTGTGTTTAACAAGTTCTGGTCGGCCGGTCGATTTGAAGTTCTAAATGCTAGACGCAATAAAAGCTGCATATGACGCAAAGATCTTCAACTGGGCCAACCACATGGCTGTAATAGTCATCAAATTGTGAAAAATGTCAGGAAACCGGGAAGGATATATAGTTTCTGTCGCTGCTCATATGGATTGCAATGGAAAATATTACCCCACTCAGTGAGACAGTATTAACTAACATGAAACCACCAATAATGAACAATTCCATAATTTTTGCACCTAAGGGATCACCACTTGGTCCGGAAAAATATAAATCACTTCTGGAAAATTCGTTCCAAGTAGTAAGAACTAAGTGTGATAGATGGAGGGTTCCCTAGAATATCTATCACAACGTACCTTGGTCGTCCCATATTTAGCTCGACCTTGACCATACCAGGTTTTGATACCTACAGGGTGCAGGAGGAGATATGCAACTGCTCAAATACTATCTGAATTTCCAAGAGTTATTAGTTGATCTATCCAGGCAATTGAATAATGTAATCCTAATGTCGACTATGGCTTGATCTTTACAATCGGAGCTTCTCTTACGCTTGTAATCCCAACCATCATTTATGTTCCCCTGTCTTGTACCATACCGATCTCATCGACTGTACCCATATAGACTGTCATAAATTTGACGGTAGTCACAACCACCCTGACTCAGCGTACATCAGTTGCTCAGCAAACAACTCCGACCAGTGGAGCAGGATGACCATAGAGTTTGCACAAAGAAGAAAAAGCAAGCAAAAGAAAACCAAATCTGATTTAAGGTTCTCAGTACCAGTTGAGAAGACGACTACAAATGCAACCACAACAAGCGTCTTTGTACCAGCAAAAGCATATCAAGAATTGGATGAAATCCTTAAAGTCATTAACAAACAAAAGAACAAAAGATGGAATGATGCTAGTAAAAAGCTCAAGGCTATGAAGAATGAGCAGGACAGCGCTTGGAAAGCAACTCAGTGGAGGTCGCTCAAGTCATTAGACCACTAGAAATATCTCACCTGGAAAAATCCATCGTCATGATCCAGATTCTCTTTGGGTCTGTTTTAACCTGTCTCCAGTAAGTACTAGACTAGCAAAATCAGCAAAGGTAGTATGAAAACAATCTACTCACCGCCAACGACTTTAAAGAATTTGAAGAACGGGATAAGCAACTGCAGGAATAAGAGGTCCAGATGACTAAATAGACCATGGTATTGATCATCTGGTATTCATACTATGGGAAGATATGCATTGAAATACAGAACATGTGGACCACTATTCGATATTTCTACACAAGGAAATTCACAGTAAATCCAGAGACTAATAGAATTTTACATAAACAACTTAGAATGGAACAGCAGCACATGGTAGAACTTCATAAGAAAGAGCACCAATGGTTATATGAAGCCAAGAATACACACGACAAAGTCATTCATCTAACCAGTCGCATATACAGATTGATGTGCGTCATGGAGCTTCAACGCTAATATTTTGGTACCAATATTTAGAACATGCCACTTCCATAGAAAGTTGTGTGACTATTATAGCTTACAACAGTCAACACAAATGTCCAGTCTGTCCTAGCTGACTGGGAATATTTTCAACGACACCTCACCATCTCGATTACATTCATAGTTGAAGCCTATGCCGAAGCCACTCCATCTGCTGCAGCATCCACCTCTCAGCAACCATGAACAAAACAATCAATTTTTTATAATTTTGTAAATTTCATAAATTCAAATCTCCTTCTTCTCATTGGTATCATTGGTACAAAGAAGGATTTTGGGGTGAGGGGGATATTGGAGGATCCTAGTCGACGAGTCAACTAGGTCCTCCCAACCAACCACCTAATGGTCGGCCCAGTCTAGTCGAGATTAGGCGGACTAGCGAAAAGTTAGCAGTTATAATTGTGTAATTGATTGTATACTGCATATATATATAGGATGTTGAATTGGGATGTTATAGAGATGTTTTTCCCTTTGTGTACATTATGGCCTTTTGAATAATATAATATAAGACTTGTTCCTGGTGTGATCATTACTCTTACTTCTTCTCGCTCTATTTATGTATGCTTGTTTTCGTATATGATTATATATTTACAATGCATTACTAATAACCTAATGTAATCATGTAGATTACAACACCTAGACATTTACTCTTTGGGGACTAAGAAGTCCCAACATATTGTAAGACTCATGTCTCTTGTTTTAAATAAATTTGAGCATCTTTAACCACAATTTTAAAAACATGTCTCAAAGGCAATGACCATTAACTAAAGTAAATTAACTAAAGTATTAAGTTGATGAGTAGTAATAGTTACTTTGATGGATATGACTTTCCAGGGGAATCACTATCAACCTAATTGTTAGAACACCCACAAAATTATGATAAATGTATAAGTTATACAATCATGAGTTGTGAATTATCAAGACCCATGGTAGCATCATGCAAAAACTAGGAAAATAAATTCAAACACCTTAAGTGAAATTTAATAGGTGGACCAAAATCATAGGAATTGAAATTGTTGTGCAACAAGACCAAGGGACCCAAGAAGTTGTTAGGCTATTCTATCAGTGATCATGGTTTGGGTTCATTAGCACAACAAGACCAAAGGACCCAAAAATTTGTTGGGTTATTCTATTAGTGATTGTGATCCTCCAAGCTAGACTTGTTCTCAACTCAAAATGTTGCTTCAATGCTTATGCATCAAGATGTAGAGACCCCAACCCATCAAACTTAAAAAATTAATTATAGTTAGCCAAAATGGGAAGAAACAATGAAAGAATAATATAGTTCGTTGTTTGAAAAAACTATTTTGGATTTAGTCCCTACCCTCTAGAGAGAAAACTTGCAATGCAAGAGGATTCATAGAACCAAAAATTTTCAATGGTGTTGATGTTTTATAGGTTGAGCAAGAACTTCCACATAGGTTAGGTGTCAAAACATGTGTGAATTTGTCCAAGTCAATATATTTTGTAATTCACTTTATTTATAAAGTGAAATTATTTTAATTAGGTGTTGAGTCTAATAAAGTGCATTTTAATGCATTAGTGATTTAGACTAATCTTAACCGTTTATCTCACTATTAGATTAGGTTATTGGTAGATTAGGGTTTCAGCTAAAGTATAAAGGTAGGTCAAGGTAAAGGGTAAAGACACAATTCATTATTCACAAAGACAGGTTGGACCAGAGGTGAAGAGACTCAATAGAGAAGTGAAGTTAGAGCACTGAAGAGGAGCCTAAACAAAAATCGGCCAGAATTCAGCCTATAGCCTGCAAAGGACAGTGATCCATACAAGTGTATGGATTCATACAATACAGTTTGTACAGTCATATGGACGAATCCATACAGTTATATTGAACAGGTCCATACAGTTGTATGGCCAACCATACAACAATGCGTACAGGCGACGATTTTCTCGATTTCCATGCAACAAGTTTTCTCAATTAATATGCAACAAATTACTCAATTTTCGACAATCAGATTTGTCTTGTAAGTCTACATAATTTTTGCTTTGTTTTGAGTGTACCATACTGTTGTAATTTATTAGCAGCAGTGGAGGTTTCCTTGTAAGTGTTGAAGTTTAAATGAAAAGTTGATTTGAAGGAGTGCATGCCTATGTTAAGTCTTTTATGCTTCCGTTGTTCATTTTCCTACTATGTGTGCGAATGTTGCTATGTGAAAATTTTAATTTTCGCAAATTAAATATCATTTCATTTATTTGAAAACATAAGGACGAGATTCACCTAGGGTAAGGAAAATTTGACATGGTATCATAGCATCTCTCTGATTGAGACTCTCAAGGGTTTACAATGGGTAGATTAGTTGCAGTGGGAAAAGGACTAGCAACGAGGGTTTCATTATTTTGATTTTCATATTCAAAGTTTGTGCTTTAGATCTCAGAGATGGCATCAACCAGCGTCAGGTTCGAGCACAGATTTCCTGGTGCCCCAAATTTCCTAGCATGGAAATTCATGGAAACTATTTTATTAGAAGAGAATGACCTCTAAGATATCATCAAGGTTGTGGTATCTCTATCGGAAGATACATAGCTTTTGGTAGCTCACAAGAAGAAAGAAGTGAGATCCAAGCGAATGATCATGGATGCAATAAAGGATCATCTAATCCCTCTGGTATCTAAGAAGAAGACAATGAAAGATGTGCTTAATGCTCTAGTTATCCTTTACCAAAGTGAGAACATTAACAAGAAGATGATTATGAACAACAAACTCAGATTTGTTGAGATGACTAGATCAGACACCATCACCAGTTACCAGATGAAGGTCACACAGAACCTTGACCAGCTTCCACCAGTTGGGGAGAAGATTGAGGACAAGGAGTTAGTAAACAAGGCATTGAATGGGTTCCCACCACAATAGGAAACAGGTGTCCAGGGTATTTGTTACCAGGAGAATCTTCCTGACTAGGAAAGTATATGGGATGATTGTATCCAGGAGGAGACTCAGATGGAGTTAAAGGTTAGCAGATAGGGAGGTGACAATGACCATGCCCTCATTGGTCTAGCAAAGAAGGGAAAAGCTAAAGGACATAGCTAGGGTAAGGCAAATAGTGAAGAGTCAGCTTCAAAGTCGTGAAAGAAGGACTTGAAAAAAATCAAGTGCTTCATATGTCCTAATAATGACCATTTTGCATCACAATGTCCAGAGAAGAAGGGTAAATGGAAGTAGCAGAACCAGGTAGCAGCCTCATCTGAAACTCCGATGAATGAGTTTGCTTCCAAGTTGAAGAAGGATTTTTCGATGGTATCTTTCCTTTCTTCCAGCATAGTTCTCAAGAACACATGGTATGTGGACAGTGGAGCATCAAGGCATATGACATCACCTCGGAAGTTATTTTCAATTCTATAAGAACACGACCCTAAAGTTTGGGTCCAACTTGGTGTTGATGCCAAGTATCCAGTAGCATGAGTTGGTACCATTCCTTTCCAACTCCAGTCAGATAAATCTTTAGACATTGACGATGTGTTGTTTGTTCCAGGTCGCAAGGAGAATCTTATTTCAGTTTCGGTCATGGAAGATAAGGGCTTTGCAGTGAAGTTCAACAATAAGCAAGTCCTTATTAGACAAAAGGAGTCTATCCCATGACCAGCTCAAGTGAATGGGGTTAGAGAAGGAAATTTGTACAGGTTGCAAGGTGAACCTGTCGAGCCCAAATTCATAGCACAGAGAACTTGTGCCATTTATGGCACAAGAGGTTGGGGCACCTACATCATCGACTTTTTCCTATTTAAGGGAGATTGTCACT
This sequence comes from Larix kaempferi, assembly GCA_027924585.1. Taxonomy (NCBI): domain Eukaryota; kingdom Viridiplantae; phylum Streptophyta; class Pinopsida; order Pinales; family Pinaceae; genus Larix; species Larix kaempferi. The sequence continues at coordinate 5,061,847 of BSBM01000272.1, read as the reverse complement.
AGTCTTAAAAAGTTCAACATTGAGTAGAAGGGTGTGTGTAGAGGGTGCACACTTATCAATCATGTCAAGGATGCTTTCCCAAGCACTGAGCATATAACTAAGGGGATCCTAGAGCTAGTGCATTCGGATGTGTGTGGACTGATGTTAATAGCATCAATCATAAGAAGCATGTACTATGTTTCCTTCATAGATGACTTCTCTCACAAAACATGGATCTACTTCTTAAAGACAAAGGATGAAGTCTTCAGTAGGTTTCAAGAGTTCAAGCCTCTTATGGAGAAATAGACAGGGAAGAATATCAAGGTTTTGAGATCGGACAATGGGGGTGAGTATACCTCCAATGATTACGAGGATTTCTGCAAGGATGCAGGAATCAAGAGGGATTACATTGTTCCTTACATCCCACAGCATAAAAGGGTTGCAAAGCGGAAGAACCGATCCATTATAGGGTTGTTAAGGACATGATACATGAACAAGATTTTTTGATGTTTCTATAGGCATTAGCATGCAATGTAGTAGTATACATCCAGAACAGGTGTCCTCAAAGGGTTTTGGCGGACAAGACACCAGAGGAGGCATTCATTGATGTGAATCTAGAGGTGATTCATTTATGCATCTTTGGTTGTCCAGTTTACATCCATATACCAATGGAGAAGAGGACCAAGTTGGAGCCTCCAACAAGAAGGGTTTATTTGTTGGCTACAGTGAGAATTCAAAGGCTTACAAGATCTATATTCCAGGAGAGAGGAAGAAAATTGTAGGAAGGGATGTAAAGTTCGAGGAAGAATTTGCATCTAGGAAGTCTCATGAGTCATTACCAGTTACAGAGGATGAGGAGCAGGAAGATTCGATGGTTGAGTCACAGTCATCAACGACTTCCAGTTCAAGGGGGCAGCCTTCAAATGCAGAGGAGGAGCCACCAGCTGCTAACAATTCTGTCAGGAGACCTCAATGGTTCGTTTAGACATTGAGGGATGCTCAAGAGCAAGTTGAGGCTCCTAGGAGCACATTCAGGGAGAAAATACCTCCGAAGAAGTTTTCGAACTATATGGCATTGATGAGCAACATCATAGATTTTGATCCCTCCAGTTTTCAAGAGGAAACCGACCAACAGGTTTGGAGGGATTCCATAGTGGAGTACACCTCCATCATGAAGAATGATGTTTGGGAGATTGTGCCTAGACCAGAGGGGAATTCAGTGGTGACTTCCAAATGGTTCTTCAAGATCAAGCATGTTGTTGATGGCATCATAGAGAAGTATAAATCGAGGTTTGTGGCGAGACGGTTCTCCCAAAAAGAGGGAGTGGATTACGAGGAGACATTTGCTCCAGTGTCCAAGTACACTTCCATTATAGTAGTGATGTTCTTAGTCTCCATTAATCTACAATGAGATAATTGCGGAAGAAGTGTACATCAAGAAGCCTCGGGTCTTTGAAGTCAATGGGAAGGAGTCCCATGTGTGCAGGATGAAAAATGCTTTATATGGACTCAAGCAGGCACCAAGAGCACGGTATTCCAAGATCGATGGATACCTGCAGAGCGTGGGCTTCACCAAAAGTGAAGCAGATGCCAACCTATATTTCATATTTGTTGAGGTTGATTTGCTCATTTGGTGTTGTATGTAGATGACCTATTTCTCATAGGTTCATAGAAGCTCATTACAAGGTGCAAAGCAAATATGGCATTTTTGTTCGAGATAAGGACATTGACTTGATGCATTACTTCTTAGGGTTGTAGGTTTGGCAGAGACTAGGGGAGATTTTCATTGGGTAGGGTAAGTATGTGGTTGAGATTCTGAAGAGATTCCAGATGGAGGACTGTAGGCCCATGGCCACTCCTATGATCACTAATATGAATAAGGTCACTACTTCACATTCAGATATGGTGGATCCCATGATGTACATACAGTTGATAGGTTCTTTGATGTATCTGGTCAACACTAGGCCAATTATATGTTTTGAAGTGAACACCTTGAGCCAATTCATTGTGGAGTCGAGGTAGTAGCATTGGGTAGCAACAACACATGTGCTCAGATACTTGAGAGGAAAAGTGGAGTATGGACTGAGATATCTTGGAGATGGTGAAGTGAGTTAGCATGGGTGTACAGACTTAGATTGGGAAGGCAAAGCACCTCAAGGCGTTGCTTCAGCTTGCGATCAGCGATGATATCATGGTTCATCCAAAAGCATACTTCTATGGCACTCAGTTTAACAAAGGCAGAGTATATGGAAATGAGTACAGCTAGTTGTGACACCATATGTCTTCGCAAGTTGCTTGCAAAGTTATTTGATCAAGATTTGGATCCCATGGTGATTTACTGTGATAATCGAAGTTGTATCAAAATCTCTGAGAATCCAATTTTTCATGACAAATCCAAGAATATTGAGATTAGGTATCACCTCATTCAAGACAGGATTCAGAAGGGAGTAATGAAGCTCCAGTATGTACCCACAGTTTAGCAGGTTGCAGATATTCTGACCAAGCCATTAGAAAAAGGGAAGTTGAAGCTTTCAAAGACAAACTTGGATTGGTGCATAATTCCTTCCTTACTTAGGGAGTGTTGATGTTTTATAGCTCGGACAGGAACTTCCGCATAGGTTAAGTGTCAAAACATGCATGAAGTCATCCAAGTCAATCTATTTTGTAATTCACTTTATTTATAAAGTGAGAGTATTTTAATTAGTTGTTGAGTCTAATAAAGTGCATTTTAATGCATTAGTGATTTAGACTAATCTCAACCATTGATCTCACCGTGAGATTAGGTTTTTGGTAGATTAAGGTTTCGGCTAAAGTATAAAGGGAGGTCAAGGTAGAGGGTAAAGACACAATTCATTTTTCACGAAGACAGGCTATTCCATAGGCTAAGAGACTCAACAGAGAAGCGAAGTTAGAGTACCAAAGAGGAGCCCAAACGGAATTCGGGAAAAATTCAACTCATAGCCTACAAAGGATAGCTATATGTCCAAGTGTACGGATCCATACAGTACAGTATGTATAGTCATACATATCTTGTACAGTCCTATGGACAAATCCATACAATCGTACGGAACATGTCTATATAGTCATACAAACAATCGTACAGTAGTACGTACTGGTGCCATTTTTCTCGATTTTCGTGCAACAAGTAGTCTCAATTTTTGTGTAGCAAAATCCTCAGTTTTTCATAGGCATATTTGTCTTATAAGTCTGTAGAATTTTTGATGTGTTTGAGTGTACCATACTATTGTAACTTATTGGCAATGTAAGCTTTGAAATTTAAATGAAAAGCTGATTTTAGGGAGTACATGCATGTGTTAATTGTTCTATGCTTCCATTGTTCATTTTCATACTATGTGTGTGAATGCTATTATGTGAAGAATTTAATTTCCGCAAATTAAATATCAATTCATTTATTTGAAAACATAAGGACATGTTTCACCTAGGGTAAGGAAAATTTTACAATGGAAGTGCAAATAAACACACAGTACATTTTGGTTGCCAAAATTTTCTCTCGAGTCAAAGGCATCAACTAGTATAAAACATTTGTGAAATTAGCTAAGATGGATTATATCTGCACTGTTCTTTCACTTTCTACTTCATAGCACTAAATGTGCTTCAAATGGATGTTGAATGTCCTTGTGCATGGAAATTTGCATGAAGCAATCTACGTAGAGCAACCTCCTAGCTTTGTTCATTGTGTGTTTATTTTTGTTTGTTGCCTCAAGAAGTCTTTATATGAACTCAAACAAACACTGCAAGCTTGGTATGAAAAGATGGATTGATTTCTTCTTTATTTTGGGTTTTCACATTGTCATTTTACCCTAATGTTTTCACCCAACATGCGAATGGTGATCCCTTTATTATTGTGTTGTATGACGGTAAACTCATCCTCACTAGGAGAAATACCCAATTAGTCGACCATGTGAGATCAAGTCTGAAGGATCAATTTGAAATGACCAAATTAGGGCATTTGCATTATTTTTGTATTCCTCAAGTGTTGCAAATGGAGGTCCAGCGGATTTTTCTTTCTCAACCTAAGTATGCACATGGAAGATTGGAAACCAATGCCACTTTGTATACACAATGAGTTTCCTACCCAAGGATACCTTTATTTTGTTATTGATCTTGTTTCTCAATTTGTGTCGGCTTTGCACAAGAAACACTAGAAAACAAAAAAGCAAATACTTCAGTATATCCAAGCCCAATTTATCTTGACATTCATGTGCTTTTAGGGATTCTACTTCTATGATGGGTTTCACATACTCCAATTGCATTGGTGATCTTCGTGATCCTAACTCTGCTACAAGCCATGTCTACAATTTTGGTGTAGTTCTTGTTATTTGGTCTTCTAAGATACATGTTATTTCTCTTTCTTCTTCAGATGCAAAACACAAGTCATTAGTGCACACATTTTAGGAAGCACTTTGACTTTGGCATATCCTTTCCTTGTTTGGTTTTTTGCAAGGACGTCATGCTACTTTATGGTATGGTAATCAAAGAGTTATTCAAATTGCCAAGCACTCATTGTGCACCACACACCAAGCACATTGAGATCCACATACATTTTATTCAACAAGATATTTAAGTACATATCATTGACTTGACATATCATCATATAGAAGATCAAATCACGAACATCTTCATAAATCCCTTGGAAAAACCCATATTTCTTTATCTTTGGTTTAAGTTAGGAGAGATGGAAGTTATTATTGAGGTAAAGTATCTAATGCATTCTTCCTTCTCCCTCTATGATTTTGAACAATAGTCTTCATTTCCAAGATAATTTTAAAAGGGTGTGTTATTATATCAGGAGAATGGTTAAGATCAGATTGTTCATGATTATTACACAGATGTGATGAGTAAGATGGTGATCAGATAGTTGCTTTGGAATTTTTATCAACTCAACATTTCAGGCTAGAAGTTGGGCCCATCATTAGGAGGAAAAAGATCCACAAGTGAAAACCACATAGCTTGTCTTTATAAATAGTGGTTTCCATGCATCATTTTAGCTTGGGTCGGCTTCGTTGTTTGTGAGATGAATTTTCTTTAAACGTCGAATCACAATTTTACAATTTTCACTAAGTTTCCAACCATCATCCATCTTCATATTATTTGAATTTTTCTTGATTTCCTTTGCCTCCCGGATTCATCTTTTTGCATAATGTTCTTCCCTTGTTATTATACTTGCCTTGTCCATGCAAATTAGATGACTTGTTTTATGCAAATGTTCAACTAGAGCTGATTTCTAGATGTAGTTGTGAGAAATGTCGGCATAGTGTTATTTTATCCTTATTTGTATTGATCGTCATGTTTCATCAATATATACCTTGCTGCAGTTGCACGAAATAGTATAGATTCCTTTATGCTTCCTAAGGTTAGTTGGATCTTTTGCTTTGTCAAGTGTATTCCTTATGGTGCTAGGGGGGGAGAACGCAACCCTAATATTTCTTCTTCTGAGATTTTTTGCTAGTTTGTATGTTGTCCCTTTAATGTAGGGAAGAGTGATCCTACCAATGCCTTCTCTTTTATTATCTTGCTCCCTACGAAGTTTTGTTTCGGCCTTCTATATTACTCTTTTGACTTGTCCTTCCTTATAATTGTTCTTTCTAAACACCATAGACAAGTGTTCAATCTCTTTATCAAGATGCTCCTCATTTGATATTCTTATAGCCCTTGTCGCCAAGGTATTGATAATGCCTAATTTCTGAGATGGATGGTTGAGTGAGTCAACATGTAAATATTTGTCTATATGCGTCTTCTTTCGATACACCTAGTGGGTTAATAAGCCATCTATTTTGGTGATGAGGACATCCAGAAAAGGTATTTGTTTGTTTTCTTCCACTTCCATTGCGAATTTAATGTGATCTGATCTATTGTTCAAACGTCCAAGAAACCTCTCCAAGATCTGTTTCTCATGAGGCCAATTCACATTTATGTTGTCAACAAACCTCTTCCACCATTTTGGTTTTAATGGATAGCTCTCCAGGGCTATATTTTAGAAATGTTCTATGTAATATTAGCCACTATTGAGAGTGGGGAACCCATTTCAATTCCTTCATTTGCTCATACATGTTGCATCTAAAACTGAAATAGGTAGAGTCCAAACAAGTCTTTACTAAATCTGCAGTTTCCTCATCCGTGGTGTTTCATGATTCCATCATGTACATAAGTGATCAGTTCTATTTGGTACATGAGTGATTTGGTAGTCATGGGATTCTCGATAACCATGACACTTTAGTCCCCCTCCTCTCATGTTAATGCCAAGTGCTCCTTAGTTAAAGAGCTTGGGGTCATTTTTGTGGACATGTCATAGAGTGTTAGCTATTGAAAACAATGTTAAAGTTCGTATTTTGTTGAGAGGAGTTTTTACATTCAAAGTTTTCTCCACTATAAATATGATGGCTTGCTCATGTACATCCTTTATGAATTGATGCTTGAAGTGCCAACTTGTGATTATAGAGCCCTTGTTTTCTAACAAATTTTGGGGTGAACTATTGTTGGCTAACACTCTATCATTATCCTCATCAACTAAATTTGAAACAAATTTATCCTATAAAGATATGTTAGTATGGCCTATCAAATCATGTTAATGATTTGCCTGAAATCATTATTTTGTGTTTTGTCCAATGCTCTAAATCTAAATCCAACATTAGTCACTTAAAACTCTAAATCCAACACAAGCCACTTGTTATCAAGCCAAGATAATTGTCATAGATATAGTATAGGTATTATATTGAGTTGTAAAGCATTTAATAAAAAATCTTCACTATCCACATTTATCCTACATAGAGTAAAATATTCTAGGACAACTGTCATGTCCCAAATTTGGAATTGGGTCACAATGGCCTAATCACATTGGCCATATTCATTAGAGTTTGTAAAATTGATGTTAAAGGTCAAATAATTGCAAAGGAGGAAAATTACTAGTTTCCTAGGTTTGGGGTGGAAGCTTTGGGATTTGGAATAATGGGGATAATAAATGATGTTTGAACATTAGAGTGGCATAAATATTTAATAAAGGAGCTAAATAAATATATACAAGTGAAAATCAAAGTGGCATTTGATCATGAAGACACGTGGAGGAAGTGGGACCCACATATGGCTAAATTTTCCCACTACACTTGGCATCATTCTCTCACCAATTCGAATTCAAGGTGAATGGTAACATACTTGGGGGAGTCCAAAAGGTATTATTCATGGCATGACTCATCCAAGGTCGAAATATAGAGGAAGAGTAACTCCCATGGAAGAGGAAGATGCAATTTGGAGCTAGTGAGACACTTGGGTTAGATTCCCTAGCTCTATGACAACAATGATGAAGATGCTATGACACCTATGACACAAATTAGACCTGAAGGCTGACATATGACATATATGACATGTCAGGGCTAAAAATAGACTCCAAGAGGACGCTCAAGGGTGTTAGGGCAGCTAAGATGCTTCCACATGTGATTTGGTGGAAGTGGGAGACTAGGAATTATTGTACAAGTGGTGTTCTTTGGAATCTCTTCCCAACTTGAATTGGCATGAGTCTCTTGGAAGGAATTCGACCCATGGAGGACATTATAACTTTATAAATGTCAATAACAAAGAATGAAACCAGCTTTTGATCATTTGTAGAATTTGCAATTGCATTTGTGAAGAGGGAGAGCTAGTGGATGACTAGTTGCTTGCCTTAGCCAATTTCGAGGGTGAAAGATTCCCATCCAAGTTGGCAATTGGAAAGGCCATTCAGACCTTTCATTTGGAGCTTTAATGGAGTCTTTATTTGTAGGTGTAAGCTATAGGGCAGCTCATGGTTTCTTCTATTGCAGCTCACTCCTTCAACCATTTCCAGTTTTGATGGCATATTCTTGATCCTTAAGGGAGGGCGTTTTTGGTGAGCTATTGTACTCTTTGAGGGAGATTCTAATGCCCCATTTCTTTTGTAATATGAAGTAAATACTCTGTTCTTCATCTCCAGAAAGTTTCAGGTCGAAATTCCAAGTAGAAATGTATATATCTCAATTTTAATGAAATGATAGTGTCATTTCCCCACTACCTTGTTGTGAATCAATGTAATGCTAATGATTTCGAATGAATGGATGATTCTCTGATGCATTTGTGATTAATGGAATGCCATGGATGTATTTTACAAGTTTCATGTACTGTACTTGAGCATTTGAAGTATTTTTACTCAGTTTAATTGCATTGGGAGAAGAAATAGTGTCATTTCCCCAAGGGTCGAATTGGTGATTTTTGCAGTTGAATGGAAGAGAGTTGGAACAGATATAATAATCAATTAATGGTGCACATGAGACCTTAATAACATCCTTAATACATTCCCTACCTCTGTTCAGAAATTTGAGTGGCTTTGGAGGCATTTGAGAAGCCATTTTCAGTACTTACCCCAGGGGGATTTGAACCCCAAATTACTAGTAAAATTGCATACTTGGTCCAGAATCTTAAGATAGTTTTCAGAGGTCTTTTGGTGACATATGTCATCCCTGAACATCATATTCAAGTTCTAATATCATTCATACACCTTCCTTGAAGATTTGAAGGCATTTGGAGTCAATTTGGGACTTAGAGACCAATACTAGTCAAAGGGAAATCACTAGTAAAGTTACCTACATTGACCAGAATTGAAAGAGCATTTGCAGAACTATTTTAAATATCCAAAGGCATCCCTGAAACACATATTTATGTTCTAATATCATTCATATACCTTCTCAGAAGATTTGGGATCATTTGGGGCAAATTTGGGACCTAGAGATCAAAACTAGTCAAAGGTCTAACTAGGAAAAAAAGTGAAAATTTGTCATTTTAATAAAATTCCTAACTAGGGACATTACAGTGGTATCAGAGCATGGTCTTGGCACCTAATGTGGCAGAACATTAATGAAGACCGGGAATCAAAGAAATAAGCCACCACCCTTAGAAACTGAAACTGGATGCACTTTGGCGAAAGGGAAGAAGTAGGAGAAGAAGTGCATTCCTTGGTCACCATGAGTAAAGATGGGAAAGGAACCTTAGAGGAGAATGAGGAGTTTAGAAAATTACTTAAACCATTCTTTGAAGACAAGTGGAGGCAATACTTTCAAGAGTTCAAATTGTTGCTTAGTGAACTTGGAAGCAACTTGAAAAAAATAATGAGCAATGGTTCTCTTTTCAAGGAAAATGATGAAATAATTTATGTCACAAAAGAGGAACCTAATGTAATTGTGGAACATGAGGTACATGTTGATATGCAGGTTCTTGAAGATGCTACACTAAAACAAGAAGAAGGACAAGCACTTGTTCTTGTTCAGAGGGATTATGAGTTGCCTCATGAAGAGAATTGCAAATCCTTGGAGGAGGCACATGATCTCACAATAGTTGGACCAGCCAATTATGGAGAAGATGAATTAAATATTTCAATGGGTAAGAGTTGTAAAGAATTAAAGTTGGTTCATAATTCCTCACCCCACACTTCTTTTCCAGCCACATCACTTTGGGATGAAAATTGGGTGAAAGGTTTTTTTCTAGTGGTGCCACATGAGGGGTATGAAACTCCTACCTCTCCTTTTGATGATGACATGAATAGAGCACCTCATTATTTAGAATTGCAGCAGCATATTGCTTTACCTTATGATGATACAAATCCTCATGGATGTATGGATGAGACTTCTTTGAGTCCTTTGAAGTCTCCTTGTTTTTCCTGCTCATTATTTGGTTCAGATTTTAGTGGAGATTCTTCATTCACTTCTTGGATGAAAGAATGCATGGCTGAATATTTTGATGCATATCACATTCTTTTGGAGCAGCACTATCAGACATGGGATCCTCACCTATGTCATTGGAGCAGATTTGATTGGTCACTTGAAGATTGTATGCACCTAGCAAATGGTGATCTACTTACTTGGAGGTATAAACACTTTCATGATTCTTTGATGAAGCATCTTCTTGATGTACATTTTCATTATGTTGTTATGCACTTTGATGATATATATTTTGTACTCATGATGTTTGGAAGAATGCATACAAGAAAATGGGATCTAGGAATCCTCTTATCTAATGGTGTGGGTTGGAGAGCACTCTTAATTGTTGGGGTGCAATACAAGCAATGGGACCCTGGAATCATTTTTATCTCATTGGTTTCAAATTGTTTGGTAGAAACAAGCAGTATGGGAGATGGATTTCCCACTTAATAGAGTGATTTTTATCAGAGTAGTGCAGCAGCAAGCATGGTGGTTCCACTCTAAAATCTTCATCGAAACTCAAAGACTCAAGGTTGGGCAATTCAATGGCAACTTCAAAAAATTATACAGGAAGCAGGTTCTTCAACACCCATGTTTGAAATTGCTTGAAGACAAGCAATATTGGGAATGGAGGATTTGTCATGTCCCAAATTTGGAATTGGGTCACAATGGCCTAATCACATTGGCGATATTCATTAGAGTTTGTAAAATTGATGTTAAAGGTCAAATAATTGCCAAGGAGAAAAATTACTACTTTCCTAGGTTTGGGGTGGAAGCTTTGGGATTTGGAATAATGGGGATAATAAATGATGTTTGAACATTAGAATGGCATAAATATTTAATAAATGAGCTAAATAAATATATACAAGTGAAAATGAAAGTGGCATTTGATCATGAAGACACATGAAGGAAGTAGGACCCACATATGGCTAGATTTCCCCACTACACTTGGCATCATTCTCTCACCAATTCAAATTCAAGGTGAATGGTAACATACTTGGGGGAGTCCAAAAGGTATTATTCATGGCATGACTCATCCAAGGTCGAAATATAGAGGAAGAGTAACTCCCATGGAAGAGGAAGAGACAATTTGGAGCTAGTGAGACACTTGGGTTAGATTCCCTAGCTCTATGACAACAATGATGAAGATACTATGACACCTATGACACAAATCAGACCTGAAGGCTGACATATGACATATATGACATATCAGGGCTAAAAATAGACTCCAAGAGGGTGCTCAAGGGTGTTAGGGCACTAAGATGCTTCCACATGTGATTTGGTAGTAGTGAGAGACTAGGAATTGTTGTACAAGTGGTGTTCTTTGGAATCTCTTCCCAATTTGAGTTGGCATGAGTCTCTTGGAAGGAATTCGACCCATGGAGGACGTTAGAACTTTATAAATGTCAATAACAAAGAATGAAACCAGCTTTTGTTCATTTGTAGAATTTGCAATTGCATTTGTGAAGAGGGAGAGCTAGTGGATGACTAGTTGCTTGCCTTAGCCAATTTCGAGGGTGAAAGATTCCCATCCAAGTTGGCAATTGGAAAGGCCATTCAGACCTTTCATTTGGAGCTTTAATGGAGTCTTTATTTGCAGGTGTAAGCTATAGGGCAGCCTATGATTTCTTCTATTGCAGCTCACTCTTTCAACCATTTCCAGTTTTGATGGCATATTCTTGATCCTTAAGGGAGGGCGTTTTTGGTGAGCTATTGTACTCTTTGGGGGAGCTTCTAATGCCCCATTTCTTTTGTAATATGAAGTAAATACTCTGTTCTTCATCTCCAGAAAGTTTCAGGTCGAAATTCCAAGTAGAAATTTATAAATCTCAATTTTAATGAAAGGACAGTGCCATTTCCCCACTACCTTGTTGTGAATCAATGTAATGCTAATGATTTCGAATGAATAGATGATTCTCTGATGCATTTGTGATTAATGGAATGCCATGGATGTATTTTACAAGTTTCATGTATTGTACTTGAGCATTTGAAGTATTTTTACTCAGTTTAATTCCATTGGGAGAAGAAATAGTGCCATTTCCCCAAGGGTCGAATTGGTGATTTTTGCAGTTGAATGGGAGAGGGTTGGAACAGATATAATAATCAGTTAATGGTGCACATGAGACCTTAATAACATCATGAATACATTCCCTACCTCTGTTCAGAAATTTGAGTGGCTTTGGAGGCATTTGGGAAGCCATTTTCAGTACTTACCCTAGAGGGATTTGAACCCCAAATTACTAGTAAAATTGCATACTTGGTCCAGAATCTTAAGAGAGTTTTCAGAGGCCTTTTGGTGGCCATATGTTATCCCTGAACATCATATTCAAGTCCTAATATCATTCATACACCTTCCTTGAAGATTTGAAGGCATTTGGAGTCAATTTGGGACCTAGAGACCAATATTAGTCAAAGAGAAATCACTAGTAAAGTTACCTACATTGACCAGAATTGAAAGAGAATTTGCAAAACTATTTTAAAGGTCCAAAGGCATCCCTGAAACACATATTTATGTTCTAATATCATTCATATACCTTCTCAGAAGATTTGGGATCATTTGGAGCAAATTTAGAACCTAGAGATCAAAACTAGTCAAAGGTCTAACTAGAAAAAAAAAAAAAAAGTGAAAATTTGTCATTTTAATAAAATTCCTAACTAAGAACATTACAACAACCCCACCTAATCATAGGTGGAAGCTTTGTGGTACATGTACATAGATTCAACATATAAAAAAAAGATACTACATGTACATAGATTTAACATAATTTTTTAAATCAACATCACATAATGTGCATTTTTACTTCAGTAATTAATTTCACATAGTGGTATGCAATGCCCATGAGTTGATACCATGTGCACAACTTGAATGTCTTCATAATTGTGAAATTCCAAATTTGATTTTAAAAAAGTTCAAAATGGCTTTTAATTTATAAGATATTTATGGTTCTCGTTCCATCTAAAGCCCGTATCCATGTTAGGAAAGTCTTATATGAAATGCATACAAGCTCTAGTCCATCAGAATGCATATGGATATTGTGAATATTATCAATGGCTAAGATGACATAACAGCTTTGCAAGCATGGCTAAAATGGATGTATAAAGACATCACATATTACCAATGGTTAAGATTATGAACTTTGCAATCATGACCAACGAGATATACATGTATGGTGCATACATTATCAATGGTTAAGATGAGAAAACTTTGCAACTTAACTGTATTTCATTCACAAGCCCATATAATACCTAATAATTTGTACTTGTGATTGAGTCCACACCAAAAATTAAAACCAAGGTCTTAGGTGAGGTACTCCATTACCTTTGGCATGTACTCCATCATGTGAAAAGGGCATGTAAGAGGTAGACACACCCTTTACAAAATGAACCATATAATTAAACTCAAACTCTCAACTTTATTCATTCCCGTGTTCTTCCTCTACCAAAATGTACATTTCAATAGCACATAAAAATAAGCGAAAGACCACCTAAGAACTTCCTCTGACATTGAACTTTCTAACCCCTTTATTAGTAAAAGTTAACCTTTGTCGTCAAATACAGTCAAGGCATGACAAATCAAATTAAAGACTCTATACTATGGTTCATATTAGCTCTTATTTTAAGAGGTAGCATAAGTGTTAGTAAGCACTTTCAAATACATAGCCTATTTAGTTAAAATGTATCTTTGACAATGTGTATTCTGCATCTTGTAGGGGCATATTACAAGATGGAAATTAATCCCATGATCCTATACAATAAAAAATAACTTTAGCTCATGAGGTGGCAAGTGCAGGGGTTTGTTCTCAACCTTGAGGGAAATTCTGAACTAACCAACCTCTGGGGTATAGCTCATGAGGTGGCAAGTGCAGGGGGTTTGTTCTCAACCTTGAGGGAAATTGTAAACTAACCTAACTTTGGGGTCTAGGTGAATCCACAAACAATCGAGCAAAGGCCTTGCCTTTGTACCAAGGGTTGAACATTTTCAAATCAAAGGAGATAAGCACCCTTCTAGGATATTGTGAACTAACCTACCTCTGGGTCTAGGTGAATCCACAAACAATCAAGCAAAATCCTTGGCTTTGTACCAAGGGTTGAACATTTTCAAATCAAAGGAGATCAACACCCTTATAGTTATTGTTGGCTCTGCAGTTACTATTCCACATGAGCAAAACTTGATCTCCTCGAATTCCACAAGTCTCTCTAGATGGATCCTCAAAATCCAGGGGCTTGTGCAGAGCTTTGACTATGTTGAGTTCTACTAGGTTCTCAAAATTCTTAATATCCAGGTGGACCACATGACAAATAAACGAGTGCAATTGAATCAAGGAATGTTAAGCCATCAATGCGAACGAGACAAGCTATTACAACATTCCCCCTCTCCATACACTCCATTCATTTTTGTTGAACTCAATCAAATGATCAAATTAAAGTCTATGGGAATGGGTTCGTTTGGTAAAGTTGGGCTTTTGTTCCTTCTTGACCTTCGATGGAGTTGCATTGCAGTCAACCTGGTAATTGCTCTGCTCGCTCCACTTCCAGTCTATGATGCATATCGCAATGTGGGTATAGCCTACTCTATGTGGTGGGTTCCAGCTTGATTTGTCTCTAGTGCAATGGGTGGTTAACATTCGATATTTTCTGTGTTTCTAACTCCGTTAGTCTAAACCCTGCTATCATGGAGGGTCCTTGACATGTAAGTCGTCGTGCTTCTTGCCCAATAGCAGATTCTCATCAAGTTCAAAAAAAGATTGCATGCCAAACTGAGGAATTTCAAGGAGCAATTTCACATCTCAATAACATGATTTCTTCTCGACTTGAAGCTTAATTAGTCAAGGATGCAGAATTGGAAGCAAGGGTGGTCATCCAGGGCAAGCAAATCAAGAAACTCACAGCAGAGCATAACATGCAGTACTAATTGATTCTGGGTTTAGCAAGGGGCTCTCAATCTTTGACTTATCTTCCAAAAGTCTAATTCGGTCTGTCATTGCAGCTATTGAGGAGGAGGATACAATCCAGAAAATCCAAGGAGATACGGAATATGAGAATGCATCTCTGGGCATCAATGAAGATGTCAAGCAAGAAGCCACAATGGGCATGTCTTCCATTAAAAAGCTCAAGTTTTATGTTTTGCAAAATAGGATTTTTGTTAGGCCAGTTTGTTAGAATTTATAGTTGTATAGTTTTGTGGAAAACACTGGACAGCTCAGTTTGAAGATGGACTTTTAACAGTTTTGGGAATTTTTAAATCCTGGATATTAGACTCTTTCTGGTGGATATGAATCATGTTGTACAGTGCAGCAGCAGTTTTCTTTTAATACAATCAATACCCATTTCAGGTAAAAAATAAATAACTTTAGCTAAGCAAACAACTTTTTCACAAAGAACTTGTGTCTAGACAAACTAAATCTATATATGTGCTTCATTTTTCCTTCTTAAAGTACCTGCAATCTATTTCAAGGATTTATAGCCGTTTATCATCATTTCGTTTATTCCAAAATATCTCAAACCTAATCTAATTGAAGATGAGTTTGACTCAAAATTCCCTTGCAGAATTTAAGTTTTCTAGGATGATCAATTCATTTGAAGTGATACTTGTCAAGGTAGGGTCACACCATATGATTTTATGTGGGATCAGTAATAAGAATAAATATAACCACCCTTAGAACAAATACATGAAGATCAAGCTTGTCCAGCGAGTTCATCCTACAATGCGACCATATAATGGTTCCAAGTCTTGTAAGGCATCTACTGCATTACAATAATCATAATGTTTACAAACGAAACAAAAACAGAGACACCTACCATGTGTTGAGCATTCAATTATAATTGAATATCGACTGAAATAAATATTGATCAGACAAGGTAAGACCTGCACTAAGAAATTATACAAAACAGCCATGCTAATTAAAAGCTTGTGACTACTGAGCAATGTGGTTGCACAATAGTGAGATGCCATCGACATCAAACAATGTCAAAAGAACTGGAAACAATGGGAAGGGTATAAATTAACAAATCTGTTCATTGTCAAAAATGTACCGCCTTCCTTAGGCACTCAAATAAAGTTGCTTGGCAAAATAGGAAAAAAAAAACTCAGCAGAAAAATTTGCATAGGGATCAAGAAGATCAAGTGTCAAACAAATGAATTCCCTCCTTGGATAAAATCATAGGTAGAAAGAAGTACAATGGCAACATCTCTGGAGTCTGAATAACTCTAACTCCATGTGAAGGTTTAGAAAACATTTTTTGTCAGCTAAGCATCTTCATGTTTCAACTCACTTCCTCCCTCTGCTCACTGGAAATGGACCCCACATTAGAATCACAAGGAGAAACTTCTCCATTCTCAATACCACTACACATCTTCTTCCTCTCATCAGTCAGATGAAGATCATTTGAATCAACTTCAGGTCTTTTTCTCTGTGGTATAACCTTAAGTAGAGATTTCCTCCAATCCTTGAACTCCAAAAACGTTATAAGAATTTCAAACACTTGATTCACAGTCAGAACCTGTAAATTCAGAAACATGCCAATCAAATCTTTTCCTTTAGAAATATCATATACAAAGCAAAAGGCCACTCAACTTACACATTAAATTATTTCAATATAAACTTAGAAAATTGCATCCAGAAAAATAAAACTGATTAAGATGAAAATATGCAGAATATTATACAGGAAGAGAATGATGTCTCAAGGTATATATTGCAGAAGTATACTAATGAATAGTCAAATGTGAAATCAATAAGCAAAATACTCATAAAAGGATTAACAAATACCATCCTTGCATGCAGTTGCTCAGCATGTGATTTGAAAATCTTCAAATATTATACACAAAAAAAGTTGATACAGCAAAGTGGAAGAATCCATTAAAATATCTAAAAAGCTACTAGCCAAAATTACAGCATGGACGTTAAGCCAGTTTTTATATATACAAAAACCAAGTACTGTAGTTCTTTTCGAATTTATTTTGATTTTGAGATTGCACGCCGCACGGCTTGTTTTCTCCAATCTTAGCTTTTATTCTCAGCACAAGTTTATTGTTTTCTTACAAACTGTTGAGATCACAAGAGATAAACAAGGATTAAATAGAACCAACCAGCAAACCTTAAATCAGCATAACAAGAAGAGAAGATTTACCCATGAACAAGCAAAACAAAGATCCTGGTGCCCACAGGCTAAAGAATCAATCACTGATGAAAAAATATGATGTTACAAATGTCTCATGAGGTGTGCAATTATACACAACTTATTGTTGATTTTTAACAGTGTTACACGGGGACGCGTTCCCTAGGGTTGGGGGCGCGCCCCCCTCGCTCCCCGCGCCCCGGGGACTTGGGGGCTCGTAGCGAAACGTTTCCCCTCGTCCCCAATTTGGAGAAACTTCAGGAAACGCATGGGGGAGCTCGTCCCCTATTTTGAATCGCGCACCGATGAAGTGGGGGGCGCTTAGGCGCTCCTTCCTTACTAGAGTTGTTCAGTAGTAATGGTAATATTAAATTCTTAAAGTAAAAGTGGTATTTTCCTTATCTTTCAATGAAAGATAAGGAAAATACCACTTTTACTTAAATTTTTAACATTACCATTAATTGTTTCAGGATGTTTGAGAGTGGTTCCAACCTTATCGGAGTTCATATGCAAAAAGTAGAATTTTAGATTCCATTCATAATTCAACAGACTTAACAGTTTTCAGGATTTCAGGATTGCAACGTTTCCACTGGATTCTATCATGTATGAGGTTAAGGGATTGGCATTTAATCAAGCGCATCAACCTCTCTATGTACCTTGATGTTGGTGGTGTTGATTGTTGAACTTCTCTATCATGACCTTAATCAAAATGTTCCCTTTAGTCAAGCAAAAATCACTTATTAAGCATGGGAAATTTTTTTCTAATTCTACCTTATTTTAATGCTTGATTTAGGAAGTTTCATCAAAATTGTAGTGCGTTGAGTAATGTCCCTCGAGGATCAACTTCGAAATTCAAGGTAGAGGCAAGCGCTAAGAGCCTAGAGGAGGGGGGCACAGGGTGTTATTGATGAATAGGATCCCATTATAGGATTAATAGTTCACTCCTACATAATTGTATGTTGGACTTGAAAGCCTCAAATAATGTGATTTCCTCTAGAATCATGAAGAAATAGGATCCTCAAGTCACAGTTCCCCATTACAACATCTATGCCATGGATTCACACAATGTTGAAGTGTATTGAATCATTGAAGAATTAGACTGTATTTACAGGGAGCAGCTTAAATTGTATTTACACGCGATGAATTGTTGTTGCTAGTATTTAAAACCTCTATATTTTTTATAATTTTTATGACCTTAACGCCCCCCCCGTCCCCCCGAATTTCCCTAAAATTTGGGGGTGGTCTCCACACGTCCCCAATGTGCGTTTCCCCGCTCCCACGTCCCGGAAACTTGGGGGAACATTGATTTTTAAGCAACATCGAGAGCCATTCTCTGGGAGAACGGAGGTCCCTGTCAGTTACCAAGAATATCATTCAATCTGGGACTAAGGCACTTGGTCAGTTACCAAGTTGTTGACATTGATCAACTTGATCCATCCTAGGGATGAGGCACCTGGTCAGTTACCAGAAACATGATGCAGTCTGGGACTGAGGCACTTGGTCAGTGACCAAGTTGTTGGCATTGGTCAACTTGATTCAGCCTGGGGCTGAGGCACCTGGTCAGTTACCAGGTCATCACTAGCAGCCCTAGACTGGGTCTAGGCAAGTGATGTACACCTCTCCTTGGTCACTGGGCTATGGGACCTCCTCAAGGGACTGGCCACCCCCTTGTTGGAATAACTAGCCTGGGACCTTGGTGTTAGTGGGGAGAACAGGACACCCAAAGAATATCTTCCTTATATATGATGATGTAATTGAGTTGGCACGTGTGGACCATGGAGACCAAGAGAAGGGGCTAAGAATTTGTCAAAGGGTGACTTACCCAAGAAGGGTGGGTTAAGAGCCCACAATGAACTTAAAGACCCCAACTAATGTACCAAACTGTTAAAAGCCCACAATGAATTAAAAAACCCCAACCAATGTATTTTATATTATTATTTTGGACTCCTTGACTTATGGAAGTCACCCAATGATGAGATATAAAAGAGGAACCCTCTCAAATGAAAATCATCATCACAAAAAATCATTCCTCATCTCTGTCCAAGAAATTCATTGGGGTATTTGCAGCTGCTGTTCATCTTCTTCATCTCAACATTTTTTCTCTAAGGGTTTGGATCATCTACAGGGCTGTCTTCTCTTCTTGTGGCTGCCAAAGGTCTGTCTCAGGGCTGCCATCATCATCTACAGGGCTGTTCTTTTCTCTTCAAGCTGCCAAAGGTTCAACAGGGCTGTCATCTATCATTTCCAAGGCTGCCGAGGTCTGCTGTAACCATAGAAAGGGCTGCCAAGTATGTTCCAGCCCTGGAAGGGGCTCGGTCTACCCACAGCAAGCCCTAAAAGGGCTCGGTCCACCTACAGAAGGCCCTGTTAGGGCTCGGACTGCCCACAGCAAGCCCTAAAAGGGCTCGGTCCACCTACAGCAGGCCTTGTTAGGGCTCAGTCCACTGAAGCAAGCAGTAAGGAGGGCTATCACACCTCACGGCAGGCAGAGGGAAGCCCCTTGGGCTCAAGACAGGCCGATACAGGGTCATGGCAGGATGGTTCAGGACTTAAGAAGGCTAGCTCAGACAGTATAGGCCCTAAGAGGGCTAACGCAGGTCACAGATCAGGTCTGTTAGGGCAGACGTCATCTTCAAAAGGGCTTACATCAGCTTAGCATTTTTTTTCTTCAAGTTCTATCGGTATGTGTGCCCTAGAGGCAAGTTTATTTGATGTAAAAGTCTGCTTCAAATCTGCTCATGTAAACTCAGTCATCTCATATTAAGGAAGATATTCTTTGCTGGGGTTTTATTCCTGAAAAGGTTTCCCCAAGGTAATTTTTAATTTTTTTGTGTTCTTGTGGTTGGCTATTTCTTATTTATTGTTGGATATCTAATGCCGGTTTACAAACTCAGTCTAATATGCTAAAAGTCTGCTAAATTTTGAAAAAGACTGCTACTGCTATCAAATCAGATCTGCATTAAAAATTTAACACTTATGAGGTGCAGCACCTTCCCCCATGATGGGGTTACGAGCCCACATAAATGCCAAGGTCAACCTTGGCCACCTAGAATAATATAAAATAAAGTTGAGTGGGTTGGCTATTAAACTGCAACCTAGTAATATAATAATGGCGGCATTTAGCCATAATAACAAATAACCACAAGCGAAGATTTTCATCATTTCGACACCCCCTCTTAATCTGAGAAATGGATCATGGAGAGAGATGATAAAATACAAATGGAGTGGGCATACCCAACTTAATAATAGTCAGCAGTAAAAGTGCACCCAATAATATGCTGGAATAACGCTGCCACCAAACTGGCCATCATCTGGGAGACTACAATACAGAACTGCCCATTAGATAAAGAAGTGCTGGAAGAAACATCCTCTACAGGAATCAACTCTGAGATGCTCATCCCTTGAAGGAAAGTGATCACTATGCTACTCATCTGCAGAAAGAATTGTGATACCCCCAAAACATTTTTTATTTTATTTGTGACAATTATTTTTTATGTAAGAGTTATTTAAAACTCAAAAAAAAAAAAACACAAAGTAACACTTTGCACAACAAATTATTTTTATTATTAAATAAAAGAAAAAAGCACTTGGAGAGTTCAGCTAAATGAGGGACACCACCATGGCACATAAGAACATGTGTAAGCAAGCAAGAAAGACTTTTACCAATCAAATCCAATCTAAAAGCTCAACAACCAGACAAGATCCTAAATCATAGGGATTTATGGATTGATTGGAGATTTGATTGGAATGGCACAAGACTGGAGCAAAACTATATATAATAGTGCACTGAGATAGCATGGGACGCCATGTTGTGCAGAGAGGAATGGTGTTGAGTGTTCTCTCTTTTCATAAATCCATCATTGCTTGTTACGGACTCTGAGAGAGAGAGAGTGCCGAGTGGAAGTGATTGCTTGACGTTCTAGTGCATGGTGGTGATCCAGCTCGGGGGTGGAGTTGGATGAGCGAGTTTGCTGTCCTCTTCTATGGTTGGGAGGAACTGAATCTCCAAGTGTGTTTCTCCATTATTTTCAAGTAAGTGTATTCCTGTCATATGAGTAAATAGTTGACAATGGCGCAAAGGCATTTATTTGGGGATATCAGTGTTGTTTTTATATATGTATTAAGTTACGTCGGAAATTGTCTCAGATATTATATTCTAATGGTTATACTGAAAAGAAAACAATAATATCAAATAAATAGTGCAATCTGTGATTTTACAGAGTTTTTAAGTGTGTAATTATGGGTTAATAACTTAATTTTCTATTACTGAGTTCAGATCTCATTTGGGTGATTAAAGCAAGCGTTTCTATATGTATTTATATAACAAATGGATTCTTTTAAAACATCTTACTCCATTTATATTATAGATTGAATATATTTATAAATAGGCGGGATGGGTCTCTTTTACAATGATCGAACTCTGTATATTCTAGTGATCAAAGATCAGAATGAATTTCTTTTTGAAATCGTTGAATACTCTGTATGTTATAGATCAGAATGAATTTCTTTATGAAATCGTTGAATACTCTGTACATTACAGCGATCGAAGAACATATTGAAGTTCTTTTTGAAATCGTTGAATACTTTGTATGTTATAGATCAGAATGAATTTCTTTCTGAAATCGTTGAATACTCCATACATTATAGCGATCGAAGAACATATTGAAGTTCTTTTTGAAATCGTTAAATACTCTATATATTATAGCGATCGAAGGACATTGAAGTTCTTTTTGGAATCTTTGAATACTCTGTATGTTATAGATCAGATTGATTTTCTTTTTGAACTAGTTGAATACTCTGTATATTATAGTGATCAAAGATCAGAATGAATTTCTTTTTGGAAATCGTTGAATACTCTGTATATTGTAGCGATCGAAGATCAGAATGAATTTATTTTTGAAATCATTGAATACTCTGTATATTATAGCAATCGAAGATCAGAATGAATTTCTTTTTGAAATCGTTGAATACTATGTATATTATAGCGATTGAAAATCAGATCGAGTTTCCTCTTGAAATGGTTGAATTCTCTGTATATTATATCGATTGAATGTTGGATTGAAGCTCTTTTAACCATTGTTGAACTCTGGTATATTATATCTCTGAAACTACAAATTGGAACTCTGTTAAAATAGACTCTACGTTGGTAGCGTTTGGTTTCATCCAACTCAATTGAAATGCTCTTGTCTGTGTATAGCCCAGGTTCACCAAATTGCACTAAATCTTAGTTGAATGATGGATAACCCATCTCTTTGTTGACAAATATTCATAGGGTAGCGTAGTGCTCTCTCTGTAGAAACCGGAGAGAATGCTGAATTGGTTTTGGATCAGTTTAATGTTGTCAGACATGGTAGCCTTGCTACATTTACTCCTTAAGATCCGATAAGGATTATCTTTCTGTTCGTTGACTGTTTGTGACTATTTCTTTTATTGATGTAAGTGTTGTCTAAACTGACCCTTCCAATGATTAACGTTCTCTGTTGACGGTTAAGTGTTAATGTGTGGTTGCTTAACCTTAGGGGGGACGCAATCTTAATCCCTTAAAGTATTATGGTCATTTGGTTACGAATAGATCTTATGTGCATTTCTTTTATGAGACATCCAGAGCAAAAACATAGACTCGGCATTTCTCGCTGTCATTATATCCAATAGAATAAACGAGTGTTGGGTGTACTCCGCTTTTTTTTGTTGAAGTTCATGTTAGATCGTTACTTTAAACTATTGCTATTTTGCATGCATCTCCTGTTGTTGTTCCTCTATTGATTATCGAGATTGTCAGTTAAGGAATGGTCTTACAAATAAAGAATTGAGTACTGGATGGTTCTCCTCGTAACTATCGATAAGTAGGACAGTCACTCCATAGGAGTGTCGAGCCTCACAACTTATAAGCTGCAGTCACTTTTGATAGGATGCCCAGTGAAAAGAAATTCTCTCCTTGATTTAATTAAGTAATGTGTAAGATAGCTTCGATAAAGTCTCGAAGTCTGTATTTATATATGAAGGTTACAACTTACAACAATCATTATGATCCGAGATCTGTGATCGATCTTTAAGGATCAATCCTGTCAGGATACTTTCAGATCCAGGTACACTATTTAGGAAAAAGAAGGATTGAGTCACTTAACTGATCGACAAATTCTAAATATGTTTTTAAGATAACAACCAGTTCTAGCTATGCAATAGTCGAGTTGTTGAGACATAATTTAATAACACCTATATACATAAACATGTCGGAGTATAAATCTCACATGGTTTATGGTACCATGCTGATTAGGGTAGTAAAAAGTTATATAATGTGTTTCCTTGTCATGTAGATTGGTATATGTATATTTAATCTATTTGAAATTGGTTAGTAGAAAGAAGAATATCACTCTGAAATTTCCTTAAGAAATAAATTAATGTACTTAAAGAAACAAAGTTTATGTTATAACTAGATGACAATGAATCGTCTTCTATTTTATTGTGGGTTACATTAGCAAGTTATAATATGACTTATCTTAAATCATAAGTTAGAAGATGTACATGTGAATGATGCCAAGATTATAAATCATATTCTAATTTATATTTATATTTAATGAGTAGGATCATATGCAAGTTGAATCCATGCATTATAGAATGGGAAATAGAATAGATATGTATATATTGACAATTGTTGTTTTAAGAGATGAATCACGATTATATGCATTATGTTGCTATATATATATATATATTGGTGCCCAAAGGGAAATTTAAACCATCTTACCCTTGAAAAATTACGACTTATGTATATATAATGTATATCATGCCTACCAATTGTTATCGATTATGTTCTCGTAAAATTATGAATTGAATTATCGTCATTTATAACTTCATGGAAGTTGAAAGAAGTGCGAATCAAATGTGTAGTTGGAAATGTACAAATTATGCAGTTCATAAAGTATTTTATATATTAAAAAAAAAAATTGTGTTGTAGTCGTGGTCATTACAAGAATGCTGACAGCAAACTGCTCATTAGCTGGTAAACACTGTCAGGTTACTGTCACTAATCTGATTATCCAATGGAGGAGGGGTGGAAGATACATCTTAGCCATACTACACACCTTCTAGGAGAGTAGTGCCACTGATCTGCCCATCTGAGCAAGTCTACACAAGGAACATTCTATAAGAGAAAAGAGACGGAGAACCCAATTCTAATAAGATCAATTGTAGCTGATATTAGAGTGGGCAGCCCCAACTCCATATATTTGAAAGAACTTGAACAGAGTTAAGAATGCTTAAAAACAACAAGGGAGTGGGTGTGTGAAGACCCAGCACAAATACACCTAAGAGAGCACAGCTGAGAAGTAAGCTCAAATATCATTTGAGAACTTGAACACAAGTGGAAGAGCTCAAATACAACAGGGGTGTGGGTGTGTGAATATTCAACACAGATGCACCTGAGAGAGCACAACTCGAAAGGAATCTCAAATACAATATGGGAGAGGATTAATAAATACCCAGCTCCTCACAAAGAGTGGTTGTGGCCAAAATATAGAAAAGAGAGTGATTTTGTGAATACCCAACTCAAGTACAACTAGGAATGAAGGCGATTGAGATACAAGTGAGAATTGGTGTGTGGATATCCAACTCAAATACAGGTCGATCATGGCCAAGATAAAAAGGTGAGAGGGTGTCGAAGTACCCATCTCGATACAACGTCAGCCGTATGCACAACATCCTCCCTAAAGATGAACATGAGGCCAAGAAGATAGAGCAACGGATTGCACCTTCCCCCCTTAACGCTGAATGCAAGCCATCTGATAATGAAACCTCCCCAACGAGCCAGGCCAATACCCACACCATTCCACATCCTGGCAAGAGTGGCCTTTGATTGAAGTTTGAAAGAAACATCCACTAAAGCATGTTTGTCGGCTGAAGGAGCAAAGAGGAGCACAATCTGTTCATGGGATTGAGGCTGCCAATGATAGTACCTCCAAGAAAGACCAAGACCACAATGGATGAGCATAAGATCCATGTAAATCACTGAATGATGTTGCATGTAGTATGTCCAACAAGGATAAATATCATAGCGTGGAAGAATAAGATCCACAAAAACAAGTTGACCCACTAAAATAAGTTGAGAATCATCTGTAGAGTCATCAATAAGAGAGTCAAATCATGTAGACCTATGAGCGGAGACTGTATCAAAGGTGTTAAGAGAGTTTCCCTTTACAAACAAGCGGCCATATGCTTGTTAGTCACTATGAATCGACACCAGTAGCTAAGGAGTAGACCTCGCATCACCAACCACAGCATTCAATAGAAAAGTAAATACCGTTGAAATATGAAGAATGTCTACAAATAAGGTGGAGTCAATACCAAGAATATCATTGTCTGAAACTAATATCGCCCAATCTACAAAGTACACCATCATATGTGTGTCAAAGAAACTGTGCATCCAGTCCAGCAAAAGTCTCTATGAATATTTCAAGAAAGCCCACTGAAAGGGCCAAGGGTTTGAAACCATTCAATACAAGATGATCCACAAAACCTAGTTCTGCAGCCATAGGGCAAATGCCACTAGTTGCCTCACAGATCAACTGAATAACCCAAAAAAATATCCCACCAAGCAATCCTTTGAATCAAGTATGAGAAGTGGCCACCCCCTAGAAGCCTTAAACAAGGAGAGATCCGAAAAACCCTAGATCCACAACCCTTAGGGCAATGCTTGTAGCCAATAGTCTTCGGATCCCCTGCAAAAAGATGGTTTAAAGACTTCTATATCAGCACTGTAGTGAGCCCTTGAAGATGGGTGAAACCCTAGAAAATCTTAGAAGAAATAAGATAACCTAAAGAGGCAAGTTTGGCAATCCTTGGAATAATAATACTTGCCAAAAGCATTGGATCAACTCAGAACAGAGGCTGAAAAGAGCATTGATACACAAAATACCATTATGAACAGCGACAAAAAACCTCAAAATATCCACCAAAATCCACTGAAAAGATCCCTTGAAAAGGATGGTCCAGAGGGAAAACTAGTACAACAGCCTGTAGGTGCTATCGACCAGCCAAAATCCTTCTGGATCAGCAGAAAAGAAATCTGAAATAAATCAGAAAGAAAGTATAAAGCTGGGAATTCAAAACTGTGCATAAATTCTCCAAAGCAGTGCATAAAAGGGGGCTAAAACAGCCCTAAATGGGGTGCCCTTCTCCAACAAACAATATCACCAAAAACCAGCCACAAACTCCATAGGTTAGGCACAATCTTCTCCTATAAATTCTGATTACTGAAAGAACAGCCGAAAGGAAACCCTAGATCCTGCAATAAACGGAGAAGATAACAGACCTAACGAAGTGTTTTCCTTAAGAGGGAAAATGCCCTAGTATAAGTGCGCTGAAGAGAGAAATCAGCCCAAGATTAATAGAAAGCGCCAAGCATGAAGTGAAAACAGCTAAATAAGAAAGAGGAGGTTCACAACCCCTTTGATACCATGTTGAGATCACAAGAGATGGACAAGTATCAAATGGAACCAACCAGCAAACCCTGAATTGGCATAAAGAGAAGAGAAGATGAACCCATGAACAATAGAAACACAAGATGCAGATGCCCATAGGCTAAAGAATCAATCACTAATGCAAAAATACAATGTTACAAATGGCTCATGAGATGTGTATCTATACACAACTTATGAGGTGGAGTGCCTTCCCCCATGAGGGGGTTATGGGCCCCACATAAATGCCTAGGTCAGGATTGGCCACCTGGAATAATATAAAATAAAGTTGACTAGGTCAGCTATTAACCATAACCTAGTAATATAAAAATGACAGCACTTAGCCATAATAACAAATAACCACAATTGAAGATTGCCATCATCTAAGCACAAACTAACATATGCAAGCTCAAATACTTTATGAATTGTCCTTTTGAATATCCCATGAGCCAAACCCCAAATTCCTACGTAAGCAACCAGGCAATTTTATACTGCTAGTATGCACTTTAAGCAAGACAACCAGGATTGGAACACTCTTCTAGAGTCCACTCTTATAATGATAGACTGCACAATAGTCATTTGCCACAGAATCGGAAGAATCTTGTATTTGTCAGCCTACACAATGGACTTCCTTCTTTAAAATGATTTGTCATCACACACAAGTGGATTCATCAATGTATCTGTTTCATACCTCCATTCTATTGATGATGTGTACATGCATGTGTAAATAGATTCTCGAGTTAAATAAGATCATAATGTCCAAGATTTGAGCATAGAGTGTTGATTGGGGTTAAATACCCCTGATCTTATCATGGATGGTCCTCTTGATTTCCTCCTCCAGGAGGTGCTCGCCTTATAGGGGTTGGTGCCCTTGGGGGCTAATCACTTGGATGCATGACCACACTCATTTATTTTCCATGTAAAAGGTGATAGCAATTGTTCAACACACCTTATTTGCACACTTGGACCTATTTTTTGTTATAAAACCCCTCCTCTAGGCTATGTTACCCACAAATTGTACTTCCTTATTGAGGAAACCTACAAGGATAATGAAGGAAGACGTTGAGGGCACACATCTGTTGGGGTTAGTTGGGGCATGACGTCCTCCTTTTGGCACACCTAGCACTTGGTGTATCCTAATTACACTTGATTTACTACTTTTATGTCATTTAGAGATATTTTATTGTTATTGCATCGAGAAGGCACATTTCTATAGCCCGGGTGGGGGAGAAGTGTTTGTGTGTCCCATAAAAATAAAAAAATAAGAATGCATGCATCAATGTGTTGTAGCATAGTCGATCCCGGGGGGGCGGAAGTGTTTGCCTCATAAAAATAAAAATAATAAATAAAATAAGATAAAAATAAGAATGCGTGCATCAGTAGCATAGTGGTGAGAGGGATGTGTGCTATAATTTAGTGGTGAAAGGCTTGCAATTTTGATTCCTCTCGGTGCTTTGTAGAACCGGAGTTAGATGGGTCTATATTGGTTATGAGTGGTTTAGCCCCCAAAGCTGTGGGTGAGCAAGCCAAATGTTATATTTTTACATTATCTTGTAGGCTAATAACTTAAAATTAGGTGAGGCTAGTCTTTTATATAAATAGTGCCTCCCTCTCACTGTAAAAATACAACAAGATATGGATTCATTATGAGATATTTTCTTTTTTTACTAGTCTATTGGAGCTCTTGATGCTATGCGCACCTCTCTTGGGATGATCTTCATGTTAAAGTTAGTGCAACTGCGAGACCCATTCCCAGAGAGGATGGTACCCTAGTCAATTAACTAGGGTCCCTGGTCAAGTTAACCAGGAAAAGTAAAAAGTAAGACCCTAGAAGGTACCCTAAGGCCACCAGTTGTCTCCTAGGGTTCTTGGTCGAGGACCAAGCAAGTTGATGCCATGGCAAAAGTCCCTAGCATGTGGCTAGGGCCTCTATTTGTCTCTAGGGTATTCTGGTCAGGGACCAAACAGTTTCCTGGTCACGAGGACCAAGCAGGTCTTGCGGGTTGAGACAGAGACCTCCTGGTCCGGGACCAGGCAGATTCTTGGTCACGAGGACCAAGTAGTTCCTGTAGTGACATACCTGGTCAGTTAACCAGGTGGATCTTGGTCAGTGGACCAAGATGATGATGTGTGATGTCCTTCTCTCCTCGGTCTTCGAGATGGTTGAGCCCATGTTATCAAAACCGGACCGGAACCGGTAAAACCAGTCAGTCCGACCGGTTCACTGACCAGTAAAACCAGATGGTTGTGAGTCTATTGTACAATTTCAGGTTACGTGCCTGAACCAGAAATTGATTTGGACCGGTTGTGAACCAACCGAACCGGCCAAAACCGGTCAGTTTTGACCGGTTCCATACGAAACCAAACAATCCATACTTTGCTTATTTTTTGGACTCTAGGGGCCATTTAGAGCCTCTTTATTAATGTATTTTGGTTCTGACCTTCAAAGATGTATTGCACTCAGTGTTATTTTGGTTATTTGCACCCGTACTTGCTATATATATGAGAAACTTTGCATATTTGTGTATTAATGGTTTGGATTCATATGTATGCACATGAATACATATTTTTTTTACAAAATAGCAATAGTTTATGTGTTTATTGGTCGACCGGTTTTTTCCCCGGTTTTTTTCCGGTTCCGGTCCGGTTCACATTTTGGGCTCTGTCGGTTCGATCACCGGTCAGGTTTTGATAACATTGGGTTGAGCTAGATGGTCTTCTCAAGGGACTGGACATCCCTTAATGGAGCCACTAGCAATTGACCTAAGCAGCGGTCTAGAGGACCACATGATCACATCATCCAGTGTGGACCCTTCCTTATACAATGATGATGAACTTTCAGGTTGTGTATGGAACACTTGTACATTTGAGAGAGAGATGATTGGTTGTACCCCACCTTGGTTGCTCATCCTTTATCTTTACACCTTGTTGATTATTGGTCTTGTGGTATCTTGTCTTTGACTTGTGGTTAGTGGGGTCATCTACCCACCTTGAGTTGTTTTGATTTATACCACCTCGATGTTTTTGGTCCTATGGGTACTATGGTTGTTTGTCCACTTTGTGGTATACCCTTGGTCCTAGGGGTTATGGGTCATGTACCCACACTTATCTTATGTTGTACCATGTGTTGGTCCTTGTACCCTCACCTAATTAATTAGATGACCCTGGTACCCACCCACTTAAAGTCACCCTATTTATATCTTATGTTACTTATAAGTGACTTTATTGTTTTGACCCTAAAATGTTGGTACCCACCTAAGTCACTTTATTTATATTTTATATTTTTGTGATTTTTATTTTTGAGGTACCCTCCTAAATATGTGGAACCCTAACTTATTTAAAAGAATAATTAATAATATTTCCAGAAGATCTAATATCCTATTTATAGAGATCTATTGTTTCTCATTTGATTCATTCACAATGTAACATCTCAACTTTGTTTTATTATCTTGCTTGACGTCAAGGGTTATGGGTTGATCTGTTGCTGCTTGATCATTTGCTTTGAGGCCACTTACCTGCTGAAGTCCATCTTTCATCTTAGATCTGTTTGTGGATAATTTTTTAGGGCTGATCTTGCTGCTGCTACCTTCGATCTTCATGCTGAAGCTTGACTGAAGTGTGATCTCACATATGATATCTGGAGAAACTCGGTCTGTTGTTCTTGTTTTGTTTGAGGTCAGATTTATGTATTTTGACCTAGCCGTGAGCCCTTGAAGTATGGTTCTGCCACCCGTGAGGCTGGTTTAGGGAGGTCGTGACCTTGTGAGTCTGTTGTTCAGTGTTGATGAAGGCCGCATGCCTTGTGGAGGACACTTCAGCCTGTTTTAAGCTTCGATCTGCTGATTAAGGGTTTGATCCTTTATATATATACTCACTTGGTGAAGGCCATAAGGCCTTAGGGTCTGTTTCAGTTGATGGTGGCACACTTGGTGAAGGTCGTGAGGCCTTAGGGTCTGATCTACCCTACTGTGTGCACACTTGTGGAGGACATGAGTTGTTTTAGTCTAAATCAGTATGCTGACAATTCATTTGTGAAGACCTTAGTTTGTTTAGTCTATGCCCTTGACTTCTTGTTAATGCTAAGACTCGCTGAGACTTGTTGAGACTTGCCCTTGACCATATCTATACTTGATCTTTGTGCTGAGAACTAATTAGGGTCTATCTTTGAGCTAAAGGTTAACTGTGATCTAATTCCCTGTGTTACTTGTCTTAAGCTTTAATTTTTGCTTGGTGTTCAAACCTATGGTACTGAGTCTCATAGTATATTTTGACTGTATTTGACCATCCCTGTTTTATTGTACTACACCTGTCATCTCTCTCTCTCTGGTTTGTACTTACCCTCTAGCAGGGTCAGCTGGTTCCTAATGATTGATTGGTCTTTGAGAGACACAATCCTTTTCTGAAAGTATATTCTTCTGAATATAAAAATAGGAAGGGTCCCACACTCCAGGTAAGTACCCTAACATGTTCTTCTTATTAATTAGACATGTTATTGTTAGTTAGCTTTATAGTGTTGATTACATGTTACTGGAGATTACTTTAACACAGGGACATATGTCGTAATGTTAAAGTTGAAAAGTTGAAAGAGATGAAAATTATGTTTTGAATTATCTTGTTTAAGTTACTGTTGTACTATTTTTCTTCAGTATAAATTTGTTTTTGCATTAAAGTATATAAGATCTGATTTTTCTGCATCAAACTCTAACCCTAACCAAAATTTAACACTTCTTTGCGTGAAGGATGAATGAAGTTGTTTCTAGGGCTTAATTTTGCACATGCTTTGGTTGATGCTACGATTGGTTGTAATAACTCAAGCTCAAGAGTGACCTAAGGTCTTTTCCTTGCTCATTTCTAGGTGAATGTTGGTAAGGTTTACTTCTAACCCTAGTTGATGACGCTTTTATGGTGCTATTATCACACCATAGTAGCAGGGCTACTATTCTTGCTTAGCAGATATCTGCACTTTTCAAAGCTTGGATTATTCAGAGCTTGGCTATGATGAGTTTATATTTTGAGATCACTCATGATCAGAGCAGTGTATTTTATCAGACTTATGTTAGACCTTGTGCCAAGGCTGAGCCTTGGGAGTTCAGATTTGATGACCGATGCGACCCTTTATTCCATACAGTTTCAGTTCAGTGCCTAGAGATGTTATTGCAGCAGTGTTTCAGATGGTTTATGATGATTATTATTATGATGTGAAATGACCTATGGATTTCTGATCATTGATTATGGATTATTATCTTGTTGCTTTAGTCATGTTCACAGTATTAGCTTGGTATATGATTCATAATGTGGCAAACTTTGTAAAATGAAAATGAATTATCTTAATGATGTTATAAATTGTAAAATGGACATATTACTTGCACATTTAGGTTTCTTGACAAAACTCACTGGTTTACTACCTTGCATAGATATGGTCTTTCTTGACATTATTTGTCTGCTAGCTTAGGCACCACATTCATTTGACTCCGTCCATCCATGACCTTCCCGATTTGGCTTTCACCTTTGACTTGTCTTTCTTGATTTTTTGATACTGAGGACTTCCCCATATTCTACCTCTGTGTTGGATCGCATCCATGTTTGTTTAGTGTCTCGGCTCTGAGTTGGTGACAGAACTTGCCTATGGTGAGTTGGATTCTAGGCCTAAATCATTCTGGTCGGTTGTCCCGATGTTTGGAACTGGTCGAAATCCCCTTAGTCACTTGAGATGTTGTTGGCTAAAACTGAAAGCCCATGTACTACCTATTGGAAATATTTATAAATTCGCCCATGGAAACTGTAAACTCTAGAATGTGTTTTTAAACACGCGTGAGTAAAGGGCAAGAGTGATGAACTGCTAAAAATACTCCTCGAAGAGTATAAGAAAGGTCCAAAAAGCAAAAGTTACTAAAAAGTTATATCTATTATTGTTGACCTTGTATATGTATAAACATGCACTGGATGCAAGCTGCAATTAGTTGTGCTTCTTAGCACATCTGAAATCCAAAAGGTTATGTAGGCCAAAAAGGCAATGAAATGAAATTGAATGATCCTAATGAACTTGAATCAACTTGATGTAGACATGATGCCTGAGTCGAATAAGCACTCTCTAAACAACTTATCCATTTGTGAGGCACAGCCTTTCCCCGTGTTATTTGTCCAGCACAGAGTGTAGCTTCCCCCTCTCCCAGGCCAAGGTGTCTTTTAGTTAAGTTTAGGCAAGTCATCCCCTTTGCCCAGCCTTGTTCCTAGCCTTCATCCTTAGCTAGCAGTTAGACCATGTCCAATGGGTGAGTCTGTCGTTTAAGCTATTGTGCAAATAAATATAAATAACAATGGAATATGCAAACATGATAAATGCCGCTGAATGATGTTTATACTTTAAGTTAAGCTGTGAGTATGATTAGAGGAACATGTCTTAGTCTATTGATATGGTTTATCCTTGGTTGTATATTGACCTAGTCAAACCTAGTTTGACTATGGTCATTCTTGGGATCCGTGATGATGTGGGCCATGTATGCTTATTGATGATGATTGATGGCCCCACATATTCTTATTGATGATACCATATGGTGGACATATGATTCAGATGGTTATTGATGCAGTTCAGCAAGTTTTATTATTATTGCAGATCATCAGATTATGCACTGTCCATATATGGTGGACCCTACAGTTGGCCCATCAGGGCAACCCATGGTGTATGAGTACACATTCTTAGTAGTTTTGGGTCTTCTGGATCCAATGAGACACTTATCATTCAGTTCCGGGCACTTATGAAAGTGATAGATGCAGTTTTCCACTTGTTGACCAGATTTGGGGTTGTTTTCCCAACCTGTCCAGCAAGGGCCATGAGAGGCCAGTTCACCTAGGGCGTTGTATGAGGAGGGGGTGGTCCAGCCACTTGATGTTACCATTTTACCCCCCTTCTGGAGAGCCTGGTGGGCTCAGTTTGACAATGCAGGTCCCCTAGGTGGCAGTTTCAGCAGCTTCACAGTTACCGAGGCAGATACAAAATGGAATAAAAGGGTCACTGAGAAATTCGATTTGGGCAATTGGGGCAAGGTTTTGGCACTTGGTCTTCACAGAGGTCTTCCAGGGTGAACCCCCCATCTTCCAGCCAGTTTTCATCAGTCAGTGGGGTCCACAAAGGCCACAGGAGGCCTTTTACTACATGTCTCTCTCAGTTATGGAGACAAGATTTGATCATTTGTATTATCTTGGACACATTATTTTATATTATTGTGCCATGGGGATGAGCTAGTAAGGATTGATGCCTCCTAGCCCCACCATGAGCTTTATGAGTCTTGTCCATGTCATATGAGGTGGGCCCATGTACTTTTGCCCCCTCTAAAGGATAACGTCACCCTCACTTAGTCTCTCCTATACGTCACCTTTATGTTGAGTAATCCATGTGATATATTGTTAGGCTCATCTTAGCCATTGATTTGATTATGAGATATTTTAATCTCAACCACTCATCTTCATGTATTGTAAAGTGGTTTTGAGATTTAGGGTTTTGGTCTTTATTATCCTATAGAAGGAGGAGACCCCCTATTGTATAGCTCACCTTTAGGCTCTAGAAAACTTGGAACGAAAATAATATTTTGGAGATCTACTTCTTGGCTTTGATTGGGTTACTCTTGTATATGTTCTTGCATCTTGTTTCTAGACATTCTTTGCTTCTGCAAGTGAAATCGACATCAATTGAAGGGAGGCCGAATTTCTTGAAGCTAGCTCAACGACTTGCTTTGTGGGAAGATTGTAGGGGTTGCTCACATCCCCCATGGGCAAGACGTCTTCATCTTGAGGGAGTTTTTCAGTTGTGCTTTGTCCATTGATTGCTTTCTTGATATGACATGCTTAAATCTTATGGATTTGTGGATCAAATCTAACTTGATGTAGTTTGATTTACAGGTTTTCATGAGACATCTCTCCTCCTAGGGCTTGCACGATTTTGATTGAAGAGACTTGGATCAAGCTTGGAATTGTAACTAGGGCAAGATTTCTCCATATGCTAAGAGGTTGCAAGCTTTGAGGTAAGATCTACAAGGTACATATTGATTTCGCTTGCTCTCCATCCTATTGGTCAAAAACTCCATTAAAATCAAAACCCTCATTTTTGTTCTTCTTAGATCTACTTGGATCTACCTTGGCTTTTGGAAAGATATTGAAAACCCACCTCTATAGTATCCACAGCAATTCGGATCTATAGTTTGGTGGTGATTGGGTTCCATTTGACACACTTTCCAAGGAACCTAGCCCTCTTGAAGGCAATTCGCACCCCTTGGGAGAAGCTAGTTGGGTTAGTTCCAAGACATGGGTAGGTGAGATCCCACTTGATTTGAACTCCTCTCACTTGATAACTTACCCCTAGTGCTTCACTTCTTTGATTTTTGCCTTGCGGGCCCCATTCTTCATTTTGAGGGTTGTGCCCCACTTGGGTCATTGGGTGATGTACTTTCAACCTTAGATCTATGGAGATCTAGCCTGCCTTGGGGCATGCCACTTAAAACCCACCTTGATAATTGCCTTGACCATCCCGATCTACAATTTGGCATACTTTGGACTCCATTTACCCCTTCATCTTAAGGCATTAGTCTCCTTGGGTCAATTCGCACCCCTTGGGGATTGTGTCATGTGCTAGATCCCATATGTGGGTGTTGCCTAATCCAACTTGGATCCATAGATCCACATCTTCAAGCACCCCTTAGTGCCATTTCACCCCTAACTTCACCTTGTGGGTCCTATTTGGGTCATGTCCATACTTTAAGGAAGTGGGCCCCACTTGTGTATTTCATGGTACTAGATCTATCCCTTTGATCTCCCTAGGTGGCCTAACTCATTCATTGGTTGAAACACTTGTCTCTTCTTAAGCCTCTTCAACCACATCATAACTCTTGGGTCCACCTAAGCTTGCACTGGTTTCCGTAACTCAACTTTCACACCCCCCTAGAAACCATTGCTTTGGCTAATCTTCTGTCGATTGGCTATAGGGTCTCCCCCTTGATCTTGTCTTGTCTAGATCTGAAGCGAAGAGTGCCTCGGTTGTCGTGACTCCCAGCTTGCATTGGGAACCGTGGCATCTCTTGGGTCACCTCTTTAGTTGTCCATCTCCTCTACCATCCCGGATGGGATACCATTAGGGACAACTACAAGTTGTGTGATAACAGGTGCATTATGTTAAATTGTTAGGGTTTTTTGCTAGCATTTGGTCAACTTTGTATGAGGAGACTATCCTATCAAAGGAGCTCTCCACTATTGATTGGGCCTTGGACTCCTTCGCTTGCCCTAATTAGGCACTTATACCTAACCCTTGAGGTTGCTAGTTAATGCCCTAATTGCAAGTATTGGAAGCCATTTCTAGAGAGGGACGTTGGTATTGATCTCTTGATGTCCTAGGGATTGAGACAAGAATCATATGCCCTATCTTTTCAACGAAACTATCTCTCTTTTACCAATTTACTTGTCTTTTATTGTACATGCATTTCAATATTGAAAATACCCTAAAAATCTAAACAAATTCATAACTCCAAAAATCGTCGTGAGTTTGTAATTCTGGTCCACCCATCAAATTCGCCCTAGTGGATTTATCCAAAAATCCTAAAGGGCATCCTCCTCTAAGGAAGTGCATTGGGATAAGTGAAAACCTTGTAATTGGTGAATTAGACGTGATTTGGTATTTCTAGTCCACCATAAAATTTTGCCCTAGGGTTTTAGCCATAAACCCTAGAAGGTGTCCCCATTTGCCTTAGTGCATTGGGAAACGTGAATTTGCTCAAATTAGGGTTTCTGCAAGGTTTTTGGCAATTCTTACTGGATCATCAAGTGTGCCCTAGTTCACTTGATCTTCTACCCTTCAGAGCGCACTTTTCAGAGGTAGTGCCTTGGGAAGTGTGAAACCCTACTTTGGGACTCGTGAAGTGTATTAAATTGATGATATCTATTAATGTTGACTGGTAGATCAAATTAACTCCTTTATGTATCTTATGTGTCTTTATTACTCACCGTTGACTCCATATGAGGCATTGATCTTAGCCATAAGGCTTGTAGAAGGATATTTGCAGGTGCGTTGGTGTCTGCAGGTGTTCTTCCTCCATTAAGGACTCTCCCCTGGGTTTAGGAGTTACCCAAAGAAGTTAAGGAGGTAAGTCGGGGTGACATTGGGTCTAACTCCTCTCCTATGCTTACCTTCACTAGCACAGAAAGGGATGCTAGTTTGAGCAGTAACAACAAGCATCCACTATTTTCAGGCATTAAGTTTCCCTTTATTGAATTTTTTATCACCCTCCAACATAGTGTCGAAGAATGTAACTCAGATAAGAACTTCTACACAAGTTTAGTATAAATGTGTCGAAGTAGTTCGAGTTAATTCTATTTTGTAATTTACTTTATGAATAAAGAGAAAGCCTTATATTTTGTTGTTGAGTCTACTAAAGTGTATTTCCATACATTAGTGATTTAGACTAATCTTCATCGTATATCTCACTGAGAAATTAGGGTTTTGCCATATTCGGGTTTCAACTCAAGTATAAAGGCAGGTCAAGATAGAGGGTTTATTACACAAAAGTTTTTGTCAGACAATGACACAATTCATCAACTGAAGAAGTTTAGAGCCCGGGAGAGGAGCCAAAGTTGGGAAGCAACAAAAAATCAACATACGAAATCCATACACGTTAGTTTGTACAGTCGTACGGACGTATTTGTGTAATCGTATGTGAGAGTCGATATATATGTACAGACAAGGCTATAGAACAAGCCAACAAGCAAATTTTCTCATTTTCCAGCCAATATGTTTTCTTGGAAGTTGTACAGCTTGTGGAGGTTTCCTTATAAGCTTTGATTATTTCATGAAAGGATGGTTTGAAGGAGTAACTACCTTTGTATTGTGTTTATACTTCTTCTATTTACTTTCCAACTATGTGTGATTGTTGCTATGTAAAAAAAATGATTTTCTGCAATTAAATAATTGTCTTGTTTAGTTGGGAACATAAGGACAACAATCACCTAGGTTTCGGAATTTCAACATGGTATCGAAGCTTCTCTGGTTGAGAAGATCTAAAGAGTTTACAACAGTAGATCAACTATCGAAACCAATTGTCTAGAACAAGGACCAGCAGGACTCGTTGGCTTCTTTATTTGTGTGCAAGGATCATCACTAGATCAGGATTGTTCCGTTGATGCATTGAAGTATTTTTGTATGGATTTTAGAAGTAATTGTAAATATATATAGATCCAGAGATCACTACTCCCTCTGGATCAGTCTGAGACCTCAAGTAGTATGAATCTCAATGTCAGTACATACTCATAAAAACATAGATTCAACCACTAGGTCTGCATCTACCAATTAACACATACATGCAATCAACCACAATAAACAACAGATATACCCTGGAACCCTTTCGGGAAAAACCAGCTAACTATGGGGCTATCTTCTCTCTCTAGCCCAGAGCATATAGATGTATAAAAGCAGTACAATACAGAATTACCTTAGCCGGTAACTCAATCCCTCTGACCAGGACAAACTCTAATTTGCATGCATCTAGTTGATGCATGCACTGATGAAGTATGCCCTAACTTCCAATCTGGATCTGAGTGCTCTGACGGTGCCTCTGATAGATCTGCCCTCTCTAGATCTCTCTACTCTGATCTGCTCGCTCTAAAGACTGCCCACTGATGAAATTGGCCCTCTCTGCATGAACAAGTGCGCCCTCCTCCTCTGGATGTCAAATGCTCGTACTGCTCCGGATCTCAACAGATCTGAGCTCCAATCGTCTCTAACCTTCCTCAAATCTCGAGGCAAGGCTATCCTGAAAGTCTCGGACTCCAACTTGGTCAATCCAGCTCACAACGAGCTTCTCCTCCTCAGGAAAAACGTCCTCCTCCAAGCAAACTCGGCCTCCTCCAATCTAATAAGTAATCACACTGTGGAGCTCTCTCAGCTCACAGTACTGGAGATCTGGTCTCTCTGGAACTGAAGGTCACTAATCTAGCTCAGATCTGACCTTCCTAGCTCCTGCAGCAACTCCTCCCTATCTCAGAAAGTCGCCCCACTTGGACAGATTCGTCCCCCACACTCTGGCAGTATCTCTCTCTAATGATACAACTGAGTAACTCCATCTGGGGACTCCCTGCCTCTATAAATAATCTCATTGATGAATTAGGTTCAATGTTACCAGAACCGGACCGGTTTTGCCAAAACCGGCCGGTTAGACCGGTTCACAAGCCATTCCAGTCCAAACCGGCCAAGCAAACCGCTTTTGCCCGGTTTTGGCCAAAACCGGCCGGTTTAGGGCACAAACCGGTCAAAACCGGATTTTAAAGGAGAAAACCGGTTTTTTTATGTGAACCGGCCGGTCCGTACAGCAGCCCGTACGGCCGGCCAAAAACTGTAGTCCAAACCGGCCAAGCAAACCGCTTTTGCCCGGTTTTGGCCAAAACCGGCCGGTTTAGGGCACAAACCGGTCAAAACCGGATTTTAAAGGAGAAAACCGGTTTTTTTATGTGAACCGGCCGGTCCGTACAGCAGCCCGTACGGCCGGCCAAAAACTGTTTTTTTTTTAATTTTAAAAAAAAAAAAAAAAAGTGAGTGGGGGGGGATGAACCTAGACTAACCTAAACACTCCCCCTAACCTATAAAAAGACACCCACCCCCTCTCTTTCACTCACACTATTCATTGGAGTCTTTCCAAGGATTCCAATATTCGATTTCTAAGTGTGTGCTTGGGGTCTTTTGCCTTAGATTCTTTGAGTGTTGGTTGCTGAGTGTCTTCTAGTTGGTTGTTAGGCTAATTTGAAGGGAGGATTGAAGGAGCTTTTTTCGAGAGTGTGTGGGCTGATTTGTGTTGGAGTCTTGGAGACAATTGCATCAGATTTGGTGAAAAATTAGAGCAGATTTGGAGTCCACTAGTGGCTGATTTTCTTCTGCAGATTTGGAGGCGTCTCTTGAAGGTATGTAAAATCAGCCATGTATTCCTTTAGTTATGTGGTGGTTAGTCTCTAAAAATTTGAAATCGTTTTTTTCATAGGATTTAAATTTGAAAAAACTAGGGTTTTGCTTTTTATTTGCAGATTTATATTGCTTTCCATGGCTCCCAAAGATAGAAAGGATCCTGCATGGATTCATTGTCAATTAGTTGAGGGGAAAATGGTGTGTAACTATTGTCGGAAGGAGGTTGGTGGGGGAGGTATACATAGGTTGAAACAACATTTAGCGGGTGCAAGGGGGAATGTAAGACCATGCCCAAAAGTGTCTGATGACTTGAGAGCTGAGATGCTTGGTCATATTGAATCCTACCAAGCTGAAAAAGTTAGAAAAGGGATGATCCAAAAAGAGATAGGGAGAAGTTGTAGTTCTGATTTATCTGAGAGAAACCCTAGTTTTGAAGAATCCTCCAATATTCCAAATCCTACCCATGATCCTTATACCATACCTTTGGAAGAAAATGTTGTTGGTGGTGGTGTTGGTAGCAGTACATCCCAATTTAAAAGGCCTCGTGGCAACCTTGAGTCTTTCTTTCAACCCCGAACTACCCCTGGTGCTCAGCCCACCATTGATGCCAAATGGAAGAAGGTGGAAAAGGAGGCTGCTTGGGAATGCATTGCTAGATGGTGGTATGATGCAAACATACCTTTCAATGCTACAAGATCTGTTTATTATCAACCTATGCTGGATGTCGTAGCTTCATGTGGTCCAGGCTTCAAGGGCCCCGGTTATGAGGATATTAGGGGACCCCTTTTAAAAAATGAAGTGGAAAGAGTACAAGAATACCTAACAGAGTTCAGAAACTCATGGAGTAAAACAGGGTGCACGATCATGTCTGATGGATGGACTGATACAAGGGGTCGCACCATTGTGATCTTCCTTGTTGCTTGCCCAAAAGGAACTATGTTCCTTAGATCAATGGATGCATCTGATCAAGTTAAGGATGCACAACTACTATTTCGTCTTTTGGATGATGTAGTTCTGGAGGTGGGGGTGGAAAATGTAGTACAGATTATCACAGATAATGCCTCCAATTATGTTGCAGCCGGAAGGATGTTGGAGGAGAAACATCCCACCATTTGGTGGACTCCATGTGCAGCCCATTGTTTGGACCTCATGCTTGAGGATATTGGGAAAATGGAGTGGGTGAAAAAGTGTGTGGAACAAGCAAAATCCATTTACAACCACACAAGGGTTTTGACCCTTATGAGAAAATGCACTGGTGGAAAAGAGCTTGTCAGGCCAGCTATCACAAGATTTGCAACAAACTTTCTTACATTGCAGTCCTTGATTAAGCAAAAGGCCAACTTGAGGAAGATGTTCTCCTGTGATGAGTGGAATGCTTCTCAATATAGCAAGAAGGCTGAAGGAAAAGACATTGTTGACAAAGTCTATGAGAAAGGATTCTGGAAAAAGGCAGAGGAGATTGTACTTTTTAGTAGACCTCTTGTGAAAGTTCTGAGAATGGTGGATGGCGATAAAGCAGCGATGGGGTTTATTTATGAGGCCATGGATCAGGCCAAGGAGGCAATAAAGGAAGCATATGATGGCAAAAGACAAAAGTATCTTCCTTTGTGGAAAATAATTGATGATCGCTGGAACAAACAACTACATCGGCCTTTACATGCTGCAGGCTATTACTTGAATCCAAGGTAACTACTTTCAAAGTTTTTAAGCTATTTTATTCAATTTTAATTGCAAAAGTTTATCTTCTTAAGACTTAAATTGATCATTTGCTTTGTCTTGTAAAGGTACCATTACACAAAAGATTTTGAAGCAGATGGGGAGGTAAAGGAAGGATTGTACAAATGCATTGAGCGCATGGTATCTGATCCTGCTAAACAAGACGAGATCCACAGCAAGCTCTTGCATTTCAATGAGAGTCTTGGTATCTTTGGCATGGCTACGGCTATACGGACTAGATCTAAAGATCCTCCAGGTAATAATAGAATTTAGAAAGTCTTTAAAATTTAGAATATGAGTAAAACTTTATAATTCTTTTACTAATTTTTTTGTCTTTACAATGTACATGCAACATATTGGTGGCAACAATTTGGTAGCCAGTGCCCTGATTTGCAGAAGTTTGCAGTTCGAATATTGAGCCAAACATGTAGTGCTTCTGGTTGTGAACGCAATTGGAGTGTTTTTTAGCGTATTCACACCAAGAAGCGTAACCGTTTAGAGCAAAAACGGTTAAATGATATGGTATTTGTTCAGTACAACCTTCGGTTGAGGCGCAACCAATTGCAGAACAGGACCCCTGAATCGTCTTCCATATTCCTGGATGATAGTGATGTCTCAGCAGAATGGGTTGTGGAGACACAGCCACCAGCATTTGACACTGAGAATGAAGACCTTTCATGGATGGATTTGGACCCTCTTCCACAGCAGCATGATGTGGAAGGTGATGTTGGACATGTGCCTTCTGGGACTGGAACAGGGGAGTCAAGTCAGGTTGCCCAAGCCCAGACTCCACAGATTGAGGATCAGGATGCAGATGATGACTTAGAGTCCGAGTCGAAGGCCTCTGAGCCTGAGGATTCAGATTATTAGATTGTCTAGTCTTTGACTCTAGTCTTTTTTATAGGCCATTTAGAGCCTTTTTTGATGATGTATTTTGATTCAAACATGTATTGCACTCATTGCTAAGTGCTAACTACTATGCACTCTTATTCGCTATATAAATGAGATATTTTTCATATTTTGTGTATAATGGTTTGAATGCACATGGATGCACATGAATATATTTATAA
Source organism: Larix kaempferi (assembly GCA_027924585.1). Classification (NCBI taxonomy): domain Eukaryota; kingdom Viridiplantae; phylum Streptophyta; class Pinopsida; order Pinales; family Pinaceae; genus Larix; species Larix kaempferi. The sequence goes on along the minus strand of BSBM01000272.1, from coordinate 5,019,867 downwards.
TTTTTCAAAATTTGAATATTTTATGTATTTTTGGTAATCCGGTTTTATGATCCGGTTTTTATTCCGGTTTTGGTCCGGTTCCGGTTCACAGGGTCGGCCGGTTCGACCACCGGTTCGGTTTTTGTAACATTGATTAGGTTTGCCAAAACCCTAATTCCTGGTGCATGCAAAAGGTCACTTTTGCATGCATTCACTAAATGTTGGCAGGTCATGCAAAACTCTTGCATGCATAGGTCAATCTCCCCTAAAGCTCCGCATGCAGCCCCTGCTGGGCTCATGCCACTGAGTAGAGTGCATCTCACTCTCTACTCCATCCTGATGCCTATGGTACTAATGTCCCTCCATGCAAGGCATCTGAGTCATGGAGGACATCCCGAAGTTACCATAATCTAACAGTAATGGGCCTTTATTTTGATAATTAGATGTCATTTAGAGCGCTTTTCTCCCATTCATTTACCATTAAAATTGTTGCATGGGAGAATTTCCACCATAAAAAATCAAAAAACTATTTTTGTATCTCTTTGGTAGCTTAATTGCAAGCCAAAGATCATTATTTGCTGCTGTTATATGGGTTTTTATTACAGATTTATAGGCTGGACAGTAGTATACAAAGATTAGGGACACCCCCTGAGATTGGCACGCACCAGCTCAAATGGAGAGGAAGTTCATCGATGACAAAGTGGGTGAATTTTCCTATAAGTTGTATTAATTTCCATTGCTGATTTTTAGAGGTCTAGATCATCATTACAAGTGTGCAAATTAGTGCTAACATATTGGCACTGTTGACAAGGATCATCATCAATTTTTTACTTTCACAACAACATTGGTGAGATTTGCTTTATTCGCTTTATAATTTATTTCATCTCACCTGGTGACTCCACTTTTGTAGGGTCTTATCATGTTGAACAATCAGATCTCTATTATTTGACCATGCACAAGGCATTGTTTCGGCCTTAAAGAACCCTAAATTCTATTATGGAACATCAAGGTAGACCACTTGAGTATCCCTTGGCAACTCCATTGGTGGAAGAGTCATGATTGATAATGGATATTGAGTACATAAAATGGATGCAGGAAAATGAAGCCCTCATGGTGGATTATCTCGCATTAAGAAGAGTAAAGATGAAACTATACCTGCTTTTCATGGTCATTTTATCCACACGTTGAGTATGATTCATCCATCATTCGAAAGGGGTATTGTATTGGATTATGTCTTCGCTTTTGATCCAGAATTTCATTCCCTCTTATGAAATAAGCAACCAACAAGTATAGGGCAAGTTTTTTGCATTGCCCTAAGAGTAGAGGAATTCCTTACTACTGAGAACTAGAAGAAACGGAACAATGGAAGTTGTACATGTGATGATTTGCCTGACAATGACTCTTACACGGATGATCACAAAACAGTTGTTGCACCTTTTGGACCATGTGCATAATTCCATGAAGATGAAGAGGAAGAGGAAGAGTTTACAAGTGTATTTGTTGACTCTTCCTAGTAATGAACAAATCAGCCTTGCAGATTCTATTCTTCAAGAAGATCCTCTGGCAAATCGCTTTTTGGATATCAGGGTTAGTCATGATTCGATTGAGTCAAGGATGATGGAAGTGTTTCCAGAAGCAGATTTCAAAAGTTTTGCCTTTTTTGTTTCTTCTTGATCACTAATAAGAAACCATGTCCCAAGTTTCAATTGAAAGATGCAATAAGTGCATTTTTTCGTCTCTGAAGACTGAATGATTCGTTGCACTGGAGGGTTGACTATGTGGATTTTTCCTGCATCATTGATCACCTAAATGCATGGTTACATTGGTCATTTGAGTATACTGATTGATCATGTCAGTTGTGACAAACACTAAGAAATAAGGGCCACCAGGCCCACATTAAAAAAAAGGAAGGCATTTTTGGGGTTATCTGTAGAGTAGTAGTTATCATTTCAGTTTTGCTTATCGCTGTCCTAATTTCCAGCTTTCAATTTACATTTCACGAGTCACTTTTTGCCTTGCTTTCCACTATTGTCTTTTCCAACATGCAATTTTCTGGTTTAATAATGCCTTACTGATGTGTAGGCCAGTCATTCCCTTTTATTAGCATTACTTTTATTTGAGTCAAACGTGTGAGTATGAGTCAAACTTTGACACTTTCAGCAGTGCCTTATGCTTATGTATAGGTCGAGTTTAGTTGAGGATGGTTGCCTTGCCTTTGTGAAAATACTGAGTCTAGTAGGATGGGTAGAGTTGAAGAGACAATAGGAGGAGTCTTGAGTCATCTTGATGTTTTGTCTCTTCAGTCTTTTCCTTCGAGTCATTCCTCTTAAGTCAATTCCTCATCTAGCATCAAGAATATGGCACCACATCATGGTACTTCTTGTGTTTTTTGCTTCGTGCTAGATAAGAATTTTTCATCATTGACCTCCTCACAGCATGTCATTCCCCATCGACTCCAACACATCATCTAAATGTGATCCAAGAGCTAGAGTGCCTTGATGGTCGTTAGCCTCATCAACGTCCATCTCGTACCTGACATGGTTGATCATCATTGGGTCCTAATTGAGTGAACTTTTTCAGTGTTCGTCTCCAGAACATCTTTCACACTAATAGGTTGTGCTCGTACCTTAGAGCACATTAGCCTTATTGTTGGGTGTTCCGCGTGCTTGACAAGTGTTTACATCATTGGCATCTGACTAGGTGGTTTCCTCTTGCATGTCGACTTCAACCCATTCTCTAGCTAGGGAAATCATACATTTTGGTGCTTGCAGGCTGTAGTTGTAGATGGGCATTTATGTGGCTTTGTTCCTTTCTTTTTATGATCAGCAGAGGGCCACACATTTGACTGCATAGCCCATAGGACAAGCATCATAGATCTACATACTAGAGATACAAAGATCATATTTTCAGAGTTAAGGAGTACAGAGATCTTGGGGTTCTCGGTATCCCTTAAGGGGATCCCGTCCGTTGAGTCGACATTGTTAACCCCATATTTTCCCACATGCAAATTGGAGGGTTAAGAGCCAGCTTAATTCATCATGCTAGTATTTAGACTTGTTCCAAAGAGACAGCTTTCATAGGTCAGAGGTTGGTTCCCACAGGATTCAGATGCAGGTTGGTTCATTGATATGAGCCAGGTCCAGAGTCAAAGACATTTATAGATTTTTTCATCGGCCTTGGAGGAGATTTCTATTTTTAACAATTTTCCTATTTTTAGGAGACGAAGTTCATAGGCCCACACAACAGAGATAATCATATTTTCGACATCCTTGCGAGCTCAAGATCCCATTGACCTCAAAGCCCTGAGGCTACTTGATGTACACTTCTTCCTAATTATGCCATTTAGGAAAGTTGTCTTCACATCCATCTGATGTATCCTCCATCCCATGATGGGGACTAAAGACATCACTACTCTAATGGAAGTGTAACTGGCGACTGGAGCAAATGTCTCCTCGTAATTCACTCCCTCTTTCTAGGAGAATCCTCTTGCCACGAACCTCGCCTTGTACTTCTCTATGCTACCATTTGTTGCATGCTTCATCTTGTAGAGCCATCTAGAAGTCACCACTGACTTCCACTCCAGTCTAGGCACAATGTCCCAGACATCACTCTTCATGATGGAGGTACACTCCTCCACCATGGCATCCCTCCAAACCTGCTAGTTAGTTGCCTCCTAAAAACTGGAGGGCTCAATATCAATGATGTTTCCCATCAATATCAATGATGCCACATCCTCTTATGCCATAACTTGCACAAGTTCTTTGTGCTATGAACTAGGGCTCGAATAGGTTCACCCTATAACCTGTACAAGTTGCCTTCTCTAAACCCAATCACTTGAGTTGATTACGGGCTAGATTCCTTCAGGCTAATGAGGACTTTCTTGTTCTTGAACTCAACTACAAAGCCCTTATCTTCCATGACTGATACTAAAAGCAGATTCTTCCTAGGACCTGGAACAAATAAGACATCGTCAATGTCTAAAGAGTTACCTGACTAGAGTAGGAAAGATATGGTACCAACTCCTGCTACTAGATACTTGGCATCATCACCAAGCTCAACCTGAACTCCAAAGTTGTCCTCTTCGAGACTTGAAAATAACTCCCAAGCCGATGTCATATGCCTCAATGTTGCATTGTCCATATACCACAGTTTCTTTGAAACTATGTTGGAAGAGAGGCAATATACCATCAAGAAATCCTTCTCAAATTTGGAGGCAAACTTGTTCATCTAAGTTCATCTAAGGCTGCTACCTAGTGCTAATGCTTCCCTTTACCCTTCTTCTCTAGACACTGTGATGCATAATGGTCGTTCTTATGACATATGAAGCACTTGATTTTACTCAAGTCCTTCTTCCCTAACTGTGAGGCTAACTCCTCACTCTTTACCTTACCTTTGTTGGGTCCTTTACCTATGCCCTTTTTTGCCTAACCAATGAGGGCATGGTCACTATCACCTCCCTGTCTACTGACCTTTGACTCCATCTGAGTCTCCTCTTGCATACAATCATCCCACAATCATTCCCAATTTGGAAGATTCTCCTGAGCACAAACACCTTGGACAAATGTTTGCAATTGAGGTGAGAATCCATTCAGTGCCCTATTCACTAACTCTTTGTCTTCAATCTTTTCCCAAACTACTGCAAGCTGGTCACGAATTTGTGTGACCTTCATCAAGTAACTGGTGACTGTGTATTATCTAGTCATCTCAACGGATCTAAGATTGTTAAGCAATATCATCTTTCGGTTAATGTTCTCACTTTGGTAAAGGCTAACCATGGCATCAAACATGTCTTTCGTTGTCTTCTTCACAGATACATGAGGGACGAGATGATCCTTTATTGCATCCGTGATCATCCGCTTGGATTTCAGTTCTTTCTTCTTGTGAGCTGCCAAAAGCTACAGATCTATCGACAAAGCTACCACGTCCTTGACGATATCCCAAAGGCCATTCTCTTCTAATATAAGAGTTACCCTAACTCTCCAAGCTAGGCAATTCGAGGCACCTTCTAATCTATCCTCGAACCTAAGGCTAACTGATGCCATCTCTGAGATTTGAAGTACAAACTCCTAAATCAAGAAAATAATGAAACCCTCGATGTTGGTCCTTCGTTGCCTGCAGCTAATCTACCCACTGTAAACCCTTGATACCATGTTAAATTTCCATATCCTAGGTGACTATTGTCCTATACTTCTTATTAAATAAATCAGATCTCTAATTTATTAAATAACAGAAATAAAATCTAACCATGCATCAATCACACTGATAGCTGGAAATTACAAACAACGAAAACAAATAATTACACAGGAAATCTATCCTTCAAATCGACTTTCATTTAATGATCAAAAACTTACAAGGACACCTCGAAAACAAGGTTTTAAGCCTGATGAACGCAAAAACTGTAAAACATATCTGAAAGGCCTGCTAATCTTACACATTTGTACAGCTGTACGAATCCTCTTTTCTTCAACCTGCAATCTCTATAGATTGATCCTCTCATTGTTGCATTGTTTTCTCTCTTCCTCGGCCTCTTTCTTCGCCTTCAGACAAAACTATCTTCGTGAAGAATGAATGTGTCTTTACCCTCTACTTTGACCTTCCTGTATACTTTAGCTGCAACCCTAATCTACCAAAACCCTAATCTCTAGGTGAGATCGACAATTGAGATTAGTTTTAAATCACTAATGCATTAAAAATGCACTTTATTGGACTCAACAGCAAAAAATAAGACTCGCTTTATTACTAATGTGAATTACAAAATAGATTAACTTGGACTACTTCACGCATGTTTGACACCTAACCTATGCGGAAGTTCCTGTCTGAGCTCCAAAACATCAACATATTCTTCTAGCTCTTTGATTCGTTGATGCATTGAAGCATTTGTATATGGATTTTAGAAGAATAGTCCTTTATTTTGATAATTAGTTGACATTTAGAGCAGTTTTCTCCCATTCACTTACCATTAAACTATTGCATGCAAGAATTTCCACCATAAAAAATCAAAAAGTTATTTTTTTATCTCTTTGGTAGCTTAATTGCAAGCCAAAGATCATTACTTGTTGTTATATGGGTTTTTATTGCAAATTTATAGGTTGCACAGTAATATACGAAGATTAGGGAAACCCTCCTGAGGTTGGCATGCACCAGCTCAAACGAAGAGGAGGTTCATTGGTGACAAAGTGGGTGAATTTTCCTATAAGTTTACTAATTTCCATTATTGATTTCAGAGGTCTAGATCGTCATTACAAGTGGAGAAATTAGTGCTAACATCGCCTCTCTAATAAGCTGCAATCTTTCACCTTTAGGAATGCAAAGCTTGTTTAGCTTGTAGAGTAACCCATTCTAGAGATGATAATCAACCTTACCCTCACCTTCTTCTACATGAAATTGGCTCCATAGTTGTTGAAACACCTCCTTCAAGTCCTCATCTTCTATGTAGCCCTCTTTGTATGCATCATGGGTAAAAGGTTATGTGTGCATAAGACTCCCCAAAGCTGTAATCTTGGATGTGGGTGGCCTTGAAAGCATGTCTGCCAACTTATTAGAGTTGCACTTCTTATACTTGATGACTAGATGAAACTGTTGCAAAAGCCCCATCCACTTGTAATGTCTAGTTTGTTGTAGCTTACTCTACCTACAAATCCTGCAGTGGTTGTTGATCTATGTGGATAATGGTTTCCTTGCCCATCAGATAGTGCTTCCACTTCTTAACAACTTGAATCGAGGCATAGAGCTCCTTATCATAGGTAGTGTAGTTTAGGACTCCCCCATGAAACTTTTTAGAATGATAGGATATTGGCTTACCTCCTTGCATCAAAACTGCTCCCATGGCATACCCACTTGCATTTGTCTCCACTTCGAAAGGCTTCTGCAAGTTAGGCAATGAGAGAAGGCTTTATGTTGATTCTTTCCCCACTGGAAACTCTTATCGCTCGTTGTTATGGCATGGAGTGGTGCGGCCACCACTGAAAAGGAAGTGATAAAACTTCCATAGGCATTGTGCCATCCCAACAAAGCTCCTAACTTCGGTGACATTAGTAGGAACTAGCTATTAGAGTTTGCACTTTAATTCAATTTAGTTAGATCTTTAAACTGAAAGATAGACAAGCACAGCAAAACACAAAAGACATAAGAATTTTCCTCAGGGAAACCATAAAGGAGAAAACCCCACAACTTCCTCAGAAATAGAATCGCCACTAGTACAATATCAAACAAGATGGAAAACCCAAAATATAAGATGTCTTCTGCAACTCTATCTCTTTCTCTCCTCCAACGAACTTGTCTTTTCTCTCACTTATGCGAACTTGCTTAAGTGAGTGTTGTGTACAAATGAGAGAGGAAGCCTCTCTATTTATACTTTATCTTTGACTGCCCTAATTACTAATGGGGCCGACCTCTCTTACCTAACTAGGTCGACCTCACCTGGGGAGACTCAAAAATACAATTTACATTTGACCTATGGGGATCTAATGCCCCCGACTTACAATGGAGGTTTTACCTCAATATTCTTGCATGACCAAATACAATAATGCCATCCCTGAACGAAGGAAAAACATCTCCAACGGAAGTACAATAAAAATACAATAATAATATACAATGAATATCTTCTGAAGTTATATTTACAACAACATTCCCTCTTAACTAGGAAGGTATTCTCTCGCCACAGTCATCATCACTCTGGACACAAACTATGGACAACGTCATCATCGTTGGATCGTCATCAGTGCTAGAACGGGATCATCATCGTCGCTGCTGTAGTAATCTTCATCTCATTGATCATTGACTAGTGACATCTCCCGAATCTATCCGTCATGAGAAGTTCTACAGAGCCAGCCCTTTTTCATGTTGGATGTAGGCCTAGCTCTCATCTAGGTCTTCATCATCTCTACGAGCAAGCCATCAAATAGGTACAGCCCAGGACCACACATTACATTGCCACAGCAATCACCTACGTCTCCTACTATCATCTCATCGTATCCAGATCATTTCATCATCCTCATCGTATCCAGATCATTTCATCATCACGCACAGAAAGCAACCCAGGTGCACACCTCATGTCCAACAGACCACCTGCGTCTCCCACCCAGTGGGTACAGCCCAGGAGCACCCCAGGTGCATTACGTCTCTCATGGTCAGCCTACGTCTTCAAACATGTGGATACAGCCCAAGAGCACCCCAGGTGTATTACGTCCCAAGGACCACCTGCGTCTTCCACCATGTAAGATACAGCCCAGGCGCACCCCAGGTGTCTTTGGGACCGGTGGACCTATCCGCCTCTCCAACATGTGGATACAACCCAGGAGCACCCCAGGTGCATTACGTCCAAAGGACCACCTACGTCTTCCACCATGTGAGATCTAGCCCTGGTGCACCTGCGTCTTTCAGTCTCATCACTCCCTCTTTCGAGGAACATCGATCTGGATAACACCAAGCTTTTCTCTAAAGTACTCGAACTTCACTCTCGCTAATGGCCTGGTCAACACATCGTCTATCTGCTTGTCTGTCGCCACATACTGAAGCTTCACTGCTCCTCTCTGCACCATATCCCAGATATAGTGGTACTTGATCTCGATATGTTTCAACTTGTCATGGAACACCGGGTTCTCAGACATCTTCATGCAACTCTGGTTGTCAGCTCGAGATCAAACAAATCTGACAGTAGCTTCTGAAGCCATACTGCCTCACAACTAGCTGAACAAGCTGCAACATACTCTACTTCGGTTGTACTCAGTGCCACACATGACTGCTTCTTGCTAAACCAGGAGATCATACCGGATCCCAAATTGAAGCAGCATCCCAAAGTGCTCTTCCTGTCTGTGGCACTGCCTGCCCAATCCGAATCAAAAAAACCATGCAGGTTAATCCTCTGATTCGTTTCATACTTGAGCCCATACTCAATTGTACCCTTCAGGTACCTCAATATATGTTTTGCAGTCGTCGAGTGAACATGCCTCGGGTCTGTTAGAAACTAGCTCAAGGTGTTGACCGCAAAACATATGTCTGATCTCGTGTTCGTTAAATACATTAACGAACCAATCATCTGCCTGTACATCGTGGCATCAACAATTTCTGAAGAAGTGTCACATAGTAGCTTCAAGTTCGATGCCATGGGTGTGGCCATTGCCTTGCAGTCCATCATTCCGAACCTCTTTAGAATCTCTACTGCATACTTTCCTTGACCAAGGAAAATCCCATCCGCACTTTGCCACACCTCCATGCCTAAGAAGTAGTGCATCATTCCCAGGTCCTTCATCTCGAACTCTGCGGCAAGCCTTCTCTTTGTATCTGCAATGAGCTCATCCTCTCCTGTTACAAACAGGTCATCTACATATAGCAGTAGAATCACTGGTCTTTCGCCCTCAACCTTAAAGTAGAGGTTGGAATCTGCTTTATTCTTGGTAAAGCCTAAGCTCATCAAAAAGTTGTCCATCCTGTCGTACCATGTCCTACGATCCTGCTTCAATCTGTACAAGGCTTTCTTCAACTTGCACACATGAGTCTGTCTACCATGTGTCTTGAATCCTAGTGGCTACTCCACGTACACTTCCTCTTCAACTACACCATTCAAGAATGTTGTCTTGACATCCATCTAGCATACCTTCCATTTCATTATTGCAGCCAATGCAAGTATAGATATGATGGAAATATATCTTGCTACAGGTGCAAATGTCTCCTCGTAGTCTATGCCTTCCTTCTGGGAGAAGCCACGTGCCACAAATCTTGCCTTGTGTTTTTCTATGTTACCATCTACAGCATGCTTGATCTTGTAGATCCATTTCACTACAGAGTTCGCTACTGGTCTTGGAACAATCTCCCAAACATCATTCTTCATAATCGACTAGTACTCCTCAATCATGGCATCCTTCCATTCCTTCTTCTTTGTTGCTTCTTCGTAGTTGGAAGGTTCTTTATCAATGATGTCACATAGCAGGACCATATAGCTGGAGTATGGTCTAGATCTCTTGCTTTCTCTATGTATCCCATCTGGAGCATCATACTTCTCTACATCTTGTATTTGCTTCACGTGCCCATGCTGGTCTTCTTTTGTGGGAGTTCTTCTCACGAGGTGGATCTACAGGTTCTTGTGGTTCTGCCATGTCGCGGTCTTCACGATCTTCTTGAATCGTTTCTTGCATCACTGTGTCTATGATTCTGGGAACTCCAGGTTCTTCATTTTCTTCAATAGGTAGTTTTCTAGATATGTTGTATGTTGAATCTTCGTCGAAGGTTACGTCTTGGTTGATCTCGATCTTCTTGAATGTTATAGTTGAACCATCGTCACTTGTTATTCTCTTGTAGGTGATGGTACACAATCTTTCCTACAAGTCAGATTCAATTGCGTGGTTAGAAACATTTCAGAATTTACAGAACAAATTCTTATGCATAAAGACATCGGTCGCAACTATCTTAGCCAATGCCTCAACACAACATTCATCCATATCCCATATTCATACGGTAACTTTCTAGATGCCTTCCATCTCTACCAGAACATTATTAAGAGCATGCACTACTCTCAACATGTCAGCAAAGAGGTTTCATTCTAGATAAGTAGCAATGGAATGTTGTACAGTACCATAAGCTACTTACCCATCACATGTATATTAGTAGTATACTGTTTCATCAATGCAATCACTCTAATATGCATAACACACTTCCTAAATCTAGGAATATAAATGTGAAAAATATCATCTAAGCAATTTGATAATAATTCAACTACTTATCTTTGTTTATTTGTTGGGTGGTCTCCCTCTTGATTTTTGCTTCCTTGCAGGAACTACTGGAGTCTTTGACAGTGTGTTCTGCTTCATTGTCTGATTTTGAGGACCTATGCCTTTCTTGCTTATGATTGGAAATGTTGAGCAAGTATTCTACACTGTAGATCACCTGTTCTTTGTACTGAAGTAGACTCTGTGTGTTCCTTCTTCTACATCTTAACCAATGCTGAAATGTAGAGAATATTCTTCTTCAATCCTGATACATAGAGAACATCTTTCATCTTTAATGATTTGCCGAAATCTAGCTTGTAGAAAGCTTCTCCACTTCTTTTGATGGGATATTGGTAATCATCCCTAGCTTTTCCTTATGAGGTGGAACCTTCTGAATGAACCCTTGAAACTAGTTACCTTCAATTATTACAATACATATTCTTCATCACTTGAAGAATATTCTTTTGCTTGCGAGTTCATCATCTTCAGCGGTGTGAGCGTGATGCCTCTTATTGTTGATTCTCTTGGAGGATCCTTAGTTTCTGGGACAGTTTCTTGAATAATGTCCTTTCTCATCACATATGAAACACCTGATACTGGAGAGGTCTCTTCTAGGTCCATGATTGCTATTGGGCCTTCTGGACCCTCTGTGAAGATGGTCCTCCCTCTTGTCGTGATTTCTTTTAGTGCGAGCAGTGAGAGCCTGGTCATCATTAGCTCCCATCTTCTTTTCTCTTGCTACTAGTCGTGCTTCTTCTTAGGTGCATTCTTCCCATAGTCTGCTAAAGGTGGTCAGCTTCTTCCTGGCACATATTCCTTGAATGAATGAGTCCCACGATCTTGGGAGACCATTCAAGGTGGTCATAACAATCTCTCCTTCTTCTACTTTGTCTTCAATCGCTTTGAGTTGCTCCTTGATTTGAGAGACCCTTGTGAAGTAAGATTGCATGGTCTCTGAGTGTTGGATCTTCACATTCTTGAGTTAGTTCCTTAGAGTCATCTTTCGATTGATGTTCTTCCCTTCGAATATCTTTGTCAAGGAAACATCTCCTTGGGAGTCTTCAAGGATGATACATGGGGAATGAGATGATCTTTGATGAAGTCTGCAATAATCCTCTTGGCTTTGACCAAGTTCTTCTTGTGGATTGCTTTTGCCTCTTCTCCCTCTGGTTCTGGAACCTCTTCATTGACATACTTGTCCAAGTCATTCTCTTCTAGGACAAGAGAGATTCTATATTTCCATGCTCGGAAGTTGTCAGCTCCTTCAAGCTTATCCTCAAGCTTGGTGTGATTTGTCATTTTGAAATGAGAACCTCAAATGGAAATAGCAGAGAATTAGATCTTACCAATTTGAGATGCCCAACCTGGTTCTAGAGCTGGCTGACCTAGGGTTTGTCATAGAAACTCTAATTTTCAAAACCTGGAATTTTGAACTTCTGTTTGGACAGAAAGATGCGCCTCCTCGAGGCAAGTTGTCCAATGTACTCCTTTTCTCAAATCTATGGACAGAATTGCAAAATAGCTAATGCCCTAGTTTTCCCCCGAGAGTAGTGATAGGTCCAAAAATGAAAATTCTTGACTTTGAATTCTGCTTCCACAAGAAGATGCGCCCTCCTAGGGCAAGTTGAAGTAAACTCCTTTTCAAGCTGATCTGTGGAGGGAAGTGCCCGGAACAGGAATCCCTAGTTTTCTCTGACACCAGTGACTGGGTCAAAAATGAAATTTCTCCAAACTGGATTTTGCTTCCTCCAAAAGATGCGCCCTCCTAGGGCGAGTTGGCCTGGCCCTCTTTTCTGGTGATCTGTGGAGAGAAGACCTTGAACTAGGAAGCCCTAGTTTCTCGCTGCTGCACAATGCCTTCTTTTCAGATTGGCTCGGATAACATGTTAGAGTTTGCACTTTAATTCAATTTAGTTAGATCTTTAAATTGAAAGATAGACAAGCACAGCAAAACACAAAAGACATAAGAATTTTCCTCAGGGAAACCATAAAGGAGAAAACCCCGCAACTTCCTCAGAAATAGAATAGTCACTAGTACAATATCAAACAAGATGGAAAACCCAAAATATAAGATGTCGTCTGCAACTCTCTCTTTCTCTCCTCTAGCAAACTTGTCTTCTCTCTCACTTATGCGAACTTGCTTGAGTGAGTGTTGTGTACAAATGAGAGAGCAAGCCTCTCTATTTATACTTTATGTTTGACTGTCGTAATTACTAATGGGGCCGACCTCTCCTGGGGAGACTCAAAAATACAATTTACATTTGACCTTTGGGGATCTAATGCCCCGACTTACAATGGAGGTTTTACCTCTATATTCTTGCATGACCAAATACAATAATGACATCCCCGAACGAAGGAAAAACATCTCCGATGGAGGTACAATAAAAATACAATAATAATATCCAATGAATATCTTCCGAAGTTATATCTTAAAGGCGATCTTCCAAGTGTCTTCTTCTTTGACACGTACTTGGTGGAATCCCGACTTGAGATCCAACTTGGTGAATTACTTGGCATGCTGCAATTGGTCTAACAAATCGTTAATCATGGGCAGAGAGTACCAATTCTTAAATACAATCTTGTTCAAAGCTTCATAGTCGATGCACATCCGCCAAGTTCCATCCTTCTTGGGTATGATGATGATAGGTGACCCACAAGGTGAGGTGCTTTGTCGAATCACCCCCTGCTCCAGCAACTACTACAACTACTTCTTCACTTCATCTGCTTCCAGAACAGACCAATTATACAACCCAATATTTGGTAATGGGGAGTCGAGCAACAACTGTATCTCATGCTCTACTTCCCTCTTGGGTGGTATCCCTTTAGGCTCATATAACACTCCTTTGTATGCCTATAGCAATTCCTCCAACTAATAATTTTTCTCTTTGGTACATCCCTCTAGGGATGCCTTTACTATTATCGATTCATCAACCAACCGATTCTCTCGTAAGAAAAGCAAAACATATTTCTTACTTGCACTAATCAACTTTTTGGTTTGGTTGGCACTTACCATTGATATCTTTGATTTACCTTTATGTGTATTGATGATGAATGACTTCCCATCCTTGATCAGGTGGAACTAGTTTGCTCTCCTCATGAAGACTGCATCCCTCACATATACATGTAGGGGATTCCAAATACTACACCAAACACGTCAAGGGATACTACATCTAACTCCACTTCATCAATAAAATATGCACTTACAACAAATTTGATCTTACAGTGTTTCGTAACCTTGATCTCTACATCCTCGCTTTACCCATCCCAATGAATAAGGGCTAGGATGATCATGAACCTCCAACCCGATCTTGTTGGCCAAATTGACTGCTATGGGATTGGCCTGTAAACTGGAATCAAATAGAGTATCTACCTTGGTCTTCTTGATTTGTATCTTGATATGGAAGAGTTTTGTCATCTCCTTCTCTTCCTTGTGATGAAGGCTACTCAAATTCACCTCCTTCTGGACTGAAGAGCAGACAATCTTCTCATCCACATCTAAGCTGCTCTCTACCTGTTTGCTCAAATCTGCAACTAGAAGGTTCTTCTTGGAATCCTTCTTGTGACTCTTAAGGTTCATCTCTAGACATAGTTTCCAACACTTTTCTTCAGTGTGACCGTCAATGTTACAATGATTACAGTGGTTTTTTAGATCCTTGCACTAATGTGCCATGGTTGTAGTCTCCTTATCTGTTCCTTTCCACTCCATCTTCCCCTCCCTGGAAGTGTCTTGGTTCCCTTTTTGTTTGGAACCATTTGGTTATCCTTTCTTGTGTCCTATATTCCCTAGGTATTGTGCTTGCACATAGGCCTCATCAATTGTCTTGGGCTTGAAGAGCATCACTTGTTTTTTGTAAATGACTATGTAGACCCCCTAGATACTTGAGGAGTGCATCTAGATTCCTGGGTAAGATACCCAGCCATCTTCCTGAATTCAGTCTACTCTTGCACACTTTGCCCCTATCTTCGCCTAAAGTGACGCCAATGGATCCATTGATCCTCTACATACCCGATAGGGTAAAATTGGGACTCTATAAGGGTTTTGAAATCCTTCCACTTAGTTACTAGTGGATCACCCTCCAGCCTAAGTGCCTCTGTGTGGCTTTCCCACTAGGTTAATGCATGGCTCTCTAATTTCAATCAAGCAAATGAAATCTTCTACTCCTCATCTATGTTGTGGATAATAAAATAGACCTCTAATTGCTGCAACTAATGATTCAACTTTAAAGCATCGATCTCAACTTGGTAGGACTTAATATCCACTTTTGCTTCCATCTCAAATAACAGTTGGGAAGTGGTAATGGCACTAGAACTTGGTTGCTCTTTCTTGAACTCTTTCCTAGGCTCCTTTTCTAGGTCACCTTCGTCTCTCGATTTCCCCTCTGATCTAATCTCTAAGTTAGAGCCTCCAAAATCACCAAAACGTCCAAACTTGCTCTCTAGAGCCACAATGAGGATCGACATATTGCGCAAGATATCAATGACTTGTATTTCTAGCTTTGAAAATCGTTGTTCATATTTGCCTCTTGATTCTTCACCAAATTCATCCACCATGACTAGGGTTTGAAGACTTTTTCTTTATTCTGCAACTCCTAGATCTTGCAATTTCTCACTGTTATCAGGCAAACTAGCAGGGCTAGTCCCTGATAAGCACAAATAAGAAAAGTGATCCAATGTCACCTCGATCACGATTCTAACTTCTTCGGAGCGCCGTAACCTCCAAGGAGAAGTATCCTTCTAAACCCTGTAGAACACTAGTACAGACTATATTCTCTATGCAATTTGTAGTTAGACCGGTGCCTAAATGGAGTCAATATAATAATTAATCATCCAATATTACTGTGTGCAAGTTAGGCAAAGTATACGATCACAGAATCACCAATCGTGCTAGGATTCACCAAGGATTATTAATCAACATAGGCATTCACTGAAAGTGTAAGGTCAAATCCAAGATCATCATATAAGTATGTATCATAACGATAGTAGATCAATGATGATATTCTAAGAGATCATAACCAATGCAAATATGTATCATCAATTAAGTGTGAACTAGTTCAATGTCAAGTGTAAAAAGATAGTATTCAATATCATTCACATATCATTTAGTAGACCCTTTTCACCAACAATCAGTACCAATCATGCAAAGATTCGTATGATAGTCAATTTAACCCATCCAAAATACAACCTTTAGATCTGTATATGGATATATCAGCAGTAGTAATCAAGTCCAAAACAGTATCAAATTCATTCAATATCATAAAATGAGATGATCACAAAACTTCAGTACGAACATGTCAAAGAGGTACTATCAGCAAATAACCAAATAATAGAAATCCAAACTCGACTAAGAAAATTAAAGATGTGGGGTTATATATACACAGATATATACTATGTAAACCAGCGTTAAGTGCTTTTCAATAAATGGCAAATCTAACAAGACCTTGAAATAATGCTAACCAAATACTAACCTAATAAACCAAAGAAAAAGACTAACACTGACTTTAATTTTATTTAAATGTATGTACAGGAGAAAAGGGCAGAAAAAAGGGCTGCAAAAGGAGGCACACAGGGTCTGCAATAATGCAGACCTGTGTGAAGGTGTGAGAGGGTTCGGATAGGGCAGCAAAGGGGAAGGAAAGGGTAGTGAGGAAGAGGAAGAAGGGATAGGGAAGAAGGGAAAGGAAAAGGAAGGAAGATGGGGGATGAAGTGGAGAAATGGAGCAGCAAACAAGGGAGCCGCGAAGGAGATGTGAAAAAGGGAAGTAGGAAGGGAGAAGAGGGAGATGGAAGAAAGGAGGAGAAAGGAAA
This sequence comes from Larix kaempferi, assembly GCA_027924585.1. Lineage (NCBI taxonomy): Eukaryota > Viridiplantae > Streptophyta > Pinopsida > Pinales > Pinaceae > Larix > Larix kaempferi. The sequence continues at coordinate 5,003,380 of BSBM01000272.1, read as the reverse complement.
AAGGTGGCTGCGGGTAGTGAAGGGAGGCAGCAGAATGAGGCCGTGGGCAGCAGGTAACAGCAGCAGGTCCGAGCCTGTGGAAGGGAGCAGCGAAGGCTCAAAAGTGGGGGCCGAGGATGTAAAAAGGTAAAAGGGAGGAGGCCGAGTGACTATGGAAGGAGGGCGAAGGTAGATGAGGAAGGAGGAAGAGGATAGGGTAGTTTTTTAGGTCTGTCGTTTAGGGTTTTGCTCAGAAAATCAGAACTTTAAATAATTCAAAATTTGTAAAAATACATGAAATTTAACATAGAAAAACCAAAAATTTACACTAAATAATATTTACAAAATAATACAAACTCAGAAATTAGGTTAAGAAATGTAGATGAACAACCTAGGGTTTGCATGAGAAGTTTACCCTAACCCTAGGCATCAATGGAGGATAGCCTCCCCTTGAGATGGCACTTGCCAAATTTGGAAAACTAGGGCTTCTTCAACAACTACAAGAGTTGGTTGATGATGCCCTAGCTAAGACAAACTTTGGAGACCTAAAGCTCAAGTTGACAACGCTAGGGTAACTAAAGGCTGAAAATGACTTATGCTAGAGCAAAATGCAACATCAATGGCTACCATTCAACCTTAGACAAGACAACTCAAACTTTTAACAAAAAAAATGAAGAAAAAGACTTAGATACCTTCTTGTGCATGTGTCAAGCAAACAACTCTTAGCATTACCATAGCAAAGTGCAAGAGCAAAAGATCTTCAAAGAAATGTCCCAAAATTAGCAAGCATATCCATCCTCAAGGGATGCGCATCACTCCATTGAGCCCAAGAAGCATAAAAAAATCAAAAATTTTAGTGTAATCCCATAAGTTGATGTGTAAAAAAATGAAGTGAGAAAAAATTATTTATACCTTTTTCACACTCACTCATACAAAAATTAATAAAATCCAAGCCGACATGCCTTTTTAAAATGTCAATTTGAAATTATAAATGTCAACTTAAAATTAAAACAATAATAATATAAAATAATCAAAACTGTGGGTAATTTGGGGTGTTTCCCCTAGTCTTTACCCGCATATGACTAAAATGCCTAAAAATGAGCAAAATAGCCCATTCTGAAGGCCAGACTGCGGAGGGGATGTCATCATGCCCCATCGAACCCCAACAGTAGTGAAAATACCTCAACGCCCCCCCTTATCAAGCATCACAGTCAGGCACCAAGGATGACGTCATCCTCTGTAGGAGGGCCCAGAGAGAGGGCGCTAGTGAACTGGAGGGCCAGGAGGGTGCTGGAGGTGAACTAGAGGAAGAGATGCCTCAGTGCTGAAAGATCTGTCACCGGAATGCAAAATCAGGGTTGGGGTCATGTGACTCAATGATCCACCCCTGGAAGCCCCGGACACCAACCTCAGGGCTTCAAGCCCTTTCATGAGGCAATCAGCGACGCCACTAAGCCATAGTACTTCCAAGGGAGAAACCAGAGGGTCTGGCCATAACCCCTACTCAGAAAAGGCTGGCTAAACACCACTCTTGGCGAGAAAAAAGACCCCCTCTCCCTAGGGCACCTCTGCAGGTGCACTGGTACTGGTACTATCGTAACACTCACAAAACCCAAAAGCAAACTGCTCTGATACCAATGTGGTGCATAAACTATCGTGGATATTCCACTAGAACAGTTTGTCATAACGGTTCTTACCACTTAATTCATTGTGTTAGCTTAATTCCACAGAATGATAAAATAAACTGGAATTGAAAGGAAAATAACACATCCACACAAATGTTGATGTATATGTAACTTCGGAATGTATTTCATCTATGTACTTCATATATATTTATTGTACCCTTATAAGAGATGTATTATTCCTCTATATGGAAGTGTCGTCATGTGTATTGACAAGTGTCGCAAGTGTGTGTACTTGCCGATGGGTTATTAGACCACCAGGTGTGGGGTCGGCCCTGAAATATATATTATATTGTGGATGTACCTAGCTAGACAAGTCGGCCCCTTAGTGTAACTGGGCAAACAGGTTAAGTATAAATAGAGATCGGGAGATCTCTATTTGATCACTCGGAAACTCATACTTCTCTCACTCAGAAAGTGGCGCACTAGTGAGGAGGAGGATTATCTGCTACTAGGAGACTATCTCAGTGTATTTTGGTTGTACTTTGGTTGAGCCATTGCTCTCTCTATCTCTGAGGAAGTTGTGGGGTTTTTCACCTTAGGGTTTTCCCCACGGAAACTCTGTGTCTCTTGTCTCTCATGCTTTTGATCCTTATGATGCTTGTCATGCTTATTATGATTGTTATGCATTGATATACTGTACATGTTATTCTCTCAATAAAGATCCTAGAGTATTGTGAATTAATGCTCAAAATTTAACAACAAACAACACAAGATATACCCTAGAAAAACCCACTATGGGGAAAAATCCAGCTATAAATGAGGACTATGCCTTGCTCTTTTTTCCTCCAATATGCAATGCAAATACAAAGAAAGTGGTACTCACTATGGAGTCACCTCTGATACTGTGACCTACATAGCTACTACAGGATCTCCTAGTTCCTCTGTTATGCTCTAATATCACTCCCTTACTGTTGCTCAGCTATGGAACAATACAATAACATCATCAGAATGAAACCCCTTTTCCTCCTAACAGCCTGGTATTTAACATAGCATGATAGTCGTCTAGGGTTATTTTTAGGGTTTGTACATGCCTCAACTCTTGATTAGGGTTAGGGTTTGGACCCCCTAGGATGTTCGTGAAAGCCCACACGTGACTAGCTCTACATGTGTGGGTAATGAGACCTGATGTGGAATCCACTCGGTACCATGGTGGTCAAGTGGATAGGTCAACTTGCGGGAGGCATAACTTCCTCATACAGACTCTAATTGAGGTGATTCTTGCACCGTTGGAAAAGTCTCGAAGTGTAGAAGAGTGTTTAGGGGGTGAAAGTTATGTTTATTAACTTTTGACCCCAAAAAACATTGTTTAGCCCTCAATCGAGCATCGGAAGGTTCTAGACCCAAATCTACAAAGTAATACCTACCCCTAAAATGGGCCCTACAAGCAAATTCATCCAATTGTTCCACCCAGAAAGCACCAAAATAGATGACAAATTATATATCGATCCAATTTAGAAAATCCATTCTACTTATCTCTTTTGTGTAGTCAAATTGCTCTGTCCTAGTTGCTAAACTTGCTATGCCCTACTTGCTAACCTGACTACAACTGCAAATCATCATAGGTTTGGCGAATCCCGCAGTATGCTATAATAGTTTTCAAAATGATAATCGCACAAGTACTCTCAAGCAAATGATGCCACAAGTACGTGGGTAATCTCCTGTGCAAACAGTGTTACAGGAAATATTTGTATTCTCAACAACAATGTCTCACGGTTCTGACAATCTTTGACAACGACGATTCCTTATCCCTGACTGTCCACAAGTCTAACAATTCTTGATCGAGACAGCTCTCACAACAATATGGGATTCTGACAATGGATCTAACAATGAGGAGGAGGTAAGAAATTTGTAACCCAATATGGTATTGGAGGCTAGAGCCATAGTTGAGAAGAAGCCAAGGTTGGAAGTGAGTGAAGGCCTAAGCACTAGTTAGTTTAGTGCATCAAAACATTTCAAACATTCACTTTATAATATAAGAAATAATTAACTCAAATTTATGTGCCCAATTTGTTTCAGAGCCATTGTCAAAATCCCATAATGCTGTGAGAGTAATCCAAGACAAATATTGTCAGAGTTAGGAACAGTCAAGGATGAGTCGTCATGGTCAAAGACTATCAAAACTGTAAGACATTGTTGTCAAGAATACACATGGGATTATAGAGATTAACAGTGACATCGACCACATGGGAATACGAAGATTACCCTTTACCCAATGCCACTCACACGGGAATACAGACAGGACCTGTGAAATTGCCCGCATGGGAATACAAAGATTACCCATGGCATCGATCGTGTGATAGATTACTCATGATGTCATTACAATGAGGACTATCAAAGTCGTTCATGTGATTGCCAATGTCGGGACTCTGGGTTGTCAAACCCATGATGAATTGCAGTAGCAATCAGGTTAGCACATAGGGTAAAGCAAGTTTCACAGCAAGTCAACTACATATAAGAGAAAAGTTAAAGGGCATTAATAAAAGGTACCTGTAATTTAAAAATTAAACAAAAATTGTTTGAATCTCTATTGAGAAAGTACATTTTGATGGTCAAGAAGATTATTTTCTGGGTGTAAAAGTATTTTTTCAAGAAAAATTGGTGAAATTTGTCCTGTTTTGGAGTGTTCAATCTTGGCCAGGTTATCCCAAATTATGTTGGAAGGTAGTCAAAAAAACCTGGAAACAGGGGATGATTGACATTTTTAAATACAGGTGTTTGGACAGAATTTCCATGGGAAAGGAAGTGCATAGTGAAACCAATAAGCAAAGTATAATGCCATAAATAGAGAGGTTGCTACACTAATTAAGTTCTCTGCAACAAAGGAGATGCTACCTGAAGTCCAAATTGGTGATGATGCATTCACTATATCTAAAGGCATCTACGAAACATGCATGAAACCTCGAATAGAGATAGAGCTTTTTTCCTAAAGAATATATCAGTGTCAATAAAGATGAAAGAACATGACTCTCTTCAAGATCATTTATTGTAAAGTAAAGATATGTGAGATCAACTAAAAGCAATCAATAGAAAGATGGAAGAAAAAGACCTGGTAATCATAAAGTTAAAAAGCCTACGTTCTTTGCCACGGGGTGTAGAATAGACAATGAATGGGTATACTGTTAAGGCACTCCTTGTGTTAGGTCACCAGTTCGAAACTTCGTGGGTACTAACTTACAAAAGAAAAAAACCTACCTTCCTCCTTAAAAAAATTGTTGAAAATTGAACATTATGTCTTATAATATAGATCCGACGTTTGAGCAATTGAGCTATAAGCTTTTCAGAACGATAGGAGGAAAAAGCAATTCAGTAGCAACAGTATGAATAAGGATTCAGAAGTAGCCTTGTAAGCACAATGCAAGGGAAAAGGCAAGCATGAAGAAGGTAGTGAGAGTGTTGATTTGTATACCTGGGAAAGGTATTAGGTGTTTATTTTGGCAAGCTAGGACATAAAGCCAAGTTTGGTAGGAAACGATTGTGGGACAAAAAACACAACCAAGGGCCTTCTTCTAAAGATCATGTGAGAGGAAACAAGCCAATGTATGTTGTACCTCAAATTGTCACTTATGACCTGACATGCTTCATCAACATGAGAAGCATGGGTTGTGATGTTGCCTAGGTGTGTAAGGGTTCATCATCTTGTGGATTACCTAGTCCCTAGTCATGTTTGGGAAGGTCCCTTGACATTTGAAGGTTGAAAAACCACCTTATCCAACCCCAATTTGAGCCTTGATGGAGAGTGTTGCTCCCTTCCAGTTGCCCAAGGAGTGAAAATTACAAGTGTGTCACTCCTTGCATGCCTCCAGGGGAGCAAAAATTTCAACATTTTCGGTCTATGCTCAATTCTAGGGGAGCGACAATCCTGTTTTAGCCTTCTTCCCTTGATTTTTGGAGCAAGATTCGAGCTTGATCTTAGGTGGATCAACCTATCCTTCGAGTATCTCTTCCATTTCCATTCATGGCAACCTGAATCTCCCTTGATCCACCTTATCCTCCCTTGATCCAAATCTTCCTCTCAAGTGTTTTGGCCTCTCTATCCTATAAAATGGACCTCGTGCCTTGGCTCACACACAAGATGAAAGCTTAGAGAGGTGGTCCTTATGATCTTGGGGTGCTCAAAGGGATTTGGAAGGAAAGCTTGAAGGACATGCTGCCACAGAGTCAAGTATAGCATTTTGTATATGTTGTTCATGGCTTTCCATTAATAATATAACTTGGCCTATTCTCCCATTTCATGTCTCTTTTGATGAATATATGAATATGTTTGCCAATTGGTAGTTAGATCTTGTTTGATACACTTGGTGCATTGGAAGGTGTTGTTCTTTGTCTTTGCATCCAAGCTCACAAGTTTGGATCTGCGAGCTAGGAGCTGGATCAACAAGGAGCAGCTAGGACACCCGTCTGGATCAAGGTAGGACATCCACCCTCTTCCTTCCTTCCGGTGTTTATGCTTGCTTTTGTATGAATGAGGTCTAGGAGATGTTAGGTACCATTTGTTTCCTTTATGTCTTGGATTAGGGATCTAGGGAACCTACTTGTGTTCAAGAGGGATTCAACCTTCCGTAGGGGGAATTTCCTGCAACAATGTATTCGAATGCAAAGAGGAATTAGAATTTTATGTGTTTATGGCTAGTGATAAAGGAATCACTGGCACCAAAATAGACTAGTGCATTGAATCAAGTGCATCACAACATTTTAAGAAAGATTGGTATATTGATTTTGTTGAGGACAGATCCAACTATGATTATATTCTCTTGAGTGGTGGAAAAGAATATAGAGTTGAAGGCAAGGGAAGTGTGCAACTTTAGAGTGAAAGGTAAGAAGTTGTTATTTAGGGATGTCTAAATGTTGTTGGTTTGCAGAAATATTTAGTTTACATTAATTGGATTATGAAGCATAACCCACACTTATATGTTGCCTTCAGAAATAATAGCTGTTTTATTGTGGACAAAATAAGCTAAATGATGATTGTGATGGGTGTGGAAGAACAAGGTGTGTTTCAACTGATAAATGGTAAAGAAAATTTGATGGTTACAACTTACAAGAGAAACAAGAGGGCAAGCAAGAGATTTATTCTGCTTTATCTGCTGATTTTCTTGAAGATAGGAAGACCATCAAGTAGGATGAAAATGAAGTAGCAGTGGGATAGTGCTTCCTCAGAGAAGCAAATGCAAAATCTTGATATGTTGGAACCACCTAGATGTGGAGGAGGTGAGCTCAGTGAACAAACTAAGTTCTATGTCAATGTTGGAAAGGTTGACTATTGTCAAGGTAAGTATTAATGATGGTCATTTATTCGTAATTAGGATAAAGTAAATGACCATCATTAATACTTACCTTGACAATAGTCAACCTTTCCAACATTGACATAGAACTTGGTTTGTTCACCGAGCTCACCTCCTAAGTAAATGCATACTACATTAAATACTTTCGAGTTAATAATAATAAACCAGAAAGAGGTTATGTAATGACTTTCTCCTCTTCATTTCTATATATGTAAGAAGACATATTATGATTTTGAGTGAGAATATAACTTGATGGTTTCCTTCTCATGATTACAATGTCCTCTCTATTTAACCTCTATATAATCTAATATGGTACCAAAGTCGTGGTGAGAAGAAACCAAGGCTGAAAGCAAGTCAAGGCCTAGGGACTGGCTTATCCAGTGACAATCCGAGAAACTGCAACACAAGTTGAGCAAAGCAAATAGGATGACCGTTAGGATAACTGGCATACGAATTTGATAGTAGCCAATGTATGATTTTTGACAGTTGTCATATGAATTTGATAGCAATCGCCATACGAATTTTTATAGCCGTCATACAAATTTGACAACATCGTACGGTTTTTTATAGTCGTCATGTGAATTTGACAACAACATACAAATCAGTGGTCCACCACCATACGAATTTTTTTAAGGCCACCACCATATGATTTTTTTATAGCCGACACTATATGATTTTTTGATAGCCATCGCTACATTAATTTTGATAGCCATTGCCGTACTATTTGTTGATAGCAGCCAGACGCTCCCTTCGAGAATTGTTTCCATTTCATTTCTAGCGAAATTATTTTTTTTAAAACCGGCTGGGATAAAATTTTGGGTTGGAAAACTGAACATGGCCACTTTGTCAAATATTATGCTTGAGGGTAACCAAAAATTTAATCGACAGAATTTTAATACAAGGAAATAACAAATGCTTGCAATCTTTGAGGACAGATGTTTGGACAAGCTAGTATTCAGAAAAGAAATCTAGAGCCAAACCAATGTAGATGCCCAAGAAAAGTAAGATGTAAAGAATAGACAGGTTGTCTTGCTCGTTAAGCTTTTTGTCACAGATTAGATGCTCCCTGAAGTTCAAACTGGGGACAATGCATTCACCATCTGGCAAAATCTTTGAAATTTAGATGAAACCCCTGATAAGTGTTTTTTTCTTGAAGAATATCTTGTTTTCTATTAAGATGGAAGAGCATGATTTTCTTCAAGATCATTTATCGAAGATTAAAGATATTCAAGATCATTTAAAGCTATGGATAAGAAGATGGAAGAGAAAGATCTTGTCATCATAATACTAAAGAGTCTGCCCTCATTCAAAAAAATTATTGAAACCTTGAATGTTAGTTCTAATATTGAGCTAATGTCTGAACAACTTAGCAATAAGCTTTTGCAGAAAGACAAGTGAAGAAAGCAATTGGAAATACCAATGTTCATGAGACTTCAGAGGTAGCTGTGGGAACAAAAATTAAAGGAAAAGGCAAGTGTCAAGTGTAGTGAGGCTAAAAGTGGGCACAAAGAAAGCGGCAAGCCAAATGATTCAAATAAATCGAAAACCAACAAGAATTTTAAAATGCTTTTATTGTGGAAAGATTGGGTCATAAAAGCAAATTTTGTCAAAAGAGGTAATGGGATGAAAAGCACAATCCAAGGGCTTGTCAAACCAAACAGAAGTAGGCCAATGTTGTTGAGCATGAGGACGAATGTTATTTTTTTATGTCTAGGAATAAGGAGATCAATGTAAACATGGATGACTAATACATTGACTCCGGTTCTTCTCATAATTTCACTATAGAAAAGATTGGTGTCTTCATTTTATAGCAAATAAAACAAGTTATGATTCTGTGATTTTTGGTGACGGGGTGAATATAAAATTGTTGTAAAAGGAAATGTGCAAATAGAAATGCAAAGTAAAAGGCTTCCCTTCCCTTCATTCTTCAGGAATTCGATCTCGAGTTTCTAACACCCAAAAGCAAAAAATGTATCCTTCGTCCCTGGATTAGACAAAAATCTTCTTCTATCAATGAAATTATGAAGCATAATCCTCATTTAAATGTGATCTTTAGCAACAACAGGTGCTATATTGTTAATAAAAGTAGAAAGAAATGAAGTAAGCTAAATATTATACAATTTGGACTTTTTCAGGCTTTCATCACTGGATTTCGGCTGTACAATCTTTGGTCAAATTGCAATTTTTCATTGCTAAAATTGCATTTTTGAATGTGCATAAATGGATTCTGCACCCTCAAATACCCCTATTGCACTCAAATTATGCAATTTTAACAACTTATATTTGCAATTCTTCTGAAATTTTGACCGAATTTCAGACAAAAATGGCCAGAAAAATATGACCTGAAAAGGTCCAAATCGCACATGTTTCGACTACTGCAAAAGGAATTAATTGGCCTGGGTGTTGAAGAGCATGGGTTTTTATGCTCGGTGATTGCTAATACAGTTCAGGAGCAGCTTTAATGGCTAGCAGTGGACAAGAGATGAGTTCACTTTGACATCAGAGATATGGCCATCTCAATTCATGTTATCATTCATTTTTACTAATAGTTAAATGGTGGATGACCTTCGAGATACTTTAAATAAGCAAGACATTGTCTTTGGTGCATGTCTTGCGAGGAAGCAACACAGAATGTCTTTTGAAGAGGGATGGCTTGGAGAGCGGAAGTACTTCCCATATTAATTCATGCAGATATATGTGGACCAATAAAGACGGTATCATTTTTTCAGTGCAAGTTACTTTCTGTTGTTTGCAAATGATTTTTCTAGAAAAATGTGGGCATATTTCCTAAAATAAAAATCACATGTATTTTCTTAAGTTTCAAAAATTTAAAGTTATGGTTGAGAAGCATCTGATTTCTTAGGACAACTCATAGTGGTGAGATTTGTTCTCATAGTTTCAATGATTTTTGTTGTCAAGAAGTATACAAAGACAATACACTACACCATATACTCCACAGCAAAATGGGGGTGTAGAGAGACAAAATCGAACTATTATCGAAATGGCAAAGTGTGCATGTTAAGGAAGAAGTGCATTCCTCGCAAATATTGTGCATAGGCAGTTCATATTGTTATATATTTGCTGTATAGGTCTCCTAAAAACTCTGTTCCAACTATGACTCAAGACAAGGCTTGATCTGGAAAGACATCTCAAGGTTTTTGGTTCAACTGCTTATGTATGGATTCCTAATGAGAAGCACAATAAGTTGGATTCTAAATGCAAGAAATTAATGTTTACAGGGTATAGTGACCATCATAAAGCCTATAGATTCATTGATATTGAAGCTATTAAATGTATTTTTAATCAGAATGTTGTAATTCATGAAGATGCTAGCTTATTTCTAGATAATTCAAAACCATCAACCAGGTCTGAAATTTCTTGCAGATGGTTGTGATATTGCTGAAAACAGTGCAAATCAGCATGATATCAGCGCTGATTTGCAGACTATAGTTAAGGGACATCCCAAGTGGTTCCATCAAACATTTGATGATGTTAGCTTGGATGAGATTCCTGAACTGGGGAAGGAAGGACAGTTTTTTGCAAAACAGAGGTAAACAATCTGATTTTTCCGATTATGATTTACCTGCAAACACTCAGAATTCTTTTAAACCTCATAGTTATGAAGAAACCAGAGGACAACCAGACTTGGGTGTTCGAGGATGTTCCCATTGATAAAAACATTGGTTGCAAATGGGTATATAAGATCAAGTGCAAGGCAGATGGCAGACTTGACAAGCACAAAGCAAGGCTAGTTGCGAAGGGATTTGCTCAACAAGAAAGGATAGACTATGAGGAGACATCCATTCCTGCTGTCAAATTGGTTACAATGAGGTCAATTCTCGCTCTTGGTGCTCATTTTGGTTGGACTATTTATCAAATGAATATTAAGAGTACCTTCCTCAATGCTCATTTGGAGGAAGAAGTTTAAATGTAACAACCTCAAGGTTTTCAGGCTCTTGGAAAGGAACATATGGTATGCATATTGGTTAAGGCTCTTTATGGCCTCAAACAGAGGCCAAGAGTTTGGTGCATCAAAATTGACATACATTTGCAGGATAATGAATTCAAAAGAAGTTTTTATGATTCCAATCTCTACATCAAAAGCAAGGATGGTGATGTGGTAATATTGGTGATATATGTAGATGACATCATCATCACAAATAGTGAGGTCAAAACAATTACCAAAGTAAAATCTCAATTATGTTCAGCTTTTGAAATGGCATACTTAGGCCTGCTACATTATTGCTTAGGTATAGAAATTTGGCAAACTAATAAATGTGTTTTTTGGTTCACAAACTAAGTATGCCAAAGGACTGTTAGACAAATACAGGATGGTTGAATGGAGAAAGGGCTAAAACTTTCAGCCAAAGTCCACTGAAAATCGGCAAATGAGTCAATTTACAGAGAACTGGTGGGAGGTTTGATTTATCTTACAACCATTAGGCTAGAGGTTAGTTTTGCAGTCAGCTACATATCCAGAACTATGACAAACCCTATAGTAGACCATTGGAAAAACAGAAAAAAGGGTTTTGAGATATGTTAAAGGTACAAAAGATTTTGGATCATTTTATGGTTAAAGTGATACACTTCAGTTGACTAGTTATACAGATTGTGATTGACGAGAATTAGTGGATGATCAGAAATCAACAACTAGTTATGTGTTCAATCTTGAAACAGGTGCAGTTTCATAGATTAGCAAGAAACAACATGTTGTTTCACTTTATTCTATGGGGGAAAATACAGGGCAGCAATAAAAGGAGCATGTGAAGCAATTTGGCTTAGAAAAATATTGGAGATTTGATCTTGAACAAACCAAGCCAATAGTTATTTTCTGTGACAATCAAGGTGTTCTAAAATTACGAAAGAATCCAGTATTTCATGAGCACACAAAACACAATGATGTACATTGTTTCATCAGACAACTTGTAGAAGATGAAAAGGTTGAACTTCAAAATTGTACCACACAAGAGCAAACTATAGACATCTTCACCACACCACTCGGTCCAAATAAGTCTATCAAATTTAGAGACAAGCTTGGTGTATTTTCCTTAATGAGCATTAAGGAAGGTTGTTGTTAAATTCCAAACACCAGATCTGATTTCTATTATTGATAATTTACTGGTGAAATTATAAACAGAAATAAACTGATATTCTTAACCAATAATGCAGCGGAATAAAACAGGAAATCCATCACATTTGACACACGTGTTTACCTAGAAAACCCCAATGGGGAAAAACCAGCATTCAATGATTTTATTGAGATAAAATCTGGGCTCCCGTCCTGAGATAATGGCCCATCTGAGGAAAATACAAAAACAGCAAAATAGCCAATCACGCCTCAAGATCTGTCCTTCGATTTTGCTGGCTGCTAATCCCTTTGCTGCCCCTTGCTCCCTTCCTCGAACCCTGCCCCTGCACCCTTGGATAAAAGTCCTTCTTCAGCCAAAACAATGAGATCTCATTATCTCACTCTGAGTGTATTTTCTGTGTCTCCTCCTCTCCTTAGACTTTCTTTTATAACATCACCAAAACCCTAACCCTCAATCTCCAAAGTGACAGATGGCTGAGATTAGATCTCAAGCCTCACTTAAGATCAACGGCAATGACTTAATCGGAAGTTCACTTTTAGTAATTAGCCAACATTAAGTTGATTAATGTGTTTTTCCTTAGTTAGACTTGAGAAAGAGATACAAAAGTCACTTACTCAATAAAGCAAGTACCTAGAGAGGTGTTTGGAGTCTGGACAACTCCTGCATGCCCAACACCTAGCCTGTGCAGAAGTACATGTCCGTGCTACAAACATCAACAGTTGTTAGTAATTATTAATAATGGTCATGTATTAGTAATTAGCATTTACTTTACCTAAACATATAGTGCATTAAGTACTTTAGAGTTAATAATAAATAAATAGGAAGAGGGTTTGTAACATCTTTCTCTTCTTCAGTTGTATATATGTAAGAAGACATGTTATGATTTTGAATGAAAATATAATTGGTGAGTTAATGGTCAGATAGAAGGATGGCAACATGACTTGATCTTCATCAACCTTGAAAGATATAGTGCACCCCCAAACACTGATTGAAAGCCTTATTTTGCAGTGGGCTGCAAACATCTTGCTTGTCCAAAGATTGTGTTTTGTATCTGAACAAGCAAATCTGATGTAATATGACCATTATGTGAGGGTCTTAGAGATGATAGTCATAAATTGATAATAAAGTCCAAGTTAGTGTCTTTATAATAAAGCAATGTAATCATTAATTAATAAATAAATGTAGTGATTATAAGCTTGGGTGATCAGGGGTTGCATAACTAGTCCTCTCTCTCCTACTATGTAATGAAACACTAATCTCCCTCGTTATTATGTGCATTTATGCCTACACTCTTGTGCATGTGAAAACTAACAACCATGACATCAAACCACAAAACTCCGGAATATCAAGAAACAAAAGCTTTAAAAAAGGAAGGCTTTCGAACTCCAAGCCTTCCTCTCATGCTATCACTGAAGCAGTGATTGCTAGAGATAATAACAAGGAAAAAATTACACACACAATTTTCAACCAATGTTGCAAACATCGTATCGTCAAGGTTCTGCAAAGAAATTTATCAGGAATATCGGGGGAAATATCGTAAATTATTGAAAAATATTGGCAAGATGAAACTTAGACTTGAAGAATTATGAAAATAATGGAAAAATCAACAACTTGAAAAACTCAAGAGAAATCAAAAATATCGGGAAAAATCGGAGATATTTGCAACATTGTAAATTTCAACATACAAAATTTAGGTCCATAACCATTACCAGCTCAAGACATGTCCCTGAAATAGATGAATAGATTTTTTCTAGAAATGCCAAACAATTAGATTTTATATTTACAGGAACATTTCCTAATCCTCAAAAGAAAGAAAAATATCAAATGGTATAATCCCAAATGTTCATATGCATGAGCTTTACCAACCTCGTTAGAAGACCACACAAACGATTTAATTTTCAGGCCTCATAAGGGCTACAGTGCAGTAGGCTAAGCTGAGGGCTTTGAGAAAACATAGTCTAAGTCAGTTATGTAAGATAGATTAAGCTGAGTGAGTTTGCTATAAGTATAAACAACCCCACTGTCGCTTTTCAAAATTATACACACCTTACTATAATGTAGCCAATAAATTTTTTATCGCAATGTTGTCCATGACATTAGTTGTAACGTTTTTCGAATAAGAAAAGTTGTCCTTTACTGTTTTGCATAAGTCACGCAGCATTGTTGCAAATGTTACTGTCCACATCTAGCACATATAATCAAATCATTCCTTTCCAATAAGATTACATTATTACAGTGTTGCCATGTGCACAAAGTATTTCCCTCTAAGAATTATCCTTGAAAAGTAGTCAAGTATTTTGAAATTATCAAATGCCAACGTTTTCTCAGCCACGAGGGTCAGAGGGAGTACACAACCCATATCATAACACTTGCATTTGTGAACCAATGTGGAACTACATCATTTAATAAAAATACTAACAGTTCATATCTGGAAAAGAAAAGAAGAATTTTGCTGACCTGGGAGCTTGTCATACTTAAGTGCTCGGCAATAGGCAGCTTTGCAGTTTGAATGCCTTGCTCTTGTGCTTTCTGCATAGTTATTCCTTTCCACCTGTTACGATCAACAAGTCCACCAACAACATAAATTTTGGATGCTTCCAGTTCTTGAAGAACATCTTCTGAATCTGCAGTAAGATAGACCAAATCTTCTTTTCGCTCATGTAATGCTTCGATATAAGAACGCTCTTCCTTCTCAACAAGCCAATTAGGAAAACCTGGAACTTTCTGCATCCGACTCATAATTTCTCCTTTGCAGCCTGTCAGCCAAAGATGTGCTGGTGAAGCAGATTTCCTGTTTCCTGCATAACAGTACATGATCTGCCATCCAATGTCAGTGACATATACCTGACCAGTCTTTTCAGTGTTTCATTCAGACATCGTACCTAACATTAACTCCAAGGAATCACATATACGTTAGGGATGCACATGAATAACACAATACCAAATAGCATATAAAAAAGTGGAGGAAGGCATAGAAAAGGCATAAAAGTTTCAAATATTTGGTACGCTCTTCATATCAAGTTTCACTTATTTATAAGTAGAAAAGCAGTTTCAAAGATCTGCATATAGATTCTAGAACAACTTTTTTCTTTTTCTTAATATTACCATTGGCCAGATAGATTTTATGTAGACAGTGAAGGGGAACAATCTTTCTAGCATTGGAGATTCTGTAGTAAGCAATGGACAGGTATGAAGCCTTAGAATATTCCGATCACTATTTGGAGAACAGGGACATATTTATATCAGCGTGGGCTCAAGGGTTTTGTTTAGGGCTTGTGGATATGGTTGTGGTCTCACCACTGTCCACATTCCCTAGGAGCTGAGGAGTATGTTCAGTCAGAATTCAAAGTGCCTCAAAGGAGGAACTTAGGTTCCACAGGAAAAGTGGATGATTCGATGTTTTTGTCCCATCAATCAAACTCTGACAGGACTCTTAATAGAAACTGCCACTCCATAGCTGATGTGGAATCCTTTCCATTGTATCAACTGCAATGGGAGGATAATTCCAGTAGGGGTGAACTAGAGACAGTGGGTTTCGCTCAGATAGCTTTTACTCTGTCTTTGTGTGGAGGTGAATCAATGATGGATCCTTTTCTGTCTCAAGGTATACACCAGGAGGACCAAATCACATCATATCAATCTCTGCTCATGCCAAAGAAGGGTGCCGTGCACAGCAGTTTAGACTTGGTTAAATGTTGGTGAGATCCTTTTCATTCAAATAAGGATTTGGACAAGTTCCAGGAGGTGTCGAGCCAAGCCGAAGATCTGTCGTTTGGGAGTCTTGTTTTTTGGTAAGTTTACTGGATACTTTCCTGTTGGTTTGAATAATACTGTAAAGTTTTTTAAATTTATGGTGGTTTCTCCTAGAAATGGGGTGAGTAGACCTGATAGTGAAGCTGTAAAGGAATGTCTGGTGAAGGTTGGCGGCTCAACGATATGTGATTCTTCTTCTTGACTAGAAAAAGATAGGGAGTTAATGGTCATAGGTGCACAAAAGACGGGAATTGGTAAGGAATCTGATAAGGAGCAAGTGGGGTATATATTGGAGGGTGAAGCAATGAAAAAAGATAGCGTGGTAGTTGGGGAGGGTTCTGCAAGGAGATAAAAAAAAGTGTATCAAACAAAGGAGTTCACCAATAAAATTTATCTTCATCCAGGATATTAAGATGCATAAAGATATCAGTATAGCTTCACAAACTTTGGTTGGAAGAATTTTTGGAAGGCGGTGTTGTGAGAAGAGTATCTGTGATTGGGCAAAAAAAAGTTGGGAAGCTTCTTTAGGTTATGCTCTGAGTCTGTATTTCTCATCAAGGGTTTGGATGGCCTTATGCTTCTGCTCTGCAAGGGATGTGGATAAAATCCTGTATATGCATTGGAAGTGGGACTCCACTCCCCTTACCTTAAAAATATGGTCACCTTCTTCTGATTCTCAGACGGAAAAGATAGACAATATTTTGGTATGGGTGAGACTATAGGGCCTTCGGGTCGAATTTTGGTATGAGGAGTTGTTCAGAGAAATGGAACACATTAGGGAGGTTCAATGAGGCCAACTTAATCTTTCAAGTCACAATAAATCTATCAATTCCAAGTATCCTTGTGGGGCTTGATCTGAGAGATGGCCTGGCAGCATAATTTTTCCTCCAGAAGGGCTCCAAGTCCTTTGATCAACCATTGGGTTATTGTGGTCTCCCTTTTTGGTCATAAATATGGTCATTTGGCTGCAGAGTGTAATATGCCTTCTAGGAAGAAAGTCTGGGTCAAGAAAGATCATAGTAAGGTTGAGGATTTGAGTTTGTCACAGTTGCCCTCAGAACAAAAACACTGTGGAAAAAGAGCAGGTGGTTGTTCCTGTAAAGATTCCAAACCCTAGGTGACTGTTGTCCTTATGTTCTCAACTAACCAAGTATGTTATTTAATAGCAGAAAATTAACTTCTTCACATAACAACAATCACACAGAGCTGGAAGTTAAATAGTGAAAGCGTAAAATAATTACACAGGGAATTTATCCTTCAAATCAGCTTATTATTAACTTAATCAAACCTTACAAGGCAACCTCCACAACTGCTAAAACCAACAGCTGCCCAGTAAACGAATTTACCTCAAACCTGTGGTGTATGGCCTCTAGAAGAATTTCTACCTGCACAAAAATTGAGGAACGGTGTTGTTGTACAGCCAGCGGCTGTACGGATCTGATGTACAGACTGTTGTTGCTTTTTCTGGCTCCTGACTGATGCACTATGCTCTCTCTTGGGTCATTTTCCCTGTTTGACAAAAACTATGTCTAAGCACTCTATCTCCTGCCTTTATACTTGAGTTGAAACCCTAATCTACCAAAACCCTAATATCTCATTGAGATGAACATTTGAGATTAATCTAAATCACTAATGTATAAATACACTTTATTAGCCTCAATCGGCTAAATATTGTTAGTTTTTGTACCTAGGGAAGTGTTCCCCAAGTGACATTTGCCTAAGTCACTTAGAAAGGGGGAAAAAGGTGACCCCCACATTAATTGCACTTAATGAGACTTTACAAAATGAAAGTCACTTTTTGATAAATTTAAGTGGGTGAGTGAAATTAATTATTTATGAGAAATAAATGGAGCATTTAATTTCATCCATTGATCTAAATCAATCTCAACCACTAGATTTAGGAAACCCTAGGGTTTGATCAAAAAGGATGAGGGAGGCATTTTTTGAGTTCACTTTTGTTGATTGAAGTGAAGAGAGGAGAGAAGAGAGAGAGCTTGGAGAGGGCACGAATATCGAGGCAGCCAGTTACCATTGGCACGAATATCGAGGCACCTACTGGACATTAATTAACAGTACGGATTCATAGCTGAGTTATTCTTCAGTTGGCACGCATCCCAAGGTGAAACATTTAGCAGCAAACTCGGCACGAGTCTAGGTATTTTTCTGGGCACAAGTTTCGAGAAACTCGGCACACATATCGAGGAGATATTTTTGGGCACAAAACCCAAGGACAGAGGCACTGTTTTCGAGGAAGCATTTTGGCACAGAAAGCGAGAGTGTGGGCACTGTTTTCAAGACAGGAATCTGCTGCACAGAAATAGAGACCGTACTGTATGGTACTGTACCTTCCTGCACATGTTTCGAGGTACGGACAGGTACAGAAACCGAGGCTGTTATTTGCCACTGTTTTCGAGATTTAAATCTGCACAGAAAACAAGGGTTAGTACAGCACAGAAATCGAGGGTACAGATTTCTGTCCTTTCTCTCAGCACGGATTTCGAGGTGGTTATTTCCACAGTCTTCAAGGCAGCTTCAGCACACTTTTCGAAGCAGTCTTCATGTGCATTTAATGGTGGAGATAAGTTTATATTTTCACTGTACTGCTGTACTATAATTTTTACTGAAGAAATAATATCTCTCTCTAATTGGTTTTCCCCGTGGGGGTTTTTCCAAGGCACAGTTGCCAAAAATTCCTGAGTCTGTTTTTTTATGGTGTGCATGTTAAAATTTAATTTCTGCCTGTTAGAATAAATTTTCAGCATGTTTAATTGTTTCAGAGATTTTCAGAAGTAATTTGCAGCCTATGCAAAACCGGCTGTAAATGAAAACCACTGAAATGTGACATAAACCAGCAAGCTGCAAATTCAGAAAAATTTACATGGTATCAGAGCTTGGGGGCAGAAAACAGTAATATTTTGCAGACCCATAGAAATTTCCAGAACTCAGTAAATTCAGAAATTTTCTTCTGTTAGTGAGCAGCACTTTGTTGGGTTGGCTGAAAGATGGCTACAGGACTTAAGTTGGAGGATAGGCTGAATGGGACAGTGAACTTTGTGCCATGGAAGGCCAGAATTTTGCTGATATTAGAGGAAAATGAACTATGGGAGGAAATGGTTAGAAATACTACAGCAAACCCCGTTCAGATTCCCGCTGCTACAGATGCAGCAGCACTATCAACGTTCAACAAGAAGGACTGTAAGGCTAGGAGGATAATCCTTGATGCAGTTAAAGACCAC
Source organism: Larix kaempferi (assembly GCA_027924585.1). Taxonomy (NCBI): domain Eukaryota; kingdom Viridiplantae; phylum Streptophyta; class Pinopsida; order Pinales; family Pinaceae; genus Larix; species Larix kaempferi. Next base: position 4,984,355 of record BSBM01000272.1, on the reverse strand, counting down.
ATAATCCCTCACATTACAGGCAAGACTAGGGCACACTTGATGTGGACAGCTTTGACCAGTTTGTATGAGAGTACCAATGAGAACCGGAAGATGGTTCTCAAAGAGAAACTCGAGAGTATAAAGATGAATGGAGGAGAGGGAGTGACACCATACCTTACCAGGATATCTGCAGTTCGGGATGAACTGGCAGCAGTTGGGGAGGTGGTATCTACTACTGAGCTTGTACGTACAGTAGTGAATGGGGCTTCAAAGCCCTGGGGTGCATTTGTGCAGGCCATAGTGGATAGAGAGAACCTACCTTCTTGGGAGAGACTATGGGATGACTTTGTGCAGGAGGAGACCAGGAGAGGTCTTGTACAGGGCAGTTCATCACAGAGTGGGGTAGATGAGGAGAACGTGGCTTTGACAGCAAAGGAGAAGAAGAAGAAGGGTCCCAAGAGTGGGGCCAAGCAGCAGCAGCAGAAACAGCAGCAGGGTGGGCAGAAGAAAGACTTGAGTAAAATCAAATGTTATGGTTGTCAGAGGTTTGGACACTATGCTTCACAGTGTCCAAACAAGAAGAAGAAGAAGGGACAGCAGACTGCAGCCTCAGCGGAGGTTGATGACTTTGGTGATAGATTTCAGAGGGAGTTTTCCTTATGTGCTGGACAGATTGAGAGAGAGAGAGCCTCTTTAGCCACCAGCACAGATGTGGAGATGGAGATGGAGCATTCATTGTTGGCAGGCCATCAGATGAGTCCATCCACCACTAGTACTTGGTACATTGACAGCGGAGCCTCGAGCCACATGACAGGTGCTCGAGAGTTGTTCTCCGAGCTATCACAGACAGGTACAAATGTGGAGGTTGTACTTGGCGATGACACCATTGTTAGAGCAGTTGGTCGGGGGACCATTACATTTCAGAGGGAGTCTATGAGTCCCATGATTCTGAGGGATGTGTTGTATGTCCCTGGGCTGAAGAAGAACCTTGTTTCAGTTTCCACCATTGAGGACAGGGGTCTTGGGGTATGTTTCTCAGATGGGAGAGTAAAGGTATTCCCCAGGACTACAAGAGTATCTACCTCCATGGACATTGGGGTTAGATGTGGAAGACTGTACAAGTTATTGTTTCAGCCGCAGCACGCTCTAGCACACAGCAGTAGCAGTGAGCTATGTGAGTTATGGCATCGGAGGATGGCCCACTTACATCACCCAGCTCTAAGATTGTTGAGGAGCATGGTTACAGGTTTACCCGAGTTCAGCACTGAGCAGAGTGATGTGTGCAGGGGGCGTGCTTTGGGAAAGTACACCAAGACTGCTTTTCCAATCAGTGACACGAGAGCAGCAGGAGTGCTTGACTTGATCCATTCTGATATTTGCGGTCCAATGTCATCGGTCTCTTTGACTGGTTTTGAGTACTACATCATCTTCATTGATGACTACTCCAGGAAGACCTGGATCTACTTCTTAAGGAGCAAGAAGTCACCCTTAGTATTGAGTGTCTTCCAAGGGTTCAAAGCCCTTGTGGAGAAGCAGGTAGGGAGGAAGATTCGGATGTTGAGATCGAACAATGGGGGTGAGTATACCTCCAAGGAGTTCGATGCTTTTTGCAGACAGGAGGGTATACAGAGATAGCTGACAGTTCCCTACACTCCTAAGCAGAATGGAGTAGCAGAGAGGAAGAACAGGTCGATTGTGGGAGCAGCAAGAGCGATGCTTCATGATCAGGGGTTGCCGTTCTTTCTATGGGCAAAGGCATGCAGCACTGCAGTTTATCTGCAGAACAGGAGTCCTCACTGTGCTTTGGGGAGGAAGACTCCAGAGGAGATGTACATAGGCAAGAAGCCTGAGGTGAGCCACTTTCGTATATTTGGTTCTTTGACTTACTCTCACATCCATTCTGAGAAGAGGACGAAGTTTGAGCCCACTGCAGAGAGAGGCATATTTGTGGGATATGACGAGACTTCAAAGGCCTATCAGCTTTACCTACCTGGCCAGAAGAGAGTTGATGTTAGGCGGGAGGTGAAGTTTGATGAGGAGAGAGCCTTCAGGAAGTTGAGAGAGATAGAGCAGCGGGAGCCATCAACTCCCACACCTCAATTGACACAGGCTTCTTCGATACAAGTTTCAGGTCCACAGGTTTCTGGAGTGACTGGATCACAGAGTACATGCACAGCTTCTACAGGTTCAGTGGTTCAGGTGACAGGTACTTCAGAGACAGGTTCAAGTACAGTTTCAGGTTCTGGTTCGCAGGTTATAGGTTCTTCAGGCACTGGTTCATCGGTTACTGGTCCTTGGGATGTTGGACCTTCTGCTTCTGGGAGTTCCTCAGATGAGGATAGACTAGTTTGGGAGGAGCCTTCAAGGAAGAGGGAGCATAAGTGGCTTCAGGATACCTTGAAGGAAGCAGAGGCATTTGGTAGGCCCCAGGAGGAGGTCAGGACAGTTGTGATGCCAGACAGGTTGCGTATGGCTCTTGTTGCGAGTCTTCGTGACTTTGAGCCTTCCACATTTGAGGAGGCTTCTTAGCATCAGGTATGGAGAGATGCCATGATGGAAGAGTACCATTCCATCATGAAGAATGATGCTTGGGAGATAGTGTCGAGACCAGAGGGGAAGTCAGTTGTGACTTCCAAGTGGCTTTACAAGATAAAGCATGCTGCAGATGGCAGTGTGGAGAAGTACAAGGCTCGATTTGTGGCTCGGGGGTTTTCACAGGTTGAGGGAATTGACTATTATGAGACTTTTGCACCAGTTGCTCGGTATTCTTCCATCAGAGCAGTGATATCTATAGCAGCAGAGATGGGTTGGAAGATCCACCAGATGGATGTGAAGACCGCATTTCTCAATGGTCTTCTGCAGGAGGAGGTGTACTTAGAGCAGCCACAGGGATTCGAGATTCATGGGAGAGATTCTCATGTATGCAGGCTGAGGAAAGCCTTGTATGGACTGAAGCAAGCTCCTAGAGCTTGGTACTCCAGGATCGATGCATACTTGACTTCGATGGGCTTTCAGAAGAGTGAGGCTGATCCCAACCTTTACTACATTGTGGTTGGTGGAGATCCTCTCATTCTTCTGTTATATGTTGAAGACTTGTTTATCACTGGAGAGGAGCATCTCATTGCACATTGCAAGAGAGACCTTGCGGCTGAGTATGAGATGACTGATATTGGGCTGATGCATTACTATTTGGGGATGGAGGTTTGGCAGGAGCCTGGACATATTTTCCTGGGACAGGGGAAGTATGCAGTTGATATTCTGAGGAGATTTCGGATGGAGGACTGCAGGCCAATGTCTACACCTATGATCACCAACTGGAAGCAACTTCATCCTTTTGAGGGTAAGTTGGTGGATCCTACACTTTACCGTCAGCTCGTTGGATCACTGATGTATCTGGTCAACACCAGGCCAGACTTGTGTTTTGCGGTGAACACTCTTAGCCAGTTCATGGTGGAGCCTAGGAGTGTACATTGGACTGCCGCAAAACATTTGCTGAGATACCTAGCAGGCACAGTGGACTATGGTTTGGACTACAGGGGTTCAGGTGGAGTCAGCTTGGTTGGTTTCATAGATTCAGACTGGGCAGGTTGTGTGAGGGATCAAAAGAGCACTTCCAGTTGCTATTTCAATTTGGGATCGGCAGCAATGTCGTGGTTCAATCGGAAACAGAAGTTCGTTGCATTGAGTTCTGTCGAGGCTGAGTATATGCCAGCCAGTCAGGATACTTGCGAGGCACTGTGGCTTCGTAAGTTGTTGGTAGATTTATTTGATCAGGAGCTTAGACCTATGGTGATCTATTGTGACAATCAGAGTTGCATTCAGCTCTCTGAGAATCCGGTGTTCCATGACAGGCCAAAGCACATTGAGATCAATTACCATTTCATCCGAGACTACGTCCAGAGAGGAGCAGTTGAGTTGCAGTATATTTCCACTGATGAGCAGGTAGCAGATATCCTGACGAAATCTTTGGGGAGGGGCAAGTTTGTCTTCTTTAGAGACAAGTTGGGAGTGGTGCAGAACACCTTCCTCGGTAAGAGGGAGTGTTAGTTTTTGTACCTAGGGAAGTGTTCCCCAAGTGACATTTGCCTAAGTCACTTAGAAAGGGGGGAAAAGGTGACCCTCACATTAATTGCACTTAATGAGACTTTACAAAATGAAAGTCACTTTTTGATAAATTTAAGTGGGTGAGTGAAATTAATTATTTATGAGAAATAAATGGAGCATTTAATTTCATCCATTGATCTAAATCAATCTCAACCACTAGATTTAGGAAACCCTAGGGTTTGATCAAAAAGGATGAGGGAGGCATTTTTTGAGTTCAATTTTGTTGATTGAAGTGAAGAGAGGAGAGAAGAGAGAGAGCTTGGAGAGGGCACGAATATCGAGGCAGCCAGTTACCATTGGCACGAATATCGAGGCACCTGCTAGACATTAATTAACAGTACGGATTCATAGTTGAGTTATTCTTCAGTTGGCAGGCATCCCAAGGTGAAACATTTAGCAGCAGACTAGGCACGAGTCTCTAGGTATTTTTCTGGGCACAAGTTTCGAGAAACTCGACACACATATCAAGGAGATATTTTTGGGCACAAAACCCAAGGACAAAGGCACTATTTTCGAGGAAGCATTTTGGCACAGAAAGCAAGAGTGTGGGCACTGTTTTCGAGACAGGAATCTGCTGCACAGAAATAGAGACCGTGTTGTACGATACTGTACCTTCCTGCACACATTTCGAGGTACAGACAGGCACAGAAACCGAGGCTGTTATTTGCCACTGTTTTCGAGATTTAAATCTGCACAAAAAACAAGGGTTAGTACAGCACAAAAATCGAGGTAAAGGACAGCACAGAAATCGAGGGTACAGATTTTTGTCCTTTCTCTCGGCACGGATTTCAAGGTGGTTATTTGCACAGTCTTCAAGGCAGCTTCAGCACACTTTTCAAAGAAGTCTTCATGTGCATTTAATGGTGGAGATAAGTTTATATTTTCACTGTACTGCTGTACTATAATTTTTACTGAAGAAATAATATCTCTCTCTCTCTAACTAGTTTTCCCCGTGGGGGTTTTTCCAGGGCACAGTTGCCAAAAATTCCTGAGTCTGATTTTTTTATGGTGTGCATGTTAAAATTTAATTTCTGCCTGTTAGAATGAATTTTCAGCGTGTTTAATTGTTTCAGAAATTTTTCATAAGTAGTTTGCAGCCTATGCAAAACCGGCTGTAAATGAAAACCACTGAAATGTGACATAAACCAGCAAGCTGCAAATTCAGAAAAATTTACAAATATAAGACTTGTACATTATTCCTAAAGCAAATTACAAAATAGAATTAACTCTATCTATTTCTGGCACGTTCACACTGAACCTATATGAAAGTCCCTATCCGAGCTACATTCTTCCGCACAACCTCCAACCTCTTAGCAAGAAAGGAATTCTACACCAATCCAAGTTTGTCTCTGAATGCTTCAAAGTTCCCTTTTGCTAAGGCCTTGGTTAGAACAGCAGCAACTTGTTGATCTATGCATCAATATTGGAGCTTTACTGCTCCCTTCTGAATCCTATCTCGAATGAAGTGGCACCTGATCTCTATGTGCTTGGACTTGTCATGAAACACTGGATTCTCAAAGAGATTGATACAACTCTATTTATCAAAGTAAATAACCAAGGGTATATACTGGAGCTTTATTGCACCCTTCTGAATCCTATCTCAAATGAAGTGGTATTTGATCTCTATGTGCTTGGACTTGTCATGAAACACTGGATTCTCAAAGAGTTCGATACAACTCTAATTATAAAAGTAAATCACCATGGGATCCAACTCATAATCAAATAATCATACAAGCAACTTGCGAAGCCAGATGGAATCACAACTAGCTGCCACTACCTTTGTTGAGTTAAGTGCCATGGAAGTACTCTTCCTAAAGCAACACACTGAGGTACTCTTCCTGTCTGATACACTACTTGCCAAATCTGAGTCTGTATACCCTTACAACTTCACTTTCCATCTCCAAAATATCTCAGACGATACTCCATTGTGCCCCTTGAGAATCTGAGCACAGGTTTTGCTACTACCCAATGCTCTTGCCTCGCCTCCACCATGAATTGACTCAAGGTGTTCACTGCAAAACATATATCTGGCCTAGTGTTGACCAGATACATCAAGGAACCTATCAGGTGTTGGTAAAATGTGGGATCCACCATCTCTGAATCTGAAGTTGTTACCTTCTTCAGATTAGTGGTCATAGGTATGGCCATAGGTTTGTAGTCCTCCATCCAAATCCTCTTCAAGATCTTGACTACATGCTTAGCCTGCCCAAGGAAAATCTCTCTTGGTCTCTGCCAAACCTCCAACCCCAAGAAGTAATGCATCATGCCAATGTCCTTCATCTCGAACTCGGTTACCATATCTGCCTTGCACCCTACAATGAGCTTCTTTGAACCTGTAAGAAACAAGTCATCTACATATAGCACCAAACAAGTAGATCAACACCAACAAATATATAATGTAAATTAGGATTTGCTTCACTTTTGGTGACGCCCATACTCTACAGGTATCCATTGATTCTGGAATACCATGCTCTTGATGCTTGAGTCCATACAAGGCCTTTTTCAGCATGCAAACATGGGACTCATTCACACTCATCTCAAAACCCTGATGTTACTGTATGTACACTTCTTCCTCAATTATCCCATTGAGGAATGTGGTCTTCACATCCATCTACCATATCCTCCATCCCATAATGGAAATTAAAGACATCATTGTTGTAATAGATGTGAACTTGGCAACTGGAGCAAAATTCTCCTCGTAGTCCACTCCCCCTCTCTGGGAGAACCCTCTCGCCACAAACCTCGTTTTATAGTTCTCTATGATGCCATCTGCCGCATGCTTGATCTCGTGTAGCCACTTGGAACTCACTACTAATTTCCCTTCAGCTCTTGGCACTATGTCCCATACATCATTTTTCATGATAGACGTGTACTCCTCCACCATGGCATCCCTCCAAAATTGTTAGTTTGTTACCTCCTAAAAACTATAAGGCTCGAATTCAATGATGTTACTCATCAATGCCATGTAGTTTGGAAACTTCTTTGGAGGTCTGCACTCCCTAAATGTGCCCCTATGAGCCTCAACATGATCCTGAGCATCCCTCAAAGTCTGAATGAACCAATGAGGTATCCTAACAGAACTGGCAATAGTTGGTGGCTCCTCCTCTATGCCTAAAGGTTGCTACCCTGAACTAGAAGCCACTAGTGACCCTGGCACAACCTTTGGAGCTTCCTTATCTCATCTTTGTTGTTGTAATTGTAACTTCGGAAGATATTCTTCTGTTTATTATTATATTATTATTGTACCTTTTATTTGTACCTCCGACGAAGATGTTTTTCCTCCGTTCGAGGATGTCATTATTATGTTTGGTCATGCCAAGTCATTGAGGTAAAACCTCCCTTGTAAGTCGGGGCATTAGATCCCCTAGAGTCAAATGTAAAAGGTATTATTGAGTCTCCCTAGAGAAATTGGCCCAATCAGTTTTAGTGAGGCCAACCTAGTTAGGTAAAAGGTCAAGTCAAAAGTAAAGTATAAATAGAGAGCCTTGCTCTCTCATTTGGACACACTACTCACTCACACAAGTTCACATAACAAGGGAGAGAAGACAAGTTCGTTGATGGAGAAAGAGAGAGAGCTGCAGAAGACATATTTTGGGTTTTCCATTTTTGGCTTGATATTGTATTAGTGACAAATCAATCTCTGAGGAAGTTGCGGGGTTTTCTCCTTTATGGTTTCCCCGAGGAAAACTTTTATGTCTCTTGTGTTTTGTTGTGCTTGTTATTCTTTCAGTTAAAGATCCTAGCTAGCATTGAATTAAAGTAGAAAATCTACCATAGTATCAGAGCTAACCTGAAAAGAAGACATTGTGCAGCAGCGGGAAGCTAGGGCTTCCAAGTTTGAGGTCTTCTCTCCACAGATCATCAAGAAAAGGAGGCTAGGCTAACTCGCCCTAGAAGGGTGCATCTTTCTGTCGAAGCAGAATCAAATTCCGAGAATTTTCAATTTATGGCCAATCACTACTGCCGGGAGGAAAACCAGGGCATCAAGTTTTTGGGGCTTCCCTCTATCAATTTGGAAAAGTGAGTACATTGGACAACTCGCCTTGAGAAGGCGCATCTTCTTGTCCAAGCAGAAGTTCCAAATTCCAAGTTTGAAAAATTAGGGTTTCTCTAACAAACTCTAGGCCAGCCAACTCCAGATCCAAGTTGGGCATCTCAAATTGGTAAAACCTAAATCTTTGTTATTTCCATTTGAGGTTCTCATTTCAAAATGACACCACGCCAAGATTGAGGATAAGCTTGAAGGAGTTGATAACTTCCGAGCATGGAAGTATAGGATTGCACTAGTCCTTGAAGAAAATGATTTGGACAAGTATGTTAATCAAGAGGTTCCAGCACCAGAGGGAGATGAGGCTATGGCTATCCATAATAAGAACCTGGTTAAGGCCAAGAGAATTATTGCAGATTCTATTAAAGATCATCTCATCCCACATGTGTCATCCTTGAAGACACCCAAGGAGATGTTTGATGCTTTGACAAAACTATTCGAAGGGAAGAACATCAATCGAAAGATGACATTAAGGAACTAGCTAAGAATGTGAAGATCCAAAAATCAGAGACCATGCAATCCTACTCCGCAAGGGTTTCTCAAATCAAGGAGCAACTTGAAGCAGTTGAAGAAAAGGTAGAAGAAGGAGAGATCGTGATGACCACCTTGAATGGTCTCCCAAGATCATGGGACTCATTCATTCAAGGGATATGTGCCAAGAAGAAGTTAATCACATTCAACAAAGTATGGGAAGAATGTACACAAGAAGAAGCTCGACTTGTCACACGAGAAGAGAAGATGGGAGCAAATGATGATCAAGCTCTCACAGTTCACGCTAGAAGAAATCACAAGAAGAGGGAGCACCACCATCATAATAAGAGGGAGAACCACCATCAAAATCAGAGGGAGAACTATGATAGACAAAGAAGACCCAGAAGAGATCTATCCAACATTAGATGTTATACATGTGATGAGAAGGGACACTACTCCAGAGATTGTCCCAGAAACAGAGGTTCCTCCAACAAGAAGACAAACAAGAGAAGACACCATGCTCACACTGTGGAAGATGATGAACCTGCAAGGAAAAGAACCAGAGAAGAAGAAAGAGAAGATTCTTCAAGTGATGAAGAATATGTCCTGATCTCAGCACTCACGGGCACTGTCACACATGGGAGCAATGATTGGCTTGTAGATAGTGGAGCTTCCAAGCACATGACAGGATACAAAGAATCATTCGTCAATCTATCTGAACATGAGACACCTCATAAAGTAAAACTTGGGGATGATTACCAATACCCCATAAAAGGAAGTGGAGAAGCTTCCTACAAGCTGGACTCCAGCAAATCTCTGAAGATGAAAGATGTACTATATGTTCCAGGATTAAAGAAAAACCTTCTCTCCATATCAGCACTAGATGCCAAAGGAATGAGGGTTGCATTTGTTGATGGCCAAGTCCTAATGTGGCCAAAGGGAAAGACAATAGATGATGCAACTGTGATTGGAGAGCAAGAGGGAGGCTTGTACAAGTTGAAGGGTGTAATGTCCCTTGTTAGGAATTTTATTAAAATTGCAATTTTCCACTTTTTTCCTTGGTTCGACCTTTGACTAGTTTCAATCTCTAGGTCCCAAATTTGCCCCAAATGATCCCAAATCTTCTGAGAAGGTATATGAATGATATTAGAACATAAATATGTGTTTCAGGGATGCCTTTGTACCTTTAAAACACTTCTGCAAATACTCTTTCAATTCTGGTCAATGTAGGTAACTTTACTAGAGATTTCCCTTTGACTAGTATTGGTCTCTAGGTCTCAAATTGACTCCAAATGCCTTCAAATCTTCAAGGAAGGTGTATGAATGATATTAGGGATTGAATATGATGTTCAGGGATAACATATGGCCACCAAAAGACCTCTGCAAACTCTCTTAAGATTTTGGACCAAGTATGCAATTTTACTAGTAATTTGGGGTTCAAATCCCCCTAAGGTAAGTACTGAAAATGGCTTCCCAAATGCCTCCAAACCCACTCAAATTTATGAACAGAGGTATATAATGTGTTAATTATGTTATTAAGGTCTCATATGCACCATTAATGGTTTATTACAACTGTTCTCACCCTCTCCCATTCAATTGCAAAAATCACCAATTCGACCCTTGGGGAAATGGCACTATTTCTTCTCCCAATGCAATTAAACTGAGTAAAAATACTTCAAATGCTCAAATACAGTACATGAAACTTGTAAAATACATCCATGGCAGTCCATTAATCACAAATGCATCATAGAATCATCCATTCATTCGAAATCATCATCAATACATTGGTTCACAACAAAGTAGTGGGGAAATGGCATTGTTCTTCCATTAAAAATGAGATTTATACATTTCTACTTGGAATTTCGACCTGAAACTTTCTGGAGATGAAGAACAGAGTATTTACTTCATATTACAAAATAGATGGGGCATTAGAAGCTCCCCCAAAGAGTACAATAGCTCACCAAAAACGCCCTCCCTCAAGGATCAAGAATATGCCATCAAAACTGGAAATGGTTGAAGAAGCGAGCTGCAATAGAAGAAACCATGAGCTGCCCTGTAGCTTACACCTGCAAATAAATACTCCATTAAAGCTCCAAATGAAAGGTCTGAATGGCCTTTCCAATTGCCAACTTGGATGGGAATCTTCCACCCTCGAAATTGGCTAAGGCAAGAAACTAGTCATCCACTAGCTCTCCCTCTTCACAAATGCAATTGCAAATTCTACAAATGATCAAAAGCTATTCTCATACTTCATTTCTACATTTTATAACCAACATTAGCCTTCTAAGGGTCGAAATCCTCTCAATAGATTCAATAGATTTTCATTTAGGAAATATTCCACATTTGCCACTTGTCTCCTAGTTCCAACCTTCCATCTTCTCCCAAATTCGATTTTGAGTCTCTTTGGCTTCTCCAACTCCCAAATTCGCCTTCTTTGAGCCTATTTTTGGGGCTGACATGTCATAGTGGTCAGATGTCAGAGGTCAGGTCTGCAATTTGTCATAGTTGTCATAGATGCTCCATCATTGGTGTCATAGGGGCTAGGGAATCTAGCCCAAGTGTCCACAAACTTCCACTTTGACTCTTTATCTTCCATGGAGGTTACCAATCCTTCCAAATTCGACCTAAGATGCTCAATGACATGTGTTATGACTTACCAACTCACCCAAGAGTGTTCACATTCCCATTAATTCGAATTTGCAAAAGAGAGATACCATGTATTATGAAAAATCAAGCTAGTGTGGGTCCCACATCCTCCATATGTCTCCAAAACCATTTGTCACTTAGGATTTCTCTTGAATTTATTTATTCACTCTATTTATTAAATACTTGAACCCTTCTAATGTCTAAACATCATTTATTATCCCCCTTATTCCAAATCCCAAAGCTTCCACCCCAAACCTAGGAAACTAGTAATTTTCCTCCTTGGCAATTATTTGACCCTTAACATCAATTTTACAAACTCTAATGAATATGGCTAATGTGATTAGGCCATTGTGACCCAATTCCAAATTTGGGACATGACAAAGGGACAACCTGAACAAGCTTTGGTTCATGACTCCATGGAGCCAAGTGAACTTTGGCACATGAGGCTTGCACATGTGCACTATAGAGCACTACCTATTGCAAGCAAAGTTGTTTCAGGACTACCAGATATCCAGACAAATCATGAAGGCATTTGCAAAGGATGTGCGAAAGGAAAGAATGTGAAGAAGGCATTTCCCAGCAGTGAAAGTAAAGCAAAAGGAATATTGGAGATAATTCACTCCGATGTCTACGGTCCCATGTCATCCAGCTCACTAAGCGGGTATCTATATTATGTTTCTTTCATTGATGACTTTTCCCGTAAGACTTGGATTTACTTCTTGAAAGGTAAAGATGAAGTATTTAGTAAGTTCAAGGAATTCAAAGCCTTGGTCGAGAATCACACAGAGAAGAAGATCAAGACCCTACGATCAGATAATGGCGGAGAATTCACTTCGGAAGATTTCAAGAACCTATGCAGAGAATATGGGATTAAGAGGGAGTTGAGCACTCCCTACAATCCTCAACAGAATGGTGTTGCAAAACGAAAGAACAAAACAATAATGGAAGCAACAAAAGCAATGCTTCATGACCAGGATCTTTCGATGCACTTATGGGCAGAAGCTGCAAGGACAACGGTGTATGTACAAAACCGTACTCCTCATCGAATACTAAATAACAAGACTCCAGAAGAAGCTTTCTCCGGTGAAAAACCTGAAGTCAACCATCTCAGGATATTTGGCTGCCCAGTGTACATACACATTCCAAAGTAGAAGAGGACGAAGCTAGATCCTTCAGGAAAGAAGGGAATATTCATAGGATACAGCGAAACTTCAAAGGCCTACCAAATATACTTCCCAGGATTCAAGAAGATCGACATCAACAGAGACGTGACATTCGACGAAGACTCAGCATACAACAAATCACGAAAACTACCTATCGAAGAGATTGAAGAACCTGAAGTTCCCAGGATTAGAGACTCAGTAATGGAAGAAGCGATTCCAGAAGATCATGAAGACCGCGACATAGCAGAACCACAAGAACCTATAGATCCACCACTTGAGAAGAACTCCCACAAGAGGAGACCAGCATGGGTACGAAAGACAATACAAGATGCAGAGAAGTATTGCACTCCAGATGGGATGCACAAAGAAAGCAAGAGACCTAGACCATACTCCAGCTATGTAGCCTGTTGTGTCACATCATTGATAAAGAACCTTCCAACTATGAGGAAGCAGCAGAGAAGAAAGAATGGAAGGATGCCATGATCGAGGAGTACCAATCGATTATGAAGAATGATGTCTGGGAGATAGTTATGAGGCCAGAAGGAAAGTCTGTAGTGACTACGAAGTGGATCTACAAGATCAAGCATGTTGCAGATGGTAGCATTGAGAAACACAAGGCAAGATTTGTGGCACGTGGCTTCTCCCAAAAAGAAGGCATAGACTACAAGGAGACGTTTGCACCTGTAGCCAGATACACTTCCATCAGATCTATACTTCCATTGGCTGCAGTGATGAAATGGAAGATACACCAGATGGACGTCAAGACAGCATTCTTGAATGGTGTAGTAGAAGAGGAAGTGTACGTGGAGCAGCCACTGGGATTTGAGACACATGACAGGCAAACTCATGTGTGCAAGTTGAAGAAAGCCTTGTACGGATTGAAACAAGCACCCAAAACGTGGTACGGCAGGATGGACAGCTTCCTGATGAGCTTAGGCTTTACCAAGAGTAAAGCAGATTCCAACCTTTACTACAAGGTTGAAGTGGGAAATCCAGTGATACTTCTACTCTATGTAGATGACCTGTTTGTAACAAGGGAGGATGAGCTCATTGCAAATACGAAGAGGAGGCTTGCCGCAGAGTTCGAGATGAAGGACCTGGGTATGATGCATTATTTCTTAGGCATGGAGGTGTGGCAGATTGCGGATGGAATCTTCCTTGGACAAGGAAAGTATGCAGTGGAGATTCTAAAGAGGTTCGGAATGATGGACTGCAAGGTTATGGCCACACCCATGGCATTTAAGCTTTTATGTGATGCTTCATCAGAGACAGTTGATGCCACGATGTATCGTCAGATGATTAGTTCATTAATGTACCTATTGAACACGAGACCTGACATATGCTTTGCTATGAACACCCTGAGCCAGTTCCTGACGGATCCAAGACAAGTTCACCTGATTGCTGCAAAGCATATATTGATGTACCTGAAGGGTACAGTTGATTATGGGCTCAAGTATGAAGCAAATCAGAAGATTAACCTACAGGGTTATGTTGATTCGGATTGGGCAGGCAGTGCCGTAGATAGGAAGAGCACTTCAGGATGTTGCTTCAATATGGGATCCAGTATGATCTCCTGGTTTAGCAGGAAACAGTCTTGCGTGGCACTGAGTACAACCGAAGCAGAGTATGTTGCACCCTGTTCGGCTAGTTGTGAGGCAGTATGGCTTAGGAAGCTACTGTCTTATTTGTTTGATCTCTAGTTAGAGGCGACTTGTATCTTCTGTGAAACCAGAGTTGTGTGAAGTTGTCCAAGAACCCAGTGTTCCATGACAAGTCGAAGCACATTGAGATCAAGTACCACTATATCAAGGATATGGTGTAGAGAGAAGCAGTGAAGCTCCAGTATGTGGCGACAGACGAGCAGATGGCCGATGTGTTGACCAAGTTGTTAGCCAGAGTGAAGTTCGAGTACTTCCAAGAAGCTTGGTGCTATCCAGATCGAGGTTCCTCCTAAGAGGGAGTGATGAGACCGGAAGACGCAGATGCACTAGAGCCATTCTCGCATGGTGGTAGGCGTAGGTTGTCCATGGGACGTAATGCACCTGGGGTGCTCCTTATTGTCCTCCCATGTTGGTAGATGTAAGGGTTGTTTCTAGTATGGTGGTAGGCGTAGGTGGTCTGTTACTGGGAAAATTAGCAAGGCTAATTCCCAATAAGCAAAACTAAGATCAGTGACCCAATGTCACCTCGGTCACCGTTCTAACTTCTTCGGATGTCGAAACCTCCAAGGAGAAGTATCCTTTAAGGAACCCTGTAGAACACTAAGACAACCAAAAACTATATTTTCTATACAAGTATTAGTTAGACCAGTGCCTAAATGGAGTCAACAATATTACAATCAGTTATTCTATGCCAGTGAGTGCAAGAGATATGATCCGGACTACCAATAATATCACCAAAGATTAATAACCTACTTAGGTCATCCAATGAAATATATAAACATGTATGCAATATTGGATCAAAAGACTATATTGCCAATAAACCCCACACCATTAACCAAAGATGCATTAGTGACAATTGACAATATCTCTCACTAGTTAGATGTAACATGATAATCTAGTGACCAATGATAAAGGCATGAGAAAATATATAAGCAAGAATTGTTTGTCAACATAACCAATTCTCATATATAATTTACCAATAGTAAGCAAGGATCATAAACATGTATTATGTATAACCAACAATGTACTATATTTAATTACCATTCAAATTTAACCAATTAGATGTAGCAATTATGTTAGGACGTTCAAGAGCTCACTCACCAACATTCAAAGTGTAAACTTAATCCATCCATCAACTAAAAATAAACATAAGTCATTGACCAAATGAAGACCAATCAAATATCTATTGCTGAAACAACGTCAAGGTCACAACATTAAATAACTCGAACCATTTAGCAATCGCATATACCAGTGCTGTAGGTGTGCATCAGAAGTGAATCAGCTGGACTAAACTAATTACAAGTGCATTTAAAATGAGTGACATCAACCAAATTTAACAAAAGGATAAACTAATTTGATTTTTTGTTTTGGTGCTAATGCGGTGTGCAGCAATAAGGGTAAAAAGGTTTGTACACAGGGTCTATAATTTAATTACAGACCTGTTTTATTTGAGGAGTAAGGCTTGGAAATGGACGTAGAGGCAACGAAGAGCAGAAGGGAAAGATGCCGGGGGAGTGGGGTAAGGTAGAAGGGCAGCAAGGTGGAGGGAAGAAGCCAAGGGGAAGTGAAAACAGTGAGTGAAAGAGGGGTCCGAGCTAGGAAGGAGGAGAGGCACAGGTTCGGATGAGGGTGGAAAGGACCAGCGAAGGAGTGGGGAGAGAGTGGAGAAGGGAAGGCGTAATGAAGAGATGGAAGGGATGATAAGGAAGAAGAAGGGAGGCCCAAGCTGTGGTAGGATGGAAAGGGGGCAGTAGAAGAAGAGATAAAGGAAAGGCCGCGGGTAGGATGAGGTTTCGTGGGAGCTCGGATGGTGAAGAGGGCTGCAGATGGAAGCCGAGGGTGGATTAAGGGCTCGGTAAAGGAAGAAAGGAGAGACTGCAGTAAGGCCGAGGGTTGGGATGGCAGCCACGGTGGAGAAGAGGCTGAGTCGTAGGTGAGGAAAAGCGAGGGTGTTAGCAAGGACAAGGATTCAGGTCGTAGGTGTCTTAGGAGCAATAGCGAGGAGGGGTTTTAGCAGGCCGAGGGTGTCAAACAGGCCAGCAAGGGAGGCCGAGTCTTATGGTGAAGAAAGCGAGGGAGAGGGAGTCTTCTTTAAGCAGGCCATTTGGTCAAAGGTAGACTTAGGGCTACAAAACTCTGATTTTAGGGTTTTTAGTTAAGTTTTTAGAACTTTAAAAAAATGGTTTTTATCATCAAATAACAACTAACTCAAAATAAAACTATCTAGCATAAGCAAAACAACTAACCAAGCCCTAATCCAAATAATATTTACAAATCTACAACTCAGAAATTAGGTTTAATGAAGAGATGAACAACTAGGGTTTTCAAGAAAAAGCTAATCACCAAACCTAGGGCATCAATGAGAGAAAGAACTCTCCTTGAGATGGTACTTGGCAAGCTTGGCCAACTAGGGATTTATCTCTACAATCTCTAGGATTCGTAGAGGAAGCCTAGCTTAAGCAAGATTTGAAGACCTAAAGCTCAAGCTTGAATGCTATGGTGACCAATGACAAAAATGAAATGCAAATCAAAACAAAATGAAGCAACAATGGCTTCCATTCAACCCTAACAAGCATCACTTTCATACTAATTGACAAAGAGATATCAAACCAAAAGTATAGATACCTCCAAGTGCATACCTCCAAGTGCATGTGTCAAGCAAACAACTCTAGCTTCACCTTAGCAATGGCATGAACAATAGTAAACTTCCAAGAAATGCTTCAAACTTGCAAAATACCCTTCATCAAGGAATGCATCCCTTCAAAGAGCCCTAGTTAGGGCAAATAGCAGACATAATGATCTTATCCCAAAAGTTGATATCTAAAAATGAAGTGAGGAGATCTTATTTATATGATCTCATACTCACTTTACACAAAATAAGGTCAATGTAATATTTAAAAATGTCAACTTAAAAATATAACAAAAATAATCTAAAGATGACCTATTGTAGGCTACCTAGGGTATTTTACTCCCTAGGTGCTAAAATATGCTAAACAAGGCCAAATTTGACGAAACTAAAGGCCAGACTATGCAGGGGGGTCGTCATGCCCCAACTAACCCCAACAATGATGAAAACCCTCAATGCCCCCCCCTTTCAGCAAGCAAACAGTCTACCGGGAGGATGACATCATCCTCTGAAGGAGGGCCCAAAGGGAGGGCACTGTTGAACTGGAGGACCAGGAGGGTGTTGGATGTGCTCTGGAAGATAAGAGTGGGTCTCAGTGTTGGACCAACTACCGTTGGAGTGTTGAAACAAGGTGGGGGTCATGTGACCCAGTGACCCACCCCTGGAAGACTCGGACACCAACCTCGAGGTTTCAAACCCTTTCATGAGGCAGTCAGCGATGCCATTAAGCCATAGTACTTCTAGAAGAGAATCCAAAGGGTCTGGCCATGCCCCTACCTCAGAATGAGCTAGCTAAACACCCCTCCTGGTCAGATAAAAAAAAAAAAAAAAGACACTCTCTCCCTGGGGCACCTCTGCAAGTACGCTGGTGCTAGTACCATTGTAACAGTGGTCCTTGGGACGTAATGCACTTGGTGTGCTCCTAATTGTCCTCCCATACTAGAGGCGTTGAGAAGTCCATCAGTCATAGGACACTGTGTGTGTGCCTAGGCAGGATCTCGCATGGTGGAAGGCGTAGGTTGTCCATGGGACGTAATGCAGCTGGGGTGCTCCTGATTGTCCTCCCATGCTGGTAGACGCGGGCTGACCGTTGAGAGACGTAATGCACCTGGGGTGTTCCTGGGGTGTACCCACTCGGTGGGAGACGCAGGTGGTCTATTGGACATGAGGTGTGCATCTAGGTTGTGCTCCGTGTGATGATGAGATGATCTGGATACGATGAGGCGATAGTAGGAGACGCAGGTGATTGTTGTGGCAATGTAATGACTGGTACTGGGTTGTTCCTACTCGATGGCTTGCTCGCAGAGATGATGAAGACCTACACGAGGGCTAGGCCTACATCTAGCATGAAAAAGGGATGGCTCTGTAGAACTTCCCATGATGGATAGATTCGATAGATGTCACTAATCAATGATCAATGGAATGAGGATTGCGGCAGCAGCGACGATGATAATCCAGTGTTGATGATGATGTTCCAGCATTGATGATGATCCAGTGTTGATGATGATGTTCCAGCATTGATGATGATCCAGCGATGATGACGTTGTCCGGAATATATATGTCCAGAAGTGTTGATGACTGTGACAAGAGAATACCTTCCTAGTTAAGAGGGAGTGTTGTTGTAATTGTAACTTCGGAAGATATTCTTCTGTTTATTATTATATTATTATTGTACCTTTTATTTGTACCTCTAAAGGAGATGTTTTTCCTCCGTTCAGGGATGTCATTATTATGTTTGGTCATGCCAAGTCATTGAGGTAAAACCTCCCTTGTAAGTCGGGGCATTAGATCCCCTCGAGTCAAATGTAAAAGATATTATTGAGTCTCCCTAGAGAAGTCGGCCCAGTCAGTTTTAGTGAGGCCGACATAGTTAGGTAAAAGGTCAAGTCAAAAGTAAAGTATAAATAGAGAGCCTTGCTCTCTCATTTGGACACACTACTCACTCACACAAGTTCGCATAGCAAGGGAGAGAAGACAAGTTCGCTGGTGGAGAAAGAGAGAGAGTTGCAGAAGACATATTTTGGGTTTTCCATTTTTGGCTTGATATTGTATTAGTGACAAATCTATGTCTGAGGAAGTTGCGGGGTTTTCTCCTTTATGGTTTCCCCGAGGAAAACTTTTGTGTCTCTTGTGTTTTGTTGTGCTTGTTATTCTTTCAGTTAAAGATCCTAGCTAACATTGAATTAAAGTAGAAAATCTAACAATCCTCTATCACTGGTATAGGCTCATGATGATGAGACTTCCTAGATGCAAAGTCTTCCTCAAACTTTACATCCCTACTTATAGTTGTCTTTCTCTACTCTAGAATAAAGACCTTGTAGGCCTTTGAAGTCTCATTATAACCAACAAACAAAGCCTTCCTATTGGGAGGCTCCAACTTGGTCCTCTTCTCTACTAGCACATGGATATAAACTGGACAACCAAAGCTACGAAAATGACTCGCCTCTAGCTTCACATACTAGTGAATGCCTCCTCTAGTGTCTTGTCCTCCAAGATCCTGTGAGGACATCTATTTTGAATGTAGATTGATGTATTGCATGCTTCTACCCAAAGGAACATCGACAAGTCATGGTCATGTATCATGGCCTTAGTGACTCCTATGATGGATATATTCTTTTGCTCTACAACCCCGTTCTACTATGGGTTGTACATAATAGTTAGCTACCTCTTGATTCCTACATCCTTGCAAAAACCCTCAAACTCCTTAGAAGTTTGCTCACCCCCATTGTTTGATCTCAAAACTTTGATCTTCGCCCCTATCTGGTTTTCAACTAGAGCTTTGAACTCTTGATACCTGCTAAGACCTCATCCTCGATCTTTAGGAAGCAGATCCAAGTTTTGCAACAGAAGTCATCAATGAAGGAAACATAGTACTTACTTCCTAAGATTGGCGTTACTGACATTGATCCACATACATCCAAATGCACTTGGTCTAGAATCTCCTTAGACTTATGCTCACAACTTGGGGAAGTATCCTTAGCATGCTTGCCAAGCACAGACCCTCTGCATGCTCAATGTTGAACTCTAGAAGACCTGTGACTATCTCCCTTATAATAGACAGCACACTATGATGAAGGTCCCCCATCCTCTTGTGCCATAACTTGCACAAGTTGACCATCTTATGAACCAGGGCTCAAACAGGTTCACCATATAACTTACATAAGTTGCCTTCCCTAACCCTAATCAATTGTGTTGATTCTAAGCTAGACTCCTTCTACCTTATAAGGACATGTTGGTTCTTGAACTCTACTGCTTCCATAACTGAAATTGAAAGCAAATTCTTCTTGAGACCAAGAACAAACAATTCATGGTCAAAGTCTAAAAAGTTACCTGATTGGAGCTGGAAGGGAATGGTACGAACTCCCGCTACTGGATACTAGGCATCATCACCAAGCTCAACCTAAACTCATGAGATGTGCTCTTTTAGACATGAGAATAACTCCTAAGTTGATGTCATATGCCTAGATGCCCCTCTGTCCACATACTAAGCATTCCTTAAAACTGTGTTGGTAGAAAGGAAAGATACCATCAAGAAATATTTCTTGAACTTGAAGGCAAACTCTTCATCTGAGTTTCAACAAAGGCTACTACTTGATTCTATTGTTGCTTCCCTTTACCCTTTTTCTTGTCCAGGCAATATGATGCATAATGGTCATGCTTATGGCATATGATGGACTAGATTTTACTCGAGTCCTTTCCTGGTTATGAGGTTGACTCCTCACTCTTTACCTTACCTTTATTGGGTCCTTTACCTTTTCCCTTCTTCATTTGACCAAATAGGGCATGGTCATTGTCACCTCCCCGCTTGCTGTCCTTTGACTCCATCCAAGTCTCCTCCTAGATACAGTCATCCCACAGTCTTTCAAATGAGGGAAGATTCTCCCAAGCACAAACACCCTAGAGAAATATTTCTTGTTGAGATTAAAACCCATTCAGTGTCCAATTTACTAGCTCTTTGTCTTCAATCTTCTCCCCAATTATTGCAAGTTTATCACAAATTTGCATGATCTTCATCAAGTAACTAGTAACTCCGTATGATCTAGTCATCTCAACCAATTTGAGTCTATTACGTAATATCATCTTCCTGTTTATGTCCCTGCTCTAATAAAGGCTAATCAGAGCATCGAACATCTCCTTCATTGTCTCTTCTCAAATACATGAGGGATCAAATGATTCTTTATAGCATCCATGATCATTTGCTTGGATTTCACTTCTTTCTTCTTGCAAACAACTGAATCTAGCGGATCTATTGGCAAAGTCACTGCACTCTGGATGATATCCCAACGATCATTCTCTTCCAATAGAAGAGTTACCCTAACTTTCCATGATAGGAAATTGGAGGCACCTTCCAATTTGTCCTCAAACTTGAGGCTATCCGATGCCATCTCTGAACTTTTAACACACAAACTCCCAAACCTGATTAACACTACCTATGAAACCCTATAACTATTGGTCCTAGTTCCCAATAGTTGGTTCTGATAGTTGGTTTCGACAGTTGATCTACAGTTGTAAACTCCTCAAATCCACTCAACCAAAGAAGCTTTGATACCATGTAAAGATTGCAAAACCTAGGTGATTGTTGTCCTTATGTTCTCAATTAAACAAGTATGCTATTTAATTGCAGATAATTAACTTCTTCACAAAGCAACAATCACACATATAGTTGGAAAGTAAATAGCAGAGTAAAATAATTACAAATACATAGGGGATTTCGCCTTCAAATCAGATTATCATTTACTAATCAAAGCTGACAAGGCCACCTCCACAAGTGTTAAAACCAACAGTTGCATGGAAAACAAATACCCTCCACAAGTGTTAAAACCAACAGTTCCACAAAAAACAAACTCCTCAGATCCTCTCAATCAAAGAAGCTCTAATACTGTGTAAATATTCCAAACCCTAGGTGATTGTTGTCCTTATGTTCTCAACTAAACAAATATGCTACTTAATTGCAAAATATTAACTTCTTCACATAGCAACAATCACACATATAGTTGGAAAGTAAACAGTAGAAGTGTAAAATAATTACAAACAAATTATCATTTACCAATCAAAGCTTACAAGGAAACCTCCACAAGTGTTAAAACCAATAGTTGCACAAAAAACAAATTCA
The DNA here is from genome assembly GCA_027924585.1 of Larix kaempferi. Lineage (NCBI taxonomy): Eukaryota > Viridiplantae > Streptophyta > Pinopsida > Pinales > Pinaceae > Larix > Larix kaempferi. Next base: position 4,962,544 of record BSBM01000272.1, on the reverse strand, counting down.
CCTCAAACCTTAGGTGTACAACCTCCAAAAGAATTTATGCCTACACAAAAGTCAAGGAACAATGTCGTTGTACGACCAACTGTTGTACTAATCCATACGGCTATATGAATCTGTTGTACAACCTAGTGTACGGTATCCTACGGTTGTATAACCTGCCTGTACAGACTGTTGTTGTTGTTGTCTACTAATGAAGACCACTTGATCAGTTGATGAAGACCACTTGATAAGTTGATGGAGATTGATTCTACCTGTGAGTTCAATCCTCAAACCTGTGGGTTATGGCCCACGAATTAGCTTGAACACAACTAAGAACAACAATCTAATCATAAACAAAGCAAAGTACACCTGAGAGTTAAGCTACACAAAACCATAAGTTTAAATCATAAGACTATCAAGTCAGCTTTATTAGGTGCTCAAATGCCTATTCGACCGATTACTGCTTCTACCATTCAACGAACCCGATAGCTTATGGCATGCATTCATTCCTTCAATTGCTTCATGTCGGATTTAACTAGCTTCCATAACCAAGCACAAAACTAATTGACAGTTACATAAACGCTCAAAAGCATTCAATATATTCAACAGGCATTCGTCTTAAACCATACAGAGATTATGGAATGCATTCAAGCTTACGAAATCATGCAAAGCTAAACGCATGATAACACGTTGATTTCATTTAATAAACCTGTGCAGGAAGTTATGCACTTCTATTCTGATTCTCGGCCCGATCTTACTTGAACTTCACCTCAGACGAGCTTGGGCTCAAAGATGTCCTTCTACCTTCAGCACTTCCTGGAGTTACAGGATGGCATTATCGTCCACCCCCCATACACACACAGACATTGGATTCATTCACTCAGGATTCCCTTGGGACACTTCGACTTGGTTCTCATCAACTCCAAGTGGAGACGGACCACCATCTACCACGATCTGATAGGATCTACCAGGTGTGCCACTTACAAGAGCCGGAGACAGAGATGCACCTCATCTTTAGGTGCCCTTTATACTATGAGATCAAAGGATGATACCAATGCCTATATAGGGACTATTAGAATCCAAGATAGCAGTATAATTGAACTTTATTTGCATCAGAAACAAATAAGGATCACTAAAAGAATAACCATGCACAGAAACACAACAGACACAGAGATTTATCTTGGGAAACCACAAGGGAGAAAACCCAGCAACCTTTTCTTATTCAGAGATATCAGTTCAAGATACAAGTACAACTAGATATAAGAGTGATCAAATACAAGTGTGATCACATAGAAGAATAACCCCAAAGAAAGAAACCCTAGAAAACAATCTCCTCCTTGTTTGAGTGAACTTCTTCCTTGCTTGAGCGAATTTGCTTGATTGATGAAATGAGTGAGACGTCACTCTTATTTATACTTGTCTCGAGGATGACCTTTTCTTCTGGTGGGGCTAACTTGCTTCTCTTGACTAGGTTGACTTGTCTTCTAGCATAATAAATCACAATTTATTATTATCTTCTTCTGGGCCGACTTGTGTGAGGATACCTCACACGGCTACAATCCCCAACACTCCCTCTTAGCTAGGGTAGTATCATCATGCTAGAACACATATGGATAGCTTATGATCATCATGGCTTGTCTTAAATATCTCATCATCATAAGAAAGGTTTTCCAACACAACTCAGTCCATCGAGAAGTGTACACAACTCAACTCAATCCATCGAGGAGTCAACAACTCAACCCAGTCCATTGGGGAGTCAACAAATAACAACTCAAGTCAGTCCATCGAGGATTCAACAACTCAACCCAGTCCATCGGGGAGTCAACATGTAACAACTCAACTCAGTCCTTCGAGGAGTCAACAACTCAACCCAGTCCATCGGGGAGTCAACATGTAACAACACGTAACAACTCAACTCAGTCCATCGAGAAGTCAACAACTCAACCCAGTCCATCGGGGACTCAACATGTAACAACTCAACTCAATCCATTGAGAAGTCAACAACTCAACCCAGTCTATCGAGGACTCAACATGTAACAACTCAACTCAGTCCATCGAGGAGTCGACAACTCAACCCAGTCCATCGAGGAGTCAATATGTAACAACCAACTCCCTCTCTCTTCCTTTCAAACGAAGAGTCACACCATTTTCCCTGTCTCGAGGAGAATGTCTCACTGATACTGCAACATCAATCCTCTCTCTCAACGAGGGAGACATTCTCCACTACTCCAAGCCGGTCACGAAAGTACACAAACTTCGCCACGGGAAGAGGCTTGGTGAGATTGTCGACAGTCTGATCATCAGTAGGGATATCCTGGAGCTTAACTGCTCCCTTTTGTACCATGTCTTTGATGTAATGGTACTGGATCTTGATATGCTTCGACTTATCATGAAATACTGGATTCACTAACAGCTGCACAAAGCTCTGATTATCATAATGAATCAAAGTCATCTCTAGCATATGACCAAACAATTTGGTAAGGAGTTTCTGACGCCACACTGCTTCGGGAAGAGGCTTGGTGAGAATGTCGGCAATCTGATCATCAATAGGGATATACTGGAGCTTAACTGCTCCCTTTTGTACCATGTCTTTGATGTAATGGTATTGGATCTCGATATGCTTCAACTTATCATGAAAAACTGGATTCACTAACAACTGCACACAGCTCTGATTATCATAGTGAATCAAAGTCGTCTCTAGCATCTTACCAAACAATTCGGTAAGGAGTTTCTAAAGCCACACTGCTTCCCGAGCTGCAACACTCACTGCAATATACTCGACCTCTGTTGTACTTAGTGCCACTGAGGTCTGCTTCCTACTACACCAAGAAATCATGACAAATCCCAAATTAAAGCAACATCCGAAGGTGCTCTTCCTGTCTACAACACTCCCTGCTCAATCAGAATCATAATAGCCCAGTAATCTCATGTCACCACTGGAAGGATAACTCAGGCCATATCCCAATGTGCCATGCAAGTACCTCAACACATGTTTTGCAGCAACCCAGTGTACTTGTCTCAGATCACTCATGAACTGGCTGAGAGCACTCACTGCAAAACAAATATCTAGTCTGGTGTTAACCAAATACATCAACGATTCGATCAATTGTCTATACATGGCAGGATCTATCAAATCTGAATCGGAAGCAGGATCTCTTTTGAATCCATCGATGTGGCCATAGACTTACAATCCACCATCCCAAATCTCCTCAGGATATCAATAGTGTACTTCCCCTAGCTTGGGAAGATCTCATTGTGTCTCTGCCACACCTCTAGTCCCAAGAAGTAGTGCATCAAACCAAGGTCCTTCTTCTCGAACTCAGAGGCGAGCTTCCTCTTGCACCACTCAATGAGTTTCTCAGCTCCAATGAAAAACAAGTTATCAACATAGAGCACTAGGATCAAAGGCTCACCATCCACAACCTTGTAGTAAAGGTTGGGATCTGCATCACTGTTGGTGAATCCCAAACTCACCAAGTATTCGTCAATCCTTGCATACCATGCACGTGGTGCTTGCTTGAGTCCATATAAGGCCTTCTCCAGTCTGCACACATGGGACTCCTTCCCATGGATCACAAAACCCTTTGGTTGCTCAATGTAGACCTCTTTCTCGATCACATCGTTGAGGAAGGAAGTCTTTACATCCATCTAATGCAACTTCCATCTCATAGCTGAAGCAAGAGCAATAATCATCCTGATGGAAGTGTACCAAGCAACTAGAGCAAATGTCTCATCAAAATCAATTCTCTTTCTCAGAGAATCCTTTAGCCACAAATCTCACTTTGTGCTTTTCAATACTGCCATCTACTCCATGTTTGATTTTGTAAATCCACCCCCTCGGGTCTCGGAACAATATCCCACACATCATTCTTCATGATGGATTGATATTCTTCCATCATGGCATCCTTCCACACCTACTGGTTGGAAGCCTCCTCATAGCTGGAGAGTTCATAATCAACGATGTGGTTCATCAAGGCTACATAGCTCGAGAATCTCTTAGATATCTTGCTCTCCTTGAAAGTACCATGGGGAGCAACATGCTTGTTTGCCTCCTGCAGAGTCTAATGATCCCAGATAGGCCTTTTCTGGCCTACGGCAACATCTCTGGGAATATTGATTGGCTCTACTGGATCAATGGGATCAACAGGCTCAACTGTCTCAATTGAATCCCTCTAAACTGTTGAAGGGGGAGGGAGAAATGATACCATCTACTTTGGAGCCACCTGCTCCTCACTGTCAATCTCCATGTGAGATCCTATGGCTCTTCTGAAGGCTACCTCCTCTTCCAAGGAGACCTCCTTGCTGACCTCGTTTTGCCTCGATCCTGGGATGTAGATCCTGTAGGCCTTCAAAGACTCACTATATCCCACAAATGTACCCTTCCTACCTGAAGGTTCTAGCTTTGTCCTCTTTTTTTGGGGCACATGAATATATACCAAACAGCCAAAGACCCGCAAGTGACCAACCTCTGGCTTCACACCTGTGAAGGCCTCTTTTGGAGTTATGTTCCTCAATATCTTATGAGGACTCCTGTTCTGTACATACACTGGGATACTGGAAGCTTCTGCCCATAAGAATATAGGCACACCCTGATCATGAATCATAGCTTTGTCTGCCTCCACAATCAATCTGTTCTTCCTCTCTACATCCCCATTCTGCTAAGGGTTGTAAGGAATAGTGTACTCCCTCTTGATTCCTGCCTCCTTGCAGAAATCACTAAAGTTTGTGGAGGTGTACTCTCCTCCATTATCTAATCTCAGAATATTGATCTTCTTTCCCAACAGGTTCTCGACATGTGCCTTGAATTCCTTGAATCTATTAAGTACCTCTTCGAATTCCTTGGTCTTAAGGAAGTAAATCCAAGTCTCTGAGAGTAATCATCAATATAGATCACATAATAGTATGAGCAACTGTCATTAGTCCACATAAATCAGAATGTACTGGATCCAGGATTCCCTTGGACCTGCTGTCGCTGCTCGAAAAAGAACCCTTGGCATTCTTACCAAGTGCACATCCTCTGCAAATGCCATCATGGTCTACACAGAGTACTGGAAGTACTGTCACCATTGTCCACAATGATGGGAGAGCTCTATAGTGTATGTGAGCAAGTCTCTTGTGCCATAGCTCAGTCAAACTAATAGAGTCATGCACCTGTTCCTAAATTAGTCGTATAGTTAATATGTATAGGTTCTCCTCTCGAACACCAATAACACGGGCTGAATCCATACTAGAGTTTTTGTGCCATGCAAGAACCTTTCCATCAGAGAAGGCAACCTTGTAGCCTCTTTGTCCTCCAAGGCTAATATAGAGACAAAGTTCCTTTTCATCCTAGGTACGAATAGTACATCACTCAAATGTAGAGGATTACCAAAATCTAACTGGAAGGAAGTAGTCCCAATTCCCTTCGCAGTATATCTACCATCATCTCCAAGTACAACTCAAAGATGACTCTTTCTCTACCAGATCTATAAGGCGCTCTCTGTAACCAATCATATGTCTGAATGCACCACTATCTATTGTCCAAGTATCACTAGTGGTAGGAACCATACCTGAAAGACCCGAAATTTGATCATCATTCCTTGACCTCTTCTGTGGAGTATCTTCATCAACATCAACAGTTGAGGCATGGTGCTTTCCCTTCTTTGGTTACACTGTCTGGCATAATGACTGTGCTTTTGACATTTGAAGCACTGAATATGTGAAAGATCCTTCTTCTTCTTCTGTTCTAGAATTGGGCCTGATCTTCCACCTTTATCTTTTCTGCCTTGATTCTTCCTTCCCTTACCTTTTCCTCTTCTAGCATGTGCTGCAAGAGCTTGGCTTTCTTCATGTTGAGAGCCATGCAACTTGCCTCTAGCTGCAAGTCTAGTTTCTTCTTGTGTGCAATCTGCCCATAATTGATCAAACTTGGGCAATTTAGTTCACCCACTAATGCTCTGAATGAATGGTTCCCAAGAATGGGGAAGACCATTGAGGGTCATCATGACAAGCTCTCAGTCTTCAACTATTTCCCCAATGGTGCTCAATTGATCTCTTAGTTCATAAATCTTCATGAGGTAGGATGCAATTGAGTCTGCTCTTGCCATCTTGATATTGGAGATTTGTTGTCCTAAGGCAAATGCTCGGTTGATGTTGCTATTCTCAAATAGATTCTTCAAGGCATCAAACATCTTCTTGGTCGTCTCCTTTTGAGAGATATGAGGTATCAAGTGATTCTTTACAGAATCTATCAGAATCCTCCTTGCCTTAGCATCACTCTTCTTCCATTGAGACTTCTCTACTTCTTCTTCTGGTTCTGGTACCTTTTCACTCACAAACTTCAGGAGATCATTCTCCTCTAAGATGATGAGTACCCTAGACTTCCATGAGTTAAAGTTGGAGGTCCCATCAAGTCTATCTTCCACTTTAACATTGTTCATTGTGACTGCAAGTTGAGAGCTAAAAATCTGGTTCAAAAACCCTAGCAAGAGCTAGGTCAAAATTGAAGTTTGGAATTTGAGAGATCTGATTCCACAGATAGATGCGACCTCTTAGGGCGAGTTGAATGGACCTCCTTTTCTCCCTGATCTGTGGACAGAACCGCTCAAAAACTAAAACCCTAATTTCCCAGTTCTATCAAAAATTAGGTCAAAACTGAAAAATTCTTGAAATGAAGATGTGCTTCCAAAGAAAGATGCGTCGTCCTAGGGCAAGTTTCCCAAGATCTCTTTTCAAGACAATCTATAGAGAGAAATGTTAAAATTAGGGTTATGTTAGGGTTTTTAAACAAAAAATTAAATAATGCAGATGCATACAGTAAAATCATGAACAGTAAATTAGTACTGCTGAATTTAAATCATAAACAATATGATAGCAGCAGTAAATAATATCTAATTAACAACAGATCTGATAACTTATCTGATGAAGAGAACCTTCCTTATACTCGGAAATAACTTCCAGATCAGATCTTGCCTCTCAAAAGCAAGTCAACAAATGGAACAATTAACTAACCGTTACCTGAGGGTTTGTACATACCTGAGAGAGACATAAAGTGTTGAAGGATAGGCAATAGGTACAATAACTTAGAGAGGGTACGGCCCAGTCAAACCAATCCCAAACCATCAACCGAGGCAGCCAATAAATGCTTCAAGTCCAAGCAACTTCTTTTCTAGTCAACGCTAGACAAGCAGACTCAATGCTGCCTCAAATCAAACTTGAACCAACCGAATGTAGCCTCATAACATATAACTTCTAGAAGGATCTTCCTTCTATTTCTTCATCGACTTTAGGGTTACTTTAATTAGGTCAAAATGTCCTACCTTTTAGGAAGGTATCCCACATAAAATATAATTTAATGTTAGGACGTCTTAAGGTGAGGGTTACATAATTAAGAAGAGTTACCAAATATAAAATATAAATTATTGTTAAGATGTCTTTAGGAGTGGGTACCAAGGACATGACAAAGGGTAAGTTACCACACTCAAGGGGGGACGCTCTAACAAAGAAGGGGTCATCATAAAGCTAAGCCAAACGCAAGGCTAACCACAAGTCAACAAGAGGTGTCACAACAAAGTGGGAAAACAGTCCTTCTACCCACAAGACCAAAGGTGTAACAACAAGGTGGGAAGACAACCCTTTTACCCACAAGACCAAAGGTGTAACAAGAAGGTGGAAAGACAACCCTTTTACCTGCAAGACCAAAGGTGTAACAAGGAGGTGGGAAGACAACCCTTTTATCTCTCTCTCTCTCTCAATGTACAAGTGTTCCATATAATAACTGGAAGTTCATCATCACCATATAAGGAAGGTCCACACTAGATGATGTGATCCTCTAGTCCTCCTGACTGCTCCTAAGGTCAAGTGCTAGTGACTCGATCAAGGGGTGGCCAATCCCTTCAGGAAACAACCTAGCTCAACCATCTCGAGGATCTAGGAGAGGAGGACATCACAAATCATCATCTTGGTTAACTGACCAAGATCCACCTAGTTAACTGACCAGGAATATACCTGCAGGACATGTTTGGTCCCAAACCAAGAAATTGTCTGGTCCCAGACCAGAATTCCCTATAGACAGATATGGGCCCTCCTAGCTACATGCTAGGGACTTTGCCATGGCTACGACCTGCTCGGTCCCAGACCAAGAACCCCAGTAGACTGATGGGGGCCCTAGATACCTGCTAGGGACTTACACTGCTTGGTTAACTGACCAGGAACCCTAATTAGCTGACTAGGGTTCCATCCTCCCAGAGAATGGCTCTCGCAACTACATTATCATTAACACTCCCTCTCAGCAAGAGAGGCATTTTGAGCAATCACTAAGGTTTTCTCAGAAGTACCCAGACTTCGTCGTGGATAGAGGCTTAGTCAACACATCGATAGAACATATTGAAGTATCTGCACCATGTCCCGGACATAGTGATACTTTCCTCTCGATGTGTTTCGACCTATCATAGAATACAGGATTTTTTGAGAGCTTCAAACAGCTCTGGATGTCAACAAGAAGCTTGATCTTATAGATCCACTTGGAAGTTATAACCGACTTCCCCAAACATCACTCCATTATTAACTGGAGATATTCTCTCATAGTACCTTTCAAAACCTGATGTTTGGCTGCCTCCTCATAAGTGGAGGATTCTGAATCAGTGACGTGGTGTTGAAATATTGTAACTTCTAAGAATATTCTATTTGTACTTTATTATCCGAGGATGTTTATTCCTCCGTCGGGATATTATTATTCATCCGGAGATGTTTTATTCCTCCGTCGGGATGTTATTATTATGTAAAGTCATTGAGGTAAAACCTCCCATATAAGTCAGGGCATTAGTTGCCCTAGAGTCAATTGTAATGGGGTGTTTAAGTCCCCTAGAGGAGTCGGCCCAATCAGCATTAAGTTGAGTGGTTAAGTTGTTGGGGCCGACTTAGTTAGGGTTAAAAGTCAAGTGAAGTAAAGTATAAATAGAGGAGGTGTGTTCCTCATTTAACACACTCACTCACTCACTTGTGAATTTGCATAGGAGAGAGAGAGATCTGCAAAGGAGGAGAAGGAGCTCTTGTTTGGGAATTTCATCTTTGTACTTTTGATCATCTATATTGAGGAAGTTTTGTTGGGTTTTCTACTCCATGAGGGTTTACTAGGATAAATTGTGTCTCTTGTGTTTATCTTGTGCTTGTTGTTCTTTCAATGATCCTGTATATGCTATTGTTGTGAAATTGAATTGAATACTGATGTTATCTATCTTAGCATATTGAATCTTAACATGGTATCAGAGCTAGCCTGAAGGAAGGCAATGTATGGCAATTTGAAAGTTAGGGTTTTGTATAGCAAAACCTAGTCATCGTGGAACTTTCGCTATAAATCAATTTTGGCGAAGGTTCAGGATCTGAAACTTGGACAGGCCGAAGATGAAATTTTCCTGTACCTTGTGTATGAGTTTCAGCATCAAAAACGTTGTACTTTCTGAGATATGATCCGTACAAGTTAGGATTTCTGCCTCTTCCAGAATGAAGCCCTAAACAGGTGACCTATGTAAAAAGGTCATATCTTGGGCTAGGAAGCTCCAAACGGAATTCCGTAAAAAGCGAAAGTTAGGGCACGAACTGTAGTTTCACAGGTCTGAGTTTCAGAGGCCGAAGTTGAAACAGTGACATGTGGCACTCTATACAAGTTCGCTATGTTGTTTCATCCCTTAAACACGTCATGTTGGGAAATTGAGCATATCTCTCTGATGGAGAATCCAATGAGCTCAAACTTGTGGGGTTGGAAAGATGACAGGTCGAGCTACCACAGGCCGAAGTTTCAAACCCTCCAGATCCGAAATTTCAGAGATACACCAAAAATAATATGGCACATTTGAAATGGCTCAACGGAGGAAATCAAAGAAGAGGAGGAAGAAGCTCTCACTTAGGGTTTTCAGTTTATAGGTATGGAATGACCTGATACAATGTTGGAGACACCTGATGCAACATTGGAAACTTTGAAAATGGATTTGGAGTCCATTCATCATAGATATTAATCCTCCATCAAAATGTTGTGGGAGGAAGGAGATTGAAAATTAGGGTTTCCAAGTAAGAAGAAACCCTAGGAAAGTTGGGAGACTCATAGGGCATCAATGAAGGAGTTTTAAATGGCACTGATATTCTATCATCCTAGCACCATGAACCTATATAAGATGTTTACAAGTGATCTACCTTGGATGGTTAGGGTTTTACCCTTATAGAGAAGACTACAAGCAATCTCGACAGGTATGACTTGAGGAGATACAGGTATGTTTTGAAATATGTTTCATGATTAAGTTCATGATATGTTTGTCTTCATATTATTGAGGTTAGTACAATCATGATTAATTTTAGATTGTCTGATCACCTTAGTAAAAGTATGAATGCATGTGAATAATAGAAGACATTCATTGATTAGGGTTATGACACTTATGATTATACTAATGCACTTGTGGTGTTGTATGAGGATGATGTTGTCTGCTAACATGAAAGGTACATCAAGAAAGACAAATCTATATGACCATGATGACATGAAGACAAAGACTCATCCATAGTCATTGGTCACATAGAAGCTCTACTTACAAGGTATGTATAATTTGGTTCTACAATGCTTAACTTATGAGATATGCAGGTTACTAGCACAAGATCTCTAAATCATTGAAGAGAACAAAGAAGACATTGTTTGGGTATGTTAGACATAACTAGCAAGCATGATAATCCAGGTATGTTTTCCCATATCGAGTTAGAATCCTACTTTGTGTTAGGATCTTAGATAAGTATACTTGTGTATAAAATGATCATGACCATACATGTTTAAGATTATTTAGAATCATAATGTTTTGATAGTATTGAGATTATACTAATGAATGGATGATTATGTATGAGATCTTGAGGATGACACAATGATGACACTAGTGCACACTTAAGCATGCATAGTGGTCCACGATGGATAGAAGTTCAAAGATAGATAATCATGATGCTATCATAAAGGGAAAATAGAGATCAAGAAGGAGGCAACCACACAAACATAAAAGATAAGTATTTGAGTTGTTATTTGAATTACTTCTTGAATCTCTGAATAGTTAATGATATTGCTCGTAATAGTTGTATGCATATTTGTATTCCTAGAATTAGGAAATATATCATGCATAGTGTAAGCATTCATATAGCATTGAACAGTATACCACTAATATGCATATGATGGGTAAGTTGGACAAACATTCCATTGTTGCTTGTCTAGAATGAAACCTCTTTGCTAACATGCTGGGAGTTGTGCACGCTCTTGATAGTATGTTCTGGTAGATATGGAAGGCATCTAGATATCCACTATATGCATACAGGATGTGGAAAAGAGTTGTGCCAAAGTATTGGTTAAGATAGTTGCATAACTATGTGAATCATATCAGTATGCATAATAGGTTATCATTGAAATGTCAACATGATTTGATGATTATGAAGTGTTACTAATCATGTAATTAAATTTGATTTGTAGGAAAGATCATGTGATATGATCTTCAAAAGAAGGATGATGAATACCTGTTCCAAAGAAGAAGTGATGGATGTTCAACAAGAAGACTTACAAATCAAATGTACTATAGAAGTACAAAGGAAGGCTCATGGCTAGAGGATTCTCTTAGAAAGAGGGAGAGGATCATGATGAGATGTTTGCTCCAAGTGGCTAGACACACTTCCATAGATAGATTACACCCATGGATGACAAGACCGTTCTCTTGAACGGTGTAATTGAAGAAGAAGTGCATATCGAGCAAACTCCCAGGATTTGATAGAGAATCAAATGATTGAAGAGGGCTCTGTACAGGTTCAACAGGTACCCAGGATCGATAGTCATTTGATGAGCTTGATGATCACCACAGGTGATGCGGATTTTAACCTTTGCTACAAGGTTGAAGATGGTTTCTATATACAGATGACATGCTTCTCTCAAATGGAAGAAAGAAGGAACTCACCATAGAGTTCGAGTGATCTTGAGGCTCATATCAATAGAACCATCTGACGGGAGATGGCACGGATAGATATGCAGAAGATCACTCAATGCAGAGTGTGAATGATGTTCAGTCACAGAAGGAGGACAATACTCAGATGTAGAAGACTCCACTTCAAAGGGAGTAGATCTCAGAGTTAAAGAATCCTGGCATGATTATGTGATTAGATATGTGGCTGAGATCAGATGAGATTTTTCCTTAGCCAAGGAAAATGTGAAGTAGAGATCCGTGATGATGGACGATGGTTTCTACAATTTACAGACAGATGACTGGTTCATTGATGTATATGACGAATACCAAGCCAGATATATGCTTTGCTGTGAAACACCCTGAGTTAGTATCTAGTTGAGCTTAGACGTGTTCACCTAGTAGTTGCAAAGCATGTGATAAGGTACCTAAAAGGTACGATAGAATTTGGTCTATACTATGTTGGAGATCATGACTTCAAATTGTATGGTTATACAGATGCAGATTGGGCTGGAAATGTTTCAGACAGAAAGAGCACATCGGGTGGATGTTATTGTCTGGGATCTGCTATGATCTCATCGTTTAGTAGGAAGCAGTCCAGTGTGGCTCTCAGCACAGCTGAAGCGATATATATAGCAACTTGCTCTGCTAGTTGTGAAGCCATATGGCTTCGGAAGCTGTTATCAAGACTATTTGACTTAGAGATGGACTCCACTGTGATCATGTGTGACAACCGGAGTTGTATCAAGATGACGGAGAATCCAGTGTTCCATGATAAGTCAAAGCACATAAAGATCTGATATTTCTATATACGGGACTTGGTGCAGAAAGGAGCTATAAAAATCGAGTATGTGAGCACTGATGAGCAAGTTGTTGATGTATTGACCAAACCTCTGTCGCGAGTAAAGTTTGAGTATTTCTGAGACAAGCTTGGTGTAGTTCAGAAGGACCCTCCTCAAAAGGTGGAGTGATGTGGTCAATGATGATATTTGGATACTGGTATCGATGATGTGGATACCTGTATCGATGATGAGGTTGCCTATACCGACGGTAAGGTCGATGATGAGGATACCTGTATTAATGATGCGGATACTTGTATCGATGATGAGGATACCTGTATCGATGATGAGGTTAACTGTTCCGACGATGAGGTCGATGATGAGGATACCTGTACCGACGGTGAGGTCGATGAAGTGGTACTTAGACTTTGTCTAAGAGGACTAGTGGGATTGCATCGTCCCTGGACTTATGTCCTAAAGTGATAAGGATTGATCATCCTGTAAATAGATTTGGATTGCATTGTCGCTGGACTTATGTCCTAAAGTGATAAGGATTGATCATCCTGTAAATAGATCTGGATTGCATCGTCCCTAGACTTATGTCCTAAAGTGATAAGGATTGATCATCCTGTAAATAGATCCGGATTGCATCGTCCCTAGACATGTTGAGGTATCTTAAATTGATAAGGATTGATCATCCTATAAGTAGATCTGGATTGCATAGTCCTTAGCAATGTTGAGGTGTCTTAAATTGATAGGGATTGATCATCCCGTAATTGGATCAGGATTGATCATCCTTAGACAGTGTTCCCATAATTCGGAAAGGAAGGATAGTCTTAAATGTTGATCCTTGGATTGTGGTGGGATTGATCATCCCTAGACGGTGATCCCGTAATTTTGAAAGGAAGGATAGTCTTAAATATTGATCCTTACACTAGAATCCCGTAATTCCTAAAGGAAGGATTGTCTAAGATGTGAGTAGTGGACAAGGATCCCATAATACGGAAAGGAAGGATCGTCCAAGAGTGGTAGCTCCGTAAAGACTGGGTCCCGTAATTCCGAAAGGAAGGATTGTCTAACCACCACCAATGTTGATGGACTAGAGTCCCATAATTCCGAAAGGAAGAATTGTCCATGATCCCGTAATTCCAAAAGGAAGGATCACCAGAGTTGATGGACTAGAATCCCGTAATTCCGAAAGCAAGTATTGTCCATGATCCCGTAATTCCGAAAGGAAGGATCACCAGAGTTGATGGACTAGAATCCTGTAATTCCGAAAGGAAGGATTGTCCATGATCTCGTAATTCCGAAAGGAAGGATCACCAAAGTTGTTGGACTAGGGTCCCGTAATTCCAAAGGAAGCACTGTCCACGATCCCGTAATTCCTAAAGGAAGGATCATGTATGTTGCAAATTATGATGCTGTTGATCAAGAGATCCAGACGATGAGGCTGTTGATCGAAAGATCCAGATGTTGATGATGTTGATCGGGAGATCCTGATGATAATGTTGTTGATCAAGAGATCCAGATGATGTTGTTGTTCGGGAGATCCAGATGATGTTGTTGTTCGGGAGATCCAGATGATGATGTTGTTGATCGGGAGATCCAGATGATGATGCGGTTGATCGAGAGATCCAGATGATGATGTTGTTGATCGAGAGATCCAGATGATGTTGTTGATCGGGAGATCCAGATGATGTTGTTGTTGTAGCTGATCAAGTGATCGAGTGCTGCAGAAGATGAAGACTCAGTACTGAAGATATTGATGTTCCAATATTGAAGATATTGAAGATGTTCTAGTAGTTGTTTTGAGTTACTGATGATGATTAAAGAAAACTTCCAATGATTTATAGATGCATCACTGTGATGTAGTTGATGACTCCTTGCTCCTGCAGATGTTGTTAGAATATCCTTCTCGTTAAGGGGGAGTGTTGAAATATTCTAACTTCTAAGAATATTCTATTTGTACTTTATTATCCGGAGATGTTTATTCCTCCGTCGGGACATTATTATATATCCGAAGATGTTTTTTTCCTCTGTCGGGATGTTATTATTATGTAAAGTCATTGCGATAAAACCTCCTACATAAGTCTGGGCATTAGTTCCCCTAGAGTCAATTGTAATGGGGTGTTTAAGTCCCCTAGAGTAGTCGGCCCAGTCAACATTAAGTTGAGTGGTTAAGTTGTTGGGGCCGACCTAGTTAGGGTTAAAAGTCAAGTGAAGTAAAGTATAAATAGAGGAGGTGTGTTCCTCATTTAACACTCACTCACTTGTGAATTCGCATAGGAGAGAGAGAGATCTACAAAGGAGGAGAAGGAGCTCTTGTTTGGGGATTTCATCTTTGTACTTTTGATCATCTATATTGAGGAAGTTTTGTTGGGTTTTCTATCCCATGAGGGTTTCCCAGGATAAATTGTGTCTCTTGTGTTTATCTTGTGCTTGTTGTTCTTTCAGTGATCCTGTATATGCTATTGTTGTGAAATTGAATTGAATATTGATGTTATCTATCTTAGCATATTGAATCTTAACACGTGGCTCATCTGAGATATCCAACCAGAGCACCCTTGAAGCCTCTCAATAGGCTTCTTAATGAGATCAACTGAGGACTCCCTGACCTCCTCCCTCTGCTCATCTAAAAGAGATGACTCATGGACTGAGCTCACTTCCATGTCTATATCACTAGGAAGCTCTCTAAAGTGACTAGAAACAACTTTCTCGTGGAAGATCACATCTCTACTTTTCTTTTCTGCAATCCCATTATGTTGGGGATTGTAGGGCACAATTGGCTCCCTCTTGATCTCTGAACTTACCAAATGTTCCACTCTAGTAAGGATCAAGTCATCAACATCAAATACCTAGCAGATTCTCATTTGTAAGCATATGACTTGGCTGACTCTATGTCGACACTTAGGAGGATGAACATCTAAAAATAACTGATCCTGCATCCTGTGGGGCTTCTTACTCCCTCTGTATCTGAGCACTCAGCTCCCTCTGGAACTGTGCATCTAACTCTGAACATGAACAAGATCTACAGACTTCATCACTTGTCTTTTCGAGCAAATCATATCATCCTCCTCTTGTGGATTTCTCCTACAAGTTAAATTCAGTACGATAGTCAACAATAACCAAACTTTAATGGAATATCAATTTCACATAATGATGTAGTCTTAGCATCCATCCATATACTGCACAGCTAACTAGATGCCATCAAGAGCATAAATCAGTATGCAATATGTCACAAAAGTATGTTTCACCATAGAACATGAAAACATAGGTGAGATAAAAATCCTCCCTCTTAATTTCTGCCACCAAGCAGAAGTCACATGATCAAGTGTCTTTGAGCTTTCTGCATTCTAAACCAGTATCCTTTAGATCTGAGCATGTACCTCTTAAGTGTGCAAAATATTATTCTCAAAATCTCATGTACCATCACACATATGTTAGTATATTTTGATGAGATCATAACCTTAGATATGAAAAGTGTTAACACATATGGTCATGATTATTTCATACATAGATGAACTCTAGTATAGTTATTCAGGTAACTAACTTCTTTACACTTGCATACTCTGATCACATTGTTCAATGAGTCTCAAAACTCTTTACACGGTAAAATGATCAAGCTAGAAGGTATCATGATCATGTAAACCCTTGATTACTATTGATCATGATGAGAAGATACACAAGTCAAGATCTAAACACATAAAGAGTTAATTAGGGTTCTTACTCACCTCAAAATAAAACATACCTGAGTCAAGCCTTCTGAGATTGCTAGTTATATTTGACTTACCTCTTCAAGGGATCATCCAAGTCCACAGCCTGCAAATTCCATCATCCCTTTTCTGATGTTGCACTTAGGACATAAACTAGCAGAACCACTGGAGTTGTAATAGACACATCCTTTATTTCCAGCCAGTTAATACGTGGCCATCCAACTCTGATTAGGACGTTGTTCCTCTAGCGGCCAAATCAAATAATGTTCAAACCCTTACCCTAGGATCTATGTAGGCTAGGTTAGGCTGCAAAACAAAGCTAGCTACAAACCCTAAGCTCTAATACCATGTTAAAATTAGGGTTATGTTAGGGTTTTTAAACAAAAAATTAAATAATGCAGATGCATACAGTAAAATCATGAACAGTAAAATAGTACTACTGAATTTAAATCATAAACAATATAATAGCAGTGGTAAATAACATCTAATTAACAATAGATTCGATAACTTATCTGATGAAGAGAACCTTCCTTATACTCGGAAATAACTTCCAGATAAGATCTTGCCTCTCAGAGGCAAGTCAACAAATGGAACAATTAACTGACCCTTACCTGAGGGTTTGTACATACCTGAGAGAGAGAGAGAAAGAGAGAGCTAAAGTGTTGTAGGATAGGCAACAGGTACAATAACTTAGAGAGGGTACGACCCAGTCAAAACAGTCCCAAACCATCAACCGAGACAGCCAATAAATGCTTCAAGTCCATGCAACTTCTTTTCTAGTCAACACTAGACAAGCAGACTCAATGCTGCCTCAAATCAGACTTGAACCAGCAGAATGTAGCCTCATAACAGACCTTAGTGGCAACCACAAAAAGACCAAAACAGCCCACGCGGTCACAAGGAGAGAAGTGGTACTCACAAAACAGTCCCCACAGGTAGCAGCCTGAGTTTCAGTCCCAAACTGAATCATGTTGATCAACCACCCGGTCCTTGACCAGGTTCTTCAGCCCAAGGCAGAAGGTTGACCGAAGTCAACATCTTGGTAACTGACCAAGTGCCTCCATTCTTAAAGAATGGCTCTCAGCGCAACGCTGAGCTTTCAGTCCTAGACTGAATGTCGATCAACCACCTGCAAGACCTACTTGGTCCTTGACCAAGAATCTGCCTAGTCCTAGACCAGGATGTCTCTGTCTCAACCTGTAGGATCTGCTTGGTCCTCGTGACCAAGAAACTGTCTGCTCCCAGACCAGATTACCCTAGAGACAAATAGGGGCCCTAGACTTTGCCATGGCATCAACCTGCTTGGTCCCCGACCAAGAACCCCAGGAGACAGTTGGGAGCCCTAGGGTACCTTCTAGGGACTTACTCTGCCTGGTTAACTAACTAGGGTACCATCCTCTCTAAGAATGGGTCTCGCAGCTGCACTAACTTTAACAGATGGGAGGGTACCATCCTCTCTAAGAATGGGTCTCGCAGCTGCACTAACACCTGCTTATTTCATATTCACATGCTTCTCCAGTCTGGTAGGAGCTATAACATTCTACAGGTTTTAAAAATGTACAGAGAGGTAATTCTGTTGAAGACTGTTTTAGGATATGAGATGGGAATATAGAATTGAAAAGATTCAAGGCCCTTCCTACAATTGTTGCTTCGGAGATATGGTTGTCTAGGAATGCCAGTCTGTATGAAACTTTGATGATAGGTTCATTCTTCCTTTACAATGTGCTATGCAGAATTTGAACATTCTCAACAGTTTTTCAATCCTCAAAGATGGCAAACCTAATAGGCATATTGAGGAGGAGATCATAGACAGGTTGGGTGCTTGGATCTACTTTCATGGAGCAGTTCAAGGGGACCCACAGCTTTGTGAATCGGGGAGTTCAGTGCACCTGTCAGACAAGCCTTGGATGAAGTTTAACACAGGCCTGGGAAGGGGGTCCAACAACTTTGCAGAACTTATGGCTTTGAAACTTGCTCTTATTTTAGCATATGAAAAAGGGACACATAGAATTCAAATGTTTGGGGAGTCTTAAGTGGTTATTAATTCGATGGAGGGTACTTTTTTTTGAGAAATTCCTCTTACACCTATATTTGATGAGATCAGTGCTTTAAAAACGGCATTCCTTTCCATTTCTTTTTAATCACATAACCAAAGAAGGAATGTTCAGGCAGATGGGTTATCAAAAGAAGGCTTACAGTTGGATCCAGGTAGATGGCAGATTTGGGAGGAGCTGGATGGACACCCATCTGGATGTTGACATACTCCATTCTATTAGTCTTGCTATATTTTGGGTTTATAGATGACACGCTATACGACAGACTTATAAGTATTAAATTTTGTAGAATTTGTGATGACTGGACTGTATATATCTTTTAGTTTGACTTGGATATGTAATGATCTTTTTATAAGATCTGAGTTGCAAATATCCATTTTGTTTGAGGGGATGAAATATAGCAGGTCAATTTAGGAGTCCTTTTGGATGAACTGTATGGACAATGGTTTAAAGAATGTAACTAGATCTTGAGAGAGAATTGTTATTCTCTCTACAGATATCGTGTAATTCTCCTTAGCATCTGCAGAACGTAATTTCTATATTTATTAATGAAATTATGATTTTTTCCTGCGAAAAAACAAAAATTATGTATACTGCTGGGAATGGCATTTATAGGTTGCTTTTTACTTCATCTCTTTCAGAACTGGATCATACCTCAACAAACTGTTCCATTTGGTAGGGAAATAGTAAAAAATATTTTCTAATAAGAACCAAATTTAAACAGCCTGGCAAGGGGACACTGGTTCACTAGTGAGGCTCACAGAATGCTAAGCGGTCCACAGAGATAAAACAAAATGACCTGCCAAGGGGGTATTGACTCACTAGTGAGGTACACGGAATGTTAAGAAGTCCACCAAGGTTCGATTATTGCTGTGGCCTGCCCCACCCACAAGGCGTGAGTTTCAAAGGAATAGCTGCTGCTCAGACCCGACACCTAAGCCAAAGGAAGTCCACTCTTTGAGATGCGGCCCCTCAGGATATGTTTCTTCAAGCACTTCCAAACAAAGACCTGCACTCTGTTTCTAAAGCATAGTAATCAATTGTACCTTTCTATCATAGTAAACTAAAAACTTATCCCAATTTGTTATTGTTGCCGCCGGATTGCGCACCTAGTTAACGCAGCAGAAATCTATGCTACTGCTCGGTGCGCCCTTGGGGGCAAGTCTCGAGTCAAGGATGTCACCTGATCTTGACTCCTCCGTTTAGGCCAACTCCTAATCGAAGCCAAGGGGGGTAGTCCCTACGGAATGTTTCTAAGGTTATTTAGAATGTTTCGGTGAATTAGTTATGAATGTTTTTTAGGAGTTTGGGAAGTTATGATTAAAAAAAAGTTTCCAAGATTGTTTTGCAAGACAGTTTAAAGGAAAGCTTTCACCAGCAAAAATAGAATGACCACCGATATAAATAACACAACAAAATATGATATTAAGCAGAAGTAAATGAACAGTTTGTTGTGGACCAGTACCTAATGGAGTCAATACACAAGATATAGCAATGCTGTTGAAATGGAAATGTTTTGCAATTGTCTCTTGGAAACTTTTTTATTATTAATGATTCGAAGTTATTTAGGGAAAAGGGGGTACTCCCGAGATACTGTTAGGTACAAGGAGAAATGTCCATAAACTGAAA
Organism: Larix kaempferi; assembly: GCA_027924585.1. Lineage (NCBI taxonomy): Eukaryota > Viridiplantae > Streptophyta > Pinopsida > Pinales > Pinaceae > Larix > Larix kaempferi. Next base: position 4,942,448 of record BSBM01000272.1, on the reverse strand, counting down.
AATGGTGGCTCCTCACGAAGATGTGTGGGCTGGAATGGAATCTCTAGGGCGGTGTTCAACACTACTCGAACAAGGGTGTAGCCTAGCTATGCCCTGAGGTCGCCTCCCAATTGTTCCCGCTTCTTCTGAGAAATTTCCCCACACAAAATTCAATTAACTGTAGTGTCGGATTTCCACTATGTGAAGGGTGGTAAATTTTATTATGTGAGTTATTTAGATTAGATGTGAAATATTAAAGAAGTGGCTACAATCATTTCTGATTTCCCACAGGCCCAGGCAAGTGTAAATTTTCCTTAAAACCCAACTAGGACTAAAAGCATGCAAATTTAATTACTTTTAATCACACAAGGGTTTCTTCACTCATAAATTGCAGCGGAAATAAAACACTGAGAGGTATACCAATCAAACACACCAATAGAGATAACACAATATTTTTGGGTATAAACCCCCAGACAAAACCCAAGATGGGAAAACCGGTGCAACAGTCTGAGAATATATTTTATTGAGAAAATATGAAGCTAATACAATATCAGAAAATTGATTTTATGCCCAACTTGGCAAAATCAAACCATAGCAAAAAACTCACAGAAGAACCTGATGGATGGCACGGAACCCAATGCACTGTACGGCCTGCTGCTGTACATATGTACGGAATCCGTACGGCCTGTTGTACGGATCCATACGGCCTGTTGTACGGATCCGTACAGACTGCTTGATGTACAGTCTATACGGCCTCCACAATTTGGTCTGCCTCTGTTGTCCCTTTTTCTCCTCTGCGTTTTCTGCTAAATCACTTATGCCTAGATGCTTGGTCAATATTGCTGACTTTCAGCCTCTCCATCTTCTCTGCAAAAATTCTCTCCTCAAACTTCTCTCTCAATCTCTATCGGATTGAATGTGTGTCCTCTCCACCAATTGATCTTTCTTATATAACTCATTAGCTAAGTGAATGACCTAATCTCACTATAGATCTATGGATGAGATCCTCCGGTGAAATCAATGGCTAAGATTAAATCAGCCATTACTTTAATATTTTTCACTTTTACTTTATTTAAAAAGTATTCCAATAAGTCAATTAAAAATTAGATCACTTTAATTAATATTCCAAAGTAAACTTAGGAAAAATTATTTAAATACATTTTATTGGCTTCTCCAATTAATGTCTTATGCATGCAAGGACACATGCATGCAGGAAGACCTTCCTTCGTTGTCACTTTCTAACACTCCCTCTCAACGAGGAAGGGATTCGGTAACAACCCCAACTTGTCTCTGAACTTCACAAACTTGAGTTTGCAAAGTGCCTTGGTGAATATGCCTGCCACCTGCTCATCTGTCTGAATGTACTCCAACCGAATGGTTCCTCTCTTAACACAATCTCTAAGGAAGTGATACAAGATGTCAATGTGTTTACTGCTGTCATGGAACACCGGCTTCTCAGAAAGGTTGATACCACTCTAATTATCACAGTGAACTATAGTAGTCTCTATCTCACTCTCGAACAATCCTGAGAGCAACTTCCTCAACCACATCCCCTCACATGCAGCCATGTTAGCTGCCATGTTAGCTGCCATGTATTCAGCCTCTGTTGAACACAATGCAACTGACTTCTACTTCTTGCTGAACCAAGAGACAACCCCTGATCCTTCCCAATCAGCATCTGTAAATCCTGCCAACTGAAAACTCCCACTGCGCTCATAAACCAATCCATACTCCATTGTACCTCTGATGTAGCTAAGTATGTGCTTCGCAGTTGTCCAATGTACTCTTCGAGGGTTCACCATGAACTAACTCAAAGAGTTGACAGCAAAGCTAATGTCTGGTCGAGTGTTGACCAGATACATAAGCGACCCGATAAGCTGCCCATACAGTGTAGGATCAAACTCGTATGATCCCGATACATCAATCTTCCTCCAGTTGGAAACTAGAGGTACAACCATAGGTCTACAGTCCTCCATCCTGAATCTCTTCAAGATCTCTACTGCATACTTCCCCTGTCTAATGAAGAAGCACCCATCTCTCTGCCAGACCTCCAGACCTATAAGTAATGCATCAACCCAAGGTCTTTCATCTCAAACTCCACTGCAAGATTGGACTTGCAGTCCTTGATCAGCCTCTCATCTCCTGTAAGAAAGAGATCATCCACATATAGAACCAGTATGAGAGGTACCTCACCTGACAAGAAGTACAGGTTATGGTCTGCCTCACTCCGCTGGAAACCCATCTCTCGTAGATAGCTATCAATTCTCGAGTACCATGCTCAAGGTGCCTACTTGAGCCCATAAAGAGCTGTGTGCAACCTGCATACATGCGACTCTCTACTCTCTGTCTCGAACCCCTCTGGATGCTCAATATAAACCTCTTCCTCAATAACTCCATTAAGGAAAGTTGTCTTCACATCCATCTGATGAACGTGACAACCCATCTCTGTTGCGAATGATAAGATAGTCCGAATAGAAGAGTACCTAGCAACAACGGCGAAGGTTTCCTCATAGTCAATACCTTCCTTCTGCGAATACCCCTTCGCCACGAAGCGTGCCTTGTACTTCTCCACACTTTCGTCTGCTGCATGCTTTACCTTGTAGATCCATCTGGAACCCACTACCTTCTTACTCTCTGGTCTTGGCACAACCTCCCATACCTGATTCTTTATGATTGAGTCATACTCCTCAACCATGGCCTCTTGCTACACATCAAGCTGTGCAGCCTCCTCAAAAATAGGAGGTTCGGAGTCTATCAACTCTGTCATCACTGCCATATAGCTAAGTCTATCTGGTGGTATGCTTCGTCTAAAAGATCTCTGTGGAAGACTCACCTGTCTGGAATCTTGAACAGTGGCCCTATACCACTTAGGTCGTGGCCTAGTGTCTGCCTGCTGCGGCTATTGGATATCCTCCTCCTGCTGCTGCTCATCCTCCCCATCAAAGATAGGAGGATCTTGTCCACCTAACTCCCTCTGACTACCAGAACCTGTGCCCTGTGTCTGAACCTGTACCTGTGACTCCTCCAACTTGACTCCTCCCAAGTCCCCAGCTGGCTGCTCCTGTGCTAGTAATTCCATAGATCTTCTCAAGGCTCTGTCCTCATCAAACTGGACATCCCTGCTCACAATGATCCTCTTGCGAGCTGGGATATAAACTCTATAAGCCTTGGAAGTCTCACTATACCCAACTAGAAGCCCCTTCTCTCCAGAAGGATCCAGCTTCTTCCTAGTGTCAGCATGAATGTGACAATAGCATATACCAACGTTGAAAAAGTCGGACTCGGCAAAAAGTCGGCAAGGGTCCCGAAAACAATTTTTCGGAAAAATCGGCGAAAAAATCGGAAAAAGTCGGAAAAAGTCGGCAAACATTAAAAAATACAAAATACATTCATTTTTTTCAGAATTTTAAACATATAAAGCAACAATAACATCAGATAAACACATTGGAACATAAATATGTAAAAAGCACTGATATATATCATCATCATGTAGTCATGTCATATATAAAATGATACATCAAAGTCGATACTGAATCCTGAAAGTCTGAAACACCATAGTTGTCCAATCAAGGACTCAAAACTCAAAAGTAGATAACCAATACAAAATGACATCACATATATAAATGTATCTCAGGAAAACTAGTAGCTATCTATCTAATATCAATGCCCTATTCCCCTTTTACGGGAAAAGGTCATGGGCCGTTTGTCAGGCCTGCCCCTAGCACTAGAAGTAGCAGCAGAAGACCCTGCCCCTGCATCTAACATCGGACGACGAGTGACGGATGGAGGACTAGATGTATCAATCGGTGTAGGCGGTGGTGGCGATGCTAGCACATCACCCTCCGTGGTGGTTCTGACCCCCTCCACCTCCTCCTCCTCCTCCTCCTCCTCCTCCTGCCCTTCCTCTCCCTCTAGCCATGTAAGTTCCTCCTCCATGATAGGAGTCTCAATCTCCACCCTCCAATCAGACAAAATATCAATATTGTCTAAGACGATGGCATCAGCATTTGGTGTTTTATTTATCTGTGCCATCCATAAGCGGAGATTATAATGGACGCAGACCAAATCATTGAGACGTGTGAACTCCATCCTGTAAGAGGAAAATAATTTTTTTGTATGAGTCTAGAGGTTCAAGTTTAAAAAATTAATGAAACATAATTATAATATGTGAAGATGATAGATTCACAAATTATATTAAATGAAATTGATTTGTTGAAAATTTAAAGTCTAAGACTCTAACCTTCTGCGTCTCTTTGCATGTACTTTTTCAAACACACTCCAATTCCGCTCACATCCTGAAGCGGTACATGTTTGGCTCAGAATCTTGATGGCAAATTTCCGTAAATTTGGTGTCCTTACACCATAGGTTCGCCACCAAGTAGCTACAACAAATAAGGAAATAAATAAATCATAATTCAAAATTTCAAATTTCAACTTGCAAATAAAAGTTAAACACTTTAATAACTTACCTGGCATGAAACTGGTCCTGTCACGAATAGCATCAGCAAAGCTAAATACTCCAGCACCATCCTGATACACCTCTAACTCGCGATTGATTGCATTGCGAGTCTCATAATCAGGAACCATCCTCTGAATACAAGTGAAGAGCCCCTCCAACACCTCAGCATCAAAATCAAATTTGCATTTGTAGGAAAATGCAGGGTTGAGGAAGAGTGCTGCTGCATGAATGGGTCTATGAAGCATCCTGGTCCATCGACTATCAATCAACTCCCATAACAACATGTGCCTCTCGTGCCCCGGGGTACCCCTGCCCACATAATAATTCCGGATGGCCTCTTTGGCCCTATCCATGGCCTCATACAAATAGCCCATTGCGGGCTTATCACCATCAACAAGTCTCAAAACCCTTACCAAAGGTTCACTCACCGCGCACACTTCCCCCACTCCTTCCCAAAATGAGTCAGTGTACACCAACTTGGCAATGGTTCTCCCATCCTCTCTCCTGCTGTAAGCACAATCACGCCAATCATCAGAAACAAACATTTGCTTCAACTCAAACTGAAATCGAAGCAAGGACTGAAGAGTAATGAAGGTGGTGGCAAAGCGTGTGATTGCGGGACGCCTCAAGTCCCTGTTTTTGGTGTGCCTCCTCATGAGGCTAAGAACAAAAGTATGGTTATAAATAAACTTGGGGATGCTCTTAGCTTGATCAATCACCACCTTGATAAAGGGAACTTTCCCCATATCCTCCAGCATCAAATCAATACAATGAGCAGCGCATGGAGTCCAAAACAAAGCGGGGTGCCTCTCCATAAGCATCCTGCCAGCAGCCACATAATTAGCTGCATTATCCGTAATAACTTGCACAACATTGTGCACCCCAATGTCCTGTAGGAACCCATCTAACAACTCACATAAGAGCGCTGCATCTTTTACATATGCCGATGCATCGACTGATTTCACAAACAAGGTACCTCTAGGACAATGTACCAAAAAGTTGATAAGGGATCTACCCTTACCATCTGACCAACCATCTGACATGATTGTGCGTCCAATGTTCTCCCATGATTGCTTGAGCTCCTCCAACCTAGTACTGATGTCCTTCTTTTCTGCTTGAAGGATTGGACCCCGCAACTCATCAAAGGTGGCACTTTTATACCCCGAGCCAAATGATGCAATGGCATCACACATCTGCTGCCAAAATGGATTGTTTTTTACGATGCTGAGAGGTATGTGACTCCAGTAAAGACACCTCCCCATCACCCTGTCCACTTCTACCTTGTCATTTTTCTTTATCACTGCCTTGATAGAAGGTTGTGATCCACCTCCTGTTCGTAGACCAAAATAGTGTGAGGCCCCCGGCGTGGTTGTGGAACCCCTCGCACTACCCTCAGTGAAAGTGGTAGATCCTGTTGCCCCCACACTTCTTGCTAGGCCAAAAGCTGCAAGCTCAGCTCTGTTTGCGGCGATCTCATCCTTCTTTTTATTCTTTTCATGGATTGCGTCATGGGCAGATCTCATGATCTCTGGGGTCACTGCAGTACAAACGCCAACATCATGCCCAGGGAGTTTAGCTAGATGGTATTTCAACCTGTTAACCCCTCCTGACATGTGATGCCCACACAATTTGCAACTCAAAGTTTGCCTATTTCCATCATTCTCGGGCTCACCATACTGCCAAAACGGATCCAATGGCTTTGGCATCTTCGAAAATGGAATGGCAGCCTCAAAATGCAAACCTAGGGCACAAAAATACAAAAACAAGAAATTAAACCCCATTTGAAAAAATTGCAACAATTTGGCTTAAAAAATCAGACCTCTAAATTTATATTTTTGGCCATGAAAAAATGATAACAAGAAGGTGGCTAAATATCTAAGAAAGAAAACATGCTATTCCATTCTAAGAATCTAAAACCCCCTTGCATTTTGACTCTTTTTGATATTTATAATTTTATGGACATCGAAATCTTTGGAAAAATGGCAAAAAAAAATAAGAGAATAGAGGAAAGAATATAGGCAAGCAAACATGAAAAAAAATCATAAAACAAATACAAGAAAATGAACCACTACATACCTGTGAGACGAATTGGTTGATTGGCAAAGTTTTGACTCTTGAAATTGAATCCCTTCTCCACAAAAATTCACAATGGTGAGCTTGGATGTTGTTTGGAGTCTTGGATGCCTCCAAACTAGTTGATGGTGCCCTCTTGCCCTTCACACTCCTTCTCCAACAGTCAAACAAAACAAATGACAAAAAAAAAATCACTTTTGACCTTTTAATCCGCGGCCGTGACTGCCTGGGCGACTTTTTACCTCGACTCGCGATTTTTTCCAAAAACTCGGCGATTTTTCGAAAAAGTCGGCACTCGGCGATTTTTTAAAAAATCGCGATTTTTACTCGCCGATTTTTCGGCAAGGGTTTGACCTCGCGATTTTTACGATTTTTCGCCGATTTTTTCAAGCTTGGCATATACTACCAAATATGCGTAAGTGCCTCACATCTGGCCTAGTGCCTGTGAATACCTCCTTAGGTGTCTTCCTCCCAAATGTTGTGTGGGGACACCTGTTCTGGACATATACTGCAGTCTGAAATACCTCCGCCCATAGGAATAGAGGTAATCCCTGATCAAATAACATGGCCTTAGCTGCACTCACCAGTGTCCTGTTCTTCCTCTCCGCCACTCCATTCTGTTGCGGGGTATGAGGGACAGTGTGTTCCTTCCTAATCCCCTCTAATGCACAGTACTCCACAAACTCTCTGTCGGTGTACTCACCACCGTTGTCTGTCCTTAATATCTGGATCTTTCTCCCTGTTTGGTTCTCCATGAGAGTTTTGAACTCTCGAAACCGATCGAAGACCTCTGACTTGGCCTTCAGAAAATAGATCCAGGTTTTCCTGGAATAGTCATCAATGAATGTGACGCAGTAACTGTAACCACTGAATGAATGTACACTCATCGGTTCGCATACATACGAATGCACCAAGTCTAATGCTCCCTCAGACTTGTGCTCACTATGTGGGAAAGGTCTCCTAATGTTCTTCCCTAGCACACATCCCTTATAGTGGTTGTGCTTGTCCTCCTGTACTGAAGGAACTCCAATGACTGCCTGTCTCAGATGCCTCAGTGCACCATGATGTAAGTGTGCCATCCTCTTATGCCATAACTCAACATCACTGTTGTTGCTACTGACCAGAGCCTTTGCAAGCTCAAACTGTAGTCTTTAAACCTTCCCACTCCGAACCCCAATCATCCTGTCCAATCTCTGATCTGACCCATGTGGCCTGATATATACTTTCCTATCCCGGAAAGTCACTAGAAAACCCTCGTCTTCTAGTGTGGAAACTGATATGAGATTCTTCGTCATCCCTGGGACATATAACACATTAGCAAAGCTGATGGGTTTTCCAGACTCCCTCTGAAACGATACAGTGCCAACACCCTACGCCTGATACCGCGCATCATCTCCTAACTCAATATGGAGATTTACTCCACCCTCCTTCAAGCTCTTGAAGAAGGACCTATGTCCTGTCATATGACAAGATGCACCACTGTCCACATACCAGATACTGCTATTGATGGAGCTTGCCATGCAAGCTATCAAACAAAAGTTCTGCTCAAAACTCTTGCTGAAATCATCCACCTCCGCTAAACCTGCCATCTGAGTGTCGTTCTTCTTCTTCTTCTTCTCTGGGCACTGGGAAGCAAAGTGTCCTTGCTTGTGACAGATGAAGCACTTGACTTTTGCCATGTCCAAGTTCTTCTTGCCACCTTTCTTCTTCTTTGCCTTCCCCTTACCTTTGCTCGATAGGGCGAGAGCCTCTTCATCCACGATCTGTGTAGTACCGCTGGATGAAGCTGAACCTTGACCCATGTGGGTCTCTTCCTGTACGAAGTCATCCCACAATCTCTGCCAGTCAGGGAGCTTCTCCCTAGCCACCATGCCTTTAACAAAGATGTCCCATGGCTTAGAAAAGCCATTGAGAGCTATACGAACTAGCTCTTCAACCTCAGTCTTAGAGCCCACTGCTCCAAGCTCATCCCTAATCTGTGTGAGCCTTGTAAAAAAAGGCACCACTCCTTCACCCTTGGCCATCTTGGTACTGCGCAATCTCTCCTGCAGCACCATCTTCCGGTTTTCATTCTTACTCTGGTAGAGACTCCCCAAATCCTTCCACATCTCTAATGCGGTTTTCTTCCCAGATAGATGAGGGACTATGTGGTCCTTCACCCCATCCAAGATGATCAACATTGCCTTGGAGTCTATCTTCTTCCATCTAGCTAAATCTGCCGGATTTGTGGGAGCTACCTTCTGATCATCAATGTGCTCATCAGCATCACTGACATCAAGGATCCTAGTGATCCTCTCTTTCCAAGTAGGAAAGTTATGTGCCCCCTGGAGTCTATCCTCAACTCTCAACTGTACGGCCATAGTGAATAGTACCTGTAAACCCTTGGATAGATATGCAGTGATCTATCCAAGCAACTTGCTGATATCTCTCATTCTGCTCAGAAGAGCTCTGATACCATGTAAATTTTCCTTAAAACCCAGCTAGGACTAAAAGCATGCAAATTTAATTACTTTTAATCACACAAGGGTTTCTTCACTCATAAATTGCAGCGGAAATAAAACATTGAGAGATATACCAATCAAACACACCAATAGAGATAACACAATATTTTTGGGTATAAACCCCCAGACAAAACCCAAGATGGGAAAACCGGTGCAGCAGTCTGAGAATATATTTTATTGAGAAAATATGAAGCTAATACAATATCAGAAAACTAATTTTATGCCCAACTTGGCAAAATCAAACCACTGCAAAAAACTCACAGAAGAACCTGATGGATGGCACGGAACCTAATGCACTGTACGGCCTGTTGTTGTACTGATGTACGGAATCCGTATGGCCTGCTGTACGGATCCGTACGAACTGCTTGTTGTACAGTCTGTACGGCCTCCACAATTTGGTCTACCTCTGTTGTCCCTTTCTCTCCTCTGCGTTTTCTACTAAATCACTTATGCCTGGATGCTTGGTCAATCTTGCTGACTTTCAGCCTCTCCCTCTTCTCTGCAAAAATTCTCTCCTCAAACTTATCTCTCAATCTCTGTCGGATTGAATGTGTGTCCTCTCCACCAATTGATCTTTCTTATATAACTCATTGGCTAAGTGAATGACCTAATCTCACTATAGATCTATGGATGAGATCCTCTAGTGAAATCAATGGCTAAGATTAAATCAGCCATTACTTTAATATTTTTCACTTTTACTTTATTTAAAAAGTATTCCAATAAGTCAATTAAAAATTAGATCACTTTAATTAATTTTCCAAAGTAAACTTAGGAAAAATTAATTAAATACATTTTATTAGCTTCTCCGATTAATGTCTTTTGCATGCAAGGACACATGCATGCAAGAAGACCTTCCTTCGTTGTCACTTTTTAATAGCAAGATGCCCACAAGGGGAAAGAGCATACTTTGATACATAAGCCAAATGTTACTTTCGGTTAATGATTGTAGAAAGAAAAATTTAAAGCTTATAACAGAAGTAAAGCAGCACAAAACCTATGTGTCACTTTCTGATCATCCACCACTAATCGGCAAAGCCTTTGTTGGTGGTGAGAGCATACTTCGTGGCAACAAGGTTTTTGTGTTATTTCTAATCTACGCTTGCGAAAATGAAAAAATGAAATAAAAGCAAAAAATATTAATTAAAGTATACACCCTGCAAATTAAAAGTGTGTGTGTGTTTGTTGTGTTGTTAGAAAAAATTATTCACAAAAAATTTACACAGTGCAAATCCCCCCGGGGGGAATGGGGTGTGGGTGCTGAGTATCCCACTGCTCTCGTTTAATAATTATTACAAAGTATTGCCCAAAAGAAGTGCCTCTTAGTCCATTAACTTTGGATCTAAGGGCTTACAATGTTGGAGATAGAAAGAGTGATGGAAGAGGATCTCCAAAAGCTAAAATTTGTCAAATCTAGCAAGATTTTGGCAAAATTTCCTCCTCTTTCTGTTTAGACCTGCTAAAAACCAGCAAACAAATTTGATCAAAATATGATGGCAAACATAAATAAAAAATAAAAATAAAAATTGAAATTTTGCACTTTGAAAAAAAAATTGGAAAAATTGTCAAGTGTAAGTACAATTTCCTATTCTAGATGTAGTGAGAAATGGACGTTTTTCAAAGTACTTAGATCTAGATATTCAAAACGTGCTGAAAACAAGATAGATCTAAATGATAAACTTTACTAGAATGGATCTACTTCTCAAGCACATAATAGAACAAAAAACAAAAAGGAAAGAGAGAGGTTCTTTGATTGAAAGAGATGGATGAAGCCTTTCCAGCCCAACCTTGATCTTTGATGTTGTTTTTGGAGGCTCCTGTAAACAAAATATTAGCTTTGAAAAAATGTGCCGAAGAGAAGAGAAGCTACAACCGAGTTCAAATCCCTCTTCAAGCTTGTGATCTGCACAACTAAGACAAATTTCTTGCATACAATGAATTCAATCTAGTGTGTTTGAAGAAGAAAAATCGAAAGAGCCTAAATACAACCTAGTATAGTCGGCTACTTCCTAATCATTCAAAAGCAATACACAAGTAAGCAAATTAACAACAGTAAATGCTTACTCTAGGATCTACCAAGCTAGATCTATCAACAAAATAAAACAAGAATTGAAACAATATCACCTCATACAATAGCATGCATCACATTTGCACAACAATGGACCTCCAAAGTCTTCAACTTGCATTAAAATTTCATCAAGATTACAATGGGCAGAGGTTCTATGCATCCATCTAAAGAGAGGAGAAAGACCTTGCTTTTATAGAGTGGAGAGAGGGAGGAGGGGCGCATCCAAGAGGAGGTGCGCATCACTTGAGAGAAAGGAGGGATTGAATCCCATTAACGTAGGGTGAAGTGGAGTGAGAGTTAAGAGGGAGGCGCCACCTCACAAGAGGTGTGCCCCCTCCACATTGGGATCTCCTCCCACCAAGAAAGGGCCGCCACATAACAAGTTAAGCGCCACCTCTCCCTCACGTGAAGTATGAGAGAGGGACATGAGGGAGGGGCGTATCCCAAAACTTATGTTATCGCCACCTCACTTGATTTGTCACTAAAGACATGTGCTTTATTTACCAAATCAAGTCGCCTTTCATATTGGAACAAATGCCAATTCATTTGTCACATGCAAATTGTTTTTTTCAATATATTTTTTTGATATTATGGTGCAATTTGTCACATCTTTAGCATTAAAATGCCATTATGTCGGCCCGATAAGGAAAAATGCTCCGAATGATAATTTAATCATCTGAAACATACGAAGACTGGGTCCCGGGGTAAAGAGGGCGCTCTGAGCGTGAAAGCGAGCATCCCCACGCCAAATTCCGCCTCTAGACTATCATTTTATTACAATTTGAAATCTTCCAATTAAACCATTAAAAAATGACCTAAGTTTACGGAAAAATGTATTTTTGCCGGAATTGACTCAAACTCCTAGGGGACCTGTGCATGTCCATACGACTTATTATTGATGACTAGCATGTAAAAATACATAGACACTTAGGATTTAATGACCTCCCAAGGTTTGACCGCCAAGGAAAATACCCCAACTTTGGAGGTGTGAGTGAAAAACTCAGAAATTATACGCCACTGAAGCGCAATGCATAATTCCCAAGGAAAAAACACTCTAGAGTATCCCCCTGATAGCTAAACGTAAGGTAGGCCAAGCCTTTTACAAAAGTACCATGCTTAGACCAACTTATTACAATTCCCCCACGGGGGTCTGGACATGCAAATTTTACAAAGGGCCAAAAAATTTGGCCTGATGAATTTATGAACTCTGGCAATGAACAAGGTGAGTTGTTCAAGTCTTTTGAGGTTCATAAGGAGTCCACCTAAGTACAACTTAGGTGGTAACAGTTACTATCATTTCCTTTGTTAGGGAGGTTAATGCACTTTCACCATTATTATTTCTAATAGCTGTTGAAGGCCTTAGTAGGGCTTTGAAAGAAGCAAAAAGAACAAATTCTTTAAAGGGTATCAGATTAGAAAGCTCAATGTTCTTGTCTCACTTGTTGTTTGTCGATGATATTCTTTTGTTTTGTGTTAAGACAAGGGATACTATGAAACTCAAAGAGATACTTGACCTTTTGTTTTGTGTTAAGACAAGGGATACTATGAAACTCAAAGAGATACTTGACCTATACTGCACAGCAACGGTGACGATGATTAATATAGGGATGTCTAGGATCTCCTTTTTCAGGGGTTAAAGAAGAGGATATTAGTTATTTTGTAGAGTTGTTTCCCTTTCAACAAATTGAGATGCAAAGTGGTTTGAAGTATCTTGGCTTCTACATCAAGCCAAATGATTATGGTAAAAAAGATTGGGAGTAGCTAATTGCTAAGGTTCGAAAGGTATGGTGTAACCGTTGGTTCTCAAGAGGAGGAAGACTCATATTGGTGAAATCTGTGGTTGAAGCTATTCTAGTGTATTGGATGACATAAACTTTCATTCCAAAAGGGGCTCTAGATAACCTTAGGAGAATAAATTTCAGATTTTTCTGGTCAGAGAGAATGGATAAAAAAGGGGCATTCCTTTGGTTAAATGGCGAAGAATTGCAATTCCAAAGGAGATGGTAGGGTGGGGATTAAAAACATATATAGATATGCACTAGCTCTCTTTGCAAAAAGTGTATGTAGGTTGATTTCAGATAAGGGTCTATGGTGTCAAGTGGTTACTCAAGATTATAGATCCTGCTTCAGTTGAGGACTAGTTAAGTTCTCCATCCAATTCTTTCCATAATAATTCAATTATTTGGAAGGCTACTATAAAAGTTTTTCCTCTTATTGTTAGGTGGCTTGCATGGAAGGTAGGGAATGTAAATAGGATAATACTCAGTTAGGATTCTTGGGTTGGTTGTGGTGAAAACTATACGTTTCCATAAATTCTCATTACTATTCTTAGGGAGAAGAAGCGTTTTAGTCTTTCTCAAGTGGCATATCCTGAACATACAACTATCTGGAAACAAGAATGGAAGGCAGCAGCTCAGATAGGACTTAGGGGGTGATGATACTGAGATGTGGGAGGGGTATGTTACAAGACTCCGAACTAGCCATACTAGAATCAAGGAAAAGATGATGATATAATTTGGTCAAAGGATCCAATTGGAGGTTTCTATACTCCAAAGCTTGGCTAGAAGATTTTAAGTGAAGGAGATATTATTGAAAAGCCAGTTTGGTGGTGGATGAAGATTTGGAAGTATAAATGTCCTTTAAAAGCTCGCATTTATATGTGGCTGGCCCTTAATAATAAGGTGCTTACATGGGACAGTTTGCAAAAAGGTAACAAATGTGGGCCTGGTAGATGCACAATGTGTAAAATAAGCAAAGAATCAATTTCACACCTGCTTATTTCATGTTCACATGCTTCTCCAGTCTGGTAGGAGCTATAACATTCTACAGGTTTTAAAAATGTATAGAGAGGTAATTCTGTTGAAGACTGTTTTAGGATATGAGATGGGAATATAGAATTGAAAAGATTCAAGGCCCTTCCTACAATTGTTGCTTGGGAGATATGGTTATCTAGGAATGCCAGTCTGTTTGAAACTTTGATGATAGGTTCATTCTTCCTTTACAATGTGCTATGCAGAATTTGAACATTCTCAACAGTTTTTCACAGCTCAAAGATGACAAACCTAATAGGCATATTGAGGAGGAGATCATACACAGGTTGGGTGCTTGGATCTACTTTCATGGAGCAGTTCAAGGGGACCCACAGCTTTGTGAATCGGGGAGTTCAGTGCACCTGTCAGACAAGCCTTGGATGAAGTTTAACACAGGCCTGGGAAGGGGGTCCAACAACTTTGCAGAACTTATGGCTTTGAAACTTGCTCTTATTTTAGCATATGAAAAAGGGACACATAGAATTCAAATGTTTGGGGAGTCTTAAGTGGTTATTAATTCGATGGAGGGTACTTTTTTTTTGAGAAATTCCTCTTACACCTATATTTGATGAGATCAGTGCTTTAAAAACGGCATTCCTTTCCATTTCTTTTTAATCACATAACCAAAGAAGGAATGTTCAGGCAGATGGGTTATCAAAAGAAGGCTTACAGTTGGATCCAGGTAGATGGCAGATTTGGGAGGAACTGGATGGACACCCATCTGGATGTTGACATACTCCATTCTATTAGTCTTGCTATATTTTGGGTTTATAGATGACACGCTATGCTTTTGACAGACTTATAAGTATTAAATTTTGTAGAATTTGTGATGACTGGACTGTATATATCTTTTAGTTTGACTTGGATATGTAATGATCTTTTTATAAGATCTGAGTTGGAAATATCCATTTTGTTTGAGGGGATGAAATATAGCAGGTCAATTTAGGAGTCCTTTTGGATGAACTGTATGGACAATGGTTTAAAGAATGTAACTAGATCTTGAGAGAGAATTGTTATTCTCTCTACAGATATCATGTAATTCTCCTTAGCATCTGCAGAACGTAATTTCTATATTTATTAATGAAATTATGATTTTTTCCAGCAAAAAAACAAAAATTATGTATACTGCTGGGAATGGCATTTATAGGTTGCTTTTTACTTCATCTCTTTCAGAACTGGATCATACCTCAACAAACTGTTCCATTTGGTACGGAAATAGTAAAAAATATTTTATAATAAGAACCAAATTTAAACAGCCTGGCAAGGGGACACTGGTTCACTAGTGAGGCTCACAGAATGCTAAGCGGTCCACAGAGATAAAATAAAATGACTTGCCAAGGGGGTATTGACTCACTAGTGAGGTGCGCGGAATGTTAAGAAGTCCACCAAGGTTCCATTATTGCTGTGACCTGCCCCACCCACTGTTAATGTATTTGTAACTTCGGAATGTATTCACTTGTATATTTTATATTGTATTCATATGTCATTATTGTACTTCCAATGGAGAGGTTTATTCCTCTGATCGGGAAAGTTATTATTGTATTAGAAAGGGTTATTAGACTCTCCTAGATAAATTGGCCCTGAGTTAAGTGGTAGTGGGTTATTAGACATAGGAGAAGTCGGCCCAGTTAGGGTTAAAGTCAAGTGAAAGTAAAGTATAAATAGAGAGGGTGCTCCTCTCTATTTGCACATTCACTCACTCACTCATTTGCGCATTAGTGAGAGAGAGGAGGAGTTCGCACAAGTGAAGAAGAGAGAAGCTGCTGTGTAAGTTTTCTGAGTTTACAGCCCTCCCGGTTTCAATGTCAATTTATCATAGTTTAATGCCCAACCCAGTTTTCTGTTGGCTGGAAATTTCACATAAATTTTTCAGACAATTAAAACACTGCTGAAGCTCAACATTTAATGACAGGAAATTAATTTATACATGCACACCATAAAAAATCAGTGAGAGAGAGAGAGAGATGATGATATTATTTCTTCAATTAAATTCAGTACAGAAATTTTCCAGCAAACAAAAAACTTATCTCCACTGAAAAATTGCACCCAGAAGCTGCCTCGAAATTTGTGCAGTCAGCTGCATTGATTTCTGTGTCAAACAGTGCCTCGAAATTCATGCCTGAAGAACAGTATGGACAGCCTGTACCTTCCTCGAAATCCGTGATGTGTTAACCTGCTGCCTCGGGATCTGTGCCACTGTACCCACAGTACTGTCTCGGTTTCTGTACCTGCTGCCTCGGGAATTGTGCTCTGTCAAATACCTCGAAAACTGTGTTGTATTCCTCGGGATTTGTGCCCAGTTTTCTGCCTTGAAAACTGTCAGCAGTTCTCGGGATTTGTGCCCAGAATACCTCCACGAAACTCATGCCAGAATCCATACAGTACAGTCACCTTGGGATCTGTGCTGTACTAAAATCTTGCCGCCTTGGAAACCGTGCTGCTCATTTAATGCTCTTCAACCTGCATCGATTTCTGTGCCTCCTGAAAACCTCCTCAAATGGCTGCCTCGATTTATGTGCTGCCTCTCTCCTCTCTTCTTCACTCTCTTCAGCAAAAGTGAGCTCTATGCCTTCCCTTGCCCTTTTTGACAAAACCCTAGGGTGAGTGAGGGCCCATCTAATCCAATGGCTGAGATTAGATTAGATGAAAGGTTGAGATTAAATGCTCTCTTTTAATTTTCCTTAAAAATTAAATTCACTCACTTAAATTTATCAAAAGGTGACTTTAATCTCTAAAGTCACTTTAAATGCTCATCTCAAGTCATTTAATGCTAGGGTCACTTTATTTGCCCTTTTAAGTGACTTAGGCAAAAAGTCACTAGGGAAACACATTCTTAGGTACAAAAATCAACACTCCCTCTTACCGAGGAAGGTGTTCTACACCACTCCCAACTTGTCTCTGAAGAAGACAAACTTGCCCCTCCCCAAAGATTTCGTCAAAATATCTGCAACCTGCTCATCAGTGGAAATGTACTGTAACTCCACAGCTCCTCTCTGAACATAATCTCGGATGAAGTGGTATCTGATCTCTATGTGCTTAGACCTATCATGGAAAACTGGATTCTCAGAGAGCTGAATGCAACTCTGATTGTCACAGTAAATCACCGTAGGTCTCAGCTCTTGATCAAACAAATCAACCAACTGACGAAGCCACAGTGCCTCGCAAGTAGCCTGGCTGGCTGCCATATACTCAGCCTCAGCAGAACTCAAAGCAACGGACTTTTGCTTCCGACTGAACCACAACACTGCTGCCGAGCCCAAACTGAAACAACACCCGGAAGTGCTCTTCTGATCCCTCACACTGCCTGCCCAGTCTGAATCTGTGAAACCAACCAAGCTGACTCCACCCGAACCCCTGTAGTCCAAACCATAGTCCACTGTCCCTGCAAGGTATCTCAACACATGTTTCGCGGCTGTCCAGTGCACACTCCTAGTCTCCACCATGAACTGACTAAGAGTGTTCACCGCAAAACATAGGTCTGGCCTGGTGTTGACCAGATACATCAATGAACCAATGAGTTGACGGTATAGTGTAGGATCCACCAACTTACCCTCAGAAGCATGAAGCTGCTTCCAGTTGGTGATCATAGGTGTGGACATCGACCTGCAATCCTCCATCCAAAATCTCCTCAGAATACTACTGCATACTTTCCCTGTCCCAGGAAAATATGACCAAGCTCCTGCCAAACCTCCATCCCCAGATAATAGTGCATCAACCCAATGTCTCTCATCTCGTACTCTGTAGCAAGGTCTCTCTTGCAATGTGCAATGAGACGCTCCTCCCCAGTGATAAACAGCTCATCAACATATAACAAAAGAATGAGAGTATCTCCACCAACTACAATGTAGTAAAGGTTGGGATCAGCCTCACTCTTCTAAAAACCCATCGATGTCAAATACGCATCAATCCTGGAGTACCAAGCTCTAGGAGCTTGCTTCAGTCCATACAAGGCTTTCCTCAGCCTGCACACATGAGAATCTCTCCCATGAATCTCAAAACCCTGTGGCTGCTCTAAGTAAACCTCCTCCTGCAGAAGACCATTAAGAAATGCGGTCTTCACATCCATCTGGTGGATCTTCCAACCCATCTCTACTGTTATAGAAATCACTGCTCTAATGGAAGAATAAAGAGCAACCGACGCAAAGGTCTCATCATAATCAACTCCCTCTATCTGTGAAAACCCTCGTGCCACAAAACGAGCCTTGTACTTCTCCACACTGCCATCTGCTGCATGCTTCACCTTGTAGATCCACTTGGAAGTCACAACAAACTTCCCCTCTGGTCTCGGTACTATCTCCCATGCATCATTCTTCATGATGGAATGGTACTCTTCCATCATGGCATCTCTCCAAACCTGATGCTGAGAGGCCTCCTCAAATGTGGAAGGCTCTGAATCACGAAGACTCGCAACTAGAGCCATGCCCAATCTATCCGGCATCACAACTGTCCTGACCTCCTCCTGGGGCCTACCAAATGCCTCTGCTTCCTCCAAGGTATCACAAAGCCATTTAGGATTCCTCTTCCTTGAAGGTTCCTCCCAAACTGGTCTCTCCTCATCGGAAGAACTACCAGAAGCAGATGGTCCAGCAACCTGTGGACCAATAGCCCGTGATCTAGTCACTGATGAACCTGTAACCTGAGAACCAGAACCTGTCCCTGGAGTACCTGCTGGCTGAACCACTGAACCTGTAGAACCTATGCCTATAACCTGTGACCCAGTCACTCCGGAAACCTGTGGACCTGTGATCTGTACTGAAGATGCATGTGTCACCTAAGGTGTGGAAGCCGATGGCTCCCCATGCTCCAACTCTCTAGATTTCATGAAGGCTCTCTCCTCCTCAAATCTCACTTCCCGCCTCACAACAACCTTCTTCTGGCCAGGAAGATAAATGCAGTAAGCCTTCGAAGTCTCATCATAACCCACAAAAATGCCTCTCTCTGCAGTGGGATCAAACTTTGTCCTCTTCTCAGAAGGGACATGAGAGTAAGTCAAGCAACCAAATATGTGAAAATGGCCAACCTTAGGCTTCTTGCCTGTGAACATCTCCTCAGGAGTCTTCCTCCCCAAGGCACGGTGGGGACTCCTGTTCTGCAGGTAAACTGCAGTACTGCAAGCCTCTGCCCAAAGAAAGAAAGAAAGAAAGACTCTGATCATGAAGCATAGCTCTCGCTGCTCCCAAAATAGCCATGTTCTTCCTTCCCACTACTCCATTCTGCTCAAGAGTGTAAGGAACTGTCAACTGTCTCTGTATGCCCTCCTGTCTGCAAAACTCATCGAACTCATTGGAGGTATACTCACCCCCATTGTCCGATCTCATGACCTGAATCCTCCTCCCTGTCTGATTCTCCACAAGAGCTTTGAACTCTTGGAAGATCCTCAATACTTAGGGTGACTTCTTGCTCCTCAAGAAGTAGATCTAGGTCTTCCTGGAGTAGTCATCGATGAAAGAGATATAATACTCAAATCCAGTCAAAGAAACTGATGACATAGGACCACATATATCTGTATGGATCAAATCAAGTACTCCTGTTGATCTGCTGTCACTGCTCGAAAAAGCAGTCTTGGTGTACTTTCCCAAAGCACACCCCCTGCAAACATCACTCTGCTCTGTGATGAACTCTGGTAAACCTGTAACCATACTCCTCAACAATCTCAAAGCTGGGTGATGCAAGTGGGCCATCCTCTGATGCCATAGCTCACAAAGCTCACTGCTGTTGTTGTGTGCCAAAGCGTGATACGGCTGAAATAAGAGCTTGTATAGCTTTCCACATCTAACCCCAATGTCCATGGAGGTAGATAGTCCTGTAGTCTTGGGGAACACCTGCACTCGTCCATCCAAGAAACAAACCCCAAGACCCCTGTCCTCAATGGCGGAAACTAATACCAAGTTCTTTTTCAGCCTAGGGTCAAACAACACATCCCTCAGAATCATGGGACTCATAGACTCCCTCTAAAAGGTAATGGTCCCACGACCAACTGCTCTGACAATGGTGTCATCTCCTAGTACAACCTCCACATCTATACCTGTCTGTGAAAGCTCAGAGAACATCTCTTGAGCACCTATCATGTGACTCGAAGCTCCGCTGTCAATATACCAAGTGCTAGTGGTGGATGCACCCATCTAATAGCCAGTCAACAAAGAATACTCCATCTCCATATCCAAATCAGTGCCGGTAACTATAGAGGCCCTCTCTCTCTCAACATGTCCAGCACACAGAGAAAACTCTCTCTGAAATCTCTCTCCAAAGTCATCAACTTCCGCTGAGGCTGCAGTCTGTTGATTCTTCTTCTTCTTTGGACACTGTGAGGCATAGTGCCCAAATGTCTGACAACCATAGCACTTGATTTTACTCAAGTCTTTCTTCTGTCCACCCTGTTGCTGCTTGGCCTCACCCTGCTTGGGGCTCTTCTTCTTCTTCTTGCCCTTTGCTGTCAAAGCCACATTCTCCTCATCCTCCCTACCCTGTGAAGAGCTGCCCTGTACAAGACCTCTCCTGGTCTCCTCCTGTACAAAATCATCCCACAGTCTATCCTAAGAAGGTAAGTTCTCCCTACCCACTATGGCCTGCACAAAAGCACCCCAAGGCTTGGAAGCTCCATTCACTGCTGTCCGCACAAGCTCAAAGTCAGAAACTACCTCCCCAACTGCTGCTATCTCATCTCTAACCTGAGATATCCTGGTAAGGTAAGATGTCACTCCCTCTCCACCATTCAACTTTATACCCTTAAGCTTCTCTCTTAGAACCATCTTACGGTTCTCATTGGTGCTCTGGTATAAACTAGTCAAGGCTGCCCACATTTTAAATGCACGGTCCTTACCTGAAATGTGGGGAATGATGTGGTCTTTAAATGCATCTAAGATAATTCTTCTAGTCTTACAGTCTTTCTTGTTGAAGGCTAACAATGCAGCTGCATCTGTATCAGCGGGAATCTGAATAGGGTGAGATGTAGTATTGTTTACCACTTCATCCCATAACTCATTCTCTTCCAAAATCGGCATTATCCTAGCTTTCCATGGAACAAAATTCCCTGTCCCATCTAGTCTATCCTCCAACCTAAGTCCTGTAGCCATCTCTCTGTCAACCCAACAAGGTGCTCCTCACTGACAAAAGAAAAATACTGAAATCTGGAAATTTCTGTGTCTGCAATTTATTAAGTTTTCTGCCAACCTCGCTCTGATACCATGTAAGTTTTCTGAGTTTACAGCCCTCCCGGTTTCAATGTCAATTTATCATAGTTTAATGCCCAACCCAGTTTTCTGTTGGCTGGAAATTTCACAATAAATTTTTCAGACAATTAAAACACTGTTGAAGCTCAATATTTAATGACAAAAAATTAATTTAAACATGCACACCATAAAAAATCAAACTCAGAAATTTTTGGCCAATAGCCATAGAAAAACCCCCACGGGGAAAACCAGTCAAAGAGAGAGATGATGATATTATTTCTTCAATTAAATTCAATACAGAAATTTTCCAGCAAACAATACACTTATCTCCACTGAAAAATTGCACCCAGAAGCTGCCTCGAAATTTGTGCAGTCAGCTGCATTGATTTCTATGTCAAACAATGCCTCGAAATTCATGCATGAAGAACAGTACGGACAGACTATACCTTCCTCGAAATCCGTGCTGTGTTAACTTGCTACCTCAGGATCTGTGCCATTGTACCCACAGTATTGTCTCAGTTTCTGTACCTGCTGCCTCGAGAAATGTGCTCTATCAAATACCTCGAAAACTGTGTTGTATTCCTCGAGATTTGTGCCCAGTTTTCTGCCTCGAAAATTGTGCCAATAGTTCTCGGGATTTGTGCCCAAAATACCTCCTTGAAACTCGTGCCAAAATACGTACAGTGTGGTCACCTTGGGATCTGTGTTGTACTAAAATCTTGCTACCTTGGAAACCGTGATGCTCATTTAATGCTCTTCAACATGCATCGATTTATGTGCCTGCTGAAAACTTCCTCAAATGGCTGCCTCGATTTCTGTGTTGCCTCTCTCTTCTTCACTCTCTTCAGCAAAAGTGAGCTCTATGCCTTCCCTTGCTCTTTTTGACAAAACCCTAGGGTGAGTGAGGGCCCATCTAATCCAATGGCTTAGATTAGATTAGATGAGAGGTTGAGATTAAATGCTCTCTTTTAATTTTACATAAAAATTAAATTCACTCACTTAAATTTATCAAAAGGTGACTTTATTCTCTAAAGTCACTTTAAATGCTCATCTCAAGTCATTTAATGCAAGGGTCACTTTATTTCCCCTTTTAAGTGACTTAGGCAAAAAGTCACTAGGGGAACACATTCCTAGGTACAAAAATCAACATGCTAGAGACCATTTCTATCTTTTGAGGTTTTGTATTGTTGCTCATTCTATCTCTGAGGAAGTTGCGGGGTTTTCTCCTTTATGGTTTCCCCGATGAAACTCATTGTGTCTCTTGTCTCTTGTATTTGATTTGTTGTGCATGTTATTCTCTCAGATAAGATCCTAGATCATATTGAATTAAATAGTGAAAATCTAACATGGTATCAGAGCTAACCTAAGAAGAAGACACTGTGAAGCTGCAGAAACTAGGGCTTCTTAATTTTTGGGTTTCTCTCCACAGATCATCAGCAAAAAGACGCTAGGCTAACTCACCTAAGGAAGACGCATCTTTCTGTCGAAACAGAAATTGATTCTGAGCATTTTCAATTTTGGGCCTATCACTACTGCGGGAAATTAGGGATTTTCACAGAAGTGGAATTTTGGAGTGCTCTCAGCACAGGATTGTTCTCCTCATCAAAATTGAAATTTTGACACCAAGATCGAAGTTTTTGGTTGGGTAGAACCCCGGGATAAGTCAAACCCTAATTTGACTTTGGACTAGAAAAACGAGAAAACCAGAAAGGACCAGAAACTGCAGATCCGAAATTCGCAAGTCACTTTTGAGGGGTCAATTTTTGGAATTTTCAAAATCAAAGTGTACCAACTTACTCGCCTCAACAAGGCGCATCTTTCTATCCAGACAGAAGTTTGAAATTCCAAGTTTGAATTTTTAGGGTTTCTCTATCAAACCCTAGCCAGCTCCAGATCCAGTTTGAGCAATCAAGTGGTAAGACCTAAAAGCTTTTCTATTTCCATTTGAGTTTCTCATTAAAGATGTCTCACCACACCAAGCTTGAGGATAAGCTTGAAGGGGCTGATAACTTCCGAGCATGGAAGTATAGGATTGGGTTAGTCCTAGAAGAGAATGAATTGGACACCTACATAAATGAAGAGGTTCCAGTTCCAGAAGGAGATGAGGCTAAGGCCTTACATAAGAAGAACTTGGTCAAAGCCAAGAGGATTATTGCAGATTCTATCAAGGACCATCTCATACCACATGTGTCATCTCTAAAGACACCCAAGGAGATGTTTGATTCCTTGACAAAGCTATTTGAAGGAAAGAATATAAATCGGAAGATGACATTGCGGAACCAATTGAAGAATGTGAAGATTCAAAATGCAGAAGCCATCCAGTCTTACTTCACAAAGGTTTCTCAAATCAAGGAACAACTTGAAGTCGTGGAAGAAAATATAGAGAATGGAGAAATAGTGATGACCACCTTGAATGGTCTCCCTGGGTCATGGGATTCCTTCATTCAAGGAATATGTGCTAGGAAGAAGCTCGTCACATTCAGTAGGCTGTGGGAGGAATGCTCACAAGAAGAAGCTCGACTCGTAGCTCAAGAAGAGAAGATGGGTAATGAAGACCAAGCTCTCACAGCACACACCAGGAAGAACAACAACAAGAGGGAGCATCCTCATCACAAGAAGGGTAAACACCACCACCAGAATCAGAGGGAGAACCTTGGAGGATCCAAGAGATATCTTTCTCACATTTGATGTTATACTTGTGATGAGAAGGGACACTATTCCAAAGATTGTCCCGGGAACAAAAGCAGCTCCCACAAGAAGAAGAACAACAATAAAAGACATCATGCTCACGCTGCAAAGGATGATGAACCTCCAAGGAAGAGAACCAGAGAAGACAGTGAAGATTCTTCAAGTGATGAAGAATATGTATTGTAATGAAGGTAACCAGCTACAAGGGTTTATTTAGAAGGTTCCACCTCATAAGGTGAAGCTAGAGATGACTTTCAGTATTACATGAAAGGAGTAGAAGAAGCTATTGCAGAGTTGGACTCCGGAAAACAAATAAAGATCAATAATCTATGGAAGAACCTCTCATCCATTTTCAGCATTGGTTAAGGTGCACACTATCAAAGACTCCAGTAGTTCTTGCAAGGAAGCAAAGATTGAGAGGGAGTCCACCCAACAAACAAACAAAGATAAGTATTTGAATTGTTATTTCTTGTATATATGATTACTTAAATGATGTTGTTCAGTCATGTACATACTTATGTTCCTAGATTTAGGACCTATATTATGCATGTTAGAAAAGTTGCATTAATGAACAAGATACTACTAATATGCAAGTAATGGGTAAGTGGCCTATGGTACTGTACAACACTCCATTGCTACTTATCTAGATTGAAACCTATTTGCTGACATGTTGGGAGTAGTGCACACTCTTAACAATGTTCTGGTAGAGATGGAAGGCATCTAGAAAGTTACGGAATATGGATAAATGTTGTATTGAAGCATTGGCTAAGATAATTGCATGACTGTATGACCTATGTCTTTATGCGTAAGAATTTGTTCTGAAAACTATGAGATGTTTCTAATCATGTAATTGAACTTGACTTGTAGGAAAGATCGTATACCATCACCTACAAGAGAGACTTGTTTCGAAAAACAAGCGGCAAAGATTCATCATACATCATAAAACTACCTATTCAAGATATTGAAGGACCTAAAGTTCCCAGGATCAGAAACACAGTAATGCAAAAAGCGATTCCAGAAGAATATGAAGAAACGCGATATGGAAGACCCACAGGAACCTGTAGATCCAACACATGAGAAGAATTCTCACAAGAGGAAACCAGCATGGGTACAAGAAGCAACTCAAGATGCAGAGAGATATGGTGCTCCAGAAGGAATGCATAGAGAAAGCAAGAGACCAAGACCATTCTCCAGTTATGTAGCCCTGTTGTGCGACATCATTGACAAAGAACCTTCCAACTATGAGGAAGTGGTTGAGAAGAAAGAATGGAAGGATGCCATGATCAAGGAGTACCAGTCGATCATGAAGAATGATGTCTGGGATGTGGTCCCGAGACCAGTAGGGAAGTCTGTTGTGACCTCCAAATGGATCTACAAGATCAACCATGCTGCAGATGGCAGCATAGAGAAACACAAGGCGAGATTTGTGGCACGTGGCTTCTCCCAGAAGGAAGGAATAGACTATGAGGAGACATTTGCACCTGTAGCCAGATACACTTCCATCAGATCAGTACTTGCTCTGGCTGCAGTGATGAAGTGGAAAGTACACCAAATGGATGTCAAGACAGCGTTCTTGAATGGTTTAGTAAAGGAGGAAGTGTATGTGGAGCAGCCATTCGGATTTGAGACACATGACAGGGAGACTCATGTGTGCAAATTGAAGAAAGCCTTGTATGGATTGAAACAAGCACCCAGGACGTGGTACGGCAGGATTGATAGCTTCCTGACTAGTTTGGACTTTACCAAGAGTAAAGCGAATTCCAACCTTTACTACAAGGTTGAGGAAGGGAACCCAATGATACTCCTACTGTATGTAGATGACCTGTTTGTGACAGGTGAGGATGGGTTGATTGCTGACACGAAGAGGAAGCTTGCTGCCGAGTTCGAGATGAAGGACTTGGGTATGATGCACTACTTTCTAGGCATGGAGGTGTGGTAGAGTGCAGATGGAATCTTCCTTGGACAAGGGAAGTATTCAGTAGAGATTCTGAAGAGGTTCGGGATGATGGACTGCAAGGCTATGGCCACACCTATGGCATCGAACCTGAAGCTATTGAGTGATGCTTCATCAGAGTTGGTTGATGCCACAATGTATCGTCAGATGATTGGGTCCTTGATGTACCTAACGAATACAAGACCAGATATTTGCTTTGCTGTGAACACATTGAGCCAGTTCCTAACGGATCCAAGACATGTTCACTTGATTGTTGCAAAGCATATTCCGAGGTACCTGAAGGGTACGGTGGATTATGGGCTCAAGTATGATGCGAATCAGAAGATTAACCTCGAGGGTTATGTTGATTCAAATTGGGCAGGAAGTGCCACTGATAGGAAGAGCACTTCGGGGTGCTGCTTCAGTATGGGATCAGGTGTGATCTCTTGGTTTAGCAGGAAGCAATCCTGCGTAGCACTGAGTACAGCCGAAGCAGAGTATGTCGCAGCTTGTTCAGCTAGTTGTGCGGCAGTATGGCTGAGGAAGCTACTGTCTGATTTATTTGATCTCCAGTTGGATGCTACTTGTATATATTGCGACACCATAGTTGTGTGAAGTTGTCTGAGAACCCGGTGTTCCATGACAAGTCGAAGCACATCGAGATCAAGTATCACTATATCAAGGATATGGTGCAGAGAGGAGCAGTGAAGCTCCAGTATGTTGTGACAGACGAGCAGATAGCCAATGTGTTGACCAAGCCGCTAGCGAGAGTGAAGTTCGAGTACTTCAGAGAGAAGCTTGGTGTACTTCAGATCAAGATTCCTTCCAAGGAGAAGTGATAAGTCCGAAAGACGCAGATGCACATGGGCCATTCTCGCATAGTGGTAGGAAAGTCCTCCTGTGTTGGTAGATGTAAGGGCCGAGCCATTCTCACATAGTGGTAGGAAAGTCCTCCTATGGTGTAGATGTAAGGGTTGAGCCATTCTCACATGGTGGTAGGAAAGTCCTCCCATGGTGTAGATGTAAGGGTTGGGCCAATCCGACATGGTGGTAGGAAAATCCTCCCATGGCCGTTGACATAAGTGCCAGAGCCTTTCCCGAATGGTGGTAGGAAAGTCCTCCCATGTCAGTTGATGTAAGTGTTGTGTCTCACATGTTAGTAGGAAAGTCCTCGCATGTTGGTAGACTGGGTCTCGTATGGTGGTAGGAAAGTCCTCCCATACTGGAGACATTGTGATGTGCATCTGGGCTATGCTCTGTGTGACGATGAGATGATCTGAAGATGATGAGGTGACAGTAGGGTACACAGGTTTTGCAATGGCATATAATCAGTCCTGGGATGCTCCTTCAGGTTTTGCAGTGGCATATAATCAGTCCTGGGAGATCTTGCAGGTTTTACAGTGGCATATAATTAGTCCCGGGATCCTTCAGGTTTTGCAGAGGCATATAATCAGTCCTGGGAGATCTTGCAGGTTTTGCAGTGGCATATAATAAGTCCTAAGATGTACCTACTTGATGGCTTGCTCGCAGAGATGATGAAGACCTACATGGAGGCTAGGCCTACATCCAACATGAAAAAGGGTTGGCTCTGTAGAACTTCCTATGACGAGTAGATTGGAGACTGATGGTCGAGATAGCAGCAGCAGTGACGATGATGATCCAGCTTTGATGATGATCCAGCGACGAAGACTTGTGCTGATGAACTGTGTCAAGAGAATACCTTCCTAATTAAGAGGGAGTGTTAATGTATTTGTAACTTCGGAATGTATTCACTTGTATATTTTATATTGTATTCATATGTTATTATTGTACTTCCAACGGAGAGGTTTATTCCTCCGATCGGGAAAGTTATTATTGTATTTGAAAGGGTTATTAGACTCTCCTAGAGAAGTCGGCCCTGAGTTAAGTGGTAGTGGGTTATTAGACTCTCCTAGGAGAAGTTGGTCCAGTTAAGGTTAAATTCAAGTGAAAGTAAAGTATAAATAGAGAGGGTGCTCCTCTCTATTTGCACATTCACTCACTCACTCATTTGCGCATTAGTGAGAGAGAGGAGGAGTTCACACAAGTGAAGAAGAGAGAAGCTGTTGGATTCCATTTCTATCTTTTGGGGTTTTGTATTATTGCTCATTCTATCTCTGAGGAAGTTGCGGGGTTTTCTCCTTTATGGTTTCCCCGATGAAACTCTTTGTGTCTCTTGTCTCTTGTATTTGATTTGCTGTGCATGTTATTCTCTTAGATAAGATCCTAGATCATATTGAATTAAATAGTGAAAATCTAACACCCACAAGGCATGAGTTTCAAAGCAATAGCTGCTGCTCAGACCCGACACCTAAGCCATAGGAAGTCCACTCTTTGAGATGCAGCCCCTCAGGATATGTTTCTTCAAGCACTTCCAAAAAAAGACCTGAACTCTGTTTCTAAAGCATGGTAATCACTTGTACCTTTCTATCATAGTAAACTAGTAACTTATCCCAATTTGTTACTATCATTTCCTTTGTTAGGGAGGTTAATGCACTCCAGACAGAAATCTTTTGCCATTTATTAGGGCATCTCTGTCACAAGGGATAATTACAATTATACCGTGTTTAAACAAGCAGAGATTTTTTTCAAAAAGATGCAATTTAATTCATAGGTAATTCTAATAAGTTATAGAGCTATTTAGTATTTTACTGCATCTTTAATGCCAACAGAGTATTAAGCTGTTCTATTCACACTGTAGTATGCGTCACCTAGTGGGAATGAATTACAAAAAGGATGAAACCAGGTGCAGCCCCAGGTGATTTTGACAGAATAGTAAACCTCTTAGACCGCGCACCTAGCCCTATATGCAACTGGGCGTATTTTTGGGTGATTCTTGAAGAACTCCAAAATACATTAAAATAAAACTGCAACTTTGACATATATTACAACCATTTTATAATCCTAGCCTGTAGTGAGCACATATCAGACTGCACAATGAGCCTAGTTGAACAGTAAAGTTACTTGTTTAGCTGACTAAAATGTCTTTCATTTGCAGAACCTTAAGGCCTATTTCGTTTTTGTTATAAAGGTGGGGGGCATTTTCAAATGCGAGTAACCAAAAGAAAGAACCAAGGCCGCGTGCACACTGAAATTCAAATAACCAACACTAGGTGTCTGGATAGCTATTAAGTTAAAAACCCTGGACCGTACCTGTTGCACTAGACTGTTAATCTCGTTGGGATTCATGAGCTCACAAAACTCAAGATCGACCACGATATTCTGTCCACGTTGCATGGCGTTTCTGAGCTTTTCCCTGGTGTGTTCCCGCTCTTGGTTCCTCTCGGCCATCCTCTCCCTCCTGGTATCCAATTTGGCCTGGACAAGGCTTGATCTCTCCTCCTCTGGAAGCGCGGCCAATTTATCGGCCCACTCCTGCCTCTTCCTCTCCATGTGCTCTTGCTTACTCTGTTTGGCGATGGCCCTCCGGTGAGCCTTTTTCGCTTCGTATCTCTGCAGTTTCATCAGCTTCTTCTTCGCGCTTTTCGACATACGAGAAGGGCCACTTCCATCCTCCTCCTCCACCACCAGACCACCTCCTTGCTCTTCTTCTTCTGGTGGCATTGAAGAACCATCCTCACCGTCATGCGAAGGCTCCTCTGGGTCATCGTTTTCCTCCTCCACCACCAGACCACCTCCTTGCTCTTCTTCTCGTGGCATTGAAGAACCATCCGCACCGTCATGCGAAGGCTCCTCTGGGTCATCGTTTTCACGGTTTTCTTCCATGGAAATTGAGTTTAGTTTGGATTTACGAATTCGAACAGTTGTATGGAGCTGAGTCTGCCCGCCTACACACAGTCCCAAAAACCAATCTTAAGAAAGAATAACACAAAAGAGACCTAATTTTTCGCTTCACATATCTTACTCCACATACCACTTGTAGCTCCACACTCCATTTCTGTGAAAGTTGACGTCTAAGTTTTTATAGGAGCAACAAACATTAAATTTATGACTTTCATATTTCTTTTCGTTATGGCTGTTTGTTTGTTTTTTTCATTTTTTTTATATTATGGATTTAATTTTTTTTCATTTTTATATTATGGATTTAATTTTTTTTCCAACACTATGTTATATTATACATATTATTATTGTAGCTTAGGTGGTTAGGAGGAATGGTTGTTGCATTTTTTCGGTTATTTCTCTTCTCAATGTAAGTAGAAACAATAATATGAGTTATTTATATTCCGAAAGATAATGATATGTGTTGAGGTCACGAAGTAGAAGTAATGGATTGAGATGAGTATATTGTATGTAATAGTTGTAACAAATATAGCTTCTGGAGTGATTCCTTTCATAATGAATACTTCACTTTTTCATATTCTTCATATGGAAGTGCATGCCTTTTTAAGGGTTAAGCAACTTTTACCATATGGAAGCATGGTTTATTGTGTGAATCTATTATATTATTTGTAAGTAAATTTTTATATTTTGTCTTTAGGTCTATTAATCCATCTATCTAGAAATTGTTTTTCCATATTCTTCATTCGGAAGTGCTTGCACCTTCTATGAGTTAATCAACTTCCATTTTATGTACCTAGGGAGGATAATATGGGGTACCTAAGGAGGTACCCAAAAGGATAATGCTATGTATTGAAGTCGTCTTTATCAAATAAGGCTCATGTAGTGTGAAAAACAATGAGTGTAATAAGGCTTACTAGAAGGTTTTGCCTACTATAAAATTTATTTTCTATAAAGTATCTAGAAGGTTCCATCTACTATAAAGTTCATTCTCTAAAAGGTGTCTAGGGGGTGGATGGAAACTATAAAGAAGAATAAGCAGTGGAATGAGATGTCTTCTGAATAATTGATTAGTTATGGTGTAGCAAGCATGGCTTATGGAGTGATTCTTTCAATAAGGAATAGGTAATAGTGCCCCCTACCTTAAGGGTTGTTTCCATATTCTTGTGTTCATTCTCTTGTGGATGTATCTGTGTTTATTCTAAAGTTTAAGGGTTCTATATCATTATTGTGATCCAATCGCTTTTTCTAGAGGCGAAGGGGGGGAGAATGGAATTTGGAATAATTATTATATCTATATATGTAATTTGAAGAAATCAATTGCATATCTGAGTTCCTCTCAAAAAAACATTTGATTACAAAAAAAAAATGTCCAAATCAGAGTAGGAAGTGGAGTTATGGCTGATTTAAAATCAGTTGTTTAAGGGTTTTTTCGGTGATGATCGTGTGGATTGCAATTCAATTATCTTTTGATAGAATGCTCATATTTCTATCAAACCAAATCCAATAGATGTAGATTGACCATGGTATTTCATAATTGTGGTCATTGATATATATTCTAAGCAATATTGAGGGATTTATGATCATTAAATTTGTTGTCCCAAAAGTAAATGATTTTCTTCAAAACCATATTTCTAATTTTGGGGCAAGAGGCATTTTACAAGAAAAATGGACGACCCTGGTATTGAAAAATACATCAAAGGGACAAAGTCCTTGTTTCCACAAAGGTGGAGAGATGAGTTATTCGTGAATTTAAGAGAAGATGTTGTGATATGGTGGATGTTGCTTAATCCTTGCAAAATATAGGCACTTACAGATGAAGAATGTGAAAAAGTACTTTTAGATAGGTGGGATAATGTTGTGAAAAAAGATAGTGAGATCCATAAGGGTTTATTCTCATGTGACAAATTCCTATTGCATGTTTCGATAAGAGAAGGTTGTTGTTTATATAAACCTTAGCAGTGAGCATAATTTCATAAATGTTAATGTGGCTAAAAGTTCAAAGTTCCCGCAAAGCACATAGGTTGAGGGTAAAAATGTTTTACCATGGATAAATATGCGTTGCATTCATATTTTTATGCTAAAGATATGAATAATATGGATATTGTTTTGGGATACCCTTGGATGGACTCTATTGGTACAATTAATATTAAAGTGCAAAATAAGTTATTGAAACTTTGGTACAAGAAAAAGAAAGTTACATTACAAAATATTTCTCTCGGTAAACAAGAAGGGGCCAAGGGAGCACATGTACCTACTAAGAAACCAATGGAAGTACATATAGACACATCAAATAAAGAGTCCAAGGTTGAATCAGAAGAAGGGTCTACATAATCACTTGAAGGAATGCATAAGAAGGAAGAAGAAACTAGGGAGCTACATTACTCCAAGGAACGATATGTTCA
Organism: Larix kaempferi; assembly: GCA_027924585.1. NCBI lineage: Eukaryota > Viridiplantae > Streptophyta > Pinopsida > Pinales > Pinaceae > Larix > Larix kaempferi. The sequence continues at coordinate 4,910,610 of BSBM01000272.1, read as the reverse complement.
AGAGTCAAAGAAAGAAGAACCAATAACTAAGGTTGTTATATATCACCGCCCACATCACCGTGTGAAACAAAATTCGTGAAGACAAGGTTGGAACCATCACCAACAAACATGGAACTATAAATACAACCGGTATGGAGGCACATGGAGAGCTAAACGTAATGCTTGGAAATATAAAGTAGCACAATAACAACATGGAACCATAGGAACAACCAAAATCAAGCTCGAGGTGGCAAGGAAATAGTTGAACCCCATGTGCACATTTCACCAGGATGGATGGATGCTCATGCTTGGTACCAGTTGATTATATTACATGGCTTCCTCACATGTTTCAAAGACAAAACGTAAGAAGGGGGATGGAATGTAATGTACCTAGGGAGGATAATATAGGGTACATAGAGAGGTACCCAAGAGGATAACGCTATATATTGAGACCATCTCTATTAAATAAGGCCCATGTAATGTGAAAAGTAATAATTGTAATAAGGATTACTAGAAGCTTCCACCTACTAGAACATTCCTTCTCTAGGAAGTACCTAGAAAGTTCCACCTACTAAAAAATTACTCCTATGGAAAGTACCTAGGTGGTTAGATAGAAACTAAATAAAGAAGTAGAAGCAATGTAATGAGATGTGTTGTGAAGTATTGATGTAATTTTGTAGCAAGAAAGGCTCGTGTATTTTTATTTTTTAACAAAAATGGTTACTTTTAAATTTATCAAAAAAAAGGCCTTAGCTGAACCAGAAGGCCTGAAGTTACAAACTAGCTGTCACAGTGAGCCCTGTAGTAAATATAGTTCTGAAATGTACATGAAGAAGAGTCCAAAATAGTTTCATACAAACTTGATTCAACTGCTACTGTAAACCTTATAGCAAATTTTGTGCCTGTCATTCTGAAACACTCCACTAGTGATTTTCTTGAGAGGAGCAATGGGGAAAGCTTCCCCAATTTCACCCTCATCATTTTTTTTAATGGATCCAGGGGACTCCAACACTGCCACCTGATTCTCCATATCGAAATTATCAATTTTAAACTTGAACAACACTTTGCAGCTCCTCTCGAGACATAACCTTATTACCATTCTGAGAGTGCACTATATCCTTCGAAAATTCGATTTCCACTTCTACCATAATAAGGAACTGAAGCCAACCCATTTGAATCTTGGTTATGGACTGATCTCCAATCAATTTGAAGCTTGGTTATGGATTGATCTCACTCATATTTTAGTTCAAACTACCTTTTCCAATTTTCCATGCTATTATTTTCTATAGCATTTGGAGTATTTGGATTCTTATGTGGAATCACATTCTTTTGCTCCCTAATCTATCTGCTTCCATGAAAATCTAGAGGGAAGACAACATCACTATCTTTTGACAAAAGCATTTAGAGATAAACTATAAGAGCCAGTATCCTCCAACAAGACAAGATTTGAGCTTCACTACTCCACCTGTGAATGAAGACAAGCAAAATTTTGGGTTGCCTTCCTAAAACACTTAACCAATTTTCATGATAGAACAGTAACAACAATATATCAAATAGATACCAACCAAGGAGATCGATGATAATGTCACATTCACCATCTTTCCTTTGTTTGAGAATGATAAATCTTCTCGTGTAGAGACTGAAATTATGCCTTTGCAAATCATTCCATAAGCAACAACTATCTTGACAGACTAGAGGATAGAACACTTCTAAAACAATGTCTTTAAAAAAGTGCACTAGGAGAGGAGAACTATGAGCCAGGAGCCTAAAAAAAAACACTAACTAAAATTCACAACACCACTGACTGAAAAGAAGACTTTTAATCTCAAGGTTGACACCTTGATTGTTTCCCTCATCTCTTTGAAAACCTCCCCAACTTAACAAATTATCCCATGGACAGTTACATTCAAGGCTTCCAAGATAATAAGACGCCTCCAAAGAATGGAGTCAACCCAAGAATCTTAAACAATTTTCACAATACAACAAAAGCAAGGGAATTTCAACGATAATACCCCATTCAACACATTCCTTTTGACTGAAACTGATACCACCTCTCTCATAAGAAATGAAATTGTATCTAATACCATATATATTGTTGCTAAGCTTCTCATTAGTATTATAAATTTCAAGCCGATTTTCTAGCTCGGGAATATAAACAAAGCAATAAAATTTTCATACTTGATACTGCTTATCTCCAAATAGTTCATGTGTTCAGTGGTAGGTATCACCCAGGATAAACTTTTACCAACATGATAATAAAATCCTCTAAACTGAACTCTCACCCATACTAACTTCATTATTTACTTGGAGGATTTTTGTCAATTTTTTAGCATTAATTCAACATACTCTAGGATCTTTACTGAGAGAATAACATGTACAGCATATCAAGTATAACAATGCACATCAATCACACCAAGCAATCACATGAGACAATAGACACACAGAGTTTCACTAGGGAAAACCATAAAGGTGAAAAACCCCACAACTTCCTCAAAGATAGAAAGAGCAATGATACAACCAAAGTACACATAGATAGTCCTCCTAGTAGCTAAACCTCCTCCTTCACTAGTGCGCCACTTTCCGAGTAGTGTAGAAGTGAATAATGAGATGATCAAATAGAGTGCCTCCCGCACTCTATTTATACATGACCTGACTTGCCTAATAAACTAGCAGTGTCGACTTGTCTAACTCAGTCTAATAACCCATGGTAATACTAATCAGCGCCGACCCCACACTTGGTGGTCTAATAACCCATCACTTACAAGTTACGACACTTGCGACACTTGTCAATACAAATGATGACACTTCCGTATAGAGGAATAATAACATCTCTATAGGAGTACAATATACATAGGTGAAATACATTCCGAAGTTACATATACATCAACACTCCCTCTTAACTAGGAAGGTATTTCTCAACACAGATCTGTTAGCACAAGTCTTCTTCTCTGGATCATCGTCACTGGATCATCATCATCGAACCATCGTCATCGTCACTGCTGTTGCTATCTCAATCAATCTCCGATCTACTCTTCATAGGAAGTTCTACAGAGCCAGTCCTTTTTCATACTAGATGTAGGCCCACCACCTGCAAGTCTTCATCATCACTGGCCATACTGTGGAATCCTCAAGACTTATTACATGCGTCACAAACCCTCGCAAGAGCATCCCAGGACTTATTACGGGCACACAACCCAACCTATCAAATCTCCCAGGTCTTACATGTGACCCTCATCACAAACCCTCGAAAGAGCATCCCAGGACTTATTACGGGCACACAGCCCAACCTATTGGATCTCTCAGGTCTTACATGTGACCCTCATCACAAATCCTCGAAAGAGCATCCCAGGACTTATTACGGGAACACAGCCCAACCTATCGGATCTCCCAAGTGTTACATGTGATCTCCACTACAAACCCTCGAAAGAGCATCCCAAGACTTATTAGAGGCACACAGCCCAACCTATCGGATCTCCCAGGTCTTACATGTAGTCACCACCACAAACCCTCGAAAGAGCATCCCAGGACTTATTATGAGCACACGGCCCAACCTATAGGATCTCCCAGGTCTTACATGTGGTTACAGGACAAACCCTCGTAAGAGCATCCCAGGACTGATTACGGGCACACAGCCCAACCTATTGGATCTCCCAGGTCTTGCATGTCCTCTCAAGCACAACCTGTCCACGGCCACAGAGTATCAACTTGATACTCACCATACATCATCCTGATGTACATGATCATCTTAATCATCATCATAGCATCATCCTGATGCATATCATCTGGAGCAACATCCTGAAGCTCATCATCTATGATCATCCTAATCATACAATGCATCCATCTGATGCATACATAGTATCTACCTGATACACATCATCATACATGATCTACCTGATCATACAATGTATCCATCTGATACATAAACAAATACATGATCTACCTGATCATATAATGTATCCACCTGATACATATACAAATACATGATCTACTTGATCATAACAAGCATCCAACATGATGCATATACATATACATGATCCAACTGATCATAACAAGCATCCAACATGATGCATATACATATACATGATCCAACTGATCATAACAAGCATCCAACATTATGCATATATTGAGCAGTAGCTGGAGCATCGTCCTGATGCTCATCATCCAGCACTTACATCCACAGCCATGGGAAGGATCCTCCTCTCACCATGCTTGGAATGGCTCCTGCAAATGTGTCCATCACTTCTTCCTCAAAGTGTCATCAATCTGAAGAACACCAAGCCTCTCTCTGAAGTACTCGAACTCCACTCTGGCTAGTGGTTTCGTCAATACATCTGCAACCTACTCATTCGTCGCAACATACAGGAGCTTCACTGCTCCTCTCTGCACCATATCCCTGATATAGTGATATTTGATCTCAATGTGCTTCGACCTGTCATGGAACACTGGATTCTCAGACAATTTCACACAACTCTGGTTATCACAAAAGATACCAGTAGCATCCAACGGGAGATCAAATAACTCAGACAGTAGCTTCCGGAGCCATACTGCCTCACAGCTAGCCGAACAAGCTGCAACATACTCTGCTTCGGCTGTACTCAGTGCTATGTAGGACTGCTTCCTGCTAAACCAAGAGATCACACCTGATCCCATACTGAAGCAGCAACCAGATGTGCTCTTCCTATCTGCAGCACTGCCTGCCCAGTCCGAATCAACATAATCCTGTAGGTTAAACTTTTGATTTGCATCATACTTGAGCCCATAATCAATTGTACCCTTCAGGTACCTCAGAATATGCTTTATAGCAACCAGGTGAACACCTCTGGGATCCGTCAGGAACTGGTTCAATGTGTTCACCCCAAAGAAAATATCCGGTCTAGTGTTCGTCAGGTACATCAAGGACCCAATCATCTGACGATACACAGTGACATCAACTGGCTCAGATGAAGCATCACATAGAAGCTTCAGGTTCGATGCCATAGGTGTGGCCATGGCCTTGCAGTCCATCATCCCGAACCTCTTCAGGATCTCTACTGCATACTTCCCTTATCCAAGGAAGATTTCATCTACACTCTGCCACACCTCCATGCCTTGAAAATAGTGCATCATCCCCAAGTCCTTCATCTCGAACTCGACCGCAAGCTTCCTCTTGGTATCGGCAATCAAACCATCCTCACCTGTTACAAACAGGTCATCCACATACAATAGTAGTATCACTGGATTGCCTTCCTCAACCTTGTAGTAAAGGTTGGAATCCACTCTACTCTTGGTAAAGCCCAAACTGGATAGAAAGCTGTCTATCCTACCATACCAAGTCCTAGGAGCTTGATTTAAGCTATACAATGCTTTCTTCAATTTACACACATATGACTCCCTGTCATGTGTCTCAAAACCTAGTGGATGCTCCACATACACTTCCTCCTCGACTACACCATTCAAGAAAGCTGTCTTGACATCCATCTGGTGTATCTTCCATTTCATCACTGCAGCCATAGCAAGTACTGATCTGATGGAAGTGTACCTGGCTACAAGAGCAAACGAGCTACAAATCTCGCTTTGTACTTTTCTATGTTGCCATCTGCAGCATGCTTGATCTTGTAGATCCACTTGGAAGTCACGACAGAATCCCCTTCAGGTCTTGGGACTACATCCCAAACATCATTCTTCATGATCAACTGGTATTCCTCGACCATGGCATCCTTCCATTCTTTCTTTTCCATTGCTTCTTCATAACTGGAAGGTTCTTTGTTCATAATGTCACAGAGTAAGGCAACATAGCTGGTATGAGATCTAGTCCTCTTCCTTGCTCTGTGTTCTTCTTCTGGAATGCCATACCTTTCTGCATCTCGAATGAGCTCTCTATCCCATGCAGGTTTCCTCTTGTGAGAGTTCTTCTCACGGGGTGGATCTACAAGTTCTTGCGGATCTTCAACTTCACGATCTGCTTCTGGAATTGCTTCATTCATGGTGGTGTCTTGAAATCTGGTTTCCTTTGGTTCTTCATGATCTTCAACAGGTGCCTTCCTTGACTTGATGAAAGCTGAGTCTTCATCAAATGTTACATCCCTGCTGACATCAATCTTCTTGAACCCTGGAAAGTATATTCTGTAAGCCTTCGAGCTTTCACTGTACCCCACAAAGATGCCCTTCTTTCCTGAAGGATCTAGCTTTGTCCTCTTTTCCTTTGGAACATGAGTGTATACTGGACAACCAAATATTCTGAGATGGCTGAATTCAGGTTTCTTACTAGAGAATACCTCTTCTAGTGTCTTGTTGTCCAAAATCTTGTGAGGTGTTATGTTCTGCACATATATAGGTGTCCTAGCTACTTCTTCCCATAGATGCATAGGCAGATCCTGGTCATGCAGCATTGCCCATGCTGTTTCCATGATTGTTCTATTCTTCCTTTCTGCAACTCCATTCTGTTGTGGATTGTAGGGAGCAGTCAACTCCCTCTTAATCCTTGAATCACTGCATAATTTCTTGAACTCACTTGAGGTGAATTCTCCGCCATTGTCGGATCTGAATGTCTTGATCTTCTTATCAGTTTGATTTTCCATCAAGGCTTTGAATTCCTTGAACTTATCAAACACTTCATCTTTGTTCTTCAAGAAGTAAACCCAAGTCTTCCTAGAGAAATCATCAATGAAAGAGACATAGTATACATACCCACTCAGAGAACTGGATGACATCGGACCGCATACATCAGAGTGGATAATCTCGAAGATTCCTTTTGCTTTGCTTTCACTGCTTGGAAATGCCTTCTTAATGTTCTTTCCTTTTGCACATCCTTTGCAAACACCTTCATGCTTTGTCTTGATTTTAGAAAGACCTTCTACAACTTTGCTTGCAATTGGTAGTGCTCTATAGTGCACATGTGCAAGCCTTCTATGCCAAAGTTCACTTGGCTCCATGGATTCATGTACCATGGCATGTTCAGGTTGTCCCTTCAATTTGTACAATCCTCCCTCTTTCTCTCCAATCACTACTGCATCATCTATAGTTTTACCCTTTGGACACATTAGGACTTGACCATCTACAAATGCAACCCTCATGCCTTTTGTATCCAATGCAGATATGGAGAGTAGATTCTTCTTAAGCCCAGGTACATATAGTACATCTTTCATCTTCAAAGACTTTCCAGAGTCTAGGTTGTAGGAGGCTTCACCACTTCCCTTGATAGGGTATTGATAGTCATCCCCAAGTTTCACCTTATGGGGTGACTCGTGTTCAGATAGATTTGCAAAAGATTCTTTAAACCCAGTCATGTGTTTGGAAGCCCCACTATCAATAAGCCAATCATTACATCCATGAGAGATAGTACCTGTGAGAGCAGAGATTAGAACATATTCATCTTCACTAGATGAGTCATCAGTTTCTGCTCTAGCCTTCTTCTTGGGAGGTTCATCATCTTCAGCAGCATGAGCATGATATCTCTTTTTGTTGTTTTTCTTCTTCTTGTTGGAGTTCTTGTTGTTCTCTTTCTTCTTCTTGGGACAATCAGCAGCAAAGTGTCCCTTCTCATTGCATGTGAAGCATCTGAGATCTTTCTTATCCTTATGATAATGGTGGTGTGAAGATTTCTTGAAGTAGGATGGCTCCCTCTTGAACTTTTCTTTCTTGGTGTGTGCTGTGAGAGCTTGATCTTCATTCCCCATCTTTTCTTCTCGGGCCACAAGCCTTGCTTCTTCTTGTGAACATTCCTCCCATAGTCTACTGAAGGAGATCAATTTCCTTCTTGCACAAATTTCTTGGATGAAGGAATCCCATGACCTAGGTAGGACATTCAAAGTGGTCATAACAACTTCACCATTATCCACTACTTCATCCACAGCTTCAAGTTGTTCCTTGATCTGAGAGACCTTAGAGAAATACGATTGAATGGTCTCTCCATTCTGAATCTTTACCCCTTTCAATTGGTTCCGCAGAGTCATCTTCCGATTTATGTTCTTCCCTTCAAAGAGCTTGGTTCGGGAATCAAACATTTCCTTGGGTGTCTTTAGAGATGACACATGTGGTATGAGATGGTCTTTGATAGAATCAGCAATGATCCTCTTTGCCTTGACCAAATTCTTCTTATGTAATGCCTCAGCCTCTTCTCCCTCTGGGATAGGGACCTCTTCACTTATGTAAGTATCCAATTCATTTTCTTCCAGGATTAACCCAATCCTATACTTCCATGCTCGAAAGTTCTCAGCCCCTTCAAGCTTATCCTCAAGCTTGGTGTGGTGAGACATTTTAAAGAGTACTTCAAATGGAAATAGAAGAGAATCAGGTCTTACCACTTGGTTTGCAGAAATCTGAATATGGTGCCGAATTAGGGTTTGTTAGAGAAACCCTAAAAATTCAAAATGTGAATTTCAAACTTCTGAAATGATAGAAAGATGCGCCTTGATGAGCTGATCAGCCTGGTATATTCAGAATTTGAAATCTGCAAAGTTTCACCCTTCAGAAATGCCTTTTAGTCTTCCCAGATTCACTGGGTAGGAGCCTGAATTAGGGTTTGAGTTTCTTGGAGCTTCACCCAACCAAAAATCTCGATCCAAAGCTCTAAACTTCGATTTTTCCAAGGAGCTTCCAACTACGTCCTCATAATTCAGAAATTCCTAGTTTTGTGGAAACCCTAAATTTTAGGGACAAAAATGAAAGTGCCCAGAATTGAATTTTGATTGGACAGAAATATGCGCCTTGTTGAAGAGAGTCAAAATACCCTACTTCCTTTCAAGATCTATGGAGAGAAACCCAATAAACAGGAAACCCTAGTTTCCACAACTGCACAATGTCTTCTTCTCAGGTTAGCTCTGATACCATGTTAAGTTTTGAGCATTAATTCAACATACTCTAGGATCTTTACTGAGAGAATAACATGTACATCATATCAAGTATAATAATGCACATCAAGCACACCAAGCAATCACATGAGACAATAGACACACAGAGTTTCACTAGGGAAAACCATAAAGGTGAAAAACCCCACAACTTCCTCAGAGATAGAAAGAGCAATGATATAACCAAAGTACACATATATAGTCCTCCTAGCAGTTGAACCTCCTCCTTCACTAGTGCGCCACTTTCCGAGTAGTGTAGAAGTGAATAATGAGATGATCAAATAGAGTGCCTCCCGCACTCTATTTATACATGACCTGACTTGCCTACGAAACTAGCAGGGCCGACTTGTCTAACTCAGTCTAATAACCCATGGTAATACTAATCAGGGCCGACCCCACACTTGGTGGTCTAATAACCCATCACTTGCAAGTTATGACACTTGAGACACTTGTCAATACAAATGACGACACTTCCGTATAGAGGAATAATAACATCTCTATAGGAGTACAATATACATAGGTGAAATACATTCCGAAGTTACATATACATCAACAATTTTTAGAGCCTACCTTGCTTGGTTTAATCTGGATCCCTACACCTTTATGCAATTGATTCTTTTATCCTGAGATCTTATTCTTATCCAAGGTAGACTAAAGACCGAGCATCTTCTCCTTGTTCGTTATTTCCTCCCGAACTTCTTTAGAGGGTTTTCATCCCACCTTTATGGAAGATCTTTCCTCCACCTCCACTGTATCTTTTTCCACTTCACTTGTCCCTTGAATAGCTTGCTTTCTTGTTTGAACCCCTGTAACGACTGTCTGCTTATTATCTTTCTTTGTCGTTGTTTTCCCCCTTGGCTTGTTCCATTCATCTTCTCTGTCTCTGTTCTTTTTCACCAAAACCTTGTCGACTACTATCCCCCCTCTGAAACATTGAATTTTTCAATTAACTATATTTTTTGTTTTCTTCCAGCTCATCTTGATCTTGTTCATCCTCTTCTCGTACACTTCTATATCCCACTATGTCAACATCCATATCCAGTAGAATAGGTGGTATTCTTGGGGGAAATATTGATCGAGGTTCCTTAACCGTTGTAGCTACAACTTCTTTATATGATATGTGTTGGGCCCCAAAATAGCCCCCTTTTGCCTACACTTATCTACACCTTTTCCCCTGTTTTGCCTCACCATTCCATAGCCTAAGCAGATATCTTCCTAAGCAGAGCATTGATTGCAACATGTATAATCTATTATTGCTTCATTTCATTAATGCCTAATTTGTTTATGGTTATGAACTCTATCTTTTAATTTATGCTAATATGAATTGACTTGACAAAGATAGTTCAGAAGCCTTGGAAAGACCACAGATGTAGCAGCTCGTTGAACCTTTGGAGAAGAGGCATACGTGGCGCCAGTCGTCCCTTCCTGAGTACGGTTCCACATATTGTTGTGACTGTTCAAGTGTTCCTCCACGTGGTCATCTATGACTGGGTCACGAAAAAGCATCCGAGTATCATCCAGTCCAATCAGTTAGAATCTATTCCAGTCTACTGACAGCATGTAACAACTCAGGCCTAAACACAACGATCTCATTCAATTTCATTTATGGCTGCAACTATTCTATTGTAATTTGGCAGCCTGAATATCGTAGATCTTCATGGCTGCTCGATATTTGTGGAACAAATTCATGTCATCCATGTATAAATGTAAGAGGCGTTTTGAGACTAGGGTTGGCTAATTAACATTTGATCGTGAGAGCTGTAACAGAGTACTGTGAGTGTGATTCACCATTTTAATATAAGGAGAAGAATTCTTTGTGTCTTTGCATTTTAATTTGTGTTAGTTCCCGACATCTCTATTAGAAGGCTAGGGCCCGCCTTCTCACATAGATCGTTGAGTTAGGTAGATGTTGTAGTTCATTTAAGTTATTTTCAGTGTGGAATTACAATAGGTATATTTCCAGTTAGCTGCAACAGTAGATCGTTTATGAATTGCATTTCCTTTGGTGTGCTGCAATAGTGTGGTGTGACAGTCGACTATGTAGAATAGTTTTCCTTTTATGCAAAGTGTGTTAGTTAGTTGTTACAATCAAGCTCAGCTCCGATTCCTTTCAGTCATCTATCTTTCTTAGGATTGCCAATTTAGTCAAATTATGGTTCAAGCTTAATTCTAGTTCTTGACTGTTGTTTATCTTTCCTAGAATTCATTAAATTAGATATGTTATGGTTGAGTTACAGTAGTTGTTAATTGAATTAGACATATTGTGATTTGAGTAGTGTAGTTTGATATAATTAGGATTTAACTTCTTGAAAAAGTAAGTCTAGGTTATTTATTCCTAGATCAGTAACTGCTGGATTGATGTTGTAGGAAGATAGAAGTCCCTTGAAGTTCTTAGATGGATAATTTAGATTAAGTTTTAGAAATGAGTTAAGCTGACTGAACAGTTAGGTAGGATAATTGATCTTCACTTTTATTTCAATCAGCTACTTGAGTGTTTATGCATAGATTGTGCTAATTGCATTTGAAATAAAAAGACCTACCTAGGTTGACAATTTATATTGAGCATCCTGTGCATTAGTTGTAATTGATTAGCATATAGGGTGACCAACATTTTGGCACCATTGTCGGGGATGGTAATTGATAGACATAGATGGTAGTTGATTTATTGATTTCATTTAAGCTATGAGTATTTGAAGCATGCATGAATACAAGAGAAAAACTCGGCAACCCCCCCAAAATACTAACATTGCAAGTGGAATAGGTCGTGGCCATAACCAAGGTTTGGGAAGACAAACATACATTGATGACATAATTGCCAGAGTTGATTCCTCTACCATACTACCGTGAGCATCTTCAGGAATGTCGGATATGTGAATTGGATCATGACACCAAGGAATGTCCTTCACTACCCAAAGTCAAAGCAGTCCTGCAGACATCTACTTCAGATGTGGAACAAGCTTATTTTATTGCTAAGAAGAAACCTTGGTAGCCTCAGAATCAAGGTATGAACCCAGATCCATTACCTTTTTGGAATAATTTGAATAGTATGAATAATATGAATACACAATTCCCTTCTCATTATTCCTATTCCAATAACCAATGGCATCCACCTCAAACTTCAATGCAAAACCCTAATTCTTAGATGCCATGGGCACAACAATCAAATCAACAAGCTCCTTGGTCTCCTGGTTGGAGAAATTCCTACCCTGGAAATCAGTTTCCTCACAACCAAACTCCTCCTCAATAGTATCCTCACCAATAGTATCAGCAGCCACAGCTGCAACTCCAAAACAATGTCGCACCAATGAATGTACCCCTACGACCACAGCTGCCTGCTCAGCCTAACCCCAACCCGAATAATAAAGCAGTTCATCAATTCGAGACTGCCAACATGCCTGCTTATTCCATTTCCCCAATTCCCTACAATGACATACACTTATGATCAAGGAAGGTAGTGGAACCCATCGTCATTGAGGATGTTCCATCCTCTGTGACTGAAGGAAGAATGGATCAACAATTTAAGAATTCAGTTAACACAACAATCCCCATCATTGAGGATGCTGAAACTCCTACTGAAACACAGGAAGAAATATACATTGAAACACAGCCTACACAACCGACAAGAGAACCACCATATCCTAAATGATTGGCCCTACAAAAGACAATGGAACAACCTCGATTCAATCTCTTAGGGGAATTGAAGAATTTATATGTCAAAATTCCACTGTTACAAGCCCTCCATGACGTGCCCATCTATGCCAAGACCGTTAGATATCTGTGTGTAAAAAAACCAGGAAGAAAGCCTAGGGATCCTCCCACTGTCCATGTAATGGGAAAACTCTTCGAATTAATAATGGGTAAGACTCCTTTGGCTAAGTATGATCACCCTAGAAACCCTACTATTACAGTACACAGAGGACACACTCAGATACCTAACGTTTTGGTAGATTTAGGCGCAACTATCAATGTTATGACCATCGTAACTCTGAAGAAACTCGGATTCATTAATCTTCGGCCAACCCCTACCATATTAGAACTTGCTGACAGATCTACAGTCAAACCTGAAGGAATCCTAGACGACCTCGTAGTCTTCGTCGATTCTTGGGAATACCTTGTGGACTTCTTGGTTTTGCAACCGAAGTCACATCTGGTGGGACACCCGTTGATCCTAGGAAGACCTTGGTTAGCCACAGCAGATGCTTGCATCAGCTGCCGGTCGGGGTCCATGACTATCTCAGATGGGACTGACATTAAAAGCCTGACTTTATACCCCCCAGCCCGACCAAGCTTAGAAGCTGAAACTCCACTTTGGATGTATCTGGAGGAAGAAGAAGGCGTTCAACCATTATTAATAATAGGGAGAGCCTTAACCTTTAAGGATGAAATTGAGGATGACACCATTAACAGTTTCATCAATGAGCCCACATATGTCACTAAACATGCCTACCAAATTCTGAACAGTACCTTAGATGAAAAAGAACAAGAAAATCTAACGGAAGAGACTCTAGTCAGTGATGCCAACATAATTCCAGTACTTAAAAATTCGAAAAGCATTCCAGTGGAAATTGAGCCAGGAAAAACATTGAACATTAATCTTTCACCCGATGAGCTGGAACTCCTGATCACTTTGCTGAAAAAACACAAGGGAGACTTCACATGGGAATACATAGATATGAGGGGTATCCCCTCTAATCTGTGTACCCACCATATCTATATCAAAAGCGACTCCCGGGCAGTGTGCCAACGTCAACGTCTAATGAACCCAAATTTAAGGGATATCGTGAAGGAAGAAATCCAAAAAAATTTGGAAGCAGGATTTATATACCCAATTTCAGACAGTGAGTGGGTCTCTCCACTCGTGATCATACCGAAAAATAATGGGAAATGGAGAGTTTGCATAGATTACAAAGAATTGAATAAAGCAACGCAAAAAGACCACGTTCCCCTACCTTTTATTGATCAGGTTCTTGACACCTTGTCTGGAAAGAAGTATTTTTCTTTTCTGGATGGATTCAGTGGTTATAATCAGATCCAGATTGCTCCCGAAGACCAAGACAAAACCAACTTCACCTATCTTTAAGCACTGAAAAGTGCCATATGATGATGAGCGAGGGTATAGTTCTAGGGAACTTCATCTTTGCTGATGGTATCCAGGTAGACCCATCCAAAATTAGGGTAATTGAAAACATACCCACTCCTGGAACACAAAAAGAGGTACGTAGCTTCCTAGGGATGCTGGTTACTACATAAGATTTATAGAAAAAAATTTCCAAGCTATCTTCTCCTTTATCCACCCTGTTGATGAAGGATGTACAATTTGATTGGAATGATGCATGCCAAACAACATTCACTAAACTTAAGAAAAGGTTGTCCACAACACCTATCTTACGGGGACCCAATTGGGCTTTGCCTTTTCATATCTCGTCCTATGCTTCAGATACTGCCCTTGGAGTAGTATTGGGACAGTAGGAAGGTCATGCTCCATATGCAATTTATTACATCAGTAAGAACCTAGCCCCTGCTGAACTGAACTACATTGTTACAGAGAAAGAGTTCCTTGCCATTGTTTATGCCATCAATAAATTTAGACACTACATCACTAGATATTCCACTTTTGTGCACACTGATCACTCAGCCATTAAGTACTTAATGAATAAACCTATCACTAATGCCAGAGTAACTAGATGGCTGTTACTGTTACAAGAATTTGACATTACGATTATTGACAGACCAGGGAAGGAAAACGTTGTTGCTGACTTTTTATCTCGACTTACTAACAATGATGAAAGTTTACCAGTCGAAGATTCCTTCCCTGATGAACATTTGTTTGCAGTCTCAACTCATTCCCCATGGTACGCAGATGTTGCTAACTATTTGGCTGCAGGCAAGCTTCCAGCACACCTATCAAAGAGAGAAAAAAGAAAGATCATACAGCGGAGTGCTAGATAGTGCTGGATAGATGGACATCTTTTCTACACAGGTCCCGATTTGGAAATCAGAAGATGTGTAAGGGAGGATGAAATTTATAGTACCTTGAAAGCTTGCCACGATGAGCCTTGTGGGGGACATTTTGCTGACAAAAGAACTGGTCATAAGGCATTAAGGATGGGATATTTTTGGCCAACTGTGTTCAAGGATGCGAAAAAATATGTTCAGGCTTGTGACAGCTGCCAGATGATGGGCCAGCCAAATAGACTAGATGAAATGCCTCTTCAGCCACAGCTGGTGGTTGAACCTTTTGATAGATGGGCTCTGGATTTTGTAGGGCCTATCAACCCTCCCTTGAAGCAGAAAGTTTATATCCTGGTTTGCACAGATTACATGACCAAATGGGTGGAGGTTGTAGCTTTGGTCAAAGCTAATGATTAAGCTGTAATGGTTATATGAAGAGATCTTCACCCGTTTTGGAGTACCCAAAGAGATTGTTATAGATGGAGGACTGCAATTTGTGTCTCATAAATTGGAATCCCTGTTGCAGAAATATCACATTCAGGATAAGATAACCTCGACATATCATCCACAGGCCAATGGTCAAGTGGAAAGCACTAATAAGGTAATTGAGGCTATTCTGACAAAAACGGTGAAGAGTCACTGTAAGGATTGGGCTGAAAGACTTCCAGAGGCATTATGGGCATACCGTACCACATGGCGCAACACTACAGGTTTCTCCCCATACGAATTGGTGTACGGTAAGAATGTTGTCTTGACAGAAGCTCAGAGGAACCGATTGAATCAACTAAATGAACTTGACGAGAAGCGCACAACTATTGTGCATCAGATAGCGTTAATTCAACAACAACGCTTTAAATGGCATGACAGGTTCATAAAGAAGAAAGTCTTATGCGAAGGAGACTGGGATTTACTGCATGATTCATGGTTTAAGAGGGATTTGAAATGCAAATTGTGTACAAGATGGCTAGGACCCTACCAAATTGACAAAGTGTTTGACAATGGAACAGTCCGCTTGACCACAATTGATGAAAACCAGACACCATTATTCGCTGACTGCAACTGTATCATAAACCGATTTCAAAGAATGCATTCATTTCGCATGTTGCAGCTGATTAAGATTATCAACTGATTCAGGAGCAAGGATTTTTCCCAGTCCTTGATAATTCTTTTAAAAAAAAACTGCTGCAATTCTGCATAAATTTTTTTGTACATAAATAAATCATTGTTTTCTTTTATTTTTCAGCTTTGATGGGTTTTGTTTTTTTTAGAATTCTGTACAGGTATATGCGTGAAAGATCACTCGAATGAAGGCAGTCACAATTCGGGCCAAGCCATTGCCGAATTTTGGTTGATCTTCCTATCTTGGGACGACTCCTTGAATGAAAAATTAACAATGTTGTAGCGCAAATTACTCAGCTAAAAGTTTTGCCAACCTTTTTCTGCAGCTGCAACTCTGCTAAATCCTGCCCATTTCCTTCTTTTTGCAGCTGCAAGACGGCCAGATCCTGCACATTTCTCTATTTTCCATAGCTGCAACACTGCTAAATCCGGCCTATCTTTCCCTTTTTCCGCAACTGCGACACTGCTAAATCTGGCCTACTTTTCCTAGCTGTAACTCCGCCAGATTTGTCCTATACACCATCTGTGACTCCGCTAGACTTGGCCTATTTTCCCTATTTCCGTAGCTGCGACTCTACTATATCTCACCAAATCCTGCCAAATTTTCATAAGTTCCCAGCTGCTACTCCGCCAGATCTTTTCGATTTTGGCAACGACTCTGCTAATTCTATAGTTAAAAGATCATTCTATCTCCGCCAGCCTTTATTAGTTTGCTCCACTTTCACCGTGCACTCTTATGATTGATGCCAACATGGATGTACTTTATCTACCTAGTCGACGACGGCTAACTCATGGAAGCACGTGCGCATTTATCTTCCCACCAGTGATGCGACTGTGAGATGGCACCACCATGGCAAAGTGACGGCTCGAGCATTAATTTGAAAGGTACGGGTTTTAACCATAAACATGATTAGGCATGAGTTGACGCAACAAGCAATAATAATTATATTTGTCGTTAGTCCCTGTCATCAATCTGTAGCCAATCAACCGAAACAAAAACCACATTTAAGTTGTCACTCATACTTATTTTATGACCGCCATTTTATCTGATTCGTGTGACATCCTGCCACTGATTTTATTCCAAAAATAACCATGCCAATTCCCCAAATAACTGTGCCAACTTTCCAAAAATGCCCAAATCAACTTCGGCTATCCATCGACCGTGTTTGCATGCAGTAACTCTAACGTATGAAACTGTAACTGTTGCACTCGCTAGCAGAAATCGCAGAAGATAAGCAATATGGGTATCCTTGTGAGATACAAACCTGTAACTATAGAATCTTTGCGCAAGAATAGAGAAGTTTTTGCCATCTTTTAGGTAGCTGGGTGGACGGATTATTTCCAATGATTGAACGATTTCCATGTGGAAACGACACTTGAATTTGCTCAAAACCTGACCAGCACCCACTCAGAGGTTCGAGGTATAAGGATAGATGTTACATAGGCAATCATGGCGGAAATAATAGGATTTCCAAGGATTGGGTGGCAATGGTTTGGTCAGAAGTGGCACAACTTGACTGCAACTGAAGATTTTATGGCAACAAAAGAAAGTGTTCGACCAAGGGGCAGAGGAACAACATTGGAGACCCTGCCAAGTCCTTGGGACCAGGTTTCAATCTTTCTAAAGAAGTACATCACTTGTGAGGGTAGGTACCGAGTCGTTTACATATATGAATTTTTCCTGCTCTCTCATTTACGCCATGGTCGATTGCTTAATATGCCATTCTATCTTTTAAAATCCCTACAAAGAATGGTTCATTATGTCAGAGGTGCTTGACATCCCTTATCTTCCCTCACAAATCATGGTTTAATCAAGCTGCTAGTCTTAAGGGCCCTTGCACACCAGAATTTGACATGGGAACAATTTGTTGCTTGGCCAAGGGTACCCTGAGAACCTGCCTTGGAAGTAGGGGGTATTGAAATAGCGGATGAGGATCTAAGCTCCTCAGATTTAGCTGGGGGGAGGGATAGAGTATCAGACGACCAATTGGAGGTAGATACGGGGGAAACTGCGACAGAAGCAAACCCTGTTGCAGAAGAAGTTACAATGGAAGCTATGGCAAATGAGGCTGTAGTATTAGAAGCTGCAACAACAACAAACCCTATAGAAGAAGCAACAAACACTATAGAAATAACAGTTAGGGTGGTAGCTAAAGGAGTAGAGATGGCATCATTAGCAGCTACAGCAGAGGAAGCTGAAACTGGAGCAGCTGTAGAAGCTGCGACAGTGGAGGTTGTAGCTGTGGAAGCTGCAATGGCAGAGGAAGAACATCAAACAGAGGCAGTGGAAGGAGGAGACATGGAGGTTCTGGATGTTCAATCCTCCCTCGAAATAAGGGGAACTATAATTCAAGAGGAGGAATTCATCACTATTTATGAAAATATAGAGACTTTTGTGTCACAGAAGAGAAGGAAAAGACCAAGGAATAAGGGTCAAACATCCACTCCGGCGAAAAATAGAAGAACCAGAGCTGTTACTGCAGCAGAAGTGGTGCATGCAATCGGGGAAAATATTAAAATTCCCATTCTAAAACCTTGATCACCCGTTGTTACACAAGAACCTGCTGCAGAAGAACCCCAAATCGAAAATCTTCTTTTTGAGAATGAGCTGCTAAAAGAGGAGGTACAAATGCTTCAGAATGAATTACATAAGTGGAAAGAAGGATCTAGGAAGCAGGCAAAGAAAAGTTTGAACACGTTGGTGGAAACTGCAAATCAGTTGGAAAATTCACCTCCTGTTTTGGGGGGTGAAGGACATGAAGAAGTGGTATGTCCAGAATGTGGAGATATATTCAAACTGGCAGGGTGTAAAGTCACAGTGCTAGAATTAGCAGTATGAAAATCTGCACAAGCAAGGCAAGGAAGAGAAGAAGTACCTACAGTGGAGCCAATGGAAGAAAATGAGCCATAAATAGAGATAATCCCTCTTCTGGAGTTAGGAGAAGATGAAGAAATGCAATCCTGACCATCGGGGGATACTGAATTATTCCTGGGTCAGTCTCATTTTTCATAAGACATGGAAGTAACTCAAGAGCAACCTCAGCGGTCTAAAGAAATTCAAAAATAGGAGGTTGTTACACAAGAACTAGCACTCCAGGAATCCATCATTGAAATAGCAGCTCAAACTGTATGCACTCTAAGTGAATCACAAAAATTGGACGTTGTTACACAAGAACCAACGTCCTTAAAAAAGTTTGTTAAAGCTGCAACTCAGACAGAAGATGCTGAGATTGAGATACAAGAGAAGGATGTTGTTACACAAGAACCAACATCCTTAAAAATGTTTGTTGAAGTTGCCAGGGTTGAATTACAGAGAAGGGATGCTACCACACAAGAACCGGCATCCCCAAAAGTATTTGTTGAGATTGCAACACAGACTGAAGTTGTTGAGGATGGGATTCAGAAGAGGGATGCTGCTACACAAGAACCAACATTCCCAAAATTATTTGCTGAGGCAGCCACACAGACAGAGGCCGTTGCAACACTGATGGAAGAGGAAGCTGTTACACTGCCAATACAAAATGAGAAGGCTGAGACATATGGTGACAAGATAGGGATGCAAATATCTCAAGAAATTATTAATTTAGATTCTGATGATGAGAAAGATGCAGATGGGGGGAATGATGCAGATGATAGAAGGATTCAAGGCTTGGTAAAAGAGCTTTCACTGTTAAAACTTGAAGTGAAGAAGTGGAAAAATCATGCTGACCGGTGTCAGGAAGGGATGGTTCCCTTTTTTGAATACAGAATGACTATCAAAGAATCAAGGGAGAAGTGGGCAGAATAATTGACTTTTCAGAGGTTTCGGTGGGAAGGTGTGCAAAAGGAATTGGATGAGTTGAAGGAATTCAAATCCATGCAGAAAGAAAAAGACCAAATGTACGCCCTCTCTCAGGAACTGCTGAGCTTTAGAGTCCCATCCCCTTCCTATCCGGTATTTTTGTATGAACAAATGACCTTGTTTAAATTAAGAGCTTTAAAGGAGGGAAGACCTCATCAATTGACATCCTCTGTTCAGTTTTTGGAGACCTTTATGGAGAGCAATTTCATTGAAAAGAATCTGTTGTGTGAATTATATTTGCATGAGATAGCTTGTTTCATGGACTCTCGCTCTAACCCCGTTCCCTACTTGGGAGATGTTCAGTTGAGGGCTTTTGCCTCTTTCGTTGCTAATCATGTGCAGTGGGAGAATGCCTTTCGGACAATTTCTAAGAATGAGGCCAACTCCAATCTTTGGATTAGGAACGAAACTCAATCTCCTCAGGTTCTCATTGCAAAACATGGAAGGAGTCTCTCATCTCCTATGAATACTCAACATCTGATAGAGTTGCAAGAGAAGGTTATCTCTACATGTGTTAGCCTAATTCCAACCAACAACATCTTGCCCTGGAAGGCAGCAAGCATAGATGGCATACCTCTTCTTCAGCCTTGAAGAAAAGGGACCCTTACTGCCTTAGGAATTTTAAACAGGCTCTTCCGAGGGTGGGTGGATATGTCAATTGCATGAAGATGTGTGGATCTCACTGGTTGGGACTCAAATTCAAATTTCCACTCATATGGTGGCCAGCAGGGAAATACAAAGATAATTTTACATTGACCAAGGCAGAGGAGAAACAGTGCTGGGAACATTGGGCTACCTGTAATGGATTTCTGGATGTGGGTGAGAAACCTGAGCTTGCCTTTAATTTTTCTTCTATCCACGGACGGGGACTAGACTCGGATTCAGATTAGTAGGTTGTTGCATGAGGACATGCAAATGGATAGCTGGGGTGAGATGTTGGTCGCCAAAATAGCTCCTTTTTTCCTACACTTATCTACACATTTTCCCCTATTTTTCCTCACCATTCCATAACCATGCATATATCTTCCTAAGCAGAGCATGGATTGCAACAGGTATAATATATTATTGCTTCATTTCATTAATGCCTAATTTGTTTATGGTTATGAACTCTATCTTTTAATTTATGCTAATATGAATTGACTTGACAAAGATAGTTCAGAAGCCTTGGAAAGACCACAGGTGTAGCAACTCACTGAACCTTTGGAGAAGAGGCATGTGTGGCGCCAACTGTCCCTTCCTGAGTACGGTTCCACATATTGTTGTGACAGTTCAAGTGTTCCTCCACATGGTCAGCTGTGACTAGGCCACGACAAAGCATCCGAGTATCATCCAGTCCAATCAGTTAGAATCTATTCAAGTATGCTAACAGCATGTAACGGCTCAGGCTTGAACGCAACGATCTCATTCAAGTTCATTTATGGCTACGAATGTTCTATTGTAATTCGACAACCTGAAGATCGTAGATCTTCATGGCTGCCCGATATTTGTGGAACGAATTCATGTCATCCATGTATAAATGTAAGAAGGCGTTCTGAGCCTGGGGTTGGCTAATTAACATTTGATCGTGAGAGCTGTAACAGAGTACTGTGACTGTGATTCACCATTTTAATATAAGGAGCATAATTCTTCGTATCTTTGCGTTTTAATTTGTGTTAGTTCCTGACATCTCTGTTAGAAGGCCAGAGCCCGCCTTCTCACAGAGATCGCCGAGTTAGGTAGATGTTGTAGTTCATTTCAGTTATTTTCAATGTGGAATTACAGTAATTATATTTCCAGTTAGCTGCAACAATATATCGTTTATGAATTGCATTTCCTTTGGTGTGCTGCAACAGTCGACTGTGTAGAATAGTTTTCCTTTGATGCAAAGTGTGTAGTTAGCTGTTACAGTCAAGCTCAACACTGATTCCTTTCAATCATCTATCTTTCTTAGGATTGCCAATTTAGTCAAATTACGGTTCAAGCTTAATTCTAGTTCTTGACTACTATTTATCTTTCCTAGAATTCATTAAATTAGATATGTTATGATTGAGTTACAGTAGTTGTTAATTGAATTATACATGTTGTGATTTGAGTACTGTAGTTTGATATTTTTATGATTTAACTTCTTGCAAAAGTATGTCTAGTTTATTTATTCCTAGATTAGTAACTGCTGGATTGATGTTGTAGGAAGATAGAAGTCCCTTGAAGTTCTTAGATGGATAATTTAGATTAAGTTTTAGAAATGAGTTGAGCTGACTGAACAATTAGGTAGGATAATTGATCTTCACTTTTATTTCAATTAGCTACTTGAGTGTTTATGCATAGATTGTGCTAATTGCCTTTGAAATAAAAAGACCTACCTGGGTTGACAATTTATATTGACCATCCTGTGTGTTAGTTGTAGTTGATTAGCATATAGGGTGACCAAAAATATGGCCTGGTCTTTTTGAATTAAGGGAGTAAATCGATTTCCACATTCTCGAAAATGAATAGCTGTGAATTGTTTTGGCGATCCTTGTGAATTGGCCACTATAGACAAATAAGGAACAACAATATCCTTAACATTATTAACCTGCTTTTCCTTCTTACAGGGTTGTTTCCATTGATCCTCAAGTTTTTGAGTTTCAAATACAACCTCCCTTGATTTTTTACAATCTTTAGCAAAATGTTCATCAGTGCCAATTCTTCATAATCAAGGTGTTGATAGTGGCTCCATTTATCCAGAACCAAATGAATTACTTTTGGTAAGCCTTTGTCCATATCTACTTCCACACAAATTCTAGCACATTGAAATACCCTGCTTTGGTTCTGCCTTGTCTATGAATTTACCCAAAGTATTCCCAATGTTTCTCAAAGATTCATCTCCCCAAGAGTGAAGAGAAAGATGCGATAGTCTTACCCAAACTTGGACTGCTATGAGGATATCTAAATTAGGATCAAAGTCAAGTGTCCAACTATTTTAGTAAATACATTCCTCTTTTGATGAAAAAATATGAACCACTACAAAATATTAAGTCTCTATCCTCTTTGAATTCAAACAGAAATGCATAAAAGCCTTTTCCACAAAAATAGTGTGTCATTCTGCTTGAAATCAATACTACCCAATTTTTTAAATCCATATCTCCATGGATCTAGGAGATGGCCATATTCCAATAAATTGGCCAATGAGGCCTCTCTATGGAAATGCTAATCCCTTTTTCCTGGACACAAATGCATGAAGAACTACTTCAGGTATTTCAAAAACTTTCTTGATAAATCTCTAAGGTTCAAGTCTAACACTAGATTTGTTCAAAGTTTTAACCAGTGATTTGAAGCATTCTCATCAAAAGCTGGAGGTGGCCTCTCCCCTTTTGAAGCAGACGCTGTCTCTAAACCCTAGCCTACAATCTTTATTTTCTTGTAGCAATGATCCTTCTTGCCAGGGAATCCATTACTCATATTATAAGGAACGCCTTACCACACAAGAATTCTTACGCGATGAGAATGACAACATAACATCTCAAGAATGTGTAAAACTTAGCATGTAGTTATAAGTTGAGAACTTGATAGCCTACGCACTAGTAAGAGTTCCCTTGCCCAACATGGCTCATGTATTGATTCCCTCCATAAGGAATAATTAATGGTGTTACCCTACCTTGAGGGTCTTATCTACATTATTGTGTTCGTTATCTTGTGGTTTATTATGTGAATATATTGTATTGCTTGTAAGTTAGTTGTTATACTCTATATCCGGTATTAACCCATCTATCTAAAATAATTTGTCATATTCTTCATTTGGAAGTGCCTACAACTTGTAAGGGTTAAGCAATTTCCACTTTATGGCAGTGTATTCCCTTAAATACAGGAAAAACGCATCTCTCCACCTCTGTGGAAACAATGACTTTGTTTCTTGGATGTATTATTCAATACTAGGATGATTTAATTTTTTTGTAAAATGAATCTTGCTTGTTATAACTCCAATAAAAGAGCTAGGGTTTTGAGGAAAATTACTTACTATTGAGGCAACAAAGTTAAGATGATCGAAACTCCCTCAATATTTCTCATAATCACTATTTGACCAAAATTATGAAATGCCATGGCCATTCTACATGTACTAGAGGTGGTTTGATCATCCATGCACTCTATTTATATTTAAAAAATGTCCCCACTTTTTTTGCCCAAGAAAGGGCTTTAATACCAAATGTTGTGTCCCTTGACCCAAAAATTGAATCATAAACAAGATAGGAACCTTAATCTTCAAAAATTAAATAGGAATACATCCACAAGAGAATGAACATGAGAATATGGAAAGAACCCTTAAGGTAGCTAATACCATTAACTACTCTTTATGGAAGGAATCACTCCACAAGCTATGCTTGCTACAACTATTACATCCAATATATTTCAAAAACATCTCATTTCATTGCTTCTACTTATTTATATAGTTTATATCCAAACTTCTAGGTACTTTATAGAGAAGGAACTTTCTAGTAGGTGGAACCTTCTAGGTACTTTATAGAGAAGGAACTTTATAGTAGGCGGAACCTTAAAGTAAGATTTATTATAATTATTGGTTTTCACACTACATGGGCCTTATTTAATAACCATGGCCTCGATACTTAACATTATCTTCGTGGGTACCTCCCTAGGTGCCCCATATTATCCATTACATCCCATCTCTCTCTGCATGTTTCATCCTTGAAACATGGGAGGAAGCCATATAATATGATATACTATGCATTGTGTCAATTGGTACCAAGCACGATCCTCCATACATCCTAGTGAAATGTGGACATGGGGTCCAACTACTTCATTGCCACCTCGAGCTTGATTTTGGTTTATCCTTATTTTTGGTCCAACTACATTTTGATATTAATATAAAATCCTTGATGGTTGTAGGTGAAGAAGGATGAAGAAGAGATGGGGGGGCCTATGATTCCACAAGTGGGGAAGTGATAGCAGGCCAAGGGAAATTATCCTAGTGGGATTTAACTTATTTCCTTAGTCTTAGAAATTTAACCCAAAGTTCCTAAACCATAACTAAGAGTCATGTTTTAATTAAAACATTATTTAATTATCTTAAGAGAGGATTAAGAGGGGAAAAGTGGTCTCATGTGGAGAAGCCACATGGTAAACTAAGGCCATGGATATAAAAAAATGAGAATTTAGTTGGAGAGTCATTCATTCCTCCTCATTCTTACCATTGTGTGGACTACCCGGAGATTTGTACCAAAGAGAGAAGACCAAAGCTACCATAGGTGGAGATACATATTCATGCCACTGAACCTAGGGAAAACTAGTGCCAAGGGAGTGTACCCTTGTGAGAGGAACCTGGCCTGCAATTGTGTTCTCTAGAGTCCTAATCTGCAGAATTCTTGTCCAGCTTATGGTGGAGTGTTGGAAGGGAACTGGCCGAGGTTGCTCGAGGGACTGTTAGCTCGGAGAAGGGGGATTTTTCCTTGCGTTGTGCAGGTTGATGGGGAATGATAATTGAGTATTGGGACAACTGTGGAGTGGGTTTTCGTACCATGGGGTTGCATGTGTGTTGGGATATGTAGAGTCCTTAGGGAAATCTTTTCCCTTGTGGATTGATAGCCCCAATTCGGGGGTGACCTTTGTTGTAGAAATATTAAGTACAACAAAGAGCCTATGGCTTGGAGGAACATCCTTCGTCTGCAACTAGTTAGAGGACATTAAAAGATAAGTTTATAATTGTATATGAAATGCCATGTTTATAATTGTGTTTACATCTTGTTTAATCACAATTATGTGAACCTCTAATTGCATTGATTGCTTGGCATGGTATGAGTGTTTTCCTTCTAGAATTTTCCTGTAATGTTATGGTATATAATTTGGGCAATCAAACGTTTATTTTCCGTTGTAAATTGATAATGGAAATTATGGAGAAAAACAATTTTTTGTTGAATTGTGTAAGCTATTTGTGTACCTCGTGGTCTCCATGGTTGAAAGAGGTTACCGGGTACATGACATCACCCACCTATTTTCCAGTCGACCATCCAACTATGTGAGTTGGACTATGTCCTTTCTAGTGATTTGTGCAATCTGATACGAGCCCTATCAATGCATTCACAACTTCTCCAAATGCTTCCAAATCTTACTGTCAAAACTATGAATTTTGAATATGTTAATCATTCCATGCCTTTTGGCACCTTTTATGAAGCATTTGATGGTATCTTGCTAGAAATTTGTGTCTCTCTAGCTAAACCAGCATATCCAACCTATCCTCCAATTGTGCCGTATTTTCCATCTATGTGGAAATGGCTACCTATAACTCAAAATCAAGTATTCTAATGGAATCATGATATCTAATCCATAAACCAAAGTAAATGATGTATGTGTAATGTACCTAGGGGGGGTAATATGGGGTACCTAAGGAGGTGCCCATGGGGATATTATATGTAATGTGGCCATAATTAGGGGACATTCCCACTTCGTAGTTGTTGGGTAATAAAGAGTCCCACTAGGTAGTTAGAGGAAACAACATAATAATATGGGGTAGTTAGTTTAGACACATAGGAATACTAATGAGAAAGTATAAATGCACATGAGTATCATTGTATTAAGATATGTTAGATGTTAATGTGTTGTACAAAACATGACTTGTGGAATGATTCCTTCCACAAGGAATAATACATGGTGTTACCCTACCTTAAGGGTCTTTCTCTATATTTTTGTTTTGTCTATTATTTGGATGCATTTTTTGAAGTTTAAGGGTTATGTCTTGTTGTGATTCAATTGGAAGGGTCAAGGATCACTGCAAGTTGTATCAGAGCCCTTTCTTAAGCCAAAAAAGAAAAGATTTTTTTGTTCTTTTTGTAGATTTTAGGGAAAAAAGAGGACGGCAACATTTAGACCCTTTTCTAAAGCTTTTTATGTAGAATATGAAGAAACCAATTGCGAATGTGAGTTCCTCTAGAAAAAACATATGATTTAGTTTTTTGGATTGTATGAATTGATTAGTTCCTCTACAATTATTTTGATTTGGATTGTATGAATTGATTTTAAGTTTCTAGAAGATAGTAAAATTGAAAATAGATTTTCTTTAATTAAATTTAAAAAAATCATTCATATAAAATTACCCGAAAATTGTTAAAATATTTTGAGTCTCACATCAACGCACTATGCACCCTTCCATGCATAGTATGAATTTTAGATCCCCAATATTTGAAGTTTCAGCTTCTCATTCTTCCCATCCACGTAGTGTATTTTAAGTATTTCTTCTTATAAGTTGTCTCTTATTTAATGTATACTAAATAAGATTCCACCTTATAAGACGAAAGCCATAAAACAAGAAGAGCATAAACACTTTATACACACACACACACACACACATAATGGTTCATAAAGTACACCCATAAGGATAAAATGACAGGTAGGTAGTTTTCTAACACACGAGGTTTATGGGTTGGTGGTTTTACTCCACATCAATGTTGATGGTTTCCTCCCCACAGCCAAATGTAAAAAACATTCAAAATAGGTAAAAATATTCAAATTGAATGTAAAGTTTTATCACATGTGTAGGAAAATTCAAATAATTTTGAACTTCATTATATCAACCAACAATCCCTCCTTACACACAATATGACCAAAGAGAACACCAAACGAAGTACACAAGATGAATATATTAATGTTCAAGGACAATTGCATCTACTAACACATGTTTAGAATTAGCCATAGTTTATTAGCATGATCCTTCAATAGATTGTAGATTGTCCATTCATACAAATATACCTCAAGGAACTAATGGATATACTCAGAGAATGTGACAACTAGTACTCTAGAAGATACTACATACATATTTTTAGATAAAAAAGCATGACACTAGTACTCATTGACCCCAAGGAAGTCAACTTAAATGTGGATTCCACATGTTTTGTTGCCTCATATAACTATCAGATTTATCCAATCTAATTCTACCATTAAAAACATCAAGCCATCATCTAACATCTTATGTATTTCCTACTCAACCCATTTGTTGTAATGCATATTCATTCAATATGGTTTTTCTTGATTGAAGAGGCATTAAGTTTCAATTCTATCTTCATTTCCCTTAGCTTTAACACCATTCTCTTCACCTCATGAATCTGTGTGGAAACAATACAATATATTCTTAGATAGGAGCTACAATCTCTAAGATAGCATGGTCATCATAGTAGTTCCCTATGGTAGTGAGATTTGGATCATCCTCCATTTTAGTATTACCCATTTTAGTTGGCAATGGCTCATGTTAATGGATTGGATTGCTTATATCCCTCATGTCCTAGGTGACCTGACGATCTTTAATTTCTCCAAGCCATATATTTCAAATTTATTATAAGGGGTATTCCTTTGTGGAAACTATGGTCAGACACTATAGATGGGAAATTTGTGGAAAACAATAAGTGCATTGAATCACCCCGGTGATTGGTGTGTCCTCCCTATAGATTCAAAAGGTGTTGCACAACCATTTTTGTAGTTTTGGCTATTTGGTTGTCTACTGTAGCATGTTTCCCTATAAATGCCAGTGCTTACGTAATGGATCTAAGGTGTGAACAAACTTATGAACCCAATTTTAAATAGGAATCCCTTGAATCACCCAATAGACCTCATAATGGTCCACATGACCCATCGGATTAAGAGTACCATCAAACTATAGAGACTAGTCAATAGAATAAGATTTCAAATTTTCATTTGCTAGGGTATCCCTAATGTGGAACACAAATATAGTTTGTAGTGCCTTTTTTGTATCTTCCCATGAGTGCAACATGATTTTATGCATTGCTACCTTAATGTAGTTCTCTACCAAAGTTATATATACCATTACAACCCTTTGTTAATGCATGATCTACAACACCACTTATTCCACAAATTATGTTCTATCATCCATGCCATCAAACATTAGTGGGTCCTGAAGGTCTGCTTCAATCCACCTAAATACTTTCACCACCAAGAAAAACTATGCTAATTTCTCATATTCCACATTCTACCATTGATTAATGGTGACTTTGGATTCCATTACATAGGAACAAACACTACGTCGATTCAATTCTCTATTAGTTGTTGGATTGATGTAATACTCTCTATGCTCTGTAGTAATATTATAAATTTAATCGAAGGTGCCTCTTCTACCCATTCCACAAACCACTCCTCCTATGTTGGATTTGCAATATTTTTTTTGAATGACATCTATCATCATTTCAAGTTCAAGATGATGTCATTATCAAATGCCAAATTAGTTCCTAGCACTATTGGGCAGTGATTATTATCATCCAACATCTCAATGACATCAAAGTCGACATAAAATCTTAAGTGCTTGAGATTGATTTCCATCTGTTCCAATCTACCAATGGGAAAAATGCATGATTGTAGTTGGATTAGCAAGTAGACTAGGTTTGAACATCCCATGAATTCCCAATTTTTCTTTAGCAAGATGTTGAAATTCAGTTGACCTCCCACACCTCATATCCTCCAATCATTGCATTCAACCTGAATTTGTTTATTGAGTGCTTTGTTTTGACATAGTAGAAGTGTCTATCCAACATCTCTACGAGCTATCCTAGTAACCATGCAAGTACACCCTTTATATTAGTTATAAATCACTCACCATCCATTATCCATAGGAACATTTTCATCCATTCCTGGACTTAATCTTCCACCAATCACACTAAAAAGATTGAGCATCATCTAGACTATTGGACTATCATTGATGCACTATCTACTGTAGAATATTTACCCTATGGACATGTTAAAGTTCTATTGGATTGAGACTCCTTCAATCGAAGATAGAAAGGAAACAAATGGGTCCTAACATCTCCCTAGACTTGGTTCATACACAAGAAATCAAACTATGGAAAGACAAAAGGGGATAGATGACCTACCTCTCTTTCAATGGTTGTCCTTGCTGCTCCTAGTTGATCCAACTCCTAGCTTTGAAATCCAGGCTTTTATACCTACACACGAACAAAGAATGACGCCTTTTCGAAGCAATAAATATATTGAACAAATATCTAACTATAAATTGATAGACACATTCATACGTTCATAATGAGAGACATGAAATAGGGGAAAACAAGCCAAGTTTGTATTCATAAAAATGGAGAACATTTACAAGAAGCACTTACAACCATGATTTCAGTCCCGCAACAGCTCCTCTAAGTTCTCCTTCCATCCCCTTAAGAGTTACACAATCATAGGTTTCATGCCTTCAAGATTTCTTTTCTTCCTCTCTTCTCAAAGAATGAATTTCATTTATATGATTTGGAACACAAATATAGATTGTAGTTCCTTTTTTGTATCTTCCCATGAGTGAAACATGATTTTATGAATTGCTACCATCATGTAGTTCTCTACCAAAGTTATATATACCATTACAAAACTTTGTTAATGCATGATATACAACACCACTTATTCCACAAATTATGTTCTATCAGCCATGCCATCAAACATTAGTGGGTCCTTAAGGTCTGCCCCAATACACCTAAATACTTTCACCACTAAGAAAAATATGCTAATTTCTCATATTCCACATTCTACCATTGATTAATGGTGACTTTGGATTCCATTGCATAGGAAAAAACACTACGTCAATTCAATTCCCTATTAGTTGTTGGATTGATGTAATACTCTCCATGTTATGTAGTAAGATTATAAAGTTAATCGAAGGCGCCTTCATCTAATGCCTCTTCCACCCATTCCAAAAACCACTCCTCCTATGTTGGATTTGCAATATTATTTTTGAATGACATCTATCATCATTTCAATTTCAAGATGATGTCATTATCAAATGCCAAATTAGTTCCTAGCACTATTGGGTAGTGATAATTATCATCCAACATCTCAATGACATCAAAGTCGACATAAATCTTAAGTGCTTGAGATTGACTTGCATCTGTTCCAATCTACTGATGGGAAAAATGCATGACTGTAGTTGGATTAGTAAGTAGACTAGGTTTGAACATCCCATGAATTCCCAATATTTCTTTAGCAAGATGTTGAAATTCAGTTGACCTCCCACACCTCATATCCTCCAATCATTGCATTCAACCTGAATTTGTTTCTTGAGTGCTTTGTTTTGACATAGTAGAAGTGCCTATCCAACATCTATACAAGCTATCCTAGTAACCATGCAAGTACCCCCTTTATATTAGCTATAAATCACTCATCATCCATTATCCATAGGAACATTTTCATCCATTCCTAGACTTAATCTTCCACCAATCACACCAAGAAGACTCAGCATCATCTAGACTATTGGGATATCATCGATGCACTATTTGCTGTAGAATATTTACCATACTGACATGTTAAAGTTCTTTTGGATTGAGACTCCTTCAATCGAAGATATAAAGGAAACAAATGGGTCCTAACATCTCCCTAGACTTGTTTCATACACAAGAAATCAAACTATGGAAAGACAAAAGAGGATAGATTATCACCTACCTCTCTTTCGATGGTTGTTCTTGCTGCTCCTAGTTGATCCAACTCCTAGCTTTGAAATCCAGGATAGTAGGCCTACACACGAACAAATAATAACACCTTTTCAAAACAATAAGTGCATTGAACAAATATCTAACTATCAATTGATAGACACATTCATACATTCATCTTGAGAGACATGAAATAGGGGGAAATAAGCCAAGTTTGTATTCATAAAAATGGAGAACATTTACAAGAAGCACTTACAACCATGATTTCAGTCCTGCAACAGCTCCTCCAAGCTCTCCTTCCAGCCCCTTAATAGTTACACAATTATAGGTTTCATGCCTTCAAGATTTCTTTTCTTCCTCTCTTCTCAAAGAATGGCTTTCATTTATAGGATTCAGAAGCTCAACAACTATGGAGAAAAGATTGGACCAAGGGAGGATATGGTGGATCATGGAGGATTAACTTGCTTGGAATGGAAAGGGGAGAGAGGATTCGAAGGGTAGATCCAACCAACGAAGATCTCACTCAAATCTAGATCCTACATCTTAGTTTGACCCATTGAACCAATGCCATCGCTCCCCTAGAACTAGTTGCAAAGAGATGACATGGTAAGTCATCTCTCCCCCAGAACTGGACACTGGAGGTCATCTCTCGCTAGACAAGGTAGTGGGGGCGATGACCCTAAAAAAGAGGCATAATCCAACATTTAGGGATTAGGTTTCGACCTACAACTCATGGATTTGACTCCCAAACATGGCTAAGGAGTGGACCACACATTAGATTATCCTTCCTGACATATCTAGGGAGCAAGCCAGCCATATTTTTATGGTGGCCAAAGCATAACACTTAACGATGGTATTAAGTGTGATAATTTGGTGTATAATAATTGCTCCCTAAAGTGTGAGTCGAAAGGAATCTGATGGCCGAAACACTTTACCAAAACATATATATGCAAGGGTGCTAGAATATGAGAGCTAGATGGAAGTTGCAAACAAAATATCAAACAATATACATATATTGTCCCCGAGGTAGGCATACCCATGCTCAAAAAAAACTGACTCAAAACCTGGCTGTCGACCAATACACTCCAGATCCATGAAAGTGTTGATCAAGAATATGGCCACCAAGGATACAATGTGGATTGATATATCCATCAAGCCGTAGCCATCAAAGAGTACATAATGGATCTATGACGCAATTGAAACGTAGCCACATACCAATACAAAGTGGATCTATGTGACAACATACATATCAGTAAGATCACCAGCATGACGTCCATACTGGAATTCCCTCAAGTAATCCATCACAACCTGGGTGTAACAAAGGTAGATACTCAAAATAATCCCTAGGGTATTCAACCCAATACCTATGTGATACAAATCTAACCATGTGAATGGATGTGTTGAGGTCGAACATGGTAGAAACCACTTGATTATCGGTCATTAAGGTATATTGTTAACAAGTGCGAGGGAAATCACCAATGATGACATTGACTCCCAAGGTATCCTAGTACATTCCAATGAATTCAAATAGATGAGCTGAAGTCGAACACTCGTGGAATCATTTGATCAGAGGTCAATGATGTAAACCTACTGTCGAAAGTGAGGAGGCTTTCCATTGAGGCATGTAGGTACCAAGGTACTAACTAGTTTCTAAGTCTAATTATTGGATAAGGTGTTGGAGTCGAAAAGAATAGACTCATCGAAGGAGGGCCATGATGTATCCCACATCATTGACACAAAATTGACACATGAAAGTTATATAAGATGGTAGATAAAAAAAGCTCTGATTGACACGAGGATGAAGGTTGATAATAGTGTAGAATGGTTGACTTAGGCTAATACTTCCCTTGAACATCGGGAAGTACGACAAGTGACTTGGCAGCATTGACTTGACAAGATATGGACCAAAAAATAGTGCAACACTGACTGAAGCACTCTTCAGATGAGCCAAAGGAGAAAAATGACTCATGGGATTGGTATAACTCAGAGGCAAGCAAATTACCCAATTGTAAGACAAAAAGCGAACAGGTTCCATGTTCAAGGGAAACAACAAACAACTTCCATAATGTTTTCTAAAACAACTCGCCCATTTTCCCCAAATTCCCCCTACCATGAACGACGAGTACCTCTTTGTTTTTTAACGAGCTTGAGGAGGATAACATATGCTTGATATGGCTCATCTTTTATGAGTCCCTCATCATATTTTTAACGAACCTAGAGAACGAGGGGTTCGATCCCATATGGGTTCTTCAAAGTATGATTTTTATGAGTCCAAAGAAGATAAACTTGGTGGTCTTTTAACATTTGGAGAGTCTGAAAAGAACTCAAAGAAGACTCTAGGGACATTATTTTTTGTAAATTTAGTCTCCTACGCCCGAAAAAGCATAAAACAATACAAGGGAGAAATCTTCTAGTCAAAGGTGACTAGAGTATTCCTTTTTCGTAATTAGTCCATTTGTCCCAAAAAGGGGTAAACTTACAGCGAACACATGTCCTTTCAAATCCTTTTACGAGCATGAAAGAAAACAAGCTCGCTCGACAATCTTTTCATATTTTAGGGAGTCAGAAAAGAGCTTAAAGGGGACTCCAAAGAGTTCATTTTTCATAGTTAGTATAAAGAGGCCAAAAAAGGGATAAACTACCACTCGAAATACGACTTTGTCATGGTTGATAACCGAGTACGATAAAGACTAATAGTAAACTTGGCACAATTTTCTTTTCATAAGTAATCCACTTGACAAGAGAAGAAGATAAAATCATACTAGGCAGACACTTCCTCATTATTTTACGAGTGCAAGAAAAGCAGACTAAACTCAACATCTTTTTTTCTTAATTTTAATGAGCATGACTAAGGTATCAAATGCACTTAGAATCTTTTTCATATTTTAACCAGAGAACAAAAAAGTAAAAAGTAAGCTCAACACCTCTTAATTTTTTTAACGATCTCAAAGAAAGGTGAAAAGAATGCTCGAGGTGCCTGCTTCATTTTTTAATGAGCTTGAAATAGAGAATGAACTATGCTCAGAGTGGTTGTTTCATTTTTTAATGAGCTTGGAACCAAAAATAAATTGTGCTCAGAATGACACCCATTACCGAGTTTCTTCCCAATGTGATATCCATCGGTTGGTACATCCCCCCTAACCTTCGTTTCGTCTGTTGATTCTTCTTCTGCACCTGATTAGAGTCTTGGTTTCTAATAGCAATAGGTTCACCAGAGAGGGAGGAAGAAAGAGTATCAAGTGACATAGGTGGAGGAAATGAAGGTTCAAGTAGTAGATCTAATGGAAGACTCGACTCAATTGGAGGGGGATCTGTTTCATTTTTTAACGAGCTTGACACAGAATATGAACTATGGTTGTCCACCATAAAAATATGGTTTTCTTGCTCCCTAGAGATGTCAACAAGGATAATCTAATGTGTGTTCCACTCCTTATCCATGTTTGGGATTCAAATCCATGAGTTGGAGTTTGAAACCTAATCCTTAAACCTTGGATTGTGCCTCTTTTTGAGGTTCATTGCCCCCCTTCCTTGTATAGGGAGAGATGACCTCCATTGTCCAGTTCTGCGGAAGAGATGACTTCCCATGTCATCTCTTTGTATCTAGTTATAAGGGAGCGATGACATTGGTTCAATGGGTCAAACTAAGATGTAGGATCTATATTTGAGTGAGATATTGGTTGGTTGGATCTACCCTTCGAATCCTGTCTCCCCTTTCAATTCCAAGCAAGTTAATCCTCCATGATCCACCATATCCTCCCTTGATCCAATCTCTTCTCCAGAGTTGTTGAGCTTCCAAATCCTATAAAAGAAAGTCATTCTTTGAGAAGAGAGGAAGAAAAGAAAGCTTGAAGACATCAAACCTAGGATTGTGTGACTTGGAAGGAGAGCTTGGAGGAGTTGTTGCAAGACTGAAATCATGGTTGTAAGTGTTTCTTGTAAATGTTCTCCATTTTTATGAATACAAACTTGCCATATTTTCCCTTATTTCATGTCTATCATGATGAATGTATGAATGTGTCTATAAATTTATAGTCAGATCTTTGTTCAATACACTCGTTGCTTTGGAAAAGGTGTTGTTCTATGTTCGTGTGTAGGTCTACGAGCCTGAATTTCAAATCTAGGAGTTGAATCAACTAGGAGCAGTGAGGAAAACCATCGAAAGAGAGGTAGGTCATCTATCCTCTTTTATCTTTCCATAGTTTGTTTGCTTGTGTGTGAACCAATTCTAGGGAGATGTTAGGGCCCATTTGTTTCCTTTATGTCTTGGATTGAAGGAGTCTCAATCCAAGAGAATTTTAACATGTCCATAGGGTAAATATTCTACAACAGAAATTGGTGACTCCACTGGGGATTCTACCCTAGTATTTCCCAGCCTTTTATATCTTTGTTTGTCACTTGATTTCTTCATGTTTGTATGATTTCTTGTGAATATTATATTCTTCCTATCATCACTAAGAATTTTACTAAGCCAAAGGCCCAACCCCCTTTCGAATCTGAGCAAATAGGTATTTTTTCTTAACTTTCCCAAAAGTCATCTCTCCCCCATTGAAGGCTACAGAACGATGACCCTAAGTCATCTATCCCTACTAGTGTGTTAGAGGATGATGACATTCATGTCATCTCTCTATAGATATGTTGACAGGAGTGATGACACTTGGATTGGGTGAATTTTGACCTCCCCTTGCTTGGTTTTCCATTTTTTTGTCTCGAAACTTTGCATTGGAACTTTTGATGCTAGATTCAAGCATTATATGCTTTTAGATTATGATTGTCACATTTTTTATTCCCTTTTTGAAATTCATTTGTCCTTATCAATCTCTGCGTGTAGAATACTCTCTTAGGCTAACTTGATCCTTTTGAGGAGTCCATATCGCCTTTGGGCCGATCCCTGTCATTTGCAGATGCTCAGACCTTTTTTATCTTGATTCTAAAACTTTCTAAAGCTTTCTGTTTGTTTTGGAATCTATTTGATTGATTTGAAAACCGAAATTGATTGTTTTAGGCCCTTTTCAATTAAATTCTTGGTTATCTTTGGTTTTGGGAAAATATTGATCCCTTCCAAGTTCAAGTATCTCTTGGTCCTTCAACAACTTTTTCATTGGCATCTGATCTTTCCTTGGTTAGATATATAGAGCTAGGGTTTCAAAAAGGCTCTCTCTCGATCTTTATTGTTCGGTTTTGTGATTGTTATAAAACTTTGGTTTGTTTGTAAGTAGCAAGCATTGAGAACATCTTTGTGTTTGAAGCTTTTTTATTCTTGTTACCTTGCATGGGTTTTGTTTTCTTGATTTTCTTTGCAATTAGCATTGAATTCTTTCATTTGAATTAAAATAAAAAAGAAAAATAACATTGAGTTCATTCATTCAAATTGAAAACAAAAGAAAATAATTTTTCATTTCAAAGTTTTCATGTCATTTGGATCATTCGAAAACAATAAAACAAAAGAGTTTTTTGCATTTCATTTGCATTAGTTTAGTTTTGGTGTGTGTTTGAAAAAGAGCTGGTTTTGTATTTTGTGTTTGGGAATTTCGAAAGGTATTTTTTATATAGTTTGGAATTTTCTCTTCATTAAAGGAAAAGAAAAGAAAAAAAAAACATATTGCATTGGGTGTTTGTTTGGATTTGAAATGAAAAATAACGCCTTTCCTTTCTTTAGATAGAGTTCATCTAAACGAAAATTGTGCATCTCATTTCTTTGCATGGTTTGGAGTCAAGTCACAACATCACTAATTTCATTCCTTCTTACCCTACTAAGTAATAACAACCATTAAAATCAACCAATGCACTTAATAAAATTGATTAGACATTTTTTGTATTGTAGCAACCCAAAGTAGTGTAGGGATACATACTTTGGACTAGGACAAGTCAGTAAATTGTCCAAGGCTACTAAATGAGACCGTAGAACACTAAAGAGTGAAAAATTCAGTAGTAGCAATTGATGTGGTTGGAAAGCTCCTCTCAAACAAGAGTCAAACATGAGGTCAAGCAAAGTGATCAGTTGAGAATCCCCTCTTTCGTTCACCTAATGGGGATATAACAAGTTTGGGACTTTGAAGAACTGGTAGATCCTCGGGGTGATGCATTTTTTTCTTAGATTAGGGTCGCGAATGTGTGTCCATCATACATGTTAGCACTAGTTTTGGGCTAAGTGGTTGGAAGGGGGATTAAGCTTATGAAAATGAAGAAATCATATTTATAACAATGGAGGTTAATGGTGGAAAATAAATTTCGCAAAGATAAGGTGCTTATGTATGGGCAGAAAGGTGTTAACCGGTAGAAGAATCAACCGCCAGATCATTGGATGGAAATAGATCTAAGGCTATTTGGTGCTTCGCAGATTAAACATGCATGGAGAAACAAAATTTCCAAATCTGTGAAGTGGCAGTAGGCTCCACGTATTTCGACGGTGAAGATCTGGCGGAGAAATAGATCTACGGTGGGCACATGTTTCGCAATTTGAACATGCACGAGAAAATAAACTTTTCGGATTTGCGTGGTTTGGTAGAGATCACACCCTTGGATGGATTAGATGCAGATAAGACCCAAATCAACGGTCGGCATTGGATTCGTAGATTAAAAGTGCGAGGAAGTCAACTTTCTGAAGGATGAAGACAGTGGAGTTAAGTAGGGAAGGAGATCAACGACGCAGGATGAATTGCTCAGATGGACGGCTTAAAAAATCCTTTACTATGACAGATGCAAGAAGGATATGAAAGTAAAGGTAAT
Organism: Larix kaempferi; assembly: GCA_027924585.1. Lineage (NCBI taxonomy): Eukaryota > Viridiplantae > Streptophyta > Pinopsida > Pinales > Pinaceae > Larix > Larix kaempferi. Next base: position 4,872,784 of record BSBM01000272.1, on the reverse strand, counting down.
ATAAAAGATACATTGCACAGGGATTCAAGTTCTTGTTTGTCCTATGCATTGGAAAGCGAAAGTCGATGACTATGCAGAAAGCAGCCACCTCATCCAGGAATCTCAGACCAGCTGTCAGTAAACCAGGTAGGCCTTTGTCCTCATAGGAAACTATTTAAATGGCTGGAGTCAGAGAAATTGAAGTCCAGAGTCTAGAATATCAGAAAATAGAGGAATTTTTAGAAGATAAAGATTCAGAGTGTGAGGCACCTGCAACAATTAATTAACAAGAATGCACGAAATAGCAGAAATGACAGAACTCAGAATCACTTTTGTATTGATCACAGGCCACTTCGAGGGGGCAACCTCCTTTGAGCAAGCTCAATACAAATAACTTCACGGTGCCTTCATAGGTCTCAACACACACTTATATACTAATTCTAGGTGCCAATACTATGGGTCGAAACCATGGGCCATTACAAACTATGGATTAACAATACTATGGGCGGCTTACAAAGCATATGCGCCAACAACAATAACACAAACTATTGATTAACAAATACTACGGGACGACTTACAAAGCATATGCGTCCAACAACAACATACTAACAAAGTAAAGACATGGGTTCCTAACACAGAGATATTTGATATAGTACTGCTAAATGGGTCCATTGAAACAGTAAAAGACAGATTAAAACTCATTAGAGACCAGGGTATAGATATGCATAATGTCTACAGGTCATTATTCCAGTTTTTCTCAATCGACCAAACCCTAAACTGCCCTGAATTCGTCGACTGGTGTGCTACTAATTATTCCTCCTCTGAGAAGGTAATTATGGATGCATCCAACTCGAAAATCTTGTGGCTAGTCAATTCTTTCACTGTTAGAAAAACCCTTTCACTCCCCGATGATTTCAGTAAAAAAATCCAAAGATTATAAGGAAGAATCCTTAATCCAGTACTTTAGACAGTTTGCAGTTGAAGTTAGGAAAAATTTCTTCAGGATTTTCCTAAAACCTAATGTCTCATTGCAGGACCAGCCTTTCCCAGTTGAAGCCAATCTTTTTACCGAAGAAACTAAGTGTGTCATAACCATGATAAGTCAATTATTAGGGATGGACACATATATGTATGTTACTGAACCCTTGATGAGTCTGTTGTTTGTCCTTAGCACCTATCCATTTGAGTCTGAAGAGTCTAACTAGTCATCCCAGTGCTCTTGCCTTAAATTTGATGAGTTCCTAGTTGAGAATATCCATTCTTAGCTAGTGGACTTCCACAAGACCAGAAGCTTCAAATTTCAGTCCTATTTATTGAGGATGTTTTTATCATTTAGTGAAGAAAATTTACAGCTCCCAGAGATGATGCTCACACAGGAAATGAACACAGACTACACCAAGTTCATGAATGTTCTTATGTCAGAGGTTTATAGTGTTTTCTTCCAGAAAAAATTACCCAGGGTTCTGACCGAGATGTCTGAGATTTTGCAACCCTCTCCTGAAAAGAAAATTGGTGATTGGTTTCTCTTGGAACAGGGCACAGTAATCAGAGTATATGGATTTGTTCATCCACCCTATGTACTACCAGCATTTTTGACTCCCAGAGTGTTTTCTATGGAACTAATCAGGCAGAAATTAAGAGTAGAGATTGAACATTTTCTAGATCATAAGAAAGCTTCTGACATTACATTTCCATGGGCTGTAGGCCCATTTATCATCAAGAGAAAATATACTCTCCCAGCTTTTGAGTGTGTGTTAAGAGAGATGTGATTTCAAACAAATGTTTCCATAAACTATGATCCCCATCACATTATTTCTAACAGAAGGCAAGACAACAAAAGAAAGGCCTTTGAACACTTTGAACTTGCAGGTCTATCAGAGATTGCGAATTGGTTGGAATATCCTTGTAAGGGTCAGAAGGATGTAGATATGCATGAAGACTCCACTTCTCTTGTACAGAAAGTCACATCACCACAACCTGGCACCTCTAGCATGATCCCAGCACTTGGAGCAATTACACCCCTAGACAACTGTTCTGAAAAATCCAACAAAATGGAAGTCTTTGATGCCATGGACATAGAGGATGAAGACACAGAAAGAGCCCCAAAGAGACAAAAAGTGGAAGTGATAAAGGTAAGAAGAAGCAGGTAAAGTCCAAAGGACCAACCTTTGAAATTAAAGAGTATGTATTTGACAGAGTAGCCACGGAGTCAGCTGCACAAGGCAAAAGTAGATCATAATTATTGGATGAATACAAAGAGAATAAAGATATAGATTAAGAAGAGTCAAAATTGGATGCAGAAGTTAGACAGATCTCCAACAAGAATGTATCCCTAGTCATTGTCAGGAGCCATTCTCAGAACACTTTGAACTTGGCCATAGCAACCAAGGATAAGGCCATTGAAGTGAAAATGAACCTGGAGGACATTCCCATTCCTGACATGATACATATACATAAGGAAACTGGAGACATTATTTATGCCAAATTGTTAAAAGCTGCATTAGAACTGTCCAAATTACAGTCCAGAAAGAATAAGATTGAGAATCAACTCATACAGGAAAAGGTGGAGAATAAAGCCCACAAGGCACAAATCAAAAAGTTGCAGACATAAGTGTTGGCTACTGAAAGCCAAGAAGATAAAAGGGCCAGCATACAAAATCTGCTGAATGAGAAGGAGAATACTATTCAAACACTAAAGAAGAAACTGGAAATTCCTTCCACTCAATTGATAGAAGCGTATGAGTTGACAGAGCTTGAGAATAAAAAAGAAGAGCTGAAAAATGAATTAACTAACTGTAAAGCCAAATTATTGAAATTTAAAGAAAAAGAGAAGCAATGGCAAAAAGATATGTCTCTTATAGTGGAGAGTGAGAAGAATCTAAAAGCTAAGTCTGAAGATTTGGAGAAGAATTTGCAAGAGAAAAGTAAAGAGTTGGAGAGTATGATCACCTCTTCTTCCATTGAATTTGGTGATTTCTTCATTGTCCAAGCTATGGCACAGGTAAGTCTGAAAGACTTAGAGCTACAAAAGTTGCAAAAACAAAATACAAATCTAGAAAGCATAGATTCAAAAGAGGAACAAGAGAAAAAGACTTGGGAAGATAAATACCAAGAGTTACAGGTTAAAAATGATGAATTGATGAAACGGGTTACAGGCCAATCATCATTGCAGGAAGCAAAATAGGTAATTTGGGATGATATCATTGCAAAAGCAAACAAATTAAGACCCTATCTTGATTTTATTTTAGACAAAGAGGCTGTAATTAAATTGGCCAAACAAAGTGTGACAACAGTAAAAGAAAAGTTGAATAAGAAGCCCATTGAATGTGCTGAGAATGCCATAGAGTTTTTAAATGGGTTAACTGAGGATGAATTGAAAGCAACAAACATAAAAGACAGGTTATCTACTATAATTTGGGCTAGGAAAGTGGTAAGTAAGCATCGACAATTGGATACAATTCAAGCTAAGATAGATATTATGGCACATCGGGTGAAGCACTTTTAAGACATGTTTGATCCTTTGTTTAAGAAAGGACTTCCATTCTTTTGGGAAGAAAATAGTGCTATGCTCACACAAAAGGAGTATCAAGACAAGTTAATGGAATGCAGATTGGATCATGCAAACTTTGCTGACATGAACCAATCACTATCTGACAGAACAGTTGTAGACAAGCTGGCAAAGGAGTTTGAGTTGGTCTTGGTTTTCAAAGAGGCATGTGCACATCTACATAATTATTCATACAGAGATCATGTAGAATTGCATGTATTGCTAAAAGAGGTGGTCACTTCAGATCTACCAGCTGCAGACCAATGGAAGATCGTAGAAAAGTATGGGAGATCAAAGTACACATTGCATGCATGAAGATTTCGAAGATCATGGAGATTTATTGCTGAAGAATTGGTTATCTAGGCCTTTAGTTGTTTTTCAAAGCAGTTACTAGTTAATAAATTCTGAATGACACATGTAAAGGCAGTTATGCCTATTTTAGCAGTTTATTTTAATTCAGCTCATGGAGCAATTGTATAAGTACTGATGAATACAATGAAATAAGGGTTGGAACCCGTGAGACTTGAATTTTGTATTTTGAATACTATCTTTAATAAAATTGCAAAGCCGAGCAAGTTGTTTTATCAGAGATTCTTGTGTTATTTACTTTACAGTCTGTACCTTCTTCTCCTCATGTGAATGTTTTTCTTGTTATCTATTCCATATTGTTATCTTTCATGTTTGGATAAGTGTAAAATTGAAGCAGAATTGATAGATTTATGCTCTGTTTCTTTAATTCCAAGCATCCACAAACTTTTTCTACTAAAGTTAGTACATAATTCATCTTATGATGCTCTGTGTTAATGGACTGTTCTTACTTTCTTCTTTATCACCAGACAAATAGCATTTTGACTATAAACGAGTAACTACCGTGCCCCTGTTAAGAATTTATTTGCAAAGCATTGCCATTTACCATCATATGTATTTTGACTCCATTGCCCAATGCATGCTTACCTTGTTTCAACCAAACAAACAACAATCTGATTTTTATTTCTTATTCATATGTCTGGCCTTGTTAAACAATCATTGAGAGATCCCTCTCTGGAGAGAAAGAAGCCAACTTTCTTTCCTAAAGCTTGGTTTTGTGGTTACCTTGAGATGACCTTCTCACAACCTGAGGTACATTTCGAGTGCTAACAATACCCATTCCCATTTGCTAGTCTTGACTGTCGATTATGCCCTTCCAGCTGTCCGTTGTGAATTGGTGAACATAGTAGCCTCTCTTTAGGGTTCCACATAGGTGACTGTAAGGGGTATTCCTTCTGCAAAGAGGGTTCCTTATGGCACCTGTGAAAATTTTTCAATCTCAGCTTCAACAAATAGGGAGGGTATTTACCTGTAGGAACCCACTTGTACCTTGGGGTATTGTTGCATGAAGGTTATCGTAATTGTTGCTCGTATCTTCGCTGACGGCTTGACATCCCATCTTTGGAAGATCCCTTTATCCATTGTTTGCTTGGTTGATTGCCTTTAGTTATTTTTTATGGGTGTGTTCTTACCATGTTCGTAGTCGTCCTTGGGATTGTTATTATTATTATATTTTCACTGTGGTCGACCAAGGTCTGCGAAAATCTTGTAGAATGCAATGGTTGGACCCTAAGGAGAAAGAGCCTCTACATCCACAAGATTCACATCACTCTTCCAGTGAGGGAGTTATTAATGAACAAATCCCTTCTAAATTTGGAAGCGTAGATCCCCTCAACGATCAAATTTAAGGGAAAGTTGGAACTATTGTAGAAGGCCTTGTTCCTCCCGCAAATCCCCCTTTTACTAGAACTACTGACCTAGTACTCGTAGAGTTAGCATATTCTAGGTATTTTGATGCTTTTTCATCTTATCATTTTGCGCCCAGTGCACATAGTAGGCGATCTTCAAATATGGATTTGACACCACCCCATCCCGACAATAGTTTCATGGTATCACCCCCTCTAACTACCGCCACGGTGGTTGATCCTACAAGATCCACTATGGCCCAGACTGCCATCACTAGCACTTCTCCTTTATGGGAATCTTGTTGGCCCAAAACATCCCCTAGCGAGGTCAAGTGGGTATGACCTTTCCATATATGCGCACGAACCCTCTCATGTTTGATCTAGGCCAGGTTCCCACTTCTAGAGCTATGCTTATGCTTACACTAAGTGACCTACTTGGTGGTCTTGCATTACATCCCTCTAATCAGTTGGCCCACAGTGGCACTACCTCGGGTCCTATTACAAGCAGCTTGGTTCTTCCCTTCCTCCCTCAAATGGGTAATACATCGGCAATTACACAAGATGATCCACCAATACCCACAATTATTCTAGTAGGAAACCCATCCATGCATCTCACTAGGGGGGGGACTTCGGCCGGGGGGCATCCCCCTCCTGTGGGTAAAAACCCCACCTATGGGAAACAACCAGTTTGTGGACAATATCTTATTGGGAACTAGCTACCCATTGGGGTGAAAGCCACTTTGACAAACCCTATGTTTCCTTTCCTATATGCCTCCTCGCAGGATTACCATATCCCAAAGCTACGAATGATCCGTGGGGACAACCTAATCCAGCAACCACCCTTCCATGAGGAGTTGTCCCCCCCAACAACCCTATTATATGGGAGGACCATCTGGCTTTAACATGCAACTGCAACCAACCTATGGTCCAACTGGTATTCCAATGTCGCATCATCAATACCAGTTTTCACAAGCCAACCAACAATTTCATTTCTTAGCTACGCTATATTTCCCCTATTTGTCAAAGTTGACTAACAATCCCATTTAACATGCCCACATTGGCCACAAATTCCCTCCAAACTACCCTTGGACATCCCGAAATTTGAGGTAAAACCTGGAGAAGATCCAAATAACCATGTAATGACCTTCCACCTTTGGTGTTCTTCGAACTCCTTGATGGATGATTCCATTTGGTTGCAACTTTTCCAGAGGACCCTCGCAGGTTTGGTGGCCAAATGGTAAATTAAGTTACCACGACAGTTCTTTGGTGATTTCAATTCCCTCGCTATGGAATTTATTACTCACTTCCAACTTCCCATCCATTACAAAACTGATACTGAGCTATTGACCTCGCTCCGGCAATCCACCTCCACCCATATATCCGATCATATTCATGAGTGGAGGTACATGCGAAGGTTGATTAAAGCCACCATTTTGAATCAACTTTTGGCAGATTGGTTTACGAAGTCACCTTTTCCACCCATTGCTCAAGATGTTTCTATCGGAGGATCTGTCATGGAAGAGAAAGCGGTCAATCATGCTCAATATATGGATTTGTTGTATTCCCAATCTGACATGCTTTATGGTCTGATCCCCGACGCTCACTGCCTGTCCAATGACCCCTCAATACCAGCCACAAAATCCCACACCGTTGGTGTCTTAGGCTCCGTAAAAACAGAGCCTGTAACCCAATCCACTGGGCAACAAAGCCAACCGGCTTCTGCACCAGCTCCATCACAAACTGGTACCAACACCAAGACTACACCTTCTCCCACACAGTCCTCTGAAGTGAATTCCGTTCAGTCCTATTCATCTCAACCATCTGGAGGTAAGAAGAAAAACAAAGGTAAGCCCAAAAAATATTCAAACCAACGAGAGAATAAAAAACCCCAAGAAACAACAACCGAAACCAAACCAAATCGAAAGGCAAAGTTTCCCTGTTTAATCTGCAGAGATGACCACTACATGAAGGACTATCCCCATCGTGAAGAAGTTAATAAATTTCTAAAAGGAAACTTCCAACCCACAGTGTTAACTAACCCTTTCCCACCACAACAACAACAAATGGTTGCACAAAATCCTACCCCTCTGCAAGGGGGAAATGCAGGTCATCCTCCCAAAGTGGATGCTTCCTTGAGTGCTAATGTATTTATGTGTAACAAGACAATTGGTCTAACAACCATGTCTCAAACATACGATTCTCCTCTAGAAAAAAACTACCAATGGAAGTGATCCCAACAAGCCTTATGACTCGACCACCCCTCCACCTCCTAGCCCTCTTCAAATAGAGAGGCTTATATCTGACTCAATGTTGCGCCAACCTAAGGGCACAATTCAAAAGTGACTTTTAATTCAAATGCTCGTGTCACCCAAAACTTCAATATTGTGGAGGATTTGGCACAGGCGTCTTATGCTATGTCAACCCTCAAAGTTCTACAAAATTGTCCTACCCAATGTAGAACCATGTTGTTAGCCATTGGGGTCGTGGACCTAGAAAAATGTAACACGATCATGTTTAATATAGAGTATTTGAAACTGAGGCTTTCCCACCAACTTGTGTTTCAAATTAACACTATCGTTCATGGGAAAAAATCCATCATACCATTTTGGACGAAGGGGCATCGACTTGCATTATGTCCTTGTCCTGTTGGAGGGCCATTGGCTCTCCCAACCTTGACCAGTATCCTACCACTCTTAAAGCATTCGACGGACGTGTTTTCAATCCTTACGGACTTTTACAATCTTTATCCATGGAATTAGGGGGCAAAACTGCTTCGATTATGTAGAAGTAGTGAACGCACCCCTCGATTACAATCTATTGCTTGGTCGTAGTTGGTTCTATGTGATGACCACCGTCACATCCATGGCCTTTTACCTTATCCAATTCCCTCACCAAATGAAAATTGTGGCTATTGACCAACTCGACTATTGCACACTCGATATTTGGAACAACATAGGAAATAATGTCCTGTTTTCGGGAGATTCCAAACTCAATTACGAGAGCGTGCGGGTAGGTCTCCTTAAGGATTCCTCACTTATGGAAACTTTTCCTTTATCTACCCTAGATCCTCCATGTAAGTCTGCCATGGTAAATATGATTTCAACTATGGTACAATAATCCCTTGAATATTTCGATCCTTGGGTAGTACCTAGTCCATATGTACTTGAATCACTCTGCGACATGCATTCTTTCCAGAGTATCATTCTTTCATCTGATGAAGACCTCTTGTAAGCCATGTCCAATTGCCATGAACATAGTTCACTTTCTGTGTCAAGCTTGTTAAAAAATGAAATGGATAACCATAAGCATAGTTCATCTTCTGTGTCAAGCTCGTTAAAAAATGAAACAAACCCCCCTCCAATTGAGTCGAGTCTTCCATTAGATCTACTACTTGAACCTTCATTTCCTCCACCTATGTCTTGATACTCTTTCTTCCTCCCTCTCTGGTGAACCTATTCCTATTAACAACCAAGGCTCTAATCGGGTGTAGAAGAAGAATCAACAGACAAAACGAAGGTTAGGGGGATGTACCAACCTATGGATATCACATTGGGAAGAAACCCGACAATGGGTGTCATTCTGAGCACAATTTATTTTTGGTTCCAAGCTCATTAAAAAATGAAACAACCACTCTGAGCATAGTTCATTCTCTATTTCAAGCTCATTAAAAAATGAAGCAGACACCTCGAGCATTCTTTTCACCTTTCTTTGAGATCGTTAAAAAAAAGTAAGAGGTGTTGAGCTTACTTTTTACTTTTTTGTGCTCTGGTTAAAACATGAAAAATATTCTAAGTGCATTTGATACCTTATTCATGCTCATTAAAATTAAGAAAAAAAGATGTCGAGTTTAGTCCGCTTTTCTTGCACTCATAAAATAATGAGGAAGTGTCTTCCTAGTATGATTTTATCTTCTTTTCTTGCCAGGTGGATTACTTACGAAAAGAAAACTGTGCCAAGTTTACTATTTGTCTTTATCGTACTTGGTTATCAACCATGACAAAATCGTATTTCGAGTGGTAGTTTATCCCCTTTTTGGCCTCCTTATACTAACTATGAAAAATGAACTCTTTGGAGTCCCCTTTAAGCTCTTTTCTGACTCCCTAAAATATGAAAAGATTGTCGACTGAGATTGTTTTCTTTCACGCTCGTAGAAGGATTTGAAAGGATGTGTGTTCGGTGTAAGTTTACCCCTTTTTGGGACGAATGGACTAATTACGAAAAATGAATACTCTAGTCACCTTTGACTATAAGAGTTCTCTCTCATATTGTTTTATGCTTTTTTAGGCGTAGGAGACTAAATTTACAAAAAATAATGTCCCTAGAGTCTTCTTTGAGTTCTTTTCAGACTCTCCAAACGTTGAAAGACCATCAAGTCTATCTTCTTTGGACTCATAAAAATCATACTTTGAAGAACCCATATGGGATCGAACCCCTCATTCTCCAGGTTCGTTAAAAATATGATGAGGGACTCATAAAAGATGAGCCATATCAAGCATATGTTATCCTCCTCAAGCTCATTAAAAAACAAAGAGGTACTCGTCGTTCATGGTAGGGGGGAATTTGGGGAAAATGGGTCAGTTGTTTTAGAAAACATTATGGCAATTGTTTGTTGTCCATATTTTCATCTCCAAATAGCTTGGACAACAAGGGCTTTTTCTCATTATAATTTCACAAAATAGTTTACAAAAATTTTACAAGCAGAAGTTCCCCCCTTCTAATGAGGTCTAGAGTACATTTAATATAAAATAAGAATGACTCTTAGTTTTCCAATGACCTTTAGTCTTCTAGGTGACTCTTGATCTTCCTCCCTAAATTTTCAAATCCCCAATATATTTGTTTTTTTTTCCATTTGAGAGGACTTATCTAAATCTAAATTTACATGTACTTTGTTGTCCCACTAAAATAATTTTACCCTTTTGATATATATATATATATATATATAAATAAAAATTTGAGGCAAAGCATCATAGTCTTAATATTAATCAAAATTGTTTGTATTGTTTTGAATCATAAGTACAAATCCTTGGATTTAGGTTACTCATGTTCCCACATAGTTTCTACATTGTGACTTTTAGACTCTAAGATTTTTTTTTTTCACTTGAGATTGTCTCCTTTCATTTCATTTGTTTTGCATTTAATGATATTCTATCCTCCTGACTTCGCTACCTCTTTCGGCTTTAAATGTAGTTTATTTATGTTTTACCTGCATATAAAGATTTTGTTGATTTTCATATAATTGTTTACTCATTAATGTTTTAAACAATCTCATACATACGCCCGTAGGGGTGTAGCTCAACCGACGATTCACTTGATATGAAGGACATGTTGTAAATGGAGGTCATGAGTTCAAATCACCCCAACTTACCCGTTCCCCATGCTTGCGGGCTGTGTGGGTGCACCTAGGGGTATAGTGGTTGCGGGATTGGATCCCCGGACCCTGTGTCACGCGAGTACTAGCCCAGTCCCCAGTTGTCGATTCCCCTAATACAAAAAAAAACAATCTCATACATATGGCATGCATACCTCTTTGTGAGATTACAATATTGGCATAGCTAATTGTTAATAACTCCCTGAATAACATTTGTGAAACTTCCAAACAATAATTCAATAAACCATTAATGTGTTAATAACACTCTAATGTTTCAAAGTACCGATAACCTTGCAAATAAACATTCATTTTCTTTTTCCTTACTAGAAAAATGATCAACCTAGTAATCTTCTAATCAAGAATCTAAAGATTAATATCTTAAGATATGCATTTCTTGTACAATGATATCCAAGTTTGATATTTCCTTGAACCACCTATACATATTTCTAAGGATGCCCATATGAGTCTTGTTCAAATTCCCCCGTTTAAATTTTCAAATATTTCTTTTCATCTTCCATGTCCCGAAGAAACAAATATTGTAAAATGGTTTGTTCTCAACAATAAGGGAAGACAAATTCTAAAAAAACCCATTATGAGATATTTATCTTATACAAAGAATTGATTTGACTTAACAATTCCATGGTATCCTTGTGATACTTATGGTACATCATCGTATTAATTATCCAATTAGAGGGGGAGAATAATTAAGTCTAGGTTGATGTTGATGGGAGGCTCTCGTTTCACTACAATATACTCAAATATTGGAGGATTTTAAGTTCATAGGATATCATTACTAAAAACCTAGATCCATCTTTAAGTATGGTAAGTCAATATTGAATACATTATTATCACGTTTCTTGGTGTTGGTGTATGGACTGTATGGATTGTATTATAATGGTTATGAAACCAAGCTTTGTTTGAGAATTAATGTGGGATGTGATTTTGATCATAGAATTTCTTATACTTAACCAATGTGCCTTGTATTAATGTCATTGACTTGTTCTCCAATATTTTGGATTTTCTCAATCAAACACACTGCTTTTTCAGTCTCCATTTATGGAAAAGAAGGAGGAGGGACTATAGTTGAAGGAGCTAGAGAAGGTGGTAAGACAATCACTCATTGTTTATCTATTACTACTTCAAGACTGTAAGCCTTTCTTGAATAAGTTCTTTCGAGGAAAGAAGATTAATAAAAAAACATAATCACCATTATTCACGAAAAAGGTGCTAGTTAATACATGTCTTTATGCCTTAGATATCATGTGTGTGTGTGCGCGCGTGCGTGTGCACTTTGGGAATCGCACGTGCGTATGTATGTGTGCACGCGCGCGCGTGCATGCGTGTGTGTGTGTGTGTGTGTGTGCACTTTGGGTATCATATATGTGCATTAGATTATACATACACTGTGGACATTGGTTCATTTTTTCCTTAGGAAAATTGCACAATCCATCTGTATTACAAATTAACCACCTCGTACATAGACCTTATAGGCCTTACTATCATGAAGAGTCTATACATATATTCAACAAGCTATGAGCTTACAAAAAACAATCATATGCTTATCCTATATCAGCCACCATGTGACATTGGTCCTAAACATAGTCCATTATAAGTATCCTAACTCTGCTCACTTTCTGTCAAACATCACAAAAACAAAATCCTTATAAATAGAAAAGAACAGATGTAATCCTCTTTCTTAGCTGTAATATCTACCCTGGGTGTGGACCTGGGTCAATCTCAGTTAGTGTATCATTCTACATCTCCCAACTATGCCATAAACTAACCCTGACTTGTAGATCACTCTTAGACAACTGATTCACCATTTGGCTCCTTTCCCTATAGATATGTTCACATTTAATAGGCTAGAAGAGCCTAAGTAACCTGCCAATGCCTTCATAAATGGGCTTGAGTAATATTTTTTTGGATGTCTCCTTTTGACTTAACCAGTAAGTTCATACATCTCGTGTGCATTAGTTAAATATATCTACGCGCATTGGTTAAGACAAACTCTGCACATTGACTTAAACCTCACCTTTGTGCATTTTCCTTTGATCTAACTTGTGCACATGGCATTATTGTCATGCATGTTTCTTGGTTTAATATCCCACGTGTATTCAATCCTAATATTATATGGCTCAAAACCTAGTGGGAAGTCTAGTTCAACTATTTCCTCAACATAATTTTCAACCTGACATGAACTTATCCTATTGTTTCTCTGTTGTTCATGGAAGGTGCATGAATATTCACAATCGTACCCAATTTAATACTAGAAGGAAATTAATATATTTCGTTTGAATTTTTTACATCTCTATATGGGCGAATGCACTTGACATTTGATCTCCAAATTGAACATTTCCTATCATATATGCATCCTCACTAAAATTCAGTATGAGCCTTTATAAAATTTAAATACACTTGATATCGTGGGCTTAATGGAGTTTGATCAAATTCTTTACGATGTTATATCATCACCTCGGGGAATCCTCGTGCATCATTGTAAAATTTATCATTATCACCTCATCTTCTTCAAGTTGAATTTCTTGTGGCCTCATCAATGTTAAATGTAGCTCGAGGGAAGATGACATCGTGGCCTATCGGAATTATATTTCATACTCATCGAAACGTATTTTCATGGGTGTGATCTATGTGCAAGATGACATAGATTGTATCTTTTTTTAGGCTTTGTCAACTTCTTAGACTCTCAAACCAGGGTTGCAGACTTGACAAAGTTTGAGTTTGATATTTATACGAGTTGTGAAGGCTTCTCTCCCTGAATTATAATCTCTCATCTTCTTTTTGTTGATGATGTCCTTATGTTTGGTAAGGGCACTTTTGCAGAATGGTCAGATTTTAAGGAGTTTCTTTGTCTTTTTTGTGAAGGCTCTTGTATGTTTATTAGTGTTTCTAAATCCTCTTTTATGGAGAATAAGGTGGATAATGTTTCAAAAGCGCAGATTCTTGGGATCCTCTCATTCCAAATGCTTCCCCTGAATGACGACTGCAGATATTTGGGTGATTTTATAAATCCTAACCATTACACTAAAGAGGATTGGATCTAGCTGTTGAGAAAAGTGGACAAGAAGTTGGATAATTGGACCTTCAGGTGGTTGTCTCTGGGAGGCAGACTCATTCTCATTAAATCAATTTTGGAAAATATCCCTGTATATTGGTTGTCTCTTGCCAAGATCCCAAAATCTGTTATGGATAAGATTATAATTTATTTTTCTCTTTTCTTTGGTCTAGGAATAAGAAGAGGTAGTCTATCCATCTAGTTAGTTGGGAGAAGATAGATTCCCCTATGGCTTTGATATGCTGGGGATGAAGAATATTTTCAAGTTTGGTCAAGCTCTGGCAGCAAAAAATTTGTGGAGATGTCTTTTCTGAAGAGGACTGTAGGGGAAGTTATAAAGGAAAAATATTTAAAAAACTTGTCGGTGGAGGCTTGGGGCAGAGTTGGTGGGCCTTTGGGAAGATATGTTTCAAATATTTGGAAGAACTTGTCTCATGCCTATTCTTTCATAGGAGAGTGGTTTGCTTGGAGGATTGGTGATGGAAACAAAGTTCTTTGTGCTCTTGATACTTTCCTTGGTGGGGCTGATTTCCGCAAACTCTCTATTCCTATTGTGAATATTCTAAAAGATGCTGGTATCCATTATTTGAGTCAAGCTTCTTGATGTGCTGGTATTGTCCTCTCATTTCATAGTTGGATACATACCTCTCAGTTGGGTCTTCGGGGAGAATTATGTATTGAATGGGATCATTTCATCAATGGTTTGCATAGATGTGGGATCCTCCTAGGGGATTTAGAGAACTCTTTGGTTTGGTCCTGGGATGATGCTAAAGGTGTTGTTTATGCTAAATTGGCCGATGAATATCTTTTTCATTCCCATTCTCAGCTCAATAGTAGGTGGTGGTACAAATGTTTTTGAAAGTGGCACTGTCGATTAAAAGTCAAATTGTTTTCTTGGCCAGCTATAGAAAAAAAAATTCTCTCTTGGGATAATCTTTTGAAAGAGGGGAAGTTGGTTCAAGTTTGTGCAAGAGGTCTATTGAGACTACTTATCACCTACTGGTCCTTTGTGAGTTCTCCAGGTTTGTGTGGGATGAGGTAAGAAACATTTTGGGCATCACTGGAAATTGGTTCTCAGATTCATTGATCTCTAGTTTAAGTTCTTGGAGAGTTGTTGTTCCTCTGCACAAGACTTTGCCATGTTTTGTTTCTTGGCATATTTGGTTACTCAGGAATAAGGTATCGTTTGATTCAACTGTCCCTAATGTTCATAAGGTGGTTGATTCAATTATTTGATCTTATAAGGAATGGTATGGGACCACTAATCTTAAAAATCCATTCCTCAAGTTTCCCTTGTATTCTTTGATGCAATTCCTGTAGGATTTTTTGATCGTGCCTCTCAAGATAATCAAGAGAAAGGTGGAGTAAGTGGTGTTCTATTTTTTTAGGATGATAAATTTATTTATTTATTTTTATTTTTTATTTTTTATTTTTATTTTTATTTTTATTTTTATTTTTTATTTTTATTTTTTATTTTTTTTTAAATTTTTTTTAAAATTTTTATTTTATTTTATTATTTATTTATTATTATTATTTTTTATTTCAGGTTTTGGATGGGATGTGGCTCCAGGTCAAACACAAGTGCAATTTTTTTAGCATTTTGGGCGCTTCTATGCTTGGGATAGACATATTGATGCATTGCATGTACCAGGTGATTCCAAGGTCATTATTGAATGAGAACATGACAGGTGTATCCTACATCTTGTATCTCCCTTGGAAGGGTGGAAGACCAGGATTAGAGCATTGCAGGAGAATTTTGTTGAGATATCCTTTACTCACGTCTACAAAAGTTTTAACAACGAGGCTGATTATTTGTCAAAGAAAGCTTTGACATGCCATGAGGGTATTATTTTTATTGAAGAATTTTATAGGGATGTTTATTTCCTGCTCATACCATTTAGTTATATTGAGCAAAATTAATGATGTATATTGAGACTGAGTATTTTTGTCTATTTGGTCTGTTCTATCTGAACATTGAGTAATGGATCATCTTAGTCCTCCTTATCCATTTTGCAACCATATTGGCATGGTTAATGATGGCATATAATTTCTTATAAGAATCCATCGAGGCTAAAAGGAAGGGGTGATTGTCATTATTATTTAGATTATAATATGGGTTGCCACTTACTCGTAAAGAGGGTTACTATTGGTATGCTTGTGTTGTATTGATCCTTGCTAAAGAAATATATGTTTGGAGTTCTTCCACTATGACATTTCAAACACATATTGTATCTAAGGTATATGAATAAAAGGAGCATATTTTGGTGCTCCCTTTAAAATTTATTCGCAATATGACTAAATCATATATGTGGCTTGTTAACTATTTATGGAACTTATGAAACCCTTAGCTAATTTGTTTATAATGGTTTATGCTTTATATGTTTTGCATGTGATTTTTTTCCACAAGCAAGGAGTACTTGGATGTTAATATAGAAATTGGTAGTATGTTGCATCCATCCTACAACAAACTTGGCTGTGCTTTGGGTGTGAGTTTCTTCCTTATTAGAGGACTGCAAATGCTAGCACATCTAGACTGCAATGGGACTTTTTTTCCCCTTGCATGAGAACCCCGATCTCAACCAAACACCAAAAAATGGTTCCATTATAGTCTATTTGGTTAGGATAATGGATGGGGAATCCATTGCAGAACACTTGGCATAACTCTTATAGTTAGAGGAAACTAGGTATCCAACTTCCATCAAACTACAGATAAAGCTTGACAAAAATCATGGCATGGACGACACATTTTGAACAAGATTTTTTCCAAAGGAGATATTGTTATTTTGTATAACAATAAACACTTGAAGAATCCAGGTGAGTTATAGGTGCATTGGATGGGACCAAGTTTATAGTTACGAACATATGTGATTTAGGTGCTTTGAAACAAGATCAATTGGATGGCACTCATAAATTTGATGGGTGAATGACACTCACTTTAAACCTTACATCTCAAATCACCAAAGATACTTGGGTGCACTCCTATCACAAAAGTGGTGTAGTTTAGGTTTCCTTGTTTTAATTTTAGGTTCTATATCTTTTTTTGGTATATTTGGTCAGTTGAGTCAGTTTGGTTGTGGCACAATTGGCTTTTCAAGAATGCCAACATTTGTTGTTAGTATAGTTTTTAGGTTTTTTGGTGTTTCGTCTAGTTATGCAAAAGCCTTGTGGTTAAGGGGAAAATCCACATGCCCTATGGTCTAAAAATATTCATGTGTACAGGTTGGGGATAGTCATGGTCAAGTATTACTACTAGTTCAAAGTTCATAGTTGCAAGTAGGAATTGGTTTTGAGGGTCTAGTTAGCCTATTTAGAATCTTATGTGCCCAATTGAGTTGCATGTTCATGGGTGTCATCGTATGTTAAAAGTTGTGATGGTAAAATTTTTTATTGCACGATTAGACATATATAACAACCTCTTCAAGTCAAGTTTAATTGTTGGAAACTAAAGTTACATGCTCACCGCCACTGTATCCTTCACATGTTTGGCTAAATTTTCTTTTTAGTTCAAGTCATTAACACAACAAAAGCCAATAAAATGCCCCACCTTCAACTTCTTCCTCACTTTGTTTTGAATGTGTTTACCTATATGTGAAATGAACAATATTCGTCTCCTAAATACAAACAATAATTCAATAGTTGAATATCCAATTTAAGTAGGACAACATGTTATAATCCATAAAGGACAAATATAATAATTGTATAAAATATGAGATGATCACAATACAAAGAGAGTGCCATATATATATAACCCCAAATTTGGTGATTGTTCACGAAGGGTTGTGACCCTTAGCTAAAATATTGATTTATTATTATTTTTTGTTATTTATTAATTGTTATTATATATTATTTCCCACGGGGTGTAGAATAGACGATGAATGGGTGTACTGTTAAGGCACTCCTTGTGTAAAGTCATCGGTTTGAAACTCCGTGGGTACGAGCCTTACAAAAAAAAATTGTTATTATTTATTATTATTATAGTAAGTTTATGTATGTTACATTACTTTCTCTTTAAAAATTATTTGTCCTCAAAGCATGATTATTGAAAGATTTAACTCTTGTTCTGGATCATAATGTCTTCTCATGATCTTCTGTGCTTATAGTTATGACACTTGACGAAACAAGGCAATATGATTTATGAAGCATTAAACAAAATTGTTTTAATGTTCTTGGATTAGGCCACCCCAATTTGATCTTTTGTGGCACTAGGAACTCATGGTTTCCTTGGACAAAACTTGATGTACTTTGATTCCCAAGATTACTTTTACCTTGGCGCCCAACTGTTTTCATACTCATATTATTTGGAAATAGACCATTTGTTTTTGTTTAGAACAATATGGTAGTACCGATTGGTTGAAGTAGCGACTTTTTGATTAAGATGTCAATATAATGTCCTAGTCTCTTGTGTTTTGTTTTTGGAACTTTCACTTTTTCATACTTTTATAGGTTTATGTCCTGATAATTTTTCAATATAAGAATCCTTTTGATTTTGGACTTCAAATGGATCTACATTGGTTCCTCTCTGTAGTGTCTTGACTTCCACATTGAATGATTCATTTATTTTTACTACATTAGTCATTGTGTCCATGTTGACTGATGATCCCTTATAAACAAGGTGATCTAGCTTGTCTTGTAATGACTTCTTGTCATGCTTCAACATTTTAATTTGTGTGAGTAGATCTCGATTATGTCTCCTTAACCATACAATTTCTTCAATATCTTTTAACTTATGAACTCTATTTTTTTATTCTATATTGGTTGTTTTTTCATCCCTTAAACTTTCAATTTTTTCAATCAACCTTTGATTAATGTTCCTTAGGTGGAATTTTTCTTCATCTTTGTCAGATAATTTCTTCTCGAAATCTTGATTCGCTTTTTAAACTTTTGATAGCATTGCTTTCCATCCTTTGTCTTCTTGTTTTGAACTAGTAAGTTTTGACTATGATGTCTTAGACAAGAAATTTCTTCATCTCATTCTAGTAAGTTCTTGTCAAATTTTCTTTTGAGATCTTCATTTTCAACTTTTGATCCTTGATTTGTGCAATAAATTCTTGAATATGATCTCAAAGGCAAGAATTACTTTTATCTATTAAACCTTTAAAATAGTTCATCTTGTCATTCTCAAATTGTATTTTTTTACAATTCTCTTTATAATATGCAAGTTCGTCATCTAATTTTTTAATTTGTGACTGCATTTGTGTATTCCCTTGATATTCTTTCATAATTATTGATTTACCACACATTGAACAAAAATAATTGTAATTTTTAAAACTTGTCATATACTCAAACTCCACTTCAGTATATTTAGTCCATTTTTTTTATTTGTATATAGACTACATAGTTCACTACTCACTTCTTCAATAATTAATGAATATATAAATAACAAATCCTACAAAAATGATATGCTTTAATGACTTCCTTAGATATCTTCCCTTTATGTCTTTTTTTTTATAAAAACCTTTAATAATTTTTTTCCCAAGAATTAGGATTTTGTCTCAACCTTGAAATCTTCCTTTAGTCACTTAGAAGGAATAAACTTTGGATTCTAAAAGTCATATTTATTTGGATTATAAAAGTATTTAATCAATTCTAATCCAAGTAATTACACCCTTCACTTTTAACTTTATTTACTAAAAAGTGTATGCAATTCAATTCGATTGTACCCTTAATCAACTTAAAGAGTGTATGTCATTTAATTCAATTGTACACTTAATCAGCTTATCAATTTTCAATATTTTTACCACCCTTCACTTTTGACTTTATTTAATAAAGAGTGTATGTAATTCAATTCAATTGTAACCTTAATCAACTTTATCACTTTTCAATATTTTTTACCATTTTAATGTTTCTTTTATGTGAGCACCCTTTGATAAATAAATACTTTTTTTTTCACAATGAAAATCCAACTTCTTGATATTCTATTAGAATCAAAGAAAGTCACTACTTTTACATCTTTTTATTAAGTTAAAAGTATTTTCTAACATAGCAAAAATTACATATCCATACGGTATTTGGAAGCTTATAACTAAAACCTTCATTATCAAAATATGATTGACATGCAATAACATAACCATACACAACTCAACTGCTACAGTAATAATCTAACTTTGAAAATAAATAGAACAGTTGATTGAGATTTTTACAGTCCTCTAAAAAACAGTTCAACAACTAATATGCTTCCATAGAACCATTGGAAACAAGGATATCATCCTTAAATTCTTCAAAATATAAAGGACCTTCTGTATCACCTATAGCATTTTTAGAAAGCATCGATATCATTTAATTCCCTGTATATATGTTGGATAGAGATCTTGTTTAATTTGTCAAGCATATATTTTATCCTCTGGCACCAGTGATCCAACGAGATAACTTGCAGCCTTGAAATACAATTTTCCCAATTTACAATCTCCTTGGATTCACTAAGAACCTGAAAAGATACAATACCAATCCTAGTAGCAAAATGTAATAAGACCCAAAGAGCTAATAATTATGTTTTAGTATTGGTCCCTATACCACACTCCATTCAAAGTTTATAAGTATGATTTGAATTTAATTTCAAGAACATCCCACCACCACATCTCCCCTGTATAGAAGCACCATCAAAATATCCCATAGCTCTACCATCAAACAGAATAGGCATAGCAAGTATTCTCTATTTTTTGGGCTTGACATCTTTGTACCATTCTCTATACATACAAATAATTTTTCTACTGGTAACAACCACAAATTGAATTTTATTATCAAATATTGCAGAGTTCCTTGCATGCCAAATTCCCTAGCATATATAAATAGGAAGCTCAACATGCTTGAGGATCTTTTTAACCCATGTTTGTAAGTTTTATTCTAAACCCATGGATACCCATTCCATTTTGATTTGAATATCCTCCATAGTCTCTTTCCAAACATTTATAAAAAATACAATGAACAAACAAATGGTGAACGGATTCACCTTTATATTGACATAGAATGCAATAGTTTGGGCCAGACCAACCCCTTCTTAGTAAATTATCCCAAGTCATAATATAGTTTTCTAAACATAGCCAACTAAAACATTTGAGTTTCAATGGCTTATTCCACTTCCATAGTCTTTTATACCACCACTTACCTTCTATAGCTTGTTCTACTTGTGAAATGGCATTGTATGCATGCTTTGCAGTCACCTGACCAGTTGATCTATTCCATCCCCAAAATAGAGAGTCTTCATTCTCATTTAATCTTATACCTGCACTATTAAGACCCTGAATAAATTTTGACCATTCATTTGCTCCAAAACCATAAAGACCAAGATCCTTAGGAAGAAACCAATATGAATCAGAACTTCCCAACCAGTTAGGCCTTCTAATCTGATCAAGAGTACCAAAACCAAATTAAACAAGGTAATCACTGAGTGTTGTAGGGAGCTTATTAGTTTCATTGCCCCCAATATAGGGGTCTACACCTACCAAAACCTGTCTTCTATTACCAACCCTCCAAGAGATTCATTTTTCTAACCATGGAATTGTCTTGATAAAACCATTCCAAAAATTTGATACTCGTACATTTTTGTAGGATTTTCGATCCAATCAACCACAATCTACCTTTAAGTATTTATCTTTGAGTACCTCACTCCATAATTCTGACCCAAACAAACCTTTCCTGAAACTCTTTACAGATAATGCAAGGTCAAACCAATGGATATTTTTTATACCCCAACCCCCTAAATTTTTTGGAAGTGAGATTTTCCTCCAATTGGCCAAGTGATTTTGATCTCTATTTACTGAACTAGACCACAAGAAACTAATCATTTTTTATCTCAACAGTTGTAGTATAGAAAACATAACCTTTTTCTAATGACAACCAATAAACATGAATTCCAACTAGAACATACTTAACCAAAGTAAGTCTACCACCCAAAGACAAACTCCTATAGAACCCGTTCCCAATTCTCTTCTCTACTTTTTTCACTAACCACATCTAGTCTGCTTTTAGATAGTTATTAGGCTTTAGGAAGTACCCCAAGTACTTGAATCCAATATCGGTAGGATTGGTTTTGAAAGGGAACAATGAGATGATCTGAGAAAAGGTTTCTTCTTTCACACCATTCCTCATAAAACATGATTTCTTTGGGCTGAAATCCATACCAGTGGCTTCACAAAATAAAGTAATGATCTCATAAAAAGAATACCAATCATCCATAGTACCATTACCAAACAAAATCACGTAATCAACATAGAGTAGATGAGTAGTTAAATGAATGGAAGCAATTTTAATACCAGCTAGTCTTCCATCCCTTTTGGCATCGACAATAAGTCTACTCAGTCCCTCAATAACCAAAAGAAAAAGAAGATGGGAAAAAGGTCATCCTTGCTCGAGTCCGCTAGAGATCTTGAAAAAAGTGGTAGAGGAACCATTGACCATAATTGCAAAACAAGCTGAAGTTACATAGGCCATGATCCAGTTACTGACATCTAAAGGAAGTCCAATTTGAAGTAATATCAATTTCAAGAACACCCAATTAACCCTACCGTATGCCTTTACTAAATCCATATTGAGAATCATTGCATCCATTTTCTTGGTCTTAACATAATGCATACATTCATGTGTGACTGCTATAGCATCCAAGATTTGTCGATTTGACATGAATCAAAATTGTTTCTTGGTCAATCTCTCCTCCAACAATGGCTTCAGCCTATTTGATATAATTTTTGTAATAACCTTGTACACAAGGTTACATAGATAAATTGGCCTATAGTCTTTGAAAGACTCAAGCTTATCACATTTGGGAATCAACGTAATAAAAGTGGAGTTTAGAGCCGCAGAAACATATCTTGAAATCTATATTGTTCAAACACATCTAGGATATCTTTCCCATTGATATCAAAAAATTCAATGAAAAAATCAATTGTCCAACCATCTGGTCCAAGAATTTTATCTTTGGAAAAATTTATAATCACTTCTTCTATCTCCCCCAGAGTAACAGATCTTCCAACATTCTGCCCTTCTTCTAGAGAAAATATAGTAGGATAAATTTTAACCACATTGAGTTGGGAAACAATGTTAGTTCCCCTACGATCCTGAAAATATTTTGAAAAGAAATCAACAACAAATTTTTCCAATCCCCCCTAAGAAGACGCAGAGGTCCCATTGGAGTCTTTTAGATCCCAAATAGAATTGCAATTCCTTCAAAAGTTTTCAAATTTATGAATTTTTTTTGTGTTCTTATCCCCCTATGTTATCCAAATTGCTCGGCTCTTCAAGCGCCAAGTTTCTTCTTCTATTTTCAATAATTCTACTTTCATGTCCTCCAATTCATACAATATACTTTTTTCCTTCAAAGGTGAAAGTACCTGTTTTATTTGACTCATATATCCTATCAAGATTTCTTTCAATTTGAATCATATCTTTCTGCTTCTTTTCTCTTTCCCACTGTAGCACGTATTTATTAAGTCTTCTCAACTTCAACATTAGTTTTCCTATAATTAACCCCTAAAGGAACCATAATGGAGTCCCAATGTGTTCTGACCAGCTTTTGAAACTATGCATGCTCCAACTAAACACAATTGAATTTAAAGGGAAAATTGAGTTGGGTAGGATCGCCATCAATTTGGAGACAAATAGGGAAATGGTAAGATATACCTGAATTTACAACCCAGGACCTGTACCTGCTCACTGAATATGCTAAAATTTAGCTATGAAGAATCTGTTTAACCTTTTACCAACCCCTGAATCACCCAATCTACCGTTCCTCCATGTAGGGCGGAATTTAGTAAGACAAACATCATGAAGGAGGGAACCATGAAAAACCTGTTGAAAATAATCATATAGCAGATCCAACTTTGGATTATTGCCCCAAATATTTGAAGCAAATAGTGTAATATTTAAATCACCAGCCAAAATAAGTCTGGTATCCTGAAGAACTCCACTGGAGTCAGCAGCTTCCAAAAACTCTCTTCGGTTCCTATATGGACCATAACAATTTATTATTCTAATCATTTACTCCAAACCCTTAACTCTCCCTTCTAATAGTATACTTGCATGGATACCAAAGGGTCTAAAATCAACAATAGATGGGTTCTAGATAGCAAGAAGACCATCTGATTTCCCTTCCAGATCAACCACACAAACCTCCCACCTAGGAAAGATTTAAAAAAAAACTTCAACGACTTTCGTCCCCACACACATTGTCTCCTATTCTAAGACAATATTAGGTTTGATTACATTGAACATTCTCTTGAGGGCCCTAAATTTTTAGGTGCCCCCTACCCCTCAGACGAATGTTAAATGATGTCAGGATCATTAAACAACCCTTTCCTTGGGTACATGTGCTCTAAGGGATCGAGAGTTAGTAATTGAATCAGGAGGATTAACAAGTGAAGCAACTTGAAGTCTGGTTGAAAGAGGGATGTAAATATTATCACCATTATCCTCATCCCCTGGTTTGTTAGCATTATTATTCCTTTTCTCTCTCTTTTTATTTTGCCTCTAAATAGTCACATTTTGGTGATGGGTAGAATTTACTGAACATACCTCAGCCTTACCCGAATTTTTTATAGAAAATACAGGTAGGGGAGTCTTGGCAACAACGTCCCTAAAGGAAGGAGAAACATCAGAGGATCCCGTCAAGGTTTGAATAAGATTATGTAAACTACCCTTCATCAATCCCAGAGGCTCAGAGTCTCCCAAAGGGGGAACATCTAAAGCACAAGGTAATACACAAGGAAAATCATCTACAACAGCATGACCACCATGCACTGAGTGAGAGGGAGACTCCGTTCCTTCTACATCAATCACATCCTTAGGGTTTGAGGGTACATTGATAACTCCCGTATGATTTTTTTTAAACTTAGCAACATGGGATTCTACCACGAAAGGTAAATCCGAAGGAAAATCATGCGAGAAAATACCCCCATCCCCAGCATCAAAAGAAGCATTTTCATTACACGAGTCTAATACATTGAGCTCATCTTCTTTAATAGAAAGTAATTCTGATTCTGATAGTTGATTAAATAAATTAGGATAAAGGATTTTAAGCTTACCCTTGAGGGACAAATGATTCGACAGTTCTTTCCTGGCTTGATTGTCCTCGGAAAAATGATTTCCATCCATCTCCAAACCCTCACTCGAGATCAGAGGTGTCAACATTTCCCTGCCCCCCTCCCCTGTTGCATGAGCCGAGATCCCCTTTCCATCCATCAAATACATAGAGTGATCCAAATCAACAAGTGTCATGCATTGATGTTGTAGATGACCTGTTTGCTGAGATCGATGGCATTTGAAAGGAATGTTTTTATAATCCAGTCTTTGACGGAATTTCTTTTCACCCCAAGCAATCTCCAACTCAGCTGGTAAACCCCCTTCTACATTAAGTTCAACCATAACCCTCACCATTTTCTTATCCTCCAATTTGAATTGAGCTTTGTCCATATTTACAAATTTCCCAACAGAATTTGCAACTTCAACAAGAACATTACATGGCATCCAAAGTTGCAGGGGGAAACTTGGAAGAAGCATCCATAGATGGTGCTTAACAATTGACTCTTTTATCGACTTAAAACCTGTATGCCATTCACCCAATACTAAGGATCCCAATCCAATCACCCATAATCTTTCCAAAATCTTCTATGTGTCACCATCGACAAGGAAATGAAAATAAATCCAACCCTTGAGCAAATGGCTCACCTTCGGGCAATATCCAAGTACGGGTTTCCAATTCTCGGAAATCCATGTATTGAGATCAGGATTTGACATTGAAATGTATTCAAATATTCCCACCAATTCCCAAACTACTAGACTCTATACCCTTTCCATATTGACATCATGACCTAAGGTCATAAAAAACAACCCATTTTTTCTTTGAAAGCCTTAATACGCCATCGATTTCAAGCCTTCTCACCAACCATATTCTTGCCTTTCTTCCTAGAAACACCAGAAGAAACTCTAACTTCAGACGACTTCTTAGAAAAGCCTACTTCAAGAGGGCCCTCAGAACCATTCTTTGTCACATATGCAAAACCATTACGTGAAACCCTAACTCCAGTTGGGTTCTCAGTAAACCCTAGGTCGAGAGGGCTCTCAGATCCATTCTTTGGCGTAGACACAAAACCATTTGGGGAAAATGCTAGCACTTTTTCTAGAAAATTCTGACCATCAATAGTGGGCCTTAAATTAAGGCTCCTTCTACGAGTCTTGTGTCGATGTGATGCCGAACTGATAGGCCGGGCATTCGATGTGGTCAGATCTTTAACATTGCAGCCACGAAACTCCAAATCCGATGGAAAAATAGAGGAAGCCAATGACTCCAACTCATAATCTGACCAAATGTTAATCTCTCCTCAATTAGAAGACAACTACAAGTGAGGCAGCACCTCCACACAATGGAATACAACACGAGACTGATGACCCGTCGCCCACTCACAACATATCAAAATCCAAGTGTATAATATGCCCCCTCAATGACTGCAACACAATATAGAAAACAAATCGAAATGCGTATAAAAAATACTGGAGAAAAACTATGGCTCACGAATATTCCCACTTTTTGACATGGTTGGTACTAAGTTCTCTATGGATAGAGAATGGACTCCATGTTTGCATTAGAAACATAAAGGTTGAAAACCCTAGTTAACGTTTTTCAACCCACTCTGACCAAAGAACATGTAAATTATTTTATTACAAAATGAAAATCAAATACTCTATTAATGCTCTTTATGAGTATTTTAATTAAATACCATATGCTCAATAATTTTTCCATTCAACCCTCATTCTTTTATAACTTACACCCATTGTAAAAGTTGTGACTTTTAAATTCGCACTTAGTGAAACTCCCACAAAACATTTCATTTCTACATGTTTGAAAATTTAGACCCTTGTAATTTCATAGAGTTTTGTTTTTTTATGAAGTCGATTGATGGTGGTTGTATGATGTTTATCTGATTTAAAGGTAGCTCAATATTTCCTTAACCATGGCAGTCTAATTTGTAAGTGTAGTATGGAATTACAAGGTGGTCGTACAATGGATATTTCCATGATAGTTGAAGTCTAAGTTATAATTTATCCCCGCTCTATCTTATACAAAATCCAAATATTGAGCATAAATGCTCTCTCTTTGTCTTATTTCTCCAACATGTGATCTATAACTTTTTTCCCCTAGATGACTTGATGGTAGTTTCCTTTACTTTTAAATAGCATTAGTAATTCTTGAGAGCAATCAATCTTCAATTTATAGTATACCTTTCCAAACTTTAAAATTGATGAAACTCTCCTTTAGATTTGCAGTGGAGTGAACATAATTGATTTTTAAAATGATTAAAGGTTGTTTCGTGGTCAAAGACCATATCAGAGAAAATTTGAGAAAAATTTAGCTGGCCAGAGGCCAGATCGAGATGAAGCTCTGATACCAAAGGGAACGAGCAATATTTGTCTATTGAATATGAACAATAATTCAATAACATAATATCCAATTCAAGTAGGACAAGAGGTCATAATCCATAAATGACAAATATAATAAATGTATACAATATGAGGTGATTACAATAGAGTGAGAGTGGCACGCACGTGTGTGTGCGCGCACACACATACACATAACTCCTAAAGTCAATTTGGTGATTATTCACAAAGGGTCGTGACCCTTAGTTAATTTTTTTTATTTATCGTTATTATTTATTGTTGTTATAATACTTTATGTATGTTACAATCTGTCACATTGGAGCCCCAAGTGACTAATTAGTTATTGAGCAGAGGATGTGGTAGAAGGGTTATTTCCATAGTTACAAGATGTAGAACCATTATTTCCAGATAATGTTTCCATTTCCTAACCAATGGAATACTTGGAGATTTATTGTTCTTCATGGCGGTATCTCTATGTAAGGACTTGAGAATTGCAATATGAACTACAATATGCATAGTCCTAGGGGACCGACAGTGATCCAAATGGATATTGGTGGCCACCCACCTCTTCCATTGACTCAAAACAATTCTCCATCTTGACATTTTTTTATAGTTTTTTAGGTCCTAAAATTTAGGCACATTTTTAAGGCCCCATGACAACTTTGGGTCGCCAAAGGATTTCTTAAGGCTTAGCCAAAACTGTTCTTCTCATCAAGATATTACTAATGGACTATCACATGTCCAAAATAGAGTTTGTATGTGGAAGTTGCGGCCTTGGGAAGTTGATGTATCAACTAGACTCCTCGGGGCCCACATTCCTTTTACCACTTCATCTCCTAGGGTTAGGGTTTTTTCCTCTAAGGGATTAGAACTCTATATTAAAAGGTCCATCATTGACCTCTTGAAATATATTGATCAGAATAACAATTTAAATCAAGGTTCAGGTAAGCCTTCGACAACCCTAAGCTATCACAAGGAATAAAGCATTGTTTAGGGCATAAAAAATTCGCAAGAAGTTTATGACCTATAAAATTGTAGAAAAACTACCAAGACGGAGAACCATTTTGAGTCAGTGGAAGAGGTAGGTGGGCACTAATGTCCACTTGGATCAATCAATAATGACAACTTATGGACCACTTGCTACCCTTTTCTATCAAACTAAATAAAACACGGGAACACTTGTAGATAACCACAAAGTAAAGTAATGATAACTTTACCATGTGCGAGATTGGATGGGATTGTTGGAGAAAATAGAGAGGATTTTTGATGAATTGTGAGAATGAATAAAGTAGATGAATGCAAATGCATGGTCCATCACAAACCCTCTATATCAATGGGAAACATATTTATTAATTTAGGTCTGTTATGACTAGTTAGGAAACTTGCATGAAGTCAAAATTGTAGGCAAGAAGGATCTCTGTGAGTTTTACCCTATGGCATAATCTACATCTCTCACTGTCCAACAATTAGATTCTTTTGCAAACACTGAGTGGAAAAAAATGGAGAATACACAACCATTTGAGCTAGACATATTGAGCGCACAAACATTCATTATTGGTGCCTCCATCTTTTGAGTAAGTGGAACTCACAATTAGAGTAGTTTTAGTCTTTATGTTAGGAAGGCTTTGAAGGTTCTCCCCAAGTTGCCCCCTTTGTTTGAATGATAGACTGAGAAGAAGGGTTGACTTCAGGGTGAATAAATAATTGTGGTTGAGGCTTGTTAGTCCCTTCATTTCTTGATACATGTTGTTGAAAATGAACGACTAGAGGAGAGTTGTGAAAGAGCATGGGGATTAGTGTATAATATTCGACAAGGGCATGAAGAAGACGTGGTGCAAGATGGATGCTAGCAACTGTGGAGATGAAACATAATTAATGCCTTGACTTGGGAAATGGATTGACCTATTCATTTGTATCCTTTTTGTAACCATATTAACATTGTTAATGATAACAACTAGTTTTGTACAAGAACCCATTTATTCTAAGAGGAAGGAGTTACCATCATTACTATTTAGACTATAGTAGGGGTTATCATTAGACTATAAATAGGGTTGTGTTATATTGATCCCTTCTAAAGAAAGGTCTATTTGGATTTATTCCATAGTGATGTTGCAAACGCGTATTGTATCTAAGGTATATGAATAAAAGAACCATAATTTGTGCCCCCCTTTAAAATTTATGTGTAACATGTTTGAATGTTGTATGCAGCTTGTTGATTGTTTAGGGAACTTGTGGAATCCTTCTCTAAGTTGTTTATAATGGTTTATGCTTTATATATTTTTCATGCAATTTCTTTATACAAATGAGAATTACTTGGATGTTAAGATAAAAAAAACAGTAGTATGTTGCATCCATCCTATGATATTTTTCCCATCCTACATGAGCCTTGGCTGCACTTCAGGTGAGACCTTCTCCCCTCTGCAAGATTAAAAATGCCATTGCATCTAGAATACAATAAGACTTTGTTGGCCCTTGCATTAGAACCTTGCTCTCAACCAAATTCCAACAAGACATATATTATATTAATTTAAAATTAATCCAATCACACTCATTCAAATAAGCATGTGTCAATATCATATAGTTTGGTCATTAAAAACATGGGTATTTAGGAAACTTTTTGTTTTATGAGGAAAATATATCCAAAAATAATGGCAACTGGATGGGAAACAAATAATAATCTAAGGGCCCATCATTGCATCGAGAGTAGCGAGGTGCTCTACAACCCAGTATGGGGGAGATGTTGTAACATGCAATGTTATGTAACATTTTGTTCCCATAAAAAATGCAAATGATGTAGGATTAAACAAAAATAAATAAATTATAATGATTTCATCTTAAACTTAGATATATCAAGCACGAGATTAAATATCTTGAGGTGTAAATTGTTTCATAAAGTGTAAAAAATTAAGATTGAAAAATTTACACCTCAAGGAATTGGATCTCTCTCAGTTCTTGATATATCCGTGTTAAAGATGGACCTGTGCTGGTTACCCCCCAATTGGAGGGTTGAACGCCTATGGGAAATAAAAATTAAATTTAAAATTTATACCACCCGTACTCACTCCTCATCATTAGACTACTATTCCATGCATACCTATCTAACAATATATGCCATGATATGTATATTATCATATGTGTTATGGTACCCTACTTCTTGTTCCATTGTGCTCCACCTTCTCTTCTCTTTCTCGATGTCTATTTCTTGTAGATTGCCAATATGGAGTGGGGTGTAGAAGAAGAGGAAGTATGAACCTTAGGGAAATACAATAAGATTCATTTTCCTTAAAGTACCCACATACATTTGTGATCCATAGAGGGAAACGTTTAGTCCTTAGGGGGGTAAGTCTCTACTTCTTGAGAGCAAGGGTTAATTCCTCCTACCTGCTTTGGCATATTTGTATTACTTTGTCTCTAGAGTTATTCATTGTGGTTTGATATTGGATTATAGCCTCCTTCTGCTTCTCCCTCAAAATTGGAATCAAATACACATTTGAAGTCAATTGGGCATGGTTCATTAACACATCTATATGCTTGATGGTTTGAACTCTATCCCATAAGATAATGTTAAGCCCTTCCTTCTTTGCAGATTTGGGCTTCTATGGCCCCACTATATTCATTTTGTATCCATAAACAAAAGGTTCACAATTGAATATCTTTGATATAAGGGTTGGGAGACAATCTAAATGGATGGATCAAAGCATAATCGTGTAAATAAAATTCACAAATCCAATTTTTTTTCCTATCATGGCACTTGTGATAGATTTTAGTGAAATATTTTTGGTTATCCATTTAGAAGGGTGGATATTCAACAATCTTATATATATAGAACTTATACCATTGTTCTCTCAAATAGAAGGTATAAGTCCTAGCTAGAGGTTTACATGAGAGCATTTCCTCTATAATTGTTGCCACCTAATCAATAAATCTCTTCAAAAGCATAATCTTTTTAGCACCATTTTCAATTTCCTTTTGTAGTCTTTCCAGTTATACCCTTAGGATCATATTCTAATTCTCCAATTTCTTAATAATATCCATATGATACATTTTAAAAATTTGGGACTTTTCTTGAGGGCCAGGATTACATGTACATGTTGAACCAAGGGAATTTTTGTATCTCTACTTTTTATATCACTACTAGAATTTGCAATAGTCCTTCATTTTATGATCTCTACCCTTGCTTCCTCAAGCTAGTCTAGGAGGTCTTGTGCATTTGTCTCAATAATTCTTGTATTAGCATAACCTTGGGTCTCTTCCATACCCATTGTAGGACCAGATGGAGGAAAATCTTCCATGGCTAGTGTAGGGATAGGTGGATGATTTCTTATTTGTTGGGTTACTTGAGATATTTTTCTAGCCCATGGTTTCTTTATTTCAAGCCTTTTATCTTATGTAGAGATTCCTCATTTAGGAACCTGGGGACTTATGTGGCATTATCTCCCAATTTCCAACATTGCACTAGCAATATACTTGTCCAAATCCCTTGTTTTTGGAGTAGCATTCTTACCTGATCCCCCTATTTCTATCTTCTTGATAGTATTCCTTTTATTCCTATTACTAGTGCCTACCTTTTCCATCAAATTCTTTTTATTCCTTTACGCTAATATAGAATTTGCATCTTCATCTCTATCAATTTTCAATGCTGCAAATTACTCGCCACTCATTATCAAAAGTTTGTGCGATGAAACCTCATGTGGATATATTTCCAATGCATCATATATGAGTAAATTTATAAGAACATGGTGGGATACAATTGTTGGATTCCATTCTTGTAATCTTGAGCTCATGTCCATGAGGAATTGGAACAAAAATGTGGAACACTTAGGTTTTCCTCATGCTTTTGGTGCGAGTAGTAACTCAATTGTAATAATACCCCAAAGTGATAGGTATGCACTAAGCTATACTTTCATTCACATGTTATATATCTGATCAATTGGAGGGATACCTCATCCGAGGGTTTTAACAAGCTATCCCTTTTCACACCCTACTTGGTTTATTCCATGGATTCATACAACAAAATAAATATTAGCTTAGATTGCAGGGTTGGAATTATATCCTCCTTGTCCCGAGTCTGTCCAACAAGAATCCCTATCACCCTTACAATAGCTTCTATATTAAATTGAATTTCTAACCCTCTAACTATAACAATGCATCCATAATATTTACCTTTGGTAGTGTTAGTATTGAAACTTTGGGAAAAATCCATGGTTAAATCATCATCAAAAACTTACAACCTATTAAAGTATTCAAGCCAGTGTGCTTGTTAGAAAATATCCACAACCTCAGGGTTGTTGTATAGGTGAGACACGTTTGTGGGATTTATTCTATTCAATCATGCCCCCATTGTCACCATAATGAAATAATCTCTCTCTTAGGTTGTAGAAGCCATCTTTGACCTTGAGTCCATTAGTATTATTCCAAAATGAATTTATCTTATGGCTATGGAAGATCCCTTGTTGATAATTAGACTATAATAAAATTTACTAAGCTTAAAAATAGACCTTAACAACACTATTATATTTGAAGAAAAACATAGTCTCACTTACCTTGTTGCTTTATGGTTTTAGCCTTGGAGTGAAATTCCCTTTCTTTGTGCACTATATTTTTCCCTTTTGAAGCTTAAGCACATTCCTCCTTGAATAGTATGCTGGGTGATTCTTTGTATTCTAAGGAAGAAACAAGTTAACTCCTCCCTCTCTTTGTTTCCTTAGCTTGGGAGAGTGATTCAACATGATGTGGTATGTGAGAACTTCATAAGGAGATATGATTCAAATTCCAATTTGAAGTGATTCTTGGGAGTGGCCTTATCATGGTATGATTACATTTTGTTATGAATGACATGTTCATACCTCTTCTGTCAACTCTTTTTTTATATGTTAGAATCGACTTCTTACTCTGTGTTATGACTTGAAAGTGCCCCCTGAAACTTGAAGTTCCAATGGCATCATTGGTATCATATCACTTGTTGGGATTCATAGTTTGATAGATGGGAGTAAATGGGTGCATGACCACTAAATGTATTAACATGAATTTGAATGAACATAATATAACATAAATCAATTTGGTCATAATGATACCTAATTCCCATGATTAATGAGATGAGACGTGTTGAAATGTGGGTGAGACCAATTGTTTTGTTTGTATGAAGGCCTACCTAATTGATTATTTGAAATGGTATTCAACATGGTTCATAATTACTTTCAATTTATGTAGTGAAGCTTTGATATGTAGGAAACCCTTTGGAGGTAGCTTTAGAAGTTTGTAGTAGTTTTATAAAACCCTTATCATATAGTGAACCTTTGGATATAACTTTAGAAGTTTGTAGTGAACCCTTGTAATGTAGTGAACTTTTTACTGTAGCTTTAGAAGTATATATAAGATTATAGTGAAATGTTAGCTATAGTTTGAGATATCAGTAGGGGTATGCAGAATTGGGATGGATATGATGGATACATGTGTAGAAGTCTATAGGATTATTCAGGGTTGTATTATATGGCATGATTGTAGATCGAGAACTATGCGGGACTATGTAGAAGGGGTATAGATGGTATGGGTATAGGTTGAGAGATATGTGAAAGTGGGAATGAGGTATGTAGGTTGTAGATTATGGAGGAGAGGTGAACCAATTGATATGTGAATGCATGGATAATACAAAAAATGAACATCATTGTATGTTATCATACTTTGTTGTTGGTATATGGCATGGACTTTAAGATACTTCTTTATTTGCATTGATACTCTTTAATTTGCTTGAAGTGAACTAATATTCACCAATTTATGTTGAAGTAGAATGAGATGAATGTTGTAGTTGATCTTTTGTAGTTGGTGGGATAAAGGTATCATCAATAATGCTATATATTTTAACCTTAACTTTAATTGTCAACCCGGGGATTCATACAAACTTTAGAGGGGTCAACAAAGTATATGCATCTACACAAGAAAAAACTTGTCTAGTAGTATGAATGGAAATTTAAACTAATAATAGTAAAGGAACCTAATTTAATCAACCAGAAAACATTCTATTTAAAACATAGATAACATCTATCTACAAATTGCAGAAATGAAAGATCTAACTCAGTTCAACTTAACACTTGCTTCTTTATCATTCCCAGAGTGGCGAGCTAGACCAAATTCCCCAGCTTAGATAAGTAGCTAAAGGTGAAGAACTACCTTACCATGGCTCGGGTATATAAGATGAAGGGAAACATAGTAACTGCCAATTCCATGCAAATTCTCGAGATGTAGAGGTTGAGAATTAATTAAATTGAATAATCGATGCAAGCATATAAGGCAAATAACCTTGAGCAAACATCAACTTAACTACTAAAAGCATAAACAAGGCAGATCCATGCACATAAAATGAAATGAAAAATTTATATAGGAAAAATTACAGAACATGTAGAAATTCTATATGAAATAGTAACACTCTACAACGTTGCATAAAATGATAACAAAATTAAATCTAATATAAGAACAAGAGATACTTGTATTACTCTTGGGTGGCCCTATCCAAGGCTACTATAGAAATCAAGAGACTATTTAGATAAGTGTTGCAAAATATGTCCTTCTCATTTATTCAAAAACATGAAAATACATAATAAGCATTTTGAACTTCAACAACAATAACAAGTATATCAAAATGATAACTTTGCAGTAGTGGTGGCCCCTTGGGATTGCTCACCCTACCCTTTGAATACAAAATAACTAAAATAGGTTCATTAAAGGACATCTAGTTTCTTCAATCAAACTGATTCTTTATCACAACTTCAAGACTACGCACCATTCAACTGTTGCGGCTAACTTGAGATTACATAGGCCGATTCATCCATATGCGGTGACACTTTCTAGACAAGGTATCTTGGTAGCTAATTCAAATCCCTAATTTCCTTGCTATTGTGGCTAGCCAGCTGACTTCTCTAGCATGCAAGAGAATGACCTGTCTATTGGTGACATACTAAGTTCAAATTATTAGGACACTTGCATTAGTCACCAAATAAGGATGTTTAAATAATTTAAATGAATAATATAAACCAAACATTAATTCCAATTATATATGCATGCAAAAAGAGATAATATTATTGGTGACACTACTTCCTTTAGATCATTTTCAACTCTTAATCCTTGTGAAATATGACATACATGGGATAATTCTCACCATATTGGCAGCCGATCATCTCCCCCCTACTCAAGGTATTGCACACCTTTGTGCAATCAAAAGGGGAGGTGTGATGTTCCTTGCTATGATTGCAATGCCCCATCTGTTTTTTCTCTAGTATCCCAAGCTACAAATCTGGTCAATGCCCTTGGATGATAGTATCCCTTGGACTATTCTGCCTCTGTCTTGACATTCCATTCCTTGACAACTGGAATGGTTAAAAGCAAGGGTGGATTGAGCCTAAGCCCAATCCCTTCAAGCCCCATATTTTATACAATGGATATGTACAACTAGTATTTGGATAATTCCCTCCTCATATTAGAGGGGGTGTGAATCTCTATTGTTTCCAGTCTAGATATGTAATGTCCCCATTCAAATAAATTCCAAAAGGAGAAAATGCCACCAATCTACTAGTTTCCTAGGTTGGGTGGAGACATTAAATTTGGAATAAGGAGACTAATAAACCCCAAATGGACTTTAGCGTGACATAAATATATTAAGAGGGGATGAATAAATATTTATGATGAGAAAATAAGATGGCACTTGGTCATGGAGACACATGGATGGTGTGGGACCCACACAAAGCTCGATTTCCCATGCCAAATGGAATTCCACTCTCACCCATTCGAATCCAAGGTGGAGTCCACTATCCTT
The DNA here is from genome assembly GCA_027924585.1 of Larix kaempferi. Lineage (NCBI taxonomy): Eukaryota > Viridiplantae > Streptophyta > Pinopsida > Pinales > Pinaceae > Larix > Larix kaempferi. Next base: position 4,836,940 of record BSBM01000272.1, on the reverse strand, counting down.
GGGGGAGTTGGAAGGGAATAATACTTGGCATGAATCAATGAGGTTGAAATGTAGAGGAATAGTAACTCCCATGGAAGAGGAAGAGGCAATTTGGAGCCAGTGGGACACTTGGGCTAGATTCCCTAGCTCTATGACAACAATGATGAAGATGCTATGACACCTATGACACAAATCAGACCTGAATGCTGAAATATGACATATATTACATGTCAGAGCTAAAAATATCCTCCAAGAGGGCGCGCAAGGGAGTTAGAGAAGCCAAAGAGACACCTACTCGAATTGAGTGGAGGAGGAGGCTAGATTTGGAGGGACAAGTGGCATACTTGGGAATCTCTTCCCAAATTGAGTTGGAATGAGGCTCATGGATGGAATTCGAGTTAGGGAAGCCTTAGGAAGTTTATAAAAGTCAGGAACAAAGAATAATACCAGATTTTGATCATTTGATATTTTTTGTTTGGAGAGGAGAGCTAGTAGAGTGCTATTCTACTTGCCTTAGCACCAATTTTGAGGGTGAAAGATTCCCATGCTAATTGAAAATTGGAGAGGCCATTCAAACCTTTCATTTGGAGCTACAATGGAGTATTTTGTTATAGGTTGAAGCTACAGGGAATCTCGTGGTCACATTTCTTTCAGCTTGCTTCTACAACCATTCTTCCATTTCTTGGCATATTCTTGCTCCTTGAGGAGAGGCGCACTTAACGAGGTGATGAACTCTTTGTGTTAGCTCTTAAGGCCCCATATCTTTGTAATATAATATATATACTATTTATTTACTGCTCAGAAGAATTTGAGGTCGAAAATCCAAGAGATTTGATCTAAAAATGCTAAACTATGAACAAATGGTGTCATTTCCTCAATACCTTGTTATTTGCACTTGAAGTGGTATCAAATTCGAATGGTTTAGTCAATCTATGATATATTAATGTTGTATGGAGTGAAATTAATATGCTGAAGATGTTTAATATTCATTAGAAAAGCATTTGGAGCAATATTCTTAAGTTTCATAACAATTTGTGAAGATTTACTATCATTTCCCCCTATGTCAAAGCTAGTATACAAACATTTAATTTATGGGAGTTGCAGAAGCTTATAGAAACTTTTAATGATGAATTGGGGAGCCCATTGAAGTCCTTTATCAATAAAATGTCTCTGTTCTTAAATTTGGGAAGGTTTTATAGTGTTTGGGAAGCCATCTTTATCTCCTACCCTTGGGGATTGCGAACCTCGATTTGACTAGTAAAGTTCATCATTTTCCCCTGATTATAAATGAATGTTGTAGAAGTGTTTTAAGAGTGTCCAAGAATCCATCAGCCTCATTTAAATGTATTAATACCTTCCAAACTCATTCAAACCCAGTTCGGAACCATTTGGAAGCAGTTGAGTCAAGACTAGTCTAAGGGTCGAATTGGCCAAAAATTGCCATTTTTCCAATTTATCCAAATTTCTTAAAAAGGAACAATACACGTGGTATCAGAGCATGGTCCTTGAACCTGATGTGAATCACCATTTATGAAGACAATAAGCCAAAGAAATCAGCCCCCACCCTTACAATCTGAAACTGAAAGTGTTTTTGTTGAAGAGGAAGAAGAAGGAGAAGAGGTGTATTCTAGTGAAACTATGGATAAGGATGAGAAGGGAACCAAAGAGGATAAAGAGGAATTTACTAAATTCATGAAACCGTTCTTTGAATATATGACAAAACAGATCATGAAAGGGTTCGAATTGTTGGCTAGTCAACTTGAAAGCAAATGAGTAATAGGAGGCAACAATAGTTCTTCCTTCGAGGAAAAGAAGGCAATGGGTGAAAACATTTCTTCAAGGACAGGACCTCATAATAGACCTAATGAATTTCATATTTCAATAAGGCCTACTACACCTAAATTTATTGAGGCCAAAGAAGAACCTAACACCCAATTTGACATGCAGGAGATTGTAAAAGAATGGGAAAAGTTGAGTGAAGATTGTAGAAGGACTCTACCCTTTGAGCAATACTTTAATGTTGCAAGCAAACTCAAAATGAGGCAAGGTAATAGGACTCTATTTAAGAATAAAGAATTGAATTATTCTATTGGAAAAATGCCCCTTCCCACTTTTGATGGCTCATCTCAGAGTTTTGCAAATACTTGGGTACAAAAACTAGATGTGTATTTTCAGCTGAATCCAATGGTGGAAGAGGATGCTTTAAAAATGGCTATTTTGCATCTTGGAAGAGAAGCCAATGATTGGTGGTTCCATGGTATGAAAAATTTGGGACATGATCAGGTTACAACATATGTATAATTTTTTGATAGGGTATTAGAAATATTTGAGCAAAAAGACCCATAATTGCCTTTCAAAGAACTAGCCTAATTGAAGCAAGTTGGAACCCCTGTTGAGTATATGTCGGAATTCCAAAGACTATCAGTTAAGGTGGCTGATATATCTATGGTAAGATTAGTCTTGCTCTTTACTGAAGGTTTGGTTGAACCCTTAAAATTTTTAGTTAAAGCCCACAAACCAAATTCATTGAAGGATGCCATGAACTTGGCAAGAGATTTGCAGTATGTGGTACCAATGACAAGGGTTCCCCCCAAGACCAAATTTCCTTCCCAATTAAAATTTGAAAAGAAGCCATTGAAAGAAGATGAAATTGGAAAGGATAAGAAAGAGGGACCAAGCAGGGAAGAGCTCAGAAGGAAGAAACTATGTTACACATGCTTCCAACCATGGGTACCAGGGCATAAATGTCGCTAAGGGAAAGGCATAATTCATTGAAGTATTTTCTGATGATGAGTATGAAGGGGGTATGGAGGAAGGAGGACATATTTTAGCCCAAGAAGAGGGATATGCCACAACAGAATAAGAGAAAAAAGAATAATATCATCCATTACCTGACAAAGGGAGACTAACAGTGCTTTCGGGAGTGCCTCATTTCCACACTATTCGATGCCAAGGAGCTGTACAAGGACAAAGGGTTTCGATATTGGTAGATGGAGGAGCCACACATAATTTAATTGATGCAGCCATGGTGGAGAGGATAAAGCTACTTGCTGAACCATTCGATGGCTTCACAGTCATCATTCCAGGTCACCATACTATGGAGTGCAAAACATGGATTCCAAAGCTACAACTCACCATAGGTAATTACACATTTTTTGATAGCTTTTATGTGGTTGATGTTGCTGATACTAATGTGGTATTGGGAGTGTAATGGATGTACTCTATAGGTGAACATACAATGAACTATCAAATCCCTGAAATGAGATTCAAAGATTCGAAAGGAAAACAAAGGGTATTGAGAGGAATGCACACCTATCCAAATCAAGTAGTGTCATCCCACAACATGAAACACAAGAATGAAAAGGTTTTGGGAGACATTCCTCATGGAAGGCCACCTGATAAAGGAGGAACAAGTTTGCAGCATCCTAAATTGAGATTGCTTTAGGGCAAGAAATCTTGGGTGGGGAGGACTATAATGTCCCCATTCAAATAAACTCCAAAAGGAGAAAATGCCACCAATCTACTAGTTTCCTAGGTTGGGTGGAGACATTAAATTTGGAATAAGGAGACTAATAAACCCGAAATGGAATTTAGCTTGACATAAATATATTAAGAGGGGGTGAATAAATATTTATGACGATAAAATAAGATGGCACTTGGTCATGGAGACACATGGATGGTGTGGGACCCACACAAAGCTAGATTTCCCATGCCACATGACATTCCACTCTCACCCATTCAAATGCAAGGTGGATTCCACTATAACTGGGGCAGTTGGAAGGGAATAATACTTGGCATGACTCAATGAGGTCTAAATGTAGAGGAAGAGTAACTCCCATGGAAGAGGAAGAGGCAATTTGGAGCTAGTGGGACACTTGGGCTAGATTCCCTAGCTCTATGACAACAATGATGAAGATGCTATGACACCTATGACACAAATCAGACCTGAATGATGAAATATGACATATATGACATGTCAGGGCTAAAAATATCCTCCAAGAGGGCGCAAAAGGGAGTTAGAGAAGCCAAAGAGACACCTACTCGAATTGAGTGGAGGAGGAGTCTAGATTTGGAGGGACAAGTGGCATACTTGGGCATCTCTTCCCAAATTGAGTTGGAATGAGGCTCATGGATGGAATTCGAGTTAGGGAAGCCTTAGGAAGTTTATAAAATTCAGGAACAAATAAGAATACCAGATTTTTATCATTTGAGATTTTGCATTTGGAGAGGAGAGCTAGTAGAGTGCTATTCTACTTGCCTTAGCACCAATTTCTAGGGTGAAAGATTACAATACTAATTGGCAATTGGAGAGGCCATTCATACCTTTCATTTGGAGCTGAAATGGATTGTTTTGTTATAGGTTGAAGCTATAGGTCAGCTCATGGTCACATTTCTTTCAACTTGCTTCTACAACCATTCTTCCATTTCTTGGCATATTCTTGCTCCTTGAGGAGAGGCGCACTTGATGAGGTGATGAAATATTTGGGATAGATATTGAGGCCCCATATATTTGTAATATGATATATATACTCTGTATTTACTTCTCAAAATACTTTCAGGTCGAAAATCCAAGAGATTTGATGTAAAAATGCTAAACTATGAACAAATGGTGTCATTTCCCCAATACCTTGTTATTTGCACTTGAAGTGGTATAAAATTCGAATGGTTCAGTCAATATATGATATATTAATGTTTTATGGAGTTCCATTAATATGATGAAGAAGTTTCATATTCATTATACAATCATTTGGAGCAATATTCTTAAGTTTCATAACAATTTGTGAAGATTTACTATCATTCCCTCCTATGTCAAAGCTAGTATACAAACATTTGATTTATGGGAGTTACAAAAGCTTATAGAAACTTATTAATGATTAATTGGGGATCCCATTGAAGTCCTTTATCAGTACCATGTCTCTGTTTTGAAATTTGGGAAGGTTTTACAGTGTTTGGGAAGCCATCTTTGTCTCCTACCCTTGGGGATTGTGAACCTCGATTTGACTGGTAAAGTTCATCATTTTCCACTGATTATAAATGAATGTTTCAGAAGTGTTTTAGGAGTGTCCAAGCATACATCATCCTCATTTACATGTCTGAATACCTTCCAAACTCATTCAGACCCAATTCGGAACCATTTGGAGCCATTTGGAAGCAGTTGAGTCAAGACTAGTCTAAGGTTCGAATTGGCCAAAATTGCCATTTTTCCAATTTATCCAAATTTATTAAAAAGGAACACTACAAGATAGAATATCCTTCCAAATTTATTGGGATTCTTTGATTACTCTATCCTTTCTTCCTTCAAACACTTTTTTGAAGTGTTCTAATTCTCCATCTTGTTTCTCTTTGAAAATGAGGGTAATTTCACTATCTGTTATTGGCTCTTGATGTCATGAGACCACTGTTTCAAGCCTAGCATCCTCTGGCCTTATCCATGAAAGGACATGTTTTTACTTTATCTAATACTTTGTCATTTCAACAACCCTTCTATTCTCATTTAGTATCCATGAGCATAGTTCTTTGAGCTGCACATCCCAAATGTAAGGGTTGGGGATCCATCTAAAAGGATAGGGCAAGATATAATTGTACATATAAAACTCACTGAGTTGATATTTTTCTTCCTCACCACTTCTAGACAAACATCCACAATATATTTTGGAGTTACAAGCTTATTAGGGAGCTGGTCCTTAAGCCGTCTTATTAGAAAATGCAACCACTTCCCTTCCAGGAATAACGAGTAGACCCTTGAGGGAGGCATAAACTCGACTAGTTCCTGGGATATTTCATGAAATTTTACTATGATGTCTTCGAGATTTTCTATTCTATTCACTTTGAGCTCCAAGTCTTTCTTGCATTCTTGTAGCTCTCTATTTAGTCTATTGTTGTTAGTCTCCAACTATGTTTTTCTCTCAGTATACTACATTTTCAAATTTTGGTATTTTGCCTCTATGAAATTGCCCTCTTGCTCCTTCTGCGTAGAAGAACCATTGATGTTGGTATTTTTCACCACCTTATTTGCTTGGGAACATATTTCCAATGGAGGATTTATTTGAATTTTATTTCTCTTGTAACTACTTAATTGTTGGATTTGTTGTTCTTTCTCTTGTAATAGCTCAATATTGGCCACTTATGAAGTCTTTACTTCAATTCTAGTTTAAGGGGGTTCTTATACTTCCATGCCAGGGGGATCATGCATTGCTTCTTCATCTACTAATACTACTGATACCCTTGTTGAATTCTTATTTGTTTTCCCTTTTTCTTTGGTTCTGCTTTTAATTCTTCTAACCAGATCCGATGTAGATCCTGGTAGCTGATTGGGGATTGAGCCAGGAGTGCCTAATTGGATCAAGCATCTGCTAGATCTTCAACACTGTCAGTTTTGTATTCTTTCCCGTGGTCTCCTTCATTTTCACAAATTTATTTCTTGATGTCGATCTTGTCTTCCTAGGGGAGATAGGAAATTCTTCTATACCTATTTTTCTTTTCCTCTCCACTGGAGTGGCCGAGAGGGGGACTTTTGTAGGAACCTATGAGTCCTTTTTGTATGCCTGAATTTCATCCTCCTTTAGACAAAGGAACTCATGTCGTTGAAGTGGTGCATAATGTGTTTCCAAGACATCATGCATTATCAACTTAATTAGGCAATGATGCGCCAATGAATCTGGCTTTCCAGATTGAGATTTTGCACTCATTGATGCTACATATTTTAGTAGGAACCAAGAGAGACTGATATTTTGTCCAGGTTTCTTCCATCGAATATTACTCATCAGCTATCAGAATACAAAATTGTAGGAATGTACCATACTAAACCTCCCCTAAAATGTGGTGTATTTTATTACAAATAGAGCAATGTCATTGTAGGGTTCCATAAGTGACTCCCTTCAGATGTTGTTCTTTGTTTTTTTAAAGGTCTCATACGACATGAAAAATTTCTTCTCGTATTTCTAAGAAAGCTCCTTGTTTTCTTTTTCCCACCTCATTCCTTTTGGTAGGCCTGCTATTCTGCATAGGGCATCCTCATTCAGAGTAAAAACGATCCCTTTTACCTTTGTGACATACTCCAGTTCACTGACCTTTCTCAGTTTAGTGCAAATTATCGAATGAATTCGTCACTATACCCATCTAATTTCTTGAAATAATCCATCAAATCTACTTCGAAATCCTCAGCCACCTTGGGATTCTTATAAAAATTAGAATAATTTGTAGGCTCGTGTCTTATGAATCCCCCGTCATGGTATTTGAACTAGAATGATTACTCTGTTTCTTTGAGCTGCAAAAATTTAACCCTTCAACCCTTTTCTACCGTGTTTTTTCTTGGCCGAACTATGTAGGGATAGTCCCTCACTAGTATGAATCACAATGGTTTTGAAAATCAATGAAGAGAACTAGATTTTCTGAGAGAACCTAAATTATTATAGTCAAACCTAAAGAACATAGTAATACGCTGGCAGCGCAAATATCAAATTTTCTTTCAAAAATAGAGCATGTTCAACAATGTAAGGATTACCCGACTCTAATAATTCTCCTCCTTGCTTCCTTTTCACTTTGAGTTAAGAATATGTCATCTTCCTCCTCAATTCCCCGCTTAGTTGTAGGAGAGAACAATTAAACTGCTACTTTTTCACTAGTTCGAATGAGCCTAGCTTTGCTTATCTTCACATGTCATTCATATTAAGTGAAATTCTGCCTTACTCATTGCCACATCCTTCTATCCATTTTCATGATATGATTCGTTGCTGCCTTTCAAATAAACACTTCTTTGCCTCCTGATGTCATGTGCTTGCTTACCTTGTTATCAATTTGTATGCATTTTGGGTCACTTTAGTCGATGATTATGTCATACTCATCGACTTCCTCTAGGGTATTTTTTAAGGATTCTAATAGTATACCTAAATATAGTATTATAGGCAATTATTTAGATTGAAAAAATCATATATATAGATAGGTAGGCAAATATTAAATAAGAAACATACAATTTACTACTTAAATATGTAAATTTTGGTGAATATTATAATAAAAAAACATATTTTATGTAAATATAGGCAATATTTGAGAGTAAAAATGACTAATTAGTGAATTTATTTAAAAAAAAAATTCCCCCAAAATAGCCCATTGGCAAAAAAATTCCCCTAAAAAATGCCCTGACTTCTCCCCCCATCTTATGCCATGATGACCGCATCAGGGGATAAGATCAACGTTTTCTTTTACATGCATTTACTTTAGAATTTAATGATGAATAAATTAAAACTTTAAAAGTTATTCTTACCGTAATGATAACTTACAATTGGGCTTGATTCAGAAGTGTGCTGACAAACAATGAAGATTTGATTGAATATTTGGCACGTTTTCTTGATTTTGAAGAAGTTTGCTCACTATTTAGACCATTTTGTAGAATATTGTTGTATTTTGCATTCATGTAGAAAATGTGTTTAATGTAGAAACATTTAGAATACATTTCCTGTAGACATAAGGTGCATGTTCATGTAGAGGTTGATTTTCATAGTATTTTTGCATTTGTAGGCACCACAATGTTAATGTAATGTTTTCAAGTTCATTTGATTGGATACAAGAATGATGCATGTGTAGTATGAAGTGTAATGGAAAACCAACTGATGATTTTCCTAACCTTGTTGTTTTGCAGTGTGTAGATGGGTGCATGGGTTTGCTATTATGCTCTGCAGTGCTTTGCTTTCTTGTCCTTGTTGCATCTGTGGAAAACATCAAACCCACAAATTTCAATAGAGATCATTTTTTATTTTTATTTTACAGGCTGTAAACTATCTCAAGAAATATTTTCAATCTACAACCTGTCCTAAGCGCCCCCAAAGAGGTTTTCACTTAAGAATTATTTTATTGCAATTTTTTTCTTTCTTTTTTCTACAAACTATAGATTGTCTGAAGAGAGATTTTCATCTACAACCTGTCCTAAGAATCCCAAAGGAGGTTTTCACTTAGGAATTTTTTATTACAACTTATTTTTGTATTTTTGTATTTCTTTTATTCTTTTGACAATCAATTAGAGTAACACAGGGGCATTGCTGCCCTCCACCAGACTTAGTTTTATTTCTTTGAAGCCCTCTATAAATTCCTGTTTTGACAAAGGTCTCTTGTTGTAACATCCCCAAAATTTCACAAAAATTTTAAAATTTTCTATGCAGTAAATAATGCTAATATTTCTTATGCGGAAAGTATGATAATGTTAACTTAATCATTTCTATAATAGTTTAGTTATATTTATGATGACACCTACTTAGTCATCAACAATCGTCATCCGTTTATATGTGTCTAAAAAGTCGAAATGCTGTAATCTTTTGTTATGTCGTAACTACTTCTAGTTATATGCATCTGTCTTCGTCATCTGAGTGTTTTCTTAAACAAAACATTTATCAACTTAAAAGTCGTGATCATAAATTATGTGAAATAACTGTATTCAGGAATATGATATCTAATTCTTTTCTTTCTTTGAATGAAGGGGTCCTAAGGGTACCCCGTGGCTTACTTAGCTATTCCCTAGCTAACGCATTGATTATTTCTATACATCACTTGCAGGTAAGAATTATGCTATTTCAGTTTTTAAGAGTTGACGATCGATTATTTAAGTAACGTACGTCCTTATGTATTCAAATTCTTATGTTATATTCTACATCGTTGGCATGCACGTAAAGTTATTTGCTTCATGCTTAGAAGCATACCCTAGTCCAGCTATTTAAATGTGATAACGTGACAATTATAACTATGGCCTATTTAATGAGTAGAATTTAGGACATTAGAATATTAATGTCTCTTTTCTCATATTAGAGTAGGTATGAGTTAAAATTGTTTTTAGTAAGGGTCTGATATACTTTTTTTTTTCCTCGGAAAAAAGCGTAATTTCATTTCAGCAGTGGTGAAGAAATTACATTCTGAATATGTGTAAAAGCATACAGTTGTCCAATGAAGGATCATAAAATAGTTCACAAAAAAAAACTAATATTTTTTAGTACATACATCCAGTCTGCCTGCCTGTATAGTCCGATAAGAAAAAGTAACAGTTATCAGTTGGCTCCCCGAGCCTCTAGAAGGTGTCCCCAGTAATTTTATTACCACTCTGTAATAAAACCAAAAAAGTCTTCACAACCATCAAAATGACAAGTTACAGATCCATAGTCTCTCAGAGAAAAATACGATAGAGAGGTGCACAAATATCCCCAAAAAACCAGAAAATAACAAAGTTCAGATGGCTCCCCGAGCCTCTTGTAAGTGTCCCCAGTAATACAACTTTATAGAAAACCAGAAATAACATCACATCCAGCAAAAGGTAGCAAATTTCATTTCCATAGACTCTCAGAGTAGATCCTGTTCCAATCCCTGCCCATGTAGTAATATTCCATTCGTGAAGGGTCTATGATAGTACTCGTAGAAAGTTCCATCTCTATATTCCTTCACTTTCCACACCCCCACTGCCAAGTCCCGACCAATCTTAGAAGACGCGTCCACCTCCTGGTTGTTCTCCCGATAAACATGTCTGCAAGAAAAATGTAAAAAGTAAAGTTTCAGTTGCAGTATGTCCTGTAGTATGTTTTCAAGTCTAAGATCCCTGCATTGTTGAGTGCCACTAGTCCAATTTGTGACATTCATTGAATCACCAAACACATTTATCTGTTGACATCCCTGTTCCTTTGCAAAGATGAGAAGAAGTTTTAGGCTCATGAATTCAGCATAATTATTCCCACCCTCCCCCAATCCCCAGAAAAGGTGGTATGAGTGGTTTATAGAAAGATGCAGTACAACCCATCCCCCGCATGTTAATCCCAAAGCAGATCCATCATAAAAACCCCAAGGCATAGACTCGTCAATGTCCAACGCGAGAACCTCTCTTTGTTTTGCCACCTTGATATGGTGTGGGAAAGCCTCATGGTATCCACAAATCTGTACAGCAGTAACCACCGGAGTACAGTATTTTTCATTGAATAACATACCATTCCGAGCCATCTAGATGCCCCACGCCACCAATAAGGGGAGATTCATGTAGGTTTTTCCAATAGGGTCCAAAACCCACTGTGTCCATGCCGACAGCACCGAATCCCCAGTCCAATTAAAAAAAGAATTGTAAATTCCGGAGCATTCCGCCCAAACTTGCACCATGAATGGACATTGGAGGAGTAAGTGACAACAAGTTTCCATGTTGGCTTTGCATAAAATGCACCAGCGCAGCCCAATCCTATTTTTCCTCTGTAAAAAATCCCAGGTGGGTATAGTGTTTTCGAGGACATTCCACATAAAAAGGCGATGTTTCAATGGACAGTTAATTTTCCAGATTTTAGGCCACCACCCAACCAAAACACGTGGATTCATGAAATGACTCAGGTTGATGTATCCATCCTTGGGTGTGTACAATCCAGTAGGGGCACCTTCCCATACCAAAACGTCATCCCTGGCTCGGATATGTATATTTGAACCAGTAAGTGCATCTAAATAAGACCTCAGCTCCACCTGTTCAGCCACATAAAGTGCCAATGATTCCACATCAACCCATGACTGATTCCACGGATGTATCCTATCCGGAACAACCAAATGAGATAAATAGGTTATACCCAAATCACGCAGAGAAATGATTAATTCACCTGATAAGAGGTGACGACCAGCGCTCCCAAACCATGGATCCTCCCCAACACAAAGGGCCTGTCCATTACCGACATTCCAAGCAAGTAGATCCCCTACCACCGGGAAAGAATTGATGACAGCTTTCCAAATTACAGAGCAACCAACATGTGACTTATCCATCGACCGCACCCATTCCAAAATAGATACAGGGGCAATATACTTCCGAAAGACAACTTTAGTCCACAAGCTCTCAGATTTTAACAGTCTCCACACCCCTTTTGCAGCCAAAGCCTTAGCGAACAGATGTATATTTTTAAGACCCCATCCCCCTAAAGCTTTTGGAATGGCGATCTTCTGCCACCGAACCCAAGGGGAAACATAGTCTCCTTTACCGCTCCATATGAAACGAAAGCATAATTTGCGAGCTTTCTCCAGCGTCCCTTTTGGTATCCATGAGAGGGACAACCAATAGACCGGAATGGCCTCTAATACCAATTTCACCAGAACCAGTCTTCCTGCCCGCGACAGCCACCTGTGACTCCAAACCTTCAACCGCTTGTGAATTTTTTCAATGAGCCATTACCAATCCTATTTAGTATAGGCATTTGGTTTTAAGTGAAACCCAAGGTAATAGAGACCATCTTCAAGGTGTAGGAAGGTATATGGGAATATCCTACGTAAAGCCACAATCTCACATTCCCTGAGCAAGTGAGTCGATAGAGTGGACTTCCGCTCATTGATCTCCATACCCGTTGCATTAGAGAAAAGTAGAAAAATGTCCTGTAGGGTTTCCATGTCCTTTACCGAACCAATGCAAAAGATGAGGATATCATCCACAAACAACAGATGAGAGATAAATAAATCAGGAGCCACTTGGATACCATGGAGAGTGCCATCCCTACAAGCTTTTTTCAATGCTTTACTAAGCCCCTCAGCAACCAGCAGGAAAAGTAAAGGGGATAGAGGACATCCTTGACGAAGGCCTCTTTCAGACCGGAAAAAGGAGAGGCAGCACCATTGATGAGCACCGCGAAGGATACCGTAGTGATACAACTCATAATCCACCTGATAAAATCCACAACAAAACCCAGATGAGTGAGGAGTAAATGAATATACAACCAACTCACCTTATCATATGCTTTTGATAAGTCAATCTTGATAATGGCCCCTTTGATTTTCCGAGCTTTCATACTATGAATGCCCTCCTGTGCTACACCAATGGCCTCATGTATTTGTCGTCCTTCCAGAAACCCAAACTATTCCTCCGAAATATGTTTGGACAGAATACCCTTAAGCCGCCCAGCAATGATCTTAGACACTACCTTATATACACAGTTGCACAGAGAGATGGGTCTGAAATCATTTAAAGAAGAGGAGTTGTCAGTTTTTGGTATAAGGGCAATAAAGGTGGAGTTCATGGCAGCTAGAATTCGCCCCGATCTACGAGTGTCATCCACCATCAGTAACAGGTCATTTCCAATAAGATCAAAGAGTGCCAGGATAAATTCCACCGTCCATCCATCCGGTCCCGGGCTTTTGTCTTTTTGGAAGCTCTGTAAAACGCCCTTCAATTCATCGACTGTGACAACAACCATCAGGGTGTGATTGTCTTCCTCTTCCACAAACCGAGGAAAAAATTGAGCCATCCTGACCACCTCCAATATGCTAGCCTGTGCAGGAGCTTTGAAGAGTGTTTTGAAATGATTAACCCCAACCCCCGCCATACTATCAAAAGACTTCTGGGTATTCCCCAAAGAGTCTTCCAAACTCCATATGGTATTTTCCACCTTCCTTCCCTTTGCATATGCATGGAAAAACTTTGTGTTCTCATCCCCTGTCGATAGCCATATAGCCTTGCTCTTCAAACGCCAAGTCTCCTCTTTTTCCAATAAAAGCTTATTTCTCCTACCCTCCAGAGAAACCAAATGGACTTTCTCATCCGATGTACCCAGGCCCCCAGATCCTGAGTCATAAATGAACTGCAGCTCCAATTCAATAGCCTTTAATTCTCTATTATCGCTATGATTCTTTTCATAAGCCCAAGCCTTCACTGGCCCTTTAATCCTTTTGATATTGTCTGAGAACTGTTGAGAGGCAGAGAGGCCCACCCTAGGGTTGAAGGGTACCCAAAGGGATCCAATAAGGTCATTAAAGGTCTCATCATTTAACCAAATCTTATTAAACTTAAGGGGCCCAGATGGTTTCAAAGGACCATCCCGCATCTCCATGAAAATAGGGAAATGGTTAGAAGAGCCCCCCGAGCCAACCCACTGCCTCATAAGATAGTTCCTATCGACAAAAAGTTCAGACACTAGAAATCGGTCCAGACATTTTTCAACTCTGTAATCTCCAGTTCTGTTATTTCTCCAAGTAGATTTAAGGAGGGTTGGCTCAATATCAAGTAGATTTCGTGTGACCAACTGGTGTGTGAAGTAGTCAGTTAGAGGGTCTGGCCGAGCTCTCTTGCCCCACACGGCCCAAGAGAGAAATTCAGATCCCCTCCAAGTAAAAGATTTCCTTCTTGTAACAAGGGGTGAGAGAAAAAGGAGTCCCAGAAGGGAATACGGTTTATATATGGTCCGTATATATTAACCCCGTGAAAGTATCACTAAGGTCCAGCGACGAGCAGTTCATCCCCAAAGCCCCTTCCATTCCCCAAAGATTATGACACTGCACTGAGCGGGTATTCCAGCCAATAGCCTGACCCCCCGACCTGCCCCGAGCATCCAAAGTGGCAAAAGACCAGCCACCAAACCAGCATTCGAGTAAAGTTTTTATCGTCTCACCAACACCCATAGTTTCCTGAAGCAGAATGATATCCGGGTGTTCAATAGATACCACTCTGCGAAGTGCTGATCTTTTATGGGGATCATCAAGACCCCTGCAGTTAAAAGACATCACCTTCATCAACGACCCCGTTTCTGGGCACGCACCGCTCTAAGCGCCCGATCAATAGTCACTTGTTTGCCTTCCATAAGATCCATCTTAGCCTTGGTTTGTGCCAGCGAGAGATGGGATTTCCGTCCCCGACCCCTACTAGATTTTCCAGTTTTGTTTACCCCAGCACCCAATCCACCCGGGGAGATTTTCGATAGGGAACGAAGGAAATATCCAGATTCCGATGAGGTGGTAGGGGAGGAGGGGGAAAGGGCTTCAGTAGGCCCAGGATCAACCTCAGGGGGGTGGTCAAGCATCATTACCCCAGGGTATGGTAAAGCAGATGAGCAAGAAGGGATGTCAGGGTCTAAACAAGTAGGAATGTCCAACTCCATTGCCGAAGAGATATGCAACTTTTTCAAAGCCTCTATCCAGTCTGGATTTTCACAAGACAAATTCTTAAAAACAAAATGAAAGGAGAGAGGTTTAATGGAATGAGTGATACCCGCTGACGAAGAACCAGGTTCCGTGAGAGCTGCCGGATGTGTGGATACAATAGCCGAAGTCCCCGGTAACGCTTCCCCCGTATGTGGCGCCTCCACTCCCAACTCCTGCTGTATGTCTTCAACCGCACCTGAAACCAGTAGAGCAGAATTTGTGGAATGAGTGTCCACCATATCCCCATGTGAAACATGTCCTTCATCCTCATTCAAAACAACATTTTGAGGGTTTTCAGCCACAGGGTTATCCGCAGGAGGGGTAACATCCACAGCAATTGGGGATTTTTGCGAACCCACATTTTTCCTACGAAAAGGAAGATTACATTCAGCAGCCGGATGGCCGTAAGCATGGCAACGCCGACATCTAAAAGGAACATTCTCATAGTCCAATTTCTGCAAATAAACATAGGGTCCCCAACTGAGGGTAACATCCGGAACGAGTCCATCTCTGAGATTCAAATTTACCAGGATACGGGCAACCTTCCTCTGTCGAGTATGAAGAAAGCTATAGTCACCATCAAGATATGTACCAATCATGTTTCCAATTCCCCTGAAATGTCGCTCCGACCAGTAATGAAGGGGTAAACCAGGGAGCCGAACCCACAGTGGAACAATATCCAGTCGTTCCCGACTAGCATCAAACATCGGGTGCCACGGTTTTATCATTACCGGACAGTGATCCCAACTCCAATTTGAATTCAGTACCCATCTGGTATGTGCCTCCTCATGGAAATTGAAGGCAAACCAGTTGCGTGTAAGCTCCACTACTTCCGGAGTATAGCCCAAAACCCCAGCCCAATGTTCCCCCACCCAGGCTTCAATGGTGTGGAGAGAGAAAGATATGCCCAAAGCTTTGCCCACCAACGTGATACTGGTCATCGTGATCAATTGATCCCACTCGATATCCTCCCCCAGGGCGTAATTGTATTTCGTCCTGCTAAGTTTTAGCCAACGTTTCTTCACCCGTTTCCCCTGCTGAGTATTCTCCCCCGAAGAATGTCCTCCCCATTCGTCCGAGCTAGTGCCAGAGGCCACACAGGGACTGGCATAACCCCTATGTTCATGAAGTTCAAGTTGTCCCGACCACGAGCCTACCCCAGCCTCCGCCGCGCATGCAACAGTAACAGGAGCCGATGTAGGATAAACCCTGCCAACAGTGCCCTGGTAACCGACAGATACAGGGATAAAACCCTTGTTTCTACCCACCGAGCCCTCCAAAGCAGTTAAAACCTGATCCGATGTCCAAAGAGACCCCGCCTCCTTTAATGGGGATAGAGGTGGAATACTGGGTAGAGGCGCTGTAAACGGTCCCGAGCCAGGAGAAATAGCCAGAAAACTGGAAGGTGAGAAACCTAGAGCAACACTGTTTTCCACAGTAGATGCAACCTCCACCACATCCGCCCTAGGAGAAACCCCCACCCGCCACCCGGCGCCCGGCTGATGAGTCCAAATATCCGCATCATCAGATGGGTCATAGGCATAATCCAATCGGTCATCATAGGAAGCCATAGTAAGGCAATCCAACCACCATCCCACAGTAACCCTGGTAAATAGCAACCTAGGGTGAACGCATACAGGGTTTGTGCAACCAGACCGATAACGGGGTAAGAAAAACTCGCCACAAACCGTGCCAAGTGGTCGTTAGCTCGCGATTCTGACAGCCACAGACCGCCCTTTGATCAGCCCGTGTTCCTAGGGTTCCGCCATAGTCCTGAAAGCCCTACCTCCGTCACTGAAAACGCCATCCAAGAAACTCCGTTCAAGAAAGTTCAAGCTGCTCCAAGAACCTTCATTCAAAAAAATTGTCATCCAAGGGTCTGATATACTATATCATAATACTTGTTTAAATTTTATGTTTAAACATATAGATCTCCTATATCGAAACCCTTTGTAATTATATGGTGTCAGATTACATACTTACCATAATATTTTTAAACTTTAGAACCGAGTTTCAAATTATTGATTTCGTTATATGTTTAGGGTTGGTAACAAAATTGGGCTTCTCGACTATAGACCAACGCAAAAGATTTAACCATAGTGGATTATACTACTGGCAGTTGTATCGATTCCTCGACAGAGTAAAACTTAAATGCATTTTAATGTGAATTGCATCGTGGCAATCCCTACGGTGTTTGTTCACGTGATGGCTTGGGGTTTTGTGTAAAACCCTAACTGTGCATTGATAGACCACTTTCAACGTTTACTCGATCATTTGCAAGGTTGGTTGAAGGACCCGACAGGCTCTCGGTTTTATTGTGTTTTTGAAAAATGTTTTCAACCCTTCCAGGGTTTCGATGTTTGAATCTCCAACCTGCATTCCAGGGTTTTGATAACTGTATGTGTAAACCTCAGAGCTCGACGGTGAAGCTCGTGATGCTGCTTCAGGCGTGATACTAAGAACTGAGGGTAAGTCACATCCGAGTTTGAGTTTGTCAGTTTTCTACTTATAAACTTCGTTTATATATGCACTAGATTTTTAAATCTTTTAACCAATTGTTTATGTTGATATGCTATATCAGGTTTGTCTCTCATCAATATTGAAGTTATGAAGAAAGAGGTGGTTGCTAAAAAGGGATATGTTAATCTTACGGCCCTGGTAAGCCTCGGTGATTCTCTTGGGCACCCTAGTCATGACTCTTGAAAAGTATGGTGATGTTATGGCATTGATGCCGGTCTGTGTGACTTCGCCGAGATGCAATATCACTTTGTATTTGGTTTTACTATTTTGTTGGACAGTTTGTAAGCCATTTGGAAACTCTGTATAAGAAAGAAATATAGGGTATTCTATCCTCGAGCTACGACTCTTATAAAACCTGTTTGGAATTTCGTGAAGGGTTGTAATTAAAACCTGGGCATAAGGATAACCCATTCGAGAAATATCTGCATTTTCATAGTGAAAAGAGACTGGGCAGAGCTCGCTCTGTCATTTCTATTTTTAAACTAATAGCTTAAAACTATTACGTCCCTATTGGATCTCAACCAATGTTCAAAGAAATTTTTAACATTTAAATTTCTAAGTTGTCGAGCTAGGCTCGTGATGAATTTCTTATGTGATGAAAGGTTATGTATAGATTTTTAAATGGACATTGTACTAAAACTGGGAAGTCTTTCTGATACTTGTTTATAATCTTAGTATTGTCTTAATTTGATTCCGAGTTGTAAACAACTCTGTATTTTATATTCAATATACAGAGTTAAAACTCTGTTCCGAACCCTAACTTCTGGGTTGGATTTTGTGCGTGAAAAAAGGATGGTTGAATGATTTAAGTGGACTGGGCAGGACCTTAGTGGGTCTTGATCATGAGATTTCCTTCAGTCGAAAATCTTGCTTTTGAATAGAACTAAAGTAACTGAATTCTTTATAAAATAATATGTTTACAGATGATAGTTTGTATTTAACAATTATTTGATGCATTAGTAGGGTTAGATGCAAGGTTTACAAAAATGATTTCGATTCTAATCTTTATGCTGTACATGCATTAGGTCTATAAAGATGTCTTTAACAGAGTTTGGATACTAAGTAACTTATTTAAATTTCCAGAATGCATTTAAGATGTATTTGTTTGATTTATAATAATGTTTTGTTTTAAAAGAACAATATTTAGCAGGTCTAAATTTTGATACTCTGTATGTTATTCGATAATGTATATTAACCTGAGCTATGTATGTTTCACAAATGGTTTACCTGAGACAACCCTAAAGAGAACATTATTTATGCACTTTGTTTTTAAATAACGAAGTTGAGAGATGTGTTATTGAGCCACCTTCTCAATTCCACTTTCTTGGGAAACATGACCATAAAAATAGGGAAGTTGCCCCTGCAACAGCTAGAAGTGAATGATGATGCTACCAAGTGTCAGTTTGCTCTCCACCCCAGTCCATTCCTCCTAGTGGGTCAGTGAACACTCTTTTCAATAGTCTCCTTTGGATATTTGTCTCCTCTTTTATTTATTAATAATAAAATATTAAAGTAATTAATTACAGTCATCCTTGACCCCAATTGGTCAATAATCATAAAAAATTTACAATAACATATAACATAATGTTTTTATTATAACATAAAATGTTCAGATTTTGGGTATGTGACAAACACCCCCTCTTAAGTTCAACATCGTCCTTGATGTTGCTTTACTCAACATCTTCTGAGTCTTCCTGCAAAATAATTGGATATGCCACCTGCATATTGCTTTCCAATTCCCAAGTTGCTTCATCTGGACTAAGGTGCTTCCATTGCACCTTTACATCTCCAATGGTGCGATTCCGAAGCAAAATTTCCCTCTTGTCGAGGATACAATTCGGTTCCACCAGAAAATCTCCTTCTGGTTCCACCTGTACATCATTCCAATTAGTCACATGAGTAGCATCAAGCACGTACTTTTTCAAAATATAAATATGGAAGAAATTATGAACTTTAAGATTTGGTGGCAAGGCCAACTGATATGCCACTGGTCAAACCCTGGACAATATTTCAAAAGGTCCACAATACCTTGGTGCTAGCTTAGCACAACTTCCTAATTTTAAGGAGCTCTTTTTGGGTTTTACCTTGATAAAAAAACGCTCACCAACCTTAAACTCTTTCTGAGTTCTTTTGAGATCTGCATGACTTTTCTATCTATCTTGTTCAATTTTCAAATTGCCTTGTACCTGTTTCACTGTTAGTTCCATTTCTTTAAATAACTCAGGTCCTGGCAACTGGATTAATCCATGAAATAGGTGTATTACACTTTCTACCGTACAAAATTTCAAATGGACTGAGTTTTGTTTAAGCTTGGTAATGATTATTATAAGCGAATTCAGCTAAGTGAATATAATCTCCCATTTACCTGGCTGATCTCTAACATACATTCTTAACATATCTTCAAGAATATGATTTACTCTTTCTGTCTGCCCATCCGTTGGTGGATGAAATGAGGTACTGAAATTTAAAGTAGTATCCAAACCTTTAAACAAAGACTTCTAGAAATTTCCTGTAAATTTAGAGTCTCTATCAGAAATTATGACTTTAGGAATTCCATGCAAACAAAAAATTTGTTTCATTAAAATTTCAGCAATGTTAGTAACCTTGTAAGTGGTTTTAACAGGTATGAAATGAGCTGCTTTACTAAGCTTGTCCACAACTACCATTATGGAATCATTCTGTTTCTGATTTTTAGGTAAACCAGTTATAAAATCAATGCTGATTATTTTCCACTTCCAATCTGGAATTGGCAGTGGTTGCAATAGTCCAGTTGGGTGTTGATGCTCAGCTTTTATTTGCTGACATTCCATACACCTAGCAATGTATTTAGCTACCTCTTTTTTCATATTTGACCCAAAGTAATCTTTCCTTAGCATTGTTATAATATTTTGGTAACCATGATGTCCTGAATAAGGACTTTTATGTACTTCATTTAAAATCAACAACTTAACTTTAGGTACATTTGGTACATACAGTCTATTTTTATACATCATTAAACCTTGTTCATTCAGACTGTAATCTATTATTAAATTTTCAGATATATTTTCAGCAACCTTTTACTCTAATTTCAAATAATTTTCATCCAATTTTATTCCTTCTTCAAGCTGATTTTCCAAATCTGTTTTATAAGTGCTGATTGCTGCTACAAAATTTAGTCTTGCATTCCTGCTTAAGGCATCAACAACTTTATTTTCTTTACCTTTAATGTGCTAAATCTTGAAATCATATTCGCTAAGGAAAGCTAGCCACTTAGCTTCCCTTGCGTTCAGATTTGGTTGATCCAACAAATATTTTAAACCTTTATTATCTGTCATTAATGAAAACTTCCTTCCGATTAGATGATGGCGCCACATCTTTAACACATATATCATGACAGCCAACTCTAAATCATAAGTAGCGTAGTTATTTTTGTGAATTTTTATCTTTCTAGACTCATACGCTATTACACGACCTTCTTGTGTCAAGACTCCGCCAAGGACATCGTTGCATGCATCCGTGCATACAACAAAATCCTTGTTCGGATCTGCAATTTTGAGAATAGGTGCAGGTTTTAACAACTCTTTTAACTTCTTAAAAATTTCTTCACACTTTTGATCCCAAACAAATTTCTTACCCTTCTTCTGTAAATAGGATATAGGGTTTGCGATTCTTGAGAATCCTTCTATAAACTTTCGGTAGTAACCTGTAATTCCCATGAAAGATCGTACACCGGCTACGTCTTTAGGGGCAGGCCATTCATTAATTGTTTTTATCTTATCCGGGTCTACTGCGATTCCATCCTTGGATATCACGTGCCCTAAATACTGTATTTTATCCTTGTAAAAATCACACTTACTAAATTTAGCATACAGTTGATGTTCCCTTAAGACTTGTAAAATTATTCGTAAGTGTTCATCGTGTTCTTCCTTAGTCTTTGAATAAATTAAAATGTCATCAATGAATACCACAACAAATTTATCCAAGTAATTATGTAAAACATTATTCATTAGACACATGAAAACAACTGGAGCATTGGTTGGCCCAAAAGGCATAACCACAAACTCATAATACCCGTAGCGGGTTTTGAAAGCAGTCTTAAAGATGTCCTCATCTTTAATTCTGACTTGATGATACCTAGACCTCAAGTCTATTTTAGAGAATATCGTTTCATTGCGTACTTGATCGAACAGATCATCTATGCAAGGCAAATGATATCTATTTTGAATATTCATTTTATTTAACTGACGGTAGTCTATGCATAAACACAAGGTACCATCTTTCTTTTTAACAAAGATGACAGGTGCTCCCCAAGGAGACACGCTTGGTCTGATGTAATTTTTATCAATTAACTCTTTTAACTGTGATTTTAATTCATTAAGCTCTAGGATATTCATCCGGTAAGGAGCTTTTGAGTTTGCTACCGCACCCGGTACCAGCTCAATGGTGAAGTCCAATTCTCTTTTTAGAGGTAATCTTGGAATTTCTTCCGGGAATACATCCGAAAAGTCTCTTAGAATTGGGATGTCTTCAAGTTTTTGTTTATCTTCTTTAGTTGAATGTTTGTCATTAATTACATTTACAACAAACATTTTACACCCTTTTCTTACAGCCTTTTTCACTTGCAAAGCGGAAATCTGTCTAACTGAAGTTTTTCTTGGAATTCCTTTTACTGTTACTATTTCACATTTATCATTCAAACAAGTAAAGGTCTTTTCAAAACAATTTAACACTACTCTATGTTTTTCCAGCCAATCCATTCCAATTAGAACATCGTAAGAACCTAATGGTAATAAATTCAGCTTAACATGAGTCCTAAACTTATTCCTCAATAATTCACAATCTTTTACATAATCAGTTACTTTCCTTTTAGTTCCGGTAGCTAATTGAACTAGCCATGATTTTTCAAACTTTTCTACTTTCAGATTACAACCTTTTACTAAATCAGGTGATACATAACTAAGACTATCTCCTGGATCAATTAAAATAGAAATGGGTTTATCTTTCAGCATACCTTCTACTTCAACCATTGAAGTTTAATGATCAGCTTGTCTGTTTTCCAATGCTGCATTGATCCTGGGAATTTCTCTCGCTAAGTCACCAACAATAACCTCCTCCTGCACTGTATGTATGTTGTTGACAGTTCTCTTCCTGAGTGGACAATTTGATGCATAGTGAGGTCCCCGATAGTCCCAACATTTTACAGGTTCTTTATGTTCATTGTTTAAACATAGTTTTTAGGTGGATCTCTGTTCCTTGCAGCTATAAAATTTGGCTGTACATTGCCTCTTGAATTTTTTCCTTGAAACTTTCTGTTAGAAGAATTATGAGAATTATTGTTTCCAAAATTTCGATTAAATGTATAATGCTTCTTTCTTTGTTCAAAATTATTAGGCCTCTTTGCCTTCCAGCTTGGTATGCTTTCCCCTTTTCTGTCCCGTTCATAATAGATATTTTCCTTTCTCATGGCCTCTTCAAGGGTCTTAGGGTCATCATACTCAATTCTGTCCTTTATATGAGAGGGTAACCAACTCAGAAATCTCTGTACCTTGGGTTTTTCATCAGTAATGTAAGGCACATATCTTAATAAACTTAAAAAATTGCTGCTTAATTCCTTCATATTCATGGAACCCGATTTTAAATCGTAAAATTCTTTTGCTCGTTCTTCAAAATATTGTTCTGACAAAAATTTCTTTTGAAAATACTTTTTAAAATTACTCCAATTTACATGTTTCTCTTTTAAGCCTTTCACTCGCTTTAGATCTTGCCACCAGATTTCGACTTTTCCAGTCATATTATAAATTGCCATTTTAGATTTTCAATGACTTGGATAGTTATAAATTTGAAAATATTTATTCATACCGGACAACCATGCTTCGGCTTCCTCTCCCTTTTCTGTTTCTCCATTAAAAGTTTGTGGTTTTATCTTCTTAAACTCTCCTGAAATCTCTTCGTATGGTTTGTACTTCTTCTTTTTAGTATAGTAATCACTTTCACTACTGTTGCTGGAATACTTGTGCTTCTTCCTGTGCATTTTAACATTAAAATTAGAAGAAGAGCTAGTTTCATAATTAATAAGTTTTAACTTCTTACCTTGACGTTGGTAGGACATGGTTCCAGATTCAGAATTATTTTCTGTTTTTTTATTGTTTTTATGGAATTTATCCAGCAAGATTTGATTCAGCTCCTCTTGAGCTTTTAGAATTCGTTCATTCTCCTCGTTAACAGTTTTTATTTCTGTTTTCAAATCTCTAACTGTTCTCAGTAATTCAGATGAATTATCGTTTAATTCAACAAATATATTTTCTGCATTAATATGTTACTACTCATTATGATTTTGATCTTTAAGATGGGACCTATCCTTTTCTGACTCTTCTGGTCCTTCCATACTTGCAACTAGATATAAAATGTGCTGAACAGAAAACAAATAAAAATAAAAATCAATGATTACAATTTTGTTTTCAATTTAAAATTGCGCGATTTGAGCCACTTTCAGGCCTAGTATTTGAACCTCGCTCTGATACCGCATGTAACATCCCCAAAATTTCACCAAAACTTTAAAATTTTCTATGCAATAAATAATGCTAATATTTGTTATGCGGAAAGTATGATAATGTTAACTTAATCATTTTTATAACAGTTCAGTTATATTTATGATGACACCTACTTAGTCATCAACAATCGTCAACCATTTATATGTGTCTAAAAAGTCGAAATGCTGTAATCTTTTGTTATGTCGTAACTACTTCTAGTTCTATGCATCTGTCTTCATCATCTGAGTGGTTGCTTAAACAAAACATTTATCAACTTAAAACTCGTGATCAGAAATGATGTGAAATAACTGTATTCATGAATATGATATCTAATTCTTTTCTTTCTTTGAATGAAGGGGTCCTAAGGGTACCCCGTGGCTTACTTAGCTATTCCCTAGCTAATGCATTGATTATTTCTATACAACACTTGCAGGTAAGAAGTATGCTATTTCAGTTTTTAAGAGTTGACGATCGATTATTTAAGTAACGTACGTCCTTCCGTCTTCAAATTCTTATGTTATATTCTACATCGTTGGCATGCACATAAAGTTATCTCAGAAGCATACCCTAGTCGAGCTATTTAAAAGTGATAATGTGACAATTATAACTATGGCCCATTTAATGAGTAGAATTTAGGACATTAGAATATTAATGTCTCTTTTCTCATATTAGAGTAGGCATGAGTTAAAATTGTTTTTAGTAAGGGTCTGATATACTATATCATAATACTTGTTTAAATTTTATGTTTAAACATATAGATATCCTATATCGAAACCCTTTGTAATTATATGGTGTCGGATTACATACTTACGATAACATTTTTAAACTTTAGAACGGAGTTTCAAATTATTGATTTCGTTATATGTTTAGGGTTGGTAACAAAACTGGGTTTCTTGACTATAGACCAACACAAAAGATTTAATCGTAGTGGATTATACTGCTGGTAGTTGTACCGATCCCTCGACAGAGTAAAACTTAAATGCATTTTAATGTGAACTGCATCGTGGCAAGCCCTACGGTGTTTGTTCACGTGATGGCTTGGGGTTTTGTGTAGAACCCTAACTGTGCATTGATAGACCACTTTCAACATTTACTCGATCATTTGCAAGGTTGGTTGAAGGACTCGACAGGCTCTCGGTTTTATCGGGTTTTTGAAAAATGTTTTCAACCCTTCCAGGGTTTCGATGTTTGAATCTCCAACCTGCATTCCAGGGTTTTGATAACTGTATGTGTAAACCTTAGAGCTCGACGGTGAAGCTCGTGACGTTGCTTCAGGCGTGATACTAAGAACCGAGGGTAATCCACATTCGAGTTTGAGTTTGTCAGTTTTCTACTTATAAAATCCTAGTGGACGGCCTTCACTAACACCTCGGGGTTTTGGTGTAATGGTTTGTATCATTTGGTATTAGAGCCTCCACCCAAGTTCAAGTCACAAAGCGGGTGGCAACGTTGGCATTGCAGTGTTCGCCCGAGGCTCGTACGGCGCAAAGGGGACACTACCGTATGGGCGCACATCCAGCCCAGAGTTTGGACTGCAGAGCGTGGTGGGATGTTAAGATCCTAGTGGACGGCTGTCACTAACACCTCGGGGTTTTGGTGTAACGGTTTGTATCATTGATGTTAAGATCCTAGTGGACAGCCTTCACTAACACCTCGGGGTTTTGGTGTAACGGTTTGTCACATCTGGTATCAGAGCACTTTCTTGGGTTCACTGGGTGAAATTTCTGCAATTTTTTTTTTCGCATCTGTTGCAGGTTCGGATTTGGGAATAATCCCTATCCGCTTAACTGTGGGAAGTACTTGGGCATAAGCCCGAAAACTCATTGTGAGGAGTACCACAGGAACCCCGAAGTAGCTGGCCCATTGAGAGGACCTGCCAGCGAAAAGGGAAACGACCCCTACCTGATTGACTAGTTTCCACCCGTGAGGTAAACCAAGAGCTGTCGTTTGTGGCAAAGTAGTTATCAGTTTTACCTGAGCCGTGGAGTGAGGGGTACTGCCCCAATACGCAAGCCGTCAGACAACATTGGTGGCTGAGTGAAACCCCTGAATTGTTAGGAAGCCGCACATACCTGGGGTCCATATCTATTTTCAGCTGAACTGTTGTCAATCACTGCTGCGCCGTTTCAGATCCAACCGTTCAGATCCATTCTGAAAGCCGTTCCAGATCCAGCCGTTTTCAATCCCTTCGGTGCCATTTCAAATCCCTCTATTTCCGCTCACTTCTGGGCAGTTGTAGATTTATCTGTTCCAGATCCCTTCTGAGCCGTAGCCGCTCCCGTCTAGAAAAAAAAAAAAAAAAATTTCAGTTTTTTCTCCATATCTCCCTTGTTTTCACTCTGTTTCCCTTGAAATTTTTGGGGAACCCCTATCATCCCATTCTTCATATTTTAGTCCTGAGGACCCTATCCCCCATTCCCCTTCCCAAATCCCGAAATCCCACATTTGTCTATTTTTAGGGTTTGCCATAACTTCCTCAGATTTCATCCAATCACCTTCAAATTTTACCACAGAGTTCCTTTCTGAATTCTGCTTCTTTGTCCCCCTCTGCCAAATTTTCCCATTCTTTCACCCCGCTTCTGAAATCCTCATTTTTGCTTCCTTGTCTCTTCGATAGTGTCCAAAACCTAGTCAAACCCCAATTACCCTTCATATTTTTTTCCAAATCCAGATTTTCCTTTACTAAAGCAGTTTCTGTTTTTGTTTTTCTACCCAATCAACAAAAAAAAAAAACTCCTGGTTATGGTTGTCACCCGCACAGGAGCAAACACCATGGAGGAAGCACTTGCAGCCATCCAAACCAAACTCCAAGATCTGGATGAAAAATTTCTCAGCCTCCATCTTCAGCATTCAGCCATGAACAATAACCGACAGCCAGAATCTTTTGCAGCCACCGGGTTCTCTTCTTCCAACAATTTTCATGGGACGAAGCTTGATTTTCCTCGCTTCAATGGTACTGATTCGACTGGATGGATATACCGAGTAGAACAATATTTCAGTCTGCATAATACTTTTGATGTCCAAAAAGTTCCACTTTCATCCTTTCATTTGGAACAAGAAACCCTTCAATGGTACCGTTGGTACATCAAAGCTCATCCCGAACCAAACTGGACAGATTTTTGCCAACTCCTTTTGCCACGATTTGGTCCTAGTGCTTTTGATGACTTCACAGGAGCACTCACTAAACTTCACCAAATTGGCACAGTGAGAGAGTATCAGATAGAATTTGAGAAACTGGCCAATCACACAGAAGGATTGTCTGATGAATTCTACAGGAGTTGTTTTATCAGTGGTCTCAAGGATAAAATCCGCTCAGAGGTCAAAATGTTCTATCCCAACACAATGATGGAAGTCCTAGGGTTGGCTAAGTTGGCAGAGGACAAGATCGCAGCTCAACAACGCTCCAAACCCACCTTTGTTCCCTTCAAAAATATGGGTTCCCAACGACCTCCCATCACGCCTGCTCCTCAACCAACTCCTATCAAGCATTTGTCTGAAACAAAGATGCAGGCACGCCGAGAAAAAGGGCTTTTTATAATTGTGATGAGAAATTCACTCAAGGACATAGATGTGTTCAACAAAATCTCTATCTCTTGGATGTGGATTCTCCGCCTGCCTCAGAACTCGATGAAGAAGCTCCAGATACAGTAGATGATCAGGTCGATGTTCAACACCCGCCTGTTGGCACCCCATCTCAGGACGACCCACCCGAGATCTCTCTCCATGCTGTAACCAGCGTCACCACTCCAAAAATAATGTGAGTCAGGGGATACTTCAAGAAGCTCCCTCTTACCATACTCATTGATTCTGGTAGCACTCATAACTTCATTGACCCTCGGATTGCCAAATAGGCTGATTGTTTTGTCCATCCTTGCTCCAACTTTGAAGTCATGGTTGCCAATGGGGGCACCTTACCTTGCAAGGGGAAGTGTCACAATGTGCGTATCTCTATGGAAGATTATACCCTGCGCTCTGATATGTTTTCCTTATCCTTAGGCGGATGTGATGTGGTTTTGGGTGTTCAATGGTTACGCACACTTGGCCCCATCTTATGGGATTTTGCGGAACTTTGGATGCAGTTTTCAGTTAATGGGGCACAACACAAATTAATGGGCTTACAACCAGGGTCTCTCCGCATCATCAGTTCACATCGTCTGAAAAAAATCCTTAAGAAGAATTCACATGGTGTCATCGCTCAGCTCCATTCCATTCAGATGCACCCATCAATGGTCTCCACTACTTCCTTGGATAGATATAAATGTGTCTTTGCTGAACCAATGAGCTTGCCGCCTTCAAGAGACCTTTCCGGTAAGAATTTAGTCGCATCTACCTCTCAGCAGGAACTGATGGCTATTTTGCATGCAGTACAGAAGTGGCAACCATACCTATTAGGGAATTATTTCTGCATCAAGACTGATCTCCCGAGTCTAGAAAATTTTCTGGAACAATGGGTCTCCTACCCAACACACCTAAAATGGGTTATCCAACTCATGGGTTATCCCTATGCGATCACTTACAAGAAGGGTAAGGACAATATAGTGGCAGATGCTCCTTTTCGCACAATTGATGACCCAATTTTTCTTACAGCTCTTTCTCTTCTTGTTCCAAATTGGTTGCAATATGTTCAACAGGGCTATCTCTTCTATGAACTCCATGCTTCTTCATCAGCAGGGCACTCTGGGTTCTTCAAAATGTATGACCGGGAACAATGTAACTTCTTTTGGCAGGGACTAAAAATGACAATTCAATAGATGGTGGCTGACTATGATACTTTCCAGGTCAACAAGGGTGAAACGACACTCCTTTCGGGATTGCTCAAACCCTTGCCCATCCCTAGACAGCTTTGGCCAACTATTTCTATGGATTTCCTAGCAGCGCTCTGGTGGTACAATACCACATCTCAAAGGACACCATATGAAGCAGTCTATGGACAAACACTGCCAGTTCTTCTTCCATACACCCTTAGCAGCTCCCCAGTTCAGGAAATTGACTCAGTTCTTCGCAACCGCGATCAGATTCTTCTCATTCTGCAGGACAATCTTCACATGGCCAAAATTCGCCTGAAACAACAAGCCGATCAGCACCGTTCTGAGCGCATCTTCCACGCAGCTGAGAGGGTTCTTCTTCGTCTACAACCTTCCAAGCAATCCTCCCTGACACTCCAAGGGCGTCAGTGGCCCGCAATGCAACTCGAGGATGCTACCGGGGAACCACTCCTTCAGATTTTGCAGCAATTTCTCCAACCAAAGCTTTGAGGACAAAGCTTTTTCTAAGGGAGAGGGGATGTTAGGAACCCGTGTCGACCCTTCTCTTTACTATGTGAGTATATTGTTGTTGGACGCATATGCTTTGTAAGTAGTCCCGTAGTATTTGTTGATTCATAGTTTATATTAGCCCATAGTATTGACCCATAGTATTGGACGCATATGCTTTGTAATTCGTCCCATAGTATTATATGTCCCATGGTTTTGACCCATAGTATTGGGCATAGACTTATTATATAAGTGTGTGTTGAGGTCATTGAAGGCACCGTGAAGTTAATTGTATTGAGCTTGCTCAAAGGAGGTTGCCCCCTCGAAGTGGCCCGTGATCAATATAAAAGTGATTCTAAGTTCTATTATTTCTGATATCTCGTGTATTTGCATTAATTAATTATTGCAGGTTCATCACATCTGGTATCAGAGCCTCCACCCAGGTTCGAGTCACAGAGCAGGTGGCAACGTCGGCATTGCAATGTTCGCCCGAGGCTCATACGACGCAAAGGGGACACCACCGTACGGGCACACATCCAGCCCAGAGTCTGGACTGCGAAGCGTGGTGGGATGTTAAGATCCTAGTGGACGGCCTTCAATAACACCTCGGGGTTTTGGTGTAACAGTTTGTAACAGGTTGAAGGACTCGACAAGCTCTCGATTTTATCGGGTTTTTGAAAAATGTTTTCAACCCTTCCAGGGTTTCGATGTTTGAATCTCCAACCTGCATTCCAGGGTTTTGATAACTGTATGTGTAAACCTTAGAGCTCGATGGTGAAGCTCGTGACGTTGCTTCAGGCGTGATACTAAGAACCGAGGGTAATCCACATTCGAGTTTGAGTTTGCCAGTTTTCTACTTATAAACTTCGTTTATATTTGCACTAGATTTTTAAATCTTTTAACCAGTTGTTTATGTTGATATGCTATGTCAGGTTTGTCTCTCGTGAATATTGAAGTTATGAAGAAAGAGGTGGTTGCTAAAAAGGGATATGTTAATCTTACGGGCCTGGTAAGCCTCGATGATTCTCTTGGGAACCCTAGTTGTGACTCTTGAAAAGTATGGTGATGTTATGGCATTGATGCCGGTCTATGTGACTTCACCGAGATACAATATCACTTTGTATTTGGTTTTACTGTTTTGTTGGATAGTTTGTAAGCCATTTGGAAACTCTGTATAAGAAAGAAATATAGGGTATTCTATCCTTTTGCTACGACTCTTGTAAAACCTGTCTGGAATTTCGTGAAGGGTTGTAATTAAAACCTTGGTATAAGGATAACCCATTCGAGAAATCTCTGCGTTTTCATAGTGAAAAGAGACTGGGCAGAGCTTGCTCTGTCATTTCTATTTTTAAACTAATAGCTTAAAACTATTACGGCCCTATTGGATCTCGACCTATGTTCAAAGAAATTTTTAACATTTAAATTTCTAAGTTGCCGAGTTGGGCTCGTGATGAAAGGTTATGTATAGGTTTTTAAATGGACATTGTACTGAAACCGGGAAGTCTTTCTGATACTTGTTTATATCTTAGTATTGTCTTAATTTTATTTTCGAGTTGTAAACAACTCTGTATTTTAAATTCAATATACAGAGTTAAAACTCTGTTCCGAACCCTAACTTCTGGGTTGGATTTTGTGCGTGAAAAAAAGATGGTTGCATGATTTAAGTGGACTGGGTAGGACCTTAGTGGGTCTCGATCATGAGACTTCCTTTAGTCGAAAATCTTGCTTTTGAATAGAACTAAAGTAACTGAATTCTTTATAAAATAATATGTTTACAGATGATAGTTTGTATTTAACAATTATTTGATGCATGAGTAGGGCTAGATGCAAGGTTTACAAAAATGATTTCGATTCTAATCTTTATGCTGTACATGCATTAGGTCTATAAAGATGTCTTTAAAAGAGTTTGGATAATAAGTAAGTTATTTAAATTTCCAGAATGCATTTAAGATCTATTTGTTTGATTTATAATAATGTTTTGTTTTAAAAGAACAATATTTAGCAAGTCTAAATTTCAATACTCTGTATATTATTCGATAATGTATATTAACCTGATGGAGATTCGATAATGTATATTAACCTGAGTATATTAACGAGATGGAGATTCACAGATTGGCTATGAGACTACCCTACAGGACTTTTGATATTGATGCTGGTTTAAAGTACCTTGGCTTTCACTTGAAACCGAATGCATATTTGAAAGCAGACTGGCACTGGCTAATTGCTAAATTAGAACAGAGACTTCGTGGATGGAGTCACAAATGGCTTTCGAGGGCAGGGAGGCTGGTTTTGGTTAAATCAGTTTTGGAAGCGATTCCTGTGTATTGGATGTCACTCGCTTGGATTCCCAAAGGAGTCTTGGAGATGATCCAGCGGTTGTGTTTTGCCTTTCTTTGGAAGGGTAAGGGTGATAACCGTGCTTTGGTGTGGGTCAGATGGGATAAGATCGCGGTCCCCAAAGCACTGGGAGGATGGGGCCTAAAGAATATTTTCCTTTTTGCTAAAGCCTTGGGGGCTAAGGTGGCATGGCGTATCATACAAACTCAGAGTCTCTGGACCAGAGTGGTGTACCATAAATATATTGCTCCATTAACTCTTCTCGAATGGATTCGACAGGGCAATAAGACGCGGGCAAATTGCTCTTTGGTCTGGAAAGCGGTGGTGCAGCATTTTCATCTGATTGGGTCTGGCTTAGTGTGGAGAATCGGCAATGGGAGATACACTCATATTGGACTGGATCCCTGGGTAGGCTGTAGCGGTGGACATGTCCTACCGGCGGCCTTAAGGAATTTTCTGGCAGCTAGAGGTTGTCACTTTCTGGCTGATATTGACCAACCGGGATCATCCACTCTATGGCAACAGGGGTGGATCTCTGCACAGCATCTTGAGATTCCTGATGACTTGCTTGGAGCTTGGGAGAATTATATTCGGAATTTAAGATACACTAATATTCGCCTTACAAATCGGATTGATGAACTAATCTGGGAACACCATCCATCTGGTAAATACACCCCTAAACATGGATATATTCAGTTGAATGTGAATATACATAACAGGGATTTGGTGTGGTGGTGGAAACATCTGTGGACACTACAGTGCCCGGGGAAAGCAAAATTACTCTCTTGGGCTATATTGGAAAATAAGGCACCGACATGGGACATTCTGCAGAAGCGATTCACCCAGGGGCCGGGGTTCTGTCCTCTATGTAGGGAAGCGGAAGAGACAAATTCACATATATTTGTTCACTGTAGTTTTACTCAAGCTGTATGGGCTGCCACTTGCAAACATCTGGCGCTCAATGTGAGTTGGTGGGGAGTGGACTTTCCTGACGCCTTTCAACTGTGGTGGACATCTCTCAAGCATCCAAAGTTTCGGGCTGTCCCCTGTATTCTCGCCTGGGGCATATGGATCACTCGAAACAAGATCATATTTCAGGATTGTCGGGTCCCTTTGGAGCAGGTTGTGGCACAAGCGGTGGCTGTTATTCTACACTACAAGTCATCCATCAAAGCGATTAGCATCAGACCTGTGATCACGTAATTAATAGATAAATCCATGCCGTGGGCTTATTTTGATGGCTCATCTATTAACCAACAATCGGTGTGTGGTGGAGGTGGTGTTCTTCACAAATCAGAGTCCCATTATTTTCATATAATGGCTGGTTTGGGGAGTGGTTCAAATAACTACGCTGAACTAATGTCACTTAAGCTACTGATGCTTTTCGCACTTGAACAAGGTTGTTTAACACTCCAGATTTTTGGAGACTCTCTAATTGTTATTGAATGGGCCAAGGAGCGTACACAATGTCATGTGATGATACTCTTACCAATATTGGAGGAGGTATTACGGTTAAAACAGGCTTTTAACTGCATTACATTCACACATGTCTACAGAGAGCAAAATGGGACGGCTGACCTGCTATCTAAAGAAGCTCAATCTTTGATTTTTGGCACATGGAGGATCATGATTCATTCAACAGAAGGCATCTACAGCTATATACACAGGCCTTTCTTTGGGGAAATTGTGGACCATATGGAGAATTAGATCAACCTTATAATATTGTGATACTTATCGGCTGTATGGACAGAATTTAAATTTCTGCTGATTGGATACTTTTTTTGAGACAGTGATATATGTTGATTGTGGACTGTATCAGCTGTTTGCAAGCTGTATGGGATTCATTTTTTGGACAGACATTAACAAAGATACATTGGACTGTATCGAGCTGTTTGGACAGAATTATTTCTGTTGAATGACTACTTTGTGAGACCGATTTGCTGCATATTGGCTGTATAAAATTTGCTGATTGGATACATTACACAGACAGTGTGGACTGTATAGTGCTGTAGACATTAACTCAGATACATTGGACTGTATCGAGGGAATTATTTTCTGCTGATTGATACTTTCAGATCTTTACTATGTAAGGGACAATAGACAGTCATCTCTGACTGTCATATGTACCCAGATATCGGTGGACTGTTTGGTCATATGGACAGTATATGTTGACAATGTAGGGATCTCTAAGATTCTACTACATGTGCAGAATGTAATTTTGTTCATTAATGAAATAAAATTACGACTTTTTCCAAGGAAAAAAAAACCTGAGCTATGTATGTTTCACAAATGGTTTACCTGAGAAAACCCTAAAGAGAACATTATTTATGCATTTTGTTTTTGAATAATGAAGTTGAGAGATGTGTTTAAATTTTATACTTCTCAATGCTAAGAGATAAGAGTTCTGTTATGGTTTATACAATAGAGATTGTAATTTATTTGTTATATATATATTTACCTATCTGTTTATACAGTAATTTATCCTATTAAGAAAATGACTAATAAATAGATTAATTCGTTCTATGAACATTTACTTAGTACTAAAACTGACTGTGTAATATTGGAAATATATGTTAATATTTTTAAATACTATAGTCCTACAATCATTATGAATTTTCTAATAGAATCACTGCAATTTTATATTCTGAGTAATTTTCAGTAATGTTTTACATTCATGTCTACAACTTATTTCAGAAAGAAGATCATACATTGATTCAGAATCATTCATTCTATCACTAAAGGATCATTCAAATCTATTCTCTTAAACACATCTTTCTGTACTAGAGTACGTCACATTATTGTGAGTGGAAAAATACATAATTTTTTTTTCTATTCAATCTTTTTAGCATTCATTCAGAAATAACTATATTTTCAATATTCCTAACCTAACAGATAAATAAGATACTTTTTAGAGTTAGATAGCAGTCCAAAATGATAACATTCAGAACAACTGACAGATACCTAAGGTATAATGGAAACTTATAACAACATTTGCACACTGTCATTCAGGAAATAGATAAACATTAAGTAAATAAGATAACATAATTAGAACCTGTTAACTGTAGAGGGTGACAAACACCCAAAGGAGCCCGTTCCACCCAACCTTTTCCTGAAGACAACGAATGTTACTTGCCTTAGGACCCCTAAGCCTGTTCACTGACCCACCAGGATGAAGATGCTGTGTGGAGACATGTATATAGTCCTCTGCAACTTAGCAGTAATACTTCTTGTACTCAATAGTAATACTTTAGCCTTTAGCAATATTGAACTCTGCATTAAGCAGTACCAGTTCATAAATACATACTTAGTTCTATCAGTCACTCCCTAGCCTTCCCCTCATCGAATCTCTTGTGCATTCTTATTTTTCCTCTTTTCAGAAAATATTACAAGGAAAACTTGGTGAGCCTCCTGCTCAATTCGATGGGTGTTATAGCATGCCTAGGTCTTTGGTCAGTTTCTTAGTTATTGAGGCACCTGCTCAGTTCCAATTTCTTGGGGAACATGACCATAAAAATAGGGAAGTTGCCCCCTGCAATAGCTAGAAGTGAATGATGATGCTTCCAAGTGTCAGTTTGCTCTCCACCCCAGTCCATTCCTCCTAGTGGGTTAGTGAACACTCTTTTCAACAGTCTCCTTTGGATATTTGTCTCCTCTTTTATTTATTAATAATAAAATATTAGAGTAATTAATTACAGTCATCCTTGACCCCACTTGGTCAATAATCATAAAAAAATTACAATAACATATAACATAATGTTTTTCTTATAACACAAAATGTTTTAGATTTTGGGTATGTGACACTTGTACAATTCAATCTATGCCCCTTGACCAACAATGGTGTATGGTCCTCATTAATAGTTTTGATTTTGAAAAAGGCATTATCATAGATTTTTTTTATTTGATAAGGTCCTAGCCATCTTATTCTAAGCTTGTCCTTGAAATATTTAAATCTAGAGTCTTAGAGCAATTCCCAATCGTGTTCTTTATAATCCTTGCACTTATGAACTTCTCATGCCAAATTTTTCTCTATTGTTGGATCAATTCTGTATGATGGACTACTTGCTATGTGATTTTATCCAACTGGTTGAGCTGTAGTATTCTTTCTTCTTGTTCCAATGATAGGTCCAAATTAAGATCCATTGATGTCCTCAAATTTTTGAGCTCAAATTTTATAGGCAACAATATCTTTTTTGCATATACTATCTCATAGGGTGTGAAACCAATAGTTGTCTTCCATGTTGTATTGTAGTCCCATGCAGCTTCGTGAAGTTTGTTGGCCTAGTCTCTTCCATGGATTTAAACTATCTTTGCCAATATATTTTCAGTCTCTCTATTTGTCACTTGCACTTGACCATTTTCCTGGGGATGAGAGGAGGTTGACTGTATGTGCTTTATTTTGTTGAGATTCATGATGTATTTAATCAAATGTGAAGTAAACCATGGTCCTATGTCTATGACTAGTTCCCCTAGTATTCCAAATCTTGTGAATATTTCTCGATTTAAGAACTTTGCTATTGAATCCTCATTTTCTAGTCTTAAGGCTTTGACCTCCACCCATTTTGTTAGATAATAAGCGCAAACCAATATGTGACGCTTTTGGTTTGATGGGGGTTCAATTGTCCTTATGAAGTCTAGTCCCCATTTCACAAAATATTCCAATTCCACTTGTGGATGAAGAGGCATTTCATCTTTCTTTGTGGGTTTCCCCATACTTTGACATTCATCACACCATGAAACATAAGTTTCTACATCTTCGTGAAATGTTGGCCAGTAGTATCTAGTTTGCAAAACTTTGTATGATATCTTCTTAGTTGCATAGTGTCCACCATAGGGTTCATCGTAGGGTCTCATGAACCTCATCTTCTCTAATACACCTTCTAAAGATATGGTCTAGTTCTTGTTTGAACAAGTAATCTCAGATCCATGAGAAAGTGGTACTTTTTCTCACTATGTTGAAACACTCTTTATAGATGAAATGTTGAGGACATTTACCTGTGGCTAGATAATTTGTTATAGCAACAAATTAAGGAGTGCGAGTTGAGAGGGAAAAAATATGCTCATCTTGGAAAGCATCATCTACAAGCTCCTCATTTGCAACATGTTAGTCTAGACAAAAAATCTGCCACTACATTATGTCTTCCAGGTTTATCAAGTATTGTTATAATGTTAGATTCTTGTAAAAGAAACAATTAACCATCTGATTAGTCTACTACCAACATCAAGTTTATTCATTAAATATTTTATTGTTGTGATCAGTATGGAAAAATACCTGATAACTGATGATGTAATGCCTAAATTTATTGATGGCATATACCACAGCAAGAAATTCCTTTTTCGTGACAATATAATTTAGTTATGCTTCTGATAAATTCTTGCTGATGTAGTAGATTGCATATGGCTCTTTTTCTTCCTGCTGTCCCTGAACCACACCTAGATATTTGTTACATGCATCTGAGTGAATGTGGAATATAATCTCCCAATTAGGACCTTGTAAGATATGTGCTTGCATTAGTTTTCCTTTGATGCATTCAAATGATTCCTAACATTCATTTTTCTAGTCAAAATCTGCATCTTTTGTTAGAAGGACAAACATAGGAACAACTAACTTGCTAAAGTCTTTGATAAATATCCTATAGTATCCAACATGTCATAAGAAGATTCTAACATCCTTTTGATTTTGGGAAGCATGCATATTTCTAATGACCTTGATTTTAGAGGGAAAAACCCTAATGCCATTTGAGGAGATATGATGTCTTAAGAAGATGCCTGCAACCATCAACATTTCACATTTTTCATTGCTTAGGAAGAAACTGATTTCAATGCATCTTTTCAACACATTCTCAACATTTGTTATGGATTACTCAAATGTATTTCCATAAGGGGTGAAATCATCCATATATATTTTCATGTTAGCATGGATAAAATCAATAAAAATACTCAAGACCACCCTCTGAAATGTGGTAGGGGCATTGCACAAACCAAAAGGTAGGACCCTATAAGAAAATAACCTCAAATACAAGTAAAATTTGTTTTATCCTTGTCCTATGGATTGATTTGTATTTGGTTGTATCCACTGAAACCAACTCGGAAAGAAAATAATTTCTTTCTTTCTAGGGCATCTAATACTTTATTAATGAAAGACAATGGAAAATAGTCCATGTTAAGCTTTGTTAAGATCCCTATAGTCTATGTAGACTCTCCACTTCCCCCCTTCTTTAGGACTATCACCAAGGGTGATACCCATTCACTCTCTGAGATAGGATATATGAATCCAACATAAAGAGGTTTCTGCAATTCCATCTTGATAATGTCTTTCTAGGTTGGTTCATTCTTCTCTGAGGTTGTTTGATACGGGTGGCATTATATTTGATTTAAATATGATGTTTGTTGATATTTGGGGGTACACCCTTCATATATGCATAGTCCCATGCAAAATATGCACTTTAATTGACAAATAATTGAACGAACGATTCTTCTTGGGTAGGGGTTAAATGGTTACTACCCTTGAGAGTTTTACTAGGGGAAATTTCACTGGTCTTTACAGAAGCCTCTCCTTCCTCTATGAGACATAATCCCTTCCACACAGGCTCTTCTATGAGCACTCCAGTAGTCTCCCATTCCTGCCATGTGATAAAATATTCTAAAAAGAAAGGGCTACAAATTTATTTTTGGAAGAAGTTGGAGATTACTACATCCTCTTGAGGCTACCTGAGTGCTAGCATTGTATCAATGGTGAGGATAGGGTGAATGGTTTGACTGAAATAATATTCCTCTTCTATCCAAAGAGATTTCTTGGTATCTAAATAAGGTTTGGCAGTGAAGTAAAGATTCAGTTTCTTCCTCGAAGGACCATTTTCAATGGTCATGTCTTCTTTCCTACACCCTATATATCCATCAACTGTTGCAATCCAATTCCTTCCTAGGATAAGAGGGTACCCACTAAGCTTAGCTTTTGTCTACAAGATAATGAAATTAGCAGGGTATTGCCATGAATCTATAGAGACAATGATTTCTTTTAGAATCCCTTCGAGACATACCATTGAAATGTCTGCCAGCTACAGAACTGTTATGGTATGTCTTAAGAATCCTTGAAGGTTTAATTTTAGCATGGTTCCTTTGGTCATGACATTGATGGCTTCCCCTAAATCGATTAAGGTGTTCTTGATCAAGGTTTCACAAATGTATACATCAACTACAAGGATTCCTAGGTCATCATACTTTAGGTTAAGGGATCTCCCTAACATGAGGTCAACAAGATGGCCTACTACATTAATGGTGGCAGGGTCCTTTCTATTCCTCCTAGGTCCCTTTATGCAGGTTTTCTTGATGAACTGGTTGTAGATAAGAATTTCCTTTATGGATTGCAGGAGAGGAATTTTGACACATAAGTTTTTGAGTTCCTCAAGAAGGGGGATTTTCAGATTTATTTGGTTCTCTAGGTTCCAATCTATGAGGGCATGGAGGGGTAGGAGATGGTGGGTCTCCTATATTCCCTTTTTATACAACCTATTTCTCTTGATGAGGGTGAGATATTTGAGATAAAAGATGATTTCTATGCTGCTAGAAAAGGACAGGTAGAGAAGGATTTTTTACTATTCTACCTGAATGTAGATTCAACACATTAGCCTCCACCATATTCATAGCGTAGGTTGGGTAATTATCTACCTCATTATTGTAAACATGTTGAACCTACCTATTGTTTGGACTTGGAGTTGGATGATCAGGTAATAGAGGTGGCCTAAGTGCATGTTTAGCAGGGTGTTGAACATATTTTTGAGCAGGATTGTTTTTTGGAGGAGGCATTCAGGAAACTTGCTGCCGATTTGGTCTCCATCCTACAAGTGGAAAATATACCCCATTTGGAACAAGTGTTCCTTGAGTATTATTTGACTGGATTAATATTTGGTTAGGTAAGGGATCTTGTCCTATTGGTATCTATTCAACATTTAGATTAAAGGAAGCAAAATTAGGATTCAGAAAAGGATGTTGTCCGTAAGACTGCTGAGAATACTGACGTACATAAGATTGTTGAAAAGGCCTTGATGGGCTTGGTATTCTAGGGTTCACACAACACAAAGGTTCCATAGTTCCCTCTAGCTAATAAATAATGGCATTCAAGGGAGATAAGAATGGACAATTATTAGTAGAGTGGTTATTTGAACAAATTTTGCAGCACTCTACTGATGTGGTATTAACCTATATTATGTTCAATGGACACTCATTATTCTTGTGTTTCTTTCTACATTAGGACTAAAAAAAACCAAATATTTTTCAACCTCTTCTTTCTTCATTTTTGCTTGCATAGAATCCATTTGCATTGCTATCTGGAGTGAAGAATCTGTTTTCATGTCATCCAACATATTCCTTATGTAAGACTTGGTACGAGTGAGCTTTGAGGTTTTAGATGATTGGGAGGCAAGACCCTTACCTTTATTTTTTTTAACTGTATACCTATAATCATTCTTGAATATATGCTTGATATCATTATAATCTAACTGATAGATGTCACCATTAGATAAAAGATTTAGGGTTTCCATAAATTCTTCCCTCACCCCCATAAGGAGTATAAGTTTGATGGCTTCTTTGTCTGAGGTGCAATTGTGAGTCGTTTTATAACTTAACTAGAATCTTTCCTCATAGTCTTCCTTCATTTTTCCCTTGCAACATCCTAAATATTTCATCCCGAGTATCTTTATCCTTGCAATAATCCCTATATTTTTTGGTAAAGGCCTGTTTCATTTGATCCCATGTGGTGATGTATTTCCTTCCAAACTCCTGCACCATATCAGATTTGAGTATTTCAGAGTGGAGGGAAAAATATTGAGTGTTTGGGGGAATCTAAAATATAGTCATAAGTTTTGGATATTACCTCAAACTCAAATAATAAAGTATTTGGATCTTCTGAAGTAAGACCATGAAAATTGGGTAAGGCAACATGATTGATATTTTTCATCTTAGCTTCTTCATCATTGTCTTCCTTGATGGGAAACTCAATGATTATTGGTTTCTATTCCTATGCTATGGGATTATTGACTACTAGGTTTCCTTGTTCAACTTATCTATATGTGGTTTGGTCTCCCAAATTCACAAGAGGGTTTCCAAAGAGATCGATTCTTCTTTTGATTTCGCTAGGGTGAGAGTTTATCTTAGGATTTTATTCTTGCTCTCTTCTATAGTTTGAGCCTGGTTCGGATTGAGTGGGATTTTTCAACAAAAATCTACCAAATTCGTCCCTAGCTCGAGGCATGCATACTAAATTTTTTGAATTATTTTCTATTTGTTTTTCTTTTTGCAGATTGAAATGCCTCCCCAGCTATGATGCCAAAAAGTGGTGGGCTAAAGGTATCAACAATAATACTATATATTTTAACCTTAACTTTCATTATCAACCCATGGATTCATACTAAATTTAGAGGGTTCATCAAAGTATATGCATCTACAAAAGGAAAAACTTGTCTAGTAGTATGAATGGAAATTAAAACTAATAATAATAAAGGAACCTAATTGAATCAACAAGAAAGCATTCTATTTAAAAACATAGCTAACATCTATCTATAAATTGCAAAAATGAAAGATCTAACTATTCAACTTAAAAATTGCTTCTTTATTATTCCCACACCGGCGAGCTAGACAACTTCCCCAACTTAGCTAAGTAGCTAAAGGTGAAGAACTGCCTTACAGTGGCTCGAGTATATAAGATGCAGGAAACACAATAACTGCCAATTCCATGCAAATTCTCGAGATGCAACAAAGGTTGAGTATTAATTAAATTGAATAATAAATGCAAGAATTTGAAGTAAATAACCTTGAGCAAACATAAAATTAACTACTAAAAGAACAAACAAGGCAAATCTGTGCACATAAAATGAAAGGAAAACTTTCTATAGGAAAAATTACAGAACATGGAGAAATTCTACATGAAACAATAACTCTCTACAACATTGCATGAAATAATAAAAAACTTAAATCTAATATAATAACAAGAGATCCTTGCATTACCCATAGGTGGGCCCTACCCAAGGCTACTATAAGATTGAGAGATTATTTAGATAAGTGTTGCAAAATATGTCCTTCTCATTTATTCAAAAACCTGAAAAATACATAATAAGCATTTTGAACTTCAACAATGATAACAAGTCTATCAAAATAATAACTTCGCAGCAGTGGCCACCCCTTGGGAGTTCTCACCCTACCCTTTAAATACAAAATAGGTAAAATAGGTTCATTAAATGACATCTAATCTCTTCAACCGAACTGAGTCTTCATCACTGCTTCAAGACTACACGTCATTCAGCTGCTGCGGCTAACTTGAGATTACATAGGCCAATTCATCCATGAGTTCCCTACTATTGTGGCTAGCCAGCTGACTTCTCCAGTGCGTAGGAGCATGACCTATCTATTGGCCACATAGTAAGGTCAAATTATTAGAACACTTGCACTAGTCACCAAATAAGGATGTTTAAAGTAGTGAAATGAATAATCTAAATCAAACATTAATTCCAACTATATATGCATGCAAACATAGGTAATCCTATTACTGATACTACTTCCTTAGATAATTTTCAACTCTTAATCCTTGTGAACCATGAAATAGATGGGTTGATTCTCACCATATTGGCAACCCATCAATAGTGTTCTTGTATTATGATTACCCTCTTAACTTTAGTTCTTGAAGATCATACAAGGGACATTGCTTGTTTGGAATATGATGGAATACTAAAAAAAATGCTCTATTGTTTCCCTTTAGTATATATGCACTACATAATGAGATTCTATTTTGTTATAGATGACCAACTTTGAGGATAGTACCAATGTAGCCCAATAGTTTGATTTGTTGTAAACGTTTCTCTAATGCAAATGAAGAGTATGCTACTTGGTATATGCCTTGTTGTGACATGAACTAAATTTCATACCTATGTAGAATCCATTTAAAAGATATGATAAGTCTCAGAAGATAGTTAAGAGGTGGGAAGTCTTTAGATAGTTGAAAATATGAATATAAGGTATTGGTAATCTAGAAATAATTGGAAAGTCTTGTAGATAGAAAGGATTAGTATATGATGTTGGAGAGTTTATAATTTTGAAGGATATTTTTAAGAGTAAAGTAGAGGGAATTGCATTTATGATTTCTTAGATAGCTCAGGAAGGCAAGCGAGATTAAGGGGACATATTATTTATTATAGCAAGTCTAGGATAGCTACAAGTTTAGGTAAACAAGTAGATATGTCAAGTGGAAGTCATCAAGTTGTTAGTGGTCACAATTTTGTTGAGTGGAGACACCAACAAGACAAGAGGAATTGGAATGGTGGACTTACACCAGCATAGATCCATCTTAAACCCAGATCTATCAAGCACCGAGAGGGATCAAATTTCTTGAGGTGTAAATTTTTTATCTTAATTTTTTTACACGTACAAAAAAAATTTACACCTCAGGAAATTGGATCCGTCTCCATGCATGATAGATCCAGGTTTAAGATTCATCTATGCTTGTTTTAATTTTTTTTAGTTTATAAGATTCATCATATAAACTCAAATAATTTTTAAAAACAATAAAGATAGAACCTGTTGACATAAGTGGTACAAGCTGTTGACGAAGACTTGAATGTGCTGCTGTCGATCTCCACCGAGTCTTCTCAAATTTACTGCGGACCCTTGATAAAAATATGAGTCCGGTGCCCTCAAGGCTCGATGGACTATGATACCAAATTTAGGGACCCCCATTTCGGGGTCCCCCAAAAAGACTTTCCAAATAATACTAACATCCTATGAACATTTTAAATCTTGCAAATCAAATATGAAACTGTAAATAAAAATGCAAAAACTCAACTTGTACATAAAATGGAACTATATACCTGATTTCCAATGGTTGTAGGTGGTTGTAGCTGACATCCCTTGCCGCTTCGATCCAGTCATCCAATCTCTTGATTTACCGAAGACCTCTCGGTTGACCTCCATACCATATCGGGGGTACTCTTCTTTCACCCGAACCCCCAATCATTTTGGGGTCGTAAGAACACACAATGCAAGCTTTCTGATGGGATTTCCCAATCCCCGGAGAGCTCAACCCAACTCACAAGAATTACAAGATCATTTCTCAATTACGGTGCCCGTCTAGCACTAGGGATCAAGAGAGTCCATTCTCCTTCTCCTCCCTTTATTTTATAACCAAAATATCCATGCCAAGTATCTCATCATGCAAAAATATTATTTAATTTAATAATTCTCATAATACAAGTGTCACTTTATCTTTAAGTGTGCACCTAAATCCCTACATTGTCTCCTTGTTGTATCCTTAGTTAATTTCTCTAATCCCTAAATCAGTGGATGTAGGTGGAGTGGTTTCTACTAGAGTCCTAGTTGCTTTTTGCTCACTAATAAGTTTATTCATTAATCTTTTTGTTCATATGTTTTCTAGTAGATGGACACATTGTCTTCTAAGTTTTTCTCTTTTCTAAAATAAAAAGAAATAAGAAATATTCTTTTATTAAATTATTTAATCTAATTTTAATTATTTTTTCCTTTTTCAAAATATCTATAATGAAAACTAGATTATATCTTCTATTAGAACTTTCAACCTAGATCAAGTTTTCCTTTTTCAAAGAATAATAATAAAGAAATGGATTAAAATATTTCTTTTGCTAAAACTTCTAATCTATTTCAAGTTTTCTCATTTTCTTCAAATATAATAAAATAAATCTATTTCTTGTATTATATTTATTTAATCTTTATATTATTGATTAATAATCTCTTCCTGTTCCTGTCTAGGTATCCCTTTGGCGGGCCCTTCCGACAATTCCTTTTCTTTCTTCTTGTGCGGAGAACTGTGTAGCGATCGGGGAGTCTTTACCACGATCTCTCGACTACACTTCTTGGAGACTAAGGGCCGCTGAGGGATAAGGTTCTCCTTACAATGCGCCCCTCAACTCTCGTACGCGACCAAGTCGGTATGGCCTCTCCCGTACAGCACACGCTTCCTCGGGCCAGCTTGCAAGCTTCCGACTCGTGCGTGGAGTGCTAATTCAGGGTCGACAATATGTCGTCGTACCCCTATGTGTTCTTTCCATTATTACGACCCCTATAATTCCATTGTGGGTCAGTCGGTAAATCATCTTACCTGCCACTACACACACACACTCAAAGAGCACATTAGTAGCACTGCAC
This sequence comes from Larix kaempferi, assembly GCA_027924585.1. NCBI lineage: Eukaryota > Viridiplantae > Streptophyta > Pinopsida > Pinales > Pinaceae > Larix > Larix kaempferi. The sequence goes on along the minus strand of BSBM01000272.1, from coordinate 4,792,287 downwards.
TATGAAATATTTCATTATCCATCATAATATCTCAGTCAGTCGAGCATATATTTCATTCATCATTTTCTCTTAATTAGTCAAGCATATCTATCATTTATCATTCTATCTCAATCAGTCAAGCATATATTTCATTCATCATTTTCATTATAAGGTCATTTAGTTAGTCGAGCATATATTTCATTCATCATTTTCTCTCAATCAGTCGAGCATATTTATCATTCATCATTCTATCTCAATCAGTCGAGCATATATTTCATTCATCATTATCATTATAAAGTCATTTCATCATTCATCATAATATCTCAATCAGTCGAGCATATCTAACATTCAGTCGTCATTCATTTCATACATTCGCTAATCATTAAGCAGAGCATTCATTTATTAAGTAAGGTATCAATTTCTATAAGTGTCGTTCGTTGCATCATTTTCGATTATTATTTGTCGTCATGCAAATCATCATGCATACTTCAGTTGTTCAAGCATTTCCAATATTCAAAGGACCATTTACTAAAGTTTATTCGGTCGGGTCACTTCGCAAGTGTCCTCAAGTTTATGGTCGGTTAATGTACCGAGGTGGGTGTTACAAAAAGTATGCCAAGTGGCTACTTGTTGAATGTATAATTTAATTCTACATCCAATGAGTGATCTCTCTCAAATTTTGAGTAAACCTAAACATAGATAAGTAGAGAATATGATAGAAAAAGTAGTTTTTTCCATTCCCTCCAAAACTACTTACCCTTATGGTTGACATCATTAACTTGAATCCTATTGTTTCTTATAAAGTTGATTTTGACAATACACTTTTTGTTTCAAGGCCCATTTTTGACCTCAAAATTCCTTTAATGGTTGTTGTTAACACCCAAAAAGTGCTCACTACCTCATCTACCCCATTACATGACTCATTTGTCCATATTTCCTACCATATTTACCTTCAAAACCTTAAAATCCCATTAAAAAGCCTCCAAAAGGCCAAAAAAGCCTCCAAAAGGCCACAAAACCATCAAAAAAGCCTCCAAAAGGCTAAAAAAACCCCTTTCCCCCCCAAAATTATCCAAAATTCCTCCAAAATAGCAAAAACGCTCTAAAAAGGGAATAAAAAATATAAAAAAACAGAGGAAAAAGAGGGAAAAATGAGGAAAAAACCCTATACAGCTGACCTAAACCATATGGTTCCCAAAACCATGGGCCAACACTCCACCACTAAAAACCTATAAATAGGTGATGGAGACCCCTCATTTCATATCCACAGTCAAATACACTCTTACTCTGCCAAAATCACTCTTGAAACCCTAGCTCACCCTTGAGCTACTTTCACAATTGAGTGCCCCTTTTGGCCCATTTCCAACCTTTTGGAGAAAGAGAATGAGCAAAGCTGGAGTTTGGAGCAACCCTCTTGGACCATTGTAAGAACTTCACCAACCTTCACATTGGAGGTATAATCTTTAATACAAAAAACCATTTATATTCCATGTTTTGTTATGTTTCTTAATGCTCATGCTAGTTTAGAATTTATATTGTTTTAGCATTTTAATTTACTGTTTATAGTTTTTAAAGTTTTAAACGTTTTAAGTTTCTGCAATATTTTTCTGTTTGACTATCTCTTTCGGCTGCCATCAACCGCATCTTTTACCCCCTGCAGTTGCGTTCCAACCGCGTCTTTCAGGCCTTTACCTGCGATCCGACCGCGGCTCTCAGACTGTTTCCGGCGACCTGCTGGCCATTTTCAGTCTGTTACCTGCGATTCGACCGCGGCTATTAGCTTGTTCGGGGCGATCCGACTGCATCTGTTAACCCTTTTCACGGGTCCCGACTGCAGCTTTCAGCCATTTTCCTGCAACCCGCCTGCGCCTGTCGCCCTTTTTCACGCGTCCCGACTACGGCTTTCAACCATTTTCCTGCAACCCGCCTGCGTCTGTCGGCCTTTTTCCCGCGTCCCGACGACGGCTTTCAACCATTTTCCCGCAACCCGCCTGCGCCTGTCGGCCTTTTTCCCGCGTCCCGACTGCGGCTTTCAACCATTTTCCTGCAACCCTCCTGTGCCTGTCGGCCTTTATCCTGCGTCCCGCCTGTGGCTTTCAGCCCTTTTCCTGCAACCCGCCTGCGGCTTTCGACCTTTTTTCCTGCGGTCCGACTGCATCTTTCGGCCAAAATCCCGCAACCTGTCCGCGACTGTTGAGCTGTTTCCCGCGGTCCGACTGCCCATAATTGCCACAGACCCGCAGTCTGTTCTCTTCACTTTTTTACTGTTTTGAACCTAGAACTTTGCTGCATTATTTTCTGCACCTGCACAGCCATCTGTCCTACCTGCAGCCATACTTCCCTACAGCCTTTTTTGCAGTTTTATTTCTGTTCCATTTACAGAATCGTTTTTTAAAATTTCAACATTTTACTTGAAAAAGAGAAAATTTTGCATTTCAAAGTTTACATTCTGTCTTGTTATTTTTAGTTAGAAAGTTGCCCCTCTTGTGGCACTTTTACTTGGGTTCATCATCTGACGCACACACACTCTGTCACCTAATTCAAGTGAGCCTTAAAAAACTACTTAACACAACCAACCTTCTAACCCCACTTGGGGAACACATAAGAATTTTTGTAGTTAGGTAGGATCGGGGGGATAGGCATCCAAATAACACCCCTCGGTTGCTTACACTTCAGACATAGCTGTTGTCCATTAGGGAACCAAAATCCCCTAGTATTTTTTGGCACGGTCACAACCATTTTATCAGAGGGCCTCTCCCCTAGGAGGGTTGAAGTCACCAGACTGGTTCTGGAGGCCTGAGTGGAATACCGCAATCCATTCAGTAACTGAAGGCTACCTTTCGCAGTTCTCGGGGTATCCCTGTATGGGGATATTGCGGTGATAGAACCAAACGGAAGATTCACCTTTTCTGGACGTGTCATGAACGGGGTATCTTAGTTGCCTTTCTTCTAGGATTGACTACCCGGTGTCCCTCCCGGTAGGGGGATATCTTTAGCCACTTGGCTCTCCTATCCATATTGTCTGACTTGGATTTCATCACCTTGCAGAGGATATGTCTAGTTGAGTCAGAATACTATTTAGTTAGGTGTTTGCATGCTCCCTTACCTCCTTTTGGTCTAGTGAGTCCACTATTTTTATTATTTAGGAACCTGCTGCTTGTTGGTATTCTGACCATTTTTGTTGATACTCCACTTATTGTAGCACAGCTGTTGCAGTAAGTGTTTTGAGTTGGTTGTTGGTCTGAGTGCCATATTTTTTGAGATCTCCTTCTGCACACTCGGTTGCATTAGGGTTTTTGAGCTGTTTTTCACTCCACACAACCCCCAGATATTTGACACCATTTGTCACCATTGAGTCCCCAAGACATTCTCGGCGCCTCTGGGGCGAGCCCCCACAGCACGGTTCACTTGACACCACCCGTCATAGACATAGATCTTCATCACTTGATACCACTCATCATAGATCTCGAGCTTTGTCACTTGACTCCACTCGTCAACGGCATAGAACTCTGTCACCCGATCTAGACGTCCCCTATTTTACCTCTGATTCTGAGGCAGAGTCCGAGAACCCCATTTACACTGCACTAACCAGCCCCATGGCTGGCGTGAATTCCACCCCTTTCTTTGTAGGGACCATTGGTGGAGCATCCACCACCACACCAGCTACCACACCTGCTTTGGGTAAGCCCTCGATGGGGCCCACATCTACCATTCCGATCACTGCACCCATTCCAGTAGCTGGAATACCTATTCCCACTCCATCAGTGACTCACACTACTCTTGGCGGTGCAGGACCGTCCCATACCACGTTCGTCCCTACACTTGGGGGAAACCTCCCAAACCCTACCCCTACACTTGGGGGCATTGGCCCCAACATGGTCCAACCCACTAGTATGTCACATCCTTGTACTAGTTTGCCATTCATGGCTAGCCTCAACCTTCCTGACCTAGCTAGACTGACTAACGATCCTATTAGACACGACCCTGCATGGCCTCACATTCCCACCAAGCTCCCCTCTGACATCCCTAAGTTTGAGGGCAAGGCAGGTGAGGACCCCCAGAACCATATTATGTCCTTCCATCTATGGTGTTCCTCCAACTCCATAGTGGACGACTCTGTTCGCCTCCGTCTGTTACAGCGCACCTTCACTGGCTTTGCAGCTAAGTGGTACATCGAGCAGCCCCATGCGACCCATGCCACCTTTACTTCCCTTGCCTCGACCTTCCTGCAGTTCTTTCAGTTACCTATCCGCTATGACGCGGGAGTTGAGATCCTACTGTCTTGCAGACAGAACACGGCTACCCACATCACTGACCACATTCATGAGTGGTGTCGACGCCGTAGCCTCTGCAAAATCAAGTTAGACGACCGTATCTTCTTAGATTGGTTTCTAAAATCCCTCCTTCCTGTCATTGCCAAGGATCTGGCATCCGAACGACCCCAGTCCGAAGAAGAGGCCATCCTCAAAGCCCAGCAGTTTGACCTCATATACACCCAGTCGGGTTATCTCTATACCATTATACCTGACGCCCCTCGCGGCGATTCCTCCCAGCATGATGCGCCGGGGGCATCCCATGCCGCAGACGACATCATCGGCCGTGTTGCCTCGCATCCCCAACCCTTTTCCAAAACACGTTCTAGCCCTGGCCCCGACCTTTCGTGGGCTACATCACAGTCCGGAGCAACCAATTTGTATGCTCCCATGACACATCACCACCATTCCCACGGACCCTCATGTCACCTCAGTGCTTTGGGCATGCATCCCCCATTTATGCTCCCCCGGTTGCACGTCAGCCCTATTACCATCCACAGGCTGCACTAGCTCCTGTGTCCTCTCAAGCCCAACCTGCTTATTACCTGCCACAGGCAGCCCCTGCGGAAAACCCACAACCCGTTCCGCAGACATATCAACAACCCCCACAAGGTTCAGCACCTACGTAACCTCCACCTACTTATTATCCACCGCAGCCTGCTCCCGCACCTGCACAACCTCAGAACCCACCTACTGCCCAAGGGCAAGTTTACGCCCAACAGAATCCGTAGCAGAACCAAAACAACCAGCGCCAACAGGGCCAACAAAACCGTGGCAGAGGCCGTAACCATGGGAACAAACCTCCTCCCGACCAAGGTGTTTAACCTCCTAATCCCCCAGACAATAATAACGCGGCACCTACCAACCAAAACCTTGATCGACCGCCCAAGCAGGCCAAAAATCCTAATTTGTGAACAAACCATCCTTGTTCTATTTTCGGGGTCTATGGCCACTACACACATGCTTGCCCACATTTGGAGCGAGCTCGACAACTCTGGGTTGATGAAGCCCATCGCCAAGGGCATGCAGCTCCTCAAGCGCCGCCCAACCCCCCCACCCCCTCAGCAACAACCTTTGGTGTTGCAAAACCCCTTACCAACTCAAGGCGTAGTGAACACTCAGCCGTTGGCTCCCCCTCAGGGCAACGTGCCACCACAACAACAGATCACTTATGCTGCTCCTGATCAACCCATGTTCGACTCAGGTACTCACCACTTGTTGATGATGTCGTCTGCTGATGTCAACCTCCAAACCCGTCGGAACCAATATGGCTCCACCCCTGAAGCCCCTCCCGCCGACAAAAACACTAACGCTCATCCCACTGATCAAACGTTATGTATACCTTTGGCTCCACTCGATGGTGCCTCCAAAGCACCTCGTTTCCCACTTCGTCGTATCAACAATAACCCCAATGCTCGCGCTGCGTCAAATTACAACATTGTAGATGACTTAGCCCAATCTTCCGCAACCATGTCCGCATTAGAAGTCTTAAAAAACTATCCTTCACAGCGCAATACTTTGCTCTCTGCCATTGGTGCCATTGACCCAAATGATTCACAATTGATGGCATTCGATTTGGACCAGTCCGAACCACGCCTGCCTTCCACTTTAGCGTTCCAAGTTTCTGTTTCCGTTCGGAATCTTTTCATCCATCGGTGCATTATCGATGAAGGTGCCTCTACATGCGTTATGTCCACATTCGTTTGGTAGAAGTTGGGATCCCCTACTCTCCAACAGTCCACCACTGCATTACAAGCCTACGACGGCCGTTCGGCTCAACCCCAAGGTTTATTAGCTAACGTCCCCGTCCAGCTGGCTGGTAAAACCGTTCTCATTGACATAGAGGTCATCAATGCCCAACTTGATTATAACCTCTTACTTGGCCGCAGCTACATGTATGCCATGCGGGCGGTTGCCTCATCCATTTTTCACACCATGATGCTCCCCCATGACGGACGCGTGGTCAAGGTCGACCAACTCACCTATTACGATCCCAATGCCCTCGTTGCACCCGAAAACGTTCTCCCCATGGTTGAACAACCTGTTTGTGGTGCAACTACCTCGTTTGTTTCCTCCGTGGGACCCGGACTTTACTCAGACACGCCGATGAATTCCACATTCCAATCCATTCCCCCCCCGTCACCCGCGACCGAAGTCTCTGACCTTTGTACTCTTTCCCACAATACACAAACACCGAACAATCAACCGCCCTTGTTACCTAAACCACCATTGGTACCTAGTCACATTGGTGTTACACCCATCCACACCATCCCCTTCCTAGTCCCTCCCTCGGGAGTAGTAAGCGCCCCGGTTATGGCTACCCTCAGCCTCCCTTGGTTAACCTTAGGATTACCCGTGTGGTATATTTCGCCTCCCGTTCCCACGCTGACACCAAATGTCGTCCTCCAACCGGTGCAACCCATTGTCACTACTAGTCAACCACCTCCCGGTGTCGCTACCCCTTCGTCATCTACGAATCCCCCTTCCCTTATCAAGCCCACTGGGGGAAGAGGCCCACAACCATACACTGCTGTACCCCCTCCCAAGGCATTTAAACCCCCTCTCGTGTTTCGTGCTCCCCCCAAATTCTCATTGTGTGATGAGTTAGGCCATCCAACTCATCAATGTCCACAATTACCTGCATTACAGGAACACATGCAAATGCTTGACGACGACCCCAACATCCCGATTGTCAAACTAGATCCAACCCCTAAGCCTTGTGATAAATCACTGCGTACCAACCACCCTTGTGCCATATGGGGTATTTATGGCCACTACTCACATCACTGATTTGATCTCCCATATTACAGAGCAGCTCTCTACGAGATGAATAATTTGGACCTTGAGACGGCACCCCCCACAATTGAGGAGATCCACCCCTCGGTATCATTCCCATCCGGAGAGATTAATACCATTTATATGATCTCTTCGACTACCACTCCCTCGTCAATCGATTTGACAACTCAAACTTTCCGCAATGATGAGGAGATTCTCGAGGCTCTCACTGCCCTGGATTATCCCTGGGATGACATGCACCGTCGTTCCTGTTTCCTCCCAGAGGAATCCTCCTCTACCACAGCTACCCAACTCGTGGTTGAGTCCAAAGATTTCCTTCCCACTAAAGTCGACTGGTTTAAAGATCGTATTCCTGCTCCTGATGCCTTTGAGGAAGGTAACATGGCCAACATCTCACCCGTCATCCACATCGATATCTTTGACCCACCTGGTGCTCTTGAAATCATTACCTTAGGAGCCTCCTGCAGTGAGCATGAGATTGGAGAATACAAAAAACTTTTCCAAGAATTCCGTGATGTCTTTTCCTGGTCCTATACTGAAATGCCTGGTCTTGACCCCGCCATTATACAACACCACATTGACACATGGCCTGATGTACCCCCCGTTCGTCAGAAACAATGCCCCATTCATCCTTCAAAACTCCCCGCTGTTAAGGCAGAGGTAGAGAAACTTCGCAAAGTAGGATTCATTTATCCTATTGCATATACCACTTGGGTTTCAAACCCCGTTCCTGTTAACAAAAATCAAGGCACCATTAGAGTATGTACTGACTTCCGCGATTTAAACCGTGCCTGTCCCAAAGACAACTTCCCCACGCCATTTATTGACCAACTCATCGATGCGTGTGCGGGGCATGAAGTCCTATCTTTCATGGACGGTTTTTCCGGATACAATCAGATTCAAATCCGTAAGGAGGATCAGTACAAGACTGCCTTTACCACCCCATGGGGCACCTTCGCCTATCGTGTCATGCCTTTCGGCCTCAAAAATGCTGGTGCCACCTTCCAGCGGGTCATGACCTATTTTTTTCACGACCTGGTCCATATCCTGCTAGTCTATCTTGACGACCTTACAGCTCGTTCCCGGAAACGATCAGACCACCTTAACGACCTCCGGCAGGTTTTCCTGCGTTGTCTCAAATATAAAATCCGCTTGAACCCACACAAGTGTGTCTTTTGCGTTCCAGCAGGCCGGTTGTTGGGTTTCATTGTTTCCCAGAAAGGAATTACTGTTGATCCCCTGAAAGTCCAAGCCATCTTAGACCTTCCCTCTCCTCGCACGCTTCGACAACTCGAGATTCTGCAGGGGCGATCCAATTTCCTTCATCGCTTCGTTCCTAATTACGTCACCAAAGTTCATGGTTTCTTACGCCTGCTTCGTACCCACATACCCTTTGTTTGGGATGAGCAAGTAGAAGCTGCATTCGAATCCCTCAAGAAAGCTCTCACACAAGCCCCCTTGATCTCCCCTCCGGATTTCTCTCAGGACTTCATCCTTTACCTCTCGGCATCCGAGCATGCCGTGTCTAGAGTCTTGGTTCAAGAAGACGCCTCTCACCAAGAGCATGTCATTTATTACGTTAGCCAGACCTTGTCTGGACCACCCCTACATTACCCATACGAGGAGAGACTAGCCCTAGCTGTGGTCTTTTCCGTCCAAAAATTGCGACACTACATTCTGCTCAGTCATACCACAGTTGTCGCCGACTCCAAACCTATGGTCTATCTCCTAAACCGGCGGCTCCTACAAGGTCGTGTTGCTAAATGGGTCATTATCCTCCAGGAATATGACCTCACTTTTAGAACCCCTAATAGCACCAAATCCCTCGCGCTTTCCCAACTCATCACCGATCTCCCCTCCCTTCTGCCGTCCCCCCAAATCTCCGACGAGTTACCCGACAATCACTTGTTCACCATCTCATCTGATGACCCATGGTACGGTGATATTTTGTTATACCTTCGCACACAAAAGTTTAGACCCAACGTTCGTCGTGATGGACGCCATCGTATCCGTCACCAGGCCTCTCGATATCTCCTCTTAGGCGATGTCCTTTACCGGCGAGGGGTTGACATGATCCTCTGTCGTTGCCTTACACACGAGGAAGCCGAACAGGTCCTCAATGACTGTCATAGCGGTGCCTGCGGAAGAAATTTCTCTGGAATGGCCACTGCCCAAAAGGTCGTCCGTGCCAGATATTTCTGGCCCACACTCTTTACCGACTGCATCACAGCGGTAAAACATTGCCATAATTGCCAACTTTTTGCCCCCAAGGCCCGGACACCACCTGCTCCGTTACACCCAGTCGTCACTGTTGGTCCCTTTTGTAAGTGGGCCATCGACTTCATGGAGTGTAAGCCCCCATCTGCCAATGGCCATAAGTACATCATTGTCGCCGTTGATTACTTCACCAAATGGGCTGAATCCATGCCCACTTTCAATTGTACCGCTGACACCGCTGCCCGTTTCTTGTTTAACCATGTTATCACTCGGTTCGGGGTTCCCAAACAGTTGGTCTCAGACCACGGTTCCCACTTCGAAGATTCTATTTGGCGTGAGTTATCCACCCTCCTCAAGTTCGAACATCAGTATTCCTCAGCTTACTACCCCCAAGGGAATGGTCAAGTAGAGGCCATCAACAAAATCTTAAAAACCATCCTCCAACGCACTGTTGACCGACATAAGTCCAATTGGAACCACATGTTGTTCCCTTCCTTATGGGCTTACCGCACATCCACCAAGACAGCCACTGGTTTTACCCCGTTTCATTTAGTTCACGGTGTAGAGTCTGTCCTCCCCATCGAGTGTCAGATACCTGCCTTACACATCGCCGTCAAGCTTCTCCCAGACACCTCCCCACTCGAGCAACGTCTGCTATCACTAGAACAAACTGATGAAGACCGATGTGCCACTCTCCATACCATTGAAGTCGCCAAGAACCGCTCCAAAGCTGGTTATGACAAACATGTACACCCTCGAAATTTCCATGAAGGGGACCTCGTCCTCGCCTACGACCAAGCCCATGACAAAACTGGTAAAGGAAAGTTTGAATCCATGTGGCAAGGCCCTTACATCGTGCAGACCTGCCTCGACAATGGGGCATACATTTTAACTGACTCCGAAGGTCACCCTTTGCGCAACCCCCGTAATGGGTTGTATCTTAAATGCTTTTATCCCTAAATAAACCCGCGGCCCCATTGGTCCGCATTGTACAGTTTGCTCTCTTTTTGTTTTTCACATTTTTTACCACAATCTCACATTCATCATTTTTGCATGACCACAGATGGACCATCTTCCACCTCATTACATTGGCTTTGCCGATGGAGCAAGCCGCTGGTCTCCTAACCTGGCTTCTACAGCATGGGTCTTATATTCCCCTTCACATGAACTGATTCACCTTGACGGAATATGTATAGGCGCTGCTACCAATAACCAGGCGGAGTATGATGATGTGACCGGTCTCCTGACTGTTGCTCTCCAGATGGGCACATGTCACCTTCATGTGTTCCTTGACTCCCAACTACTTGTCTCCCAGCTCAACAACTGCTACCAGGTGCGTGATCCCTGCCTCTTTAGAAAATTCCTGCTCACAAAACAACTCAGCCGACAGTTTGAATCCATAACATTCACCCATGTCCCAAGAGCTCAAAATAGTGTCGCAGATCAAATGGCTAACAACATCCTAGATTGGCACATCAATCACACCATGTAAAACCTCCATCATGCATCATCATCCCATAACATCTCATCAAAAATATATAAAAACCCAAAAAGATTGCAAGGGGCATCCACGTGCCTATCATCACATAAATATTTGCATCCATGTGAAATAAAAATAAAAACACATTCCTATACAGGGGCATCCAGGTGCCTAATCCTACATACATAATGGGGCATCCATGTGCCCAACATCCGATACTACTTGCATCCACGTGCAGTACAAACATATAACAAACCATAAACGCATCCACGTGCGTACACTAAATCATCATCGCAAAAAAGGTGCATCCATGTGCATATATATATATATCAAAAAATGAATGTCAATATGCTACACATGTCTTGAGTACCCCCGTACTCAGCTATACAAAAAATATCTATACATCCCTACGCCTCATAGAATACATGCTGTAGCTACACAATCGGGGGGGGAATACCCTGTACTCCCTGATGAGAGTCATACCCTACATCCGCCGCCTCCGAGTCCTCCCCTCGCTCCTCCTCTGGAAGCTCCTCATCCCCTGCGGGCTCATGTGCCCGTCCCCTGTCCGCTAAGATGGCCACCCGGATCGCGATCGACCGGAACTCCCATGGCGCTCTTAGACAGTCCTCGATCACCTCCAGATCCACGTCCCTCCACCCGTCATCAGTCACTCCCACCAGCAACCGATCCAGCAGCATCCGTAGGGACTCCAGAGTCCCCTCTGCGTCCCGCCGATGCACCTCCCCTCCGCCTGGTAAGGCTGGTACCGCCACATGCCCCCTGCATGCTACATCCCCTGGCGGTGGTCTCGGGCCAACATCTGTAGATCACCCATCAGTCAGTAACAGTATATCAAAAAAATATCATACATAAAACTCGACATCCATAATATGCGAGTAAAACTATACGTACCATCTGGTCCCCATGCCTGTCCTCGCGCCCGTGGTGCCTCCGGATCCCCGGTGTAGTCCATATCCCTGTATGGAAAGTCATCCAGTGTCAGCGGCATCTATAGCCACTACAGGTACAACTCCTGCGTGAAGTATCTACCAACCTCACCGCCACCCCGGCGGCGCATCATCTCCCCCCACCGCACCATGCGCGGCTCCCTCAGTCCTCCTGCCCTGACTGGCACCCGCGGCCGCAGTGTCGGTACCCGCTCCATGAAGAAAGCACATAGAAAGGATCCGTAACAGAATCCCTTGCCAGATTCCTTCACCGATGTCAGCTGCTGCTGCACACAGGTGAGGAACATCTGGCCCCACGCATAGTAGACACCATCCAGTACGCGCTCCACTAGCTGCATATGGCCCCCGGACACCTTCTCAGGTGACTGGGACCCCAACACACGAACCACGCATGCCGCAATAGCCTGTACTGATGGATCCTGCAGGTCCACCACCCGGAGTGCATTCCTCTGCACCCTCGCCTCTGGAACACAGTACCGCTCTAGCATATCCTCCATATCTACATTCGCGGATACTCGTGGCTACGTATCTGCCACTCTACCCAAACATGGCAATCCCGTCAGGAAGTATACATCCGCAAGGGTGAGATCCACCCTCTCCCCCTGCACCCTGAATGCCTGAATGTCAGGCTCCCAAAAGCTCACTGACCTGTTCAGCAGCAACGCTGCTGACCGCATCATAGGTACCTGCACGAACTTCAGTAGTCCACACAATCCCAACATCGACCGCACATGTCGATCCTCCCGGATGACATCCACTATCTCATCGGGGACCTCCCGCTCTCGCCACAACACCAGCGACATCCTGTGAATCACGCAAGGCAAACCCATCAAACTCATGTCAAAGAAGTAACCCTGCCTTCCCCCCTCCCCCGAGGAACCCTAACAGCTCAATCCCAATTGCAGCTTTAGGGCCCCTTTCCGCGGCTTCGGACCGCGGCTATCAAGGCTACAGTCGCAGTCCAAACCCGTGCCTGTAGGAGCCGAACTCGTGGTTTTGAATTGCGTGTTCAGCCTCGGAACGCACGGTATCAGACCGTGTATTCCGACCCGAACCTCGCGGTCCCCAGCCGCGTGATCTACCCTGGAACCCACAGTCTCCGACCGCGGTTCCATCCCCCAAACCCGCGGTCCACCCCACGTGGACCGTAAAAATACTCCCCTGGGACCCACTACCCCCGCCCCACACCCAAAGAAAATGCAGGTATGAGTTTGACGGAATACTTGTAACTCCTGGATCTGAAATCGGCCGGTCGGATCATCCAGAAACACCAACTCCGCTCTGGTCAACTCTGATCACTAGTCAAAGTCAACAAGTACAAATGACACTTGTCATGTTGGACCCACTCACTATTTATAGTCCGTTGACTTTTTCTTGTTTTGGCCATTCTGAACCTATACGGCGTCCATTTTTCGAACCGTTTCCACCATTGGAATCAGCACGACGAGACCGTCATGATGGTCCACTTGTTTTCTTATTTCTTCCACATCAGTTTTTGAGCATTTTTTCGACACCACTCATCGCCTCGATTTGCGTGCCACTTCGGATGCTCTCCGTTTTTGGTATATTTTATATCATCGGATTCATTTTTTCGAGCCCGTGATGATGCTTGAGATCCTTTCTCGCTCTCACCCCTAGATTTTTCAGGTATTTTTCCAAAATGCCCCCTGTCACCTCGATTTGCGTGCCACATCGGCCGTTATCCATTTTTGACACTTTTTATACTGCCAGATTCATTTTTCTGAGCTCGTGATGATGCTTGAGATCCTTTCTCGCTCTCACTTGGTACAGCTTCAACATTGTGTCCCGACACCTTGTTGCCTCGGTTTGTGCGCCACATCGGCCGCCATCGGATTGTTCCACCTTTTTACATGATCCATTCACTCCTGTCATACTGCAGTTATTTCATTATTTTGCCACCATTCATTATCCCGCAAGGAGGCCCACCAGTGTTCCCCCCTACCCTCATTCTTGGTCATCATAAATGTTCCTTGATTGAGCACTTCCTCCTTGCCTGACCATTCCTTTTGTTCGGTATAATTTTATCCCTTTTTCGGGCCGGAAAAGTCCTTTACGAAAAAGGCACTTAGGGAGTTTCTGTTAAGCTCTTTTCTGACTCCTAAAACAATGAAAAGATCGCCGAGCAATCTTGCTTCCTTTCATGCTCGTTAAAGTACCTGAAAGGGAGTCTATCTGGTATAAGTTTAACCCTTTTCCGGACCTGGTAGACTAATTACGAAAAAGGAATATTCTAGTCACACCGGCTAGAAGAGTTCTTCATTGCATCCTTTTATGCTTCTTTGGGCCTTGGAGACTAACACACGAAAAAGCAACCCCCTGGAGTCTTCTTATTGCTTTCAGACTATCTAAAATTGAAAGCAACCACGAGCATGCACTGTCCTGGGCTCGTACAAATCCACACGACAGTACCATTCCATTATTTCAGAGTCTTCTTATCGCTTTCAGACTCCTTAAAATTGAAGGCACTCACGAGTATGAACTGTCCCAGGCTCGTATAAATCCACACAACAGTACCATTTTACACACCCTTCATCTAGTTCCTTAACCCGTGAAGAAGTCCCCCCGTGCCTCTTGGCACTATGATCGATCACCTCGGCAGCACCACCAATCAGGTCGCCTTTGTTCAGAGTAGTCTGCAGTCTCCTACCATTTTACACCAGCTTGAGTATCCCTCATCCCAGTCACTATCCTTGATCCATTACAGATATGATCCCTTTCCCCTCAGTCAGTTTCATATACTGCCCGATCGTCCCCTCCATCATACTCTGAACAAAGGAAGTTTGAATCCACCCACTCTACTTGCCCAATTATCCCCCAAAGTCTGTCAATCCTACCATCAGTACTCTCGCACTTCAGTTCTCCACCTCGCGCTCCTGTCAAGGAAACATCATTGCCTTGATAGTTGCAGGTCTCCCTCTGTCGACGACAGCCCCTCTATTCCAGAGGATAGACCCAGAGGTCCCTGCGCCTTGGAACCATCACCATCTGTGGTGAGTGCCTACGGACCATTTTGAGAGAGTCATCATTGCCTCTCCGAGTGGTTGTTTCTCATATGCTCGACTTCAACACCTTGATCGCATCGTTGAGAATCGCGCAGGGTTTATATCCCTTCAGTTATTGGTCGAAGACCCCGGATTTCCCCCGACTCTAGCACATTGGTGAGTCCCTTCGGAATGCCCAGTTATATGTTCCTGCAGATTTCTGGGTTGCGTTGGCGATTGTATTCGGAAGCCATCCAGTTATATGCTTCCTTGTGTACCCAGTTCAGTTCCAGTGTGTACCATTGAGGACATGACTCCCCGTCACTATGCTCCAACAGCTCATCAGTTCCTCTAGTACCACACTCAGCAGCACTGTAGTTATTCCAGTGTATCAGTTCTTCAGCTCAAACATGGTCAGCTCAGCAGTATGTCCCATCTTGGTGTCCCCTCTGGACCCTTATGATGTACACAGTGGTTCTCTATGTATCCTACAGGTCCCCCTTTTCGGGCCTCACAGTTATTTTTTATGTATCTTGATACGAGCATGGGTATGCCTGCCTCGTCCATATATTGAGATTCTTCCTCATTCATTATTTGAGGCCATGTATATGTCAGGTCCCCCTATTTTGGACCCCATTGTTATTATTGATCTATATCTTGATACGAGCATGGGAATGCCCGCCTCGTCCATATGATCAGCTTATTCCTCACCCATTATTGAGGTCATGTACTTTCAGTTTTTGTAGTTTGTTCGAGACCGTTGTTCCGGGCTCCAGTTTGTTTCTTCTCTTCTCCACACCCTAGGAAAACCATACAAGACTTATGATGTCTATCGGCCCTACGATGAGCTCCTGCCCTCACACATCAGGGAGCAATCTGTTAACACCCAAAAAGTGCTCACTACCTCATCTACCCCATTACATGACTCATTTGTCCATATTTCCTACCTTATTTACCTTCAAAACCTTAAAATCCCATTAAAAAGCCTCCAAAAGGCCAAAAAAGCCTCCAAAAGGCCACAAAACCATCAAAAAAGCCTCCAAAACGCTAAAAAAAACCCCTTTTCCCCCCAAAATTATCCAAAATTCCTCCAAAATAGCAAAAACGCTCTAAAAATGGAATAAAAAATACAAAAAAAAAGAGAAAAAAGAGGAAAAAAGGAGGAAAAAACCCTATACAGCTGACCTAAACCATATGGTTCCCAAAACCATGGGCCAACACTCCACCACTAAAAACCTATAAATAGGTGATGGAGACCCCTCATTTCATATCCACAGTCAAATACACTCTTACTCTGCCAAAATCACTCTTGAAACCCTAGCTCACCCTTGAGCTACTTTCACCATTGAGTGCCCCTTTTGGCCCATTTCCAACCTTTTGGAGAAAGAGAAGGAGCAAAGCTGAAGTTTGGAGCAACCCTCTTGGACCATTGCAAGAACTTCACCAACCTTCACATTGGAGGTATAATCTTTAATACAAAAAACCATTTATATTCCATGTTTTGTTATGTTTCTTAATGCTCATGCTAGTTTAGAATTTATATTGTTTTAGCATTTTAATTTATTGTTTATTGAACCGCTACTAAGGAGTCCATTCTCCTTAGTAGGTGCTCATTTGCACAAGCTAGGGTGAAAACCCTAGCTACAGTTGTTCTAAGTGTTTTAACTTTAAATTTAACAAGGAGCATAACTATCTTTTCGTAAACTAGCTCATAGGGTGTAAACCCTATAATTGTCTTCCATTTTGTTTTATATGCCCATACTGCTTCTGTTTATGCCATAAATTGTTTCTAAGGCTAAGGAAACAAGCTAACACAATCTCAAGAGTAAACTCAGTAAATAAGACAAAGTTTTTAGGGTTTTTGAATATGATTTGAATGGTTGTAAGCTCTGGGCACAGTCAGGGAATACATCCAATAGAAAAGTAACAACTAAATCATAAGCATAAACTGATAAAGATGCATAACATATCACAAAGATCTCACAAAAAGAATGTGCTGAGGTTCATACATAAAAGATAAGCATCACCAGAAAATACACATCAACTAGCAATGAAATTACCATTTAAGAAGCTAAACAAGCTTAACAACAAAGCCAGTCACAAACAAAAATGAAGGAGAAAAAGTCATATGTTTCATTATTTCATCAGCTAAAGCTCATAAGAGTCACAGTACTTATCTTTTGAACAAGTCTGAAGTTACAATACAATCTGCAGACCTCCTGCTGCCCCCAAAAATCAGAACCTTCTTTCAGTCCCTCTATCCCTCTTTTAAATTTACAAAGAAGTCATTCTATTTCCCCCTCATTAGGTCGAAATTCAAACTTCCTAGCAGTTACATTAACTAACTAACTCAACTAACTGACTAAAAATAGCAAATCGGATTACTGGCAAATATGGCGAATTTCTGAAAAATAGGTGTCAAATAAGCTTCCATATCTCTCAATTGGTGACATCTGTGTAAAAACTGAGAGAGGTTTTTGTTAATGGGTCCGTTATGGACAAAAACCTCTCTTGGTTTTTCAAAATTCATCTCCAATCAATCAGAATCGGCCCCTCAAAATGAACACTAAAACAGGAAAATATTAAATATTTACAATCCCTGGAAAATAGGCTGCAAAGATTAAACCGAATCTTTCAAACCTTGACAGCTGTTGCAAAACTAAGAGAGGTTTTTGTAGATGGGTATCTTATGAACAAAAACCTCCTTTTGTTTTCAAAATTTCCTTTCCATAAGCTCGTGGTCTTCATTTGACTTCAATAACTCAAAACAGGAAAAATAGGGCAGAATTATGTCTCTACTGCCTCCTCTTTTTTTTATGTCAGCTATCCTTCTTGAGATCTAGGCATCCTCTTTACAATTTTGAAAATTGTATATTCATCACGGGAATATGTATTCAGAAATATTTCTCATTTACCAGTTCCATCTTCTGGATTGGTTTTGGTAATGCCTGCGCTTGAAATTGAAGCACTATTCCCATTTTCAGCCACTGGGCACAAAACCTGGATGGCTACATTTTTCTTAAGAATTCTGTGTTCTTTCCTGTTGAGAGTTGCTTCTCTCATAGCTTCAATTATTTTCCGTTCCTCTGCTGTTAAAACAAAGTTTAACCTAAGATGAACATGCCCACTACTTTTAAGGGGAAATAGATCATCCCAGAATCCCTTCTCAATTATAATTGGGGTTCCAATGTCTGATTGAGAAATTGTATTGCCCTTGCTATCAACAAGTGCTACTACTAAATTGTCTCGGAGATTCAGTACAGGAAATGTAAAATCTGAATTCCATGCTGTTGTTCTGTCTCCATCTACCTTGGAGGGCTTTGTCTGGTACTCCCTTTTCCCAACATTAATTTTTATCGACACATATGTGCCTCCTGTTGCCTCAGCAGGCAGATTTACAGACTCGAGAACTGATACTCGGATGCTTCCAGGCATTGAATAAATATTTTCTTTTAATCTTCAGGCTGCAATGGAACTAAAAGCTACTTATTTGCTTTCTTTGTAAGTAATGCTTGTCTTCGAGTAGTTGTAGTGACCAAATTGGCAGCTACAGGAATAGCTCCAGCCGAAAGAAAAAAGAGTTTGTTCTGTTCCCAATTCTCACGAGCAAGCCCGCAAACTTTTGGAAGTAGTCCATTCAAATTGTGCATATAAGTCCTATCTGTCTGACTATATATGAAGTCCTTTAATATATGACAACCAAGAATGCGCATATAATCATTTCTTGTCTGCTCACTGCCTGATCGTAACAGCTTCACAAGAACTTAGAGAGCTCGATGATGCCACCAGCATCTGCGACTGCATTTGGCCAGCTAACAGAAACACTTTCAAGTGCTTTTATTGCTCTCTGCTGTAAGTTTGGAATCCAAATTCCTGCAAGGTGGATAAGTGGAACGACAGCCTGCTGTGTTGTAATATCTCACTGAAAATACTCCTCTGTTCTGACAAGCTGAATTGTATTTGGAGTAATGATGACCACGATTCCTTCCCTAAATCAAAATCACCTGTTCACATGATGGAAATTGACATAGCACGTAATAAAATCCTCAAATCACGTAACTAGTTACTACATAACTGAGATCATGCTAAATTTCGGCTAAAAAAATGGAGAAAATGAGAGTCCCGATATTCTTGTAGCGCACTCTTTGTTAATTTCGGGCTCCAGCGCTACAAGAATAAAATTAACACTGTTTTGGTGCTTTTTAACAGCTCTTTGTTATTTTGCATGCGGTTTAAAAGCTGTCAAGGTAAAGATGATACATGACTCTACTTAGGATAAGGTTTATGAGCTCTTTATTCAATATAGTGACCTTTTAAACCCTTCATAAAAAACAAACTAAAAGTTTAAAAAATTGAAAATCTCAATAGCAAGCCCAAAAACTCATATAAGAACTAAAGAAAATTTCCTAAAGAAGGAAGAATCAAGTTAAAGCAAGTAAATAACTTAAAATAAAATTCAAAACAAACAAAATTTGAAGAAACAATTTACTGACTTAACAGCTTCTATTAAGTTGCTTTCCCAATGCTCTCTACTCGGCTTCACTATATTGGTTAGGATGTTCTCTAATTCTCTATTTGTGACCTCTACTTGTCCATTTTCATATGGGTGACATGTAGCTAATTTCCTATGTTGAACCTTGTATAACTCCATAAGGTTTTCAATGAGGTTTGAGGTAAACTAAGGTATTTGATCTATTACAGTATCTCTAGGCACCTAAATCTTGTAAAAATGTTCCCATAAATAAATTATGCCACCTTCTCCTCTTTAGCATTATTCATTGGTTCCACTTCTTCCCACTTTGTCAAGTAATAAGTGCTGACTAGTATGTGTTCCTTATGGTTGTATGGTGTATCAATGGGCCCTGCAAAATCTAATCCCCACTTTTCAAATAGATCCATTGACATTTGTATTTGCAATGTAATTTCATCTTTTTGTGTAGGATTTCTATTATTTGACACTCATCACAATGAGATACATATTGTGTAATGTCCTTGTATGGTGTTGGCTAATATAAACATGCATGGATAATTTTGTGGGTTATTATTTTTGTAGCAAAGTGCCCCGCACATGGTTCATCATGGAAAACATATAGGATATCGTATACTTCATTTTCTAGAATGCAATGATGAAGTACGTGGTCTAGTCCCACCTTGAACCAATGACCTTTTATCCAAGTGTATGCAACACTCTATCTTACAACATTGCAACATGATTTGTTTGAAAAGTGTCAAGGAATTTTTTTTGTAGCTATATAATTTGGTATATCAACAAACCGTGGGGTTTACACTAAAATAACAACTAGTTTCTCATTCAATAAATAATAATAAACAAACTTCTAATTTACATTGTTTGTTAGACTAGATAAATAATATGCGACTACATTTTTCTTTCCAGGCTTGCCAAGTATGGTTAGGCCAAATTATTGCAATAGCAAAAACTCCAAGTGCTCTATCAGAGGCATCCACGTGGATGTGAAATGACATATCCCACTTAGATCCATATAGAATAGGGGCTTATATTAATTTTACTTTTATGGTGTCAAATTTCTTTTGACATTTTGATTACAAACAAATTTTGTCATTTCTGATTAGAAGAGTAAACAAAGGAATTGCAATTTTATTAAAATATTTTATAAATCTTATGTACTCTCCTACATGGCCAAGGAAGTTCCTAACATATTTTTGTTTCTAAGGTGTTGGAAGTTGATGAATGATAGCTACATTAGTTGGGTCTACTTCAATACCACCTAGAGAAATATGATTTCCTAGAAATATCCCATCATTCATGAACACAACGCATTTTTTCTTACTTAGGGATAGGTTCATTTCAAAGCAACATTTGTGGACATTTTTGAGATTTATTAGTTCCATCTTGGAATGCGTTTGTATAAGCTGTGAAATCTGTTGGAATGTGTAATTTTGATAATTACATGTGTAATGATGTCTAGTTGATGTCGTAAGATATCATGACTAGCATTGGAAGACAAAATCAAACAAAATAACTCTTAATATTATAATATTGAGTTATCCCACATTTATAATGGAGAAAAATACTCCTTTTACCATTCATTATATAAAGGGGTGGAAAATCATTTATCCCACATGTATTTGGGATGTTATTCTTCCATACCTCTTGGTATATAATAGAGGTGAGGGGGAGCCTTTGGGAATCAAGTTGGAAAGCATTGTATCATTGTGATAATATTTGTAATACTTTGGGATAGCATATGTGGAGTGGAGTTCAAGTTGTAATGTTGGAGATATTTTGAGGAATAAGAATATTTTTCCCTTCCTGTGGATGTTTCCCCATTTGGGGTTTTAACACGTATATTTGGTGTTCTCTTGTCTATTCTCTTATCTCCATTTTTGTTCATGTTCTTTATTACTTGATTATATAGAAGTCTAGAACAACTCATGCTATGCATATTTTGCATTGTTGTACGATTTTATCATATTCTCAATATTCTAACATGGTATCAGAGTAGGTTGCTATGCTCTACCTCCTTCAGTAAAATATTAATTTGTTGTTTTCAAGCAACATTGTATCATGTTTTTACTTGAGCACTTCATAATTTATAGTTTTATGACCTGATCTACAATACCCAAGTGGTATTTTTTCAAATCTAGGATTTATTCTACATATTTGAACTTTTTTTTAAAACCCTAACCTTTGTGGATAAATGTTTAAGGTAAAATAGGGCAGCAATTTTTAGATCGATTTATATAAATTTATACTTAGATTTTGAACAAACAAATTGAAAATCTAAGTTCCTCTCACAAAATTACTCAATTTCAAAAAAAAAATCGTCTCGTTTGGTGTCCGAAAAGTGGATATATTGTTGTTTTAAAATCAACTATTTTCTAGTTTTTTGGTGATGGTCGCGTGGACTGTAAAGCCAATATCTTTTGACAGAGTGCCTAGATTTATGTTCTATTTATGTTGGTGGACACAAAATAGATTCTGAAAACAGGTTATAATAAATATTCTGAGCAATATTTATTGATTTATGGTCATTTTCAATTTTCGGCATTGGTGAGACAATTCTAATTTTAAATCACTTTTCTTCTTTTTGCAACAATTCCATTTTTTGCATTTTGGGTTTAGTATTTTATCACCATGACCTCAGAAGTTGTTTCTATTCCTGCATTAGTTGGATCTAACTGTCTCTCTTGGAAGATAAATATGATTGACGTGCTTAGGAGTAAGAACTTATGGAGGTTAATTAAAGGTGGTTTTACCAAACCAACTGAAGCAAAAGAGTTGGCAATATGGGAAGAGAGATGTGATCAAGCAACATGACTCATTGGACAAACTGTTTCAGATAGCATACAGGTATACATTGATGCTGAAGATAGTCCTATTGAGGTATGGAAAACTATAGCTTCTTTATTTGATAAAAGTGATGATGTTTCTGCTTACTATCTTGAAAAGAAAATCCATGAGTTAGACCCTAAATATTTTGATAGAATAGAGTCATTTCTTGCTGAAATTAAAATTTATAATGAAAAATTTAATAATTGTGGTAAATATTACAAGAAGAGTGACAATGCTCTAACTATTCTTGTTGAACAAAAAATGCCTCCATGCTTTGATATGTTAATCCAAACTAGGAATACGGCCATTGAAATGCCAAAAGGTACTCACACACCCTCTTATGATGAGTTTTGTAAATGTTTGATAAATGAGCAAGATAGATTAATTGCTAGTGGTTAATTGTCTAATAATAAATCTCTATTGGCACATAGTAAAAAGAATCCTAATAAGAATTTTAAAAATTCTAAACCACATAATCAAGGATGAAGTTCTATTGATGATGCTTCTAATGTTTCTAACATGGTGTCTAACAAAAAGAAATTGTTTAATCCTTTCAAGTATTGTGGAAAAACCAACCACCTTGAAAAGTGTTGCTTTAAATGGATACGTGAACTTGCGAAATCAAACAAAAAGTCTTCTGAAGAACAGTCGGTGTCCCTATGTGCTTATTCTGTTCAACCAAGTAATTCTTCTTCTAATATGGAATGATAACAGATTCTGGTGCTTCTAATCACATGATTAGTTTAGCTTCTTTGTTAATTCTTATGACACTAAAAAACACACACAACAAAAAGTATCTATAAGTGATGTTTAGAGCCCATCCTTTAGGGTCCTCCTAAACTGAACCTGAAACTTTAACAACTTCATACAAATAGATTAGCTATCATAATTATTGGAAAAATGAAATAAATTAAGTAAGTAACTTAACAAAAATAAACAAAACCATAACTTGCCAACCTGATCCAACCGGTCCATTGCCGTCCGCGTCTTCCGTAGGATCCCTCCAGCAAAGCTTGTTTAACCGTAGGCAAGGCAACCATTATCTTCGCCACCCAACCATAGGCTCATGCTTTCAGTCACATGGCCTCCCCCGAGCTTTGGGTCATAGAGTTCACACACAACAATCAAGATACTCAGCTTGGGATCCCCCCCCCCCCACCAAAATTTCCAGCCAAACCCTCAATAGCAGCAAGTCATAAACTAATCCAAGATTACGATAGCCATCCAGGATCTGGGTCCTTTACCCATTCCCAATGCCTTCCTTTTAAAGGAAAATTCCATGTGACACATGTCGCTTCATGCATAAATATATATTTTATTAAATTTTTAATTTAATAATACTCACCCATCCATGTGTCAGTTTCTCTAGGAGATGCACCAACATTCCTAAGTTTGCTCATGTTTGTCCCCAAGATATTTCACTTAACTCCTAGATTTGTGGTGTAGGTGGAGTTGACTAGGTGTCCATGCCTAGAATTCCATTTTGCTCCTAAATAAATATTTTTAATATTTTTAAATAGTCAAAAATATTCTTTCATGTGCAAATGCATAAATAACCATTTCTAATATTTTAAATGCCAAAATATTCTTTTATGTGCAAATGCATAAATAACAATTTCTAATGTTAAAAGTACTAAAAATGCATTTTCCTAAGTAAATGCTCTAGGTGCAATTTATACGTTTTTAGGCCATTAAGTTAACAATCGTTTTTACTAGCATCCTGGTGCCACGTCGTTGGGCCTCCCCGTTCCTTAATTCATTTCCCCGACATGGCACCACTCCATTGGGTCCAGTCATCAATCGTTTCCATTTCTTAGCAAGGTACCACATCGTCGGGTCCTTGCGTCCACTCTTTCCGTTCTCGGCAGGGTACCGCATCGTCGGGCCCTTCTGCCGCCATCCTTTCGTTTTGACTTGCGGGAACTTCATGTAGGGATTTCAGGAGCCATTACCTTCTATCCTTCGTCTACACGCTATTAGGGACTAATGGCGCTAATGAGTGAGGCCGTTCTCACTATGCGCCCCCCAACTCGTACGTGACCAGCTCCGTCGTGGCCCACCTCATACGCCCTCACGCTTTCCTCTTGAGCAAGAGGATCAATGCTTATCTGCTCATGCGTGGTATTCCGTCGGAAGTCGACATCGTCGCCGCTCTCCCCGTGTGTGATTTATCCATACTCTACGATCCTTCAATTCCCTTGTGTGTCCGTCGGTGAACCGTTTCACCTGCCGCTACACACATTTCTCACAAACATTTATTAGTAGTACTGTCCTCAATTATCATAATATGATTCATAAATTTGCTATTTCGTTAAGCATTTATAGTTTACTCATAACATTACTCATTCATCTAATCAGAAATGCATCTCGTCAATATTTACTTTCTTCGTTCTAATCACATAATCAATCATAAAGCTAGTCGTTAAGCATCATTCACATATACATTTTTCATAATCATAGTTAATCATTAAACAACATGTAATCATTCGTTTACATCAACTATCCAGATACACATATATCATTATTTTATTGATTCACAATCAGTCGTAGTCGTGAATATACTCAATATAAAATCAAAGGGTCGTTTTATTAATGTTTTCAATCAGTTGGGTCACTCAATAGGTGCCTCAAGGTCTACAGTAGTCTAGGGGCACTACATACACCCCTACTTATTTAGAACTTCGTCCCGAAGTTCAGAATAAATGCGGAAAGCTATGACGCATCTCAGTTGCGTCCTCCCAAGTCGTAGAGCTAGGAATGTAACTATCCCACTGCACTTTGACTTGATCAATCAAGGCTAATCATTAATCAAGATGTAATCAATCAATTATCCCACTCCACTCATATAATTTAATTCCTTAATTCATTTATCAATTATTGTCGTCATTCACATCTTCAGGTTTTCCTCAAACATTTAAGACATAACAAGGCTCAAGAGACCACTATATCGAAGTTGTTCAGCCGGGTCACTTGACAGGTGCCCTTAAGGTCCACAATCATTGTAGGGGCATTACATGATGATAATTATCTTTCAGTTTTTGGATCTGTTAATGTTAGTGTTCCTAATGGTATTTTGGAAGATGTGTTTCTGTTCAAGGAATTCCCATCAACTTGCTTTCTATTTATCATGCATGTAAAAAAGGTTTTAAATTTGAAGCTTGGCCTGATAAGTATGTGTTAAAAGATATCAAACAAAACTTTATAATTGTTTCTTTGGTCCTGTTGATCATAATGTTGGATTATATAAGTTTACTGGTTTTAATTCACGTAAAAATCAACCCTTTTATTCCTATGTTTCTCACGTTGATGAACTAAGCAAATTATGGCATGAAAGATTATTGACATTTAAAAACTGTGATATCCTTCACTATGTTTATAATTTGAATATTCTTTTTTTAAGTGTGGAGGTCACTTGAATTATGGAAAAATGAAAACGATGTCTAAAATGGTACATGAATTATCTTCAATTTTTTCCACTAAAGGTGTTTGTGAAGGTTGTGTTCTTGGTAAACATCATAAGGAAATGTTTGATAAAGGTAAATCTTAGCGTGCTAAAGAACCATTGCAACTAATTCATAGTGATATTTGTGGTCCTTTTGAAACTCCTTTGTCCCATGCAGTCTATTTTCTTACTTTTATTGATGATTATAGTCGCAAATCTTGGGTTTATTTTTTGAAACATAAAAGTAAAACCTTTGGTATTTTCCAAAAAATTAAATTCATGGTTGTGAATGAATTTGGTAAAATTTTAAGACTTTGAGAACTAATAATGGGGGGGAATCCATTAAACACGAATTTAATCCATATTTATCTAAGCATGGTATTCAACATCAAAAGACAGTTTCTTATACACCTCAACAAAAAGGGGTAGTTGAAAGAAAGAATAGAACTTTGGTTGAAATGGCTATATATATGCTTTATTATAAAGGATTACATAAACATTTTTGGGCTAATGCTATTTATTGTGCTAACTATATCTTGAATAGAAATCCTACTAAAGCAATTTTGCAGGTTACTCCCAAGGAAAAATGGGATGGAAGAAAACCTGATATTAGTAACTTTAAGGCTTTTGGTAGTGAATGTTGGGCTCATATCCCGGATGAAAAAACTGGAAAAAGTTAGAACCCAAGTCTCACAAATGTATTTTCATTGGTTATTGTGAGGATTCTAAAGCATGCATTTTGTTTGATCCTTCTACCTAAGGTGCCATTATTAGGCGAGATGTTCACTTTGATGAAGTATCTCCTCCTCCTGAGTTTTTTGAACCTCATGTTACCTTGAATTTACCTTCATATTCTATTAATCCTATCTCTGCTACTCCTTCCACACCTTCTGTGCCTATTATAGATCCTAGTTCACCCTATTCTTCAAGTGCTTAACTTGAATGTTCTAAAGATACTAGTATGGATCCTTCCACTACTTCTCTTCATGTTTGGGCTTGGAAAACTCTTGAAGCTACAGGTTTTGAGATTGGTATTCCTTTTGATACTCACAGAACTAGATCTGACTTTGCTCTTGTGAATAAAGTTTTGGAAACAGATGATCGGGCCTACCTATTCTCAATCCAAAGATAAGCTTGAATGGGAAAAAGCCGTGCAAACTGAGTATGAATAGTTAATGAAGAACAAGACTTGGACTCTTGTTCCCCTTCCTCTCAGAAAGAATTTAGTTGGATGTAAGTGTATATATAAAACAAAGTTGACTGTAGATGGACATATTGAAAAATATAAAGGTCAGTTAGTAGCAAAAGGATTCTCTCAACAAGAAGGTATATATTATACTGATATTTTGCTCTGGTTGCTAAAATGAACACAACACGAACTTTTCTTTCACTTGATGCATCGTATCAATGGGAAATGCACCAAATGGATGTCAAGAGTTCCTTTTTGAACGGTGATCTTAGTGAAGAAATTTATATGCAACAACCACATGGATTTATTACTGCCGAAACTTCAATTTTGGTATGCAAATTGAACAAGTCTTTATATGGTCTTAAGCAAGCATCTAGAGCTTGGTATCAAAATATTGATGCTTATTTCTTGAAGAATAGTTTTAAGCGGTGTGTACCTGATCCAAATCTACATGTGAAACACTTTGATGATGATATTCTCATAATTGTACTTTTATTGGATGATCTTGTTATTACTGGTAGCCAGATTACTTTGATCATATAGGAAATGAAGGATAATCTTGAAAATGAATTTGAAATGACTGATTTAGGCCTATTACATTATTTTTTGGGTCTACATATCTAGCATATGGCAGGTTGTATTTTACTCTCTCAGCTTAAGTATGCGACATATTTTCTTTCTCGGTTTCGTATGAGTGAATGTAAGCAGTCACCTACACCATTTCAGTTTGATGTAAAGTTAACTATTGATTGTGATACTCCTTTTGTTGATGCTACATTGTATCATAGCTTGTGGGAAGTATGATATATTTGACACACAACAAACTAGATATCTCTTTTGCATACATCATGGTTTCTAGGTTTATGTAAAATCCTCCTGAAAGTCATTGGACAACAACAAAGAGAATCCTAAAATATTTACAGGGGACATTACATTTTGATGTGTTCTCTTCTAACAGAGCTACAATCTCACACCTTGGTTATACATATTCTGATTGGGTAGGTGATACTTCAGATAGAAGATCTATTGCAGGATATAAATTTCAGCATGGTTTAGGTCCGATTTCATGGTCTAGTAAGAAGTTGAGAACTATTTCTCTTTCTTCTTGTGAAGCGCAGTATAGGGAAGCTAAGGAAGAAATTAAAGAAGCAGTTTGGATCTGACAAGTTTTGACAGAGCTTGGTCTAGTATAGAAGTCTCCTACTGAGTTGAGATGTGATAATCAGAGTGCAATTCAACTTGCATACAACTTAGTGTATTACTCCAAAACTAATCACATTGACTTGGATACTCATTATATCAGAAAAATTGCTGCGGATGGCATTATTTGTTTGGAGTATTGTCCCACCAAAAAACAAGCAGCTGATATCTTCACCAAATCCATGATAGAAGAAAAGTATGTGTATCTTCGCAGTTTGTTGGGAATGCGGGAAGTTGTCATCAAGGGGGATAGTTGATGTAATGAAATCTTCCTCCTTTTATGTGTTTTTATCCCAGTCATCATTAAGGGGGAGTGTTGGAATGTGTAATTTTAATAATTGCATGTGTAATGATGTCTAGTTGATGTCGTAAGATGTCATAAGTAGCATTGGAAGGAAAAATCAAACACAATAACCCTTAATATTATAATATTGAGTTATCTCACATTTATAATAGAGGAAAATACTCCTTTTACCATTCATTATATAAAGAGGTGGAAAATAATTTATCCCACGTGTATTTTGGAATGTTATTCTTCCATACCTCTTGGTATATAATAGAGGTGAGGGGGAGCCTTTAGGAATCATGCTCTAAAGCATTGTATCATTGTGATCAACTTTGTAATACTTTAGGATAACATATGTGGAGTGGAGCTCAAGTTGTAATGTTGGAGATATTTTGAGGAACAAGAAGATTTTTCCCTTCCCATGGATGTTTCCCCATTTGGGTTTTTACCACGTATATTTGGTGTTCTCTTGTCTATTCTCCTATCTCCATTTTTATCCATGTCCTTTGTTACTTGATTATATAGAATGCTAGAATATCTCATGCTATGCATGTTTTGTATTGTTGTATGATTTTCCCATATTCTCAATGTTCTAACAAAATTATCCATGTATATTTCCACACTATCATGAACTAAAGAAAATTCTCAAAACAAATCTATAAAAGGGAGCAGGTGCATTATACAATCAAAATGGGAATAAATTATAAGTAAATCCCCCCCCAAGTGCAGGTGAAGTTTATTTTGATCTTCTGGGTCAATCTAAATTTGAATGTAACCATTGAATACATCTAGAAAGGAGAAGTATTTCTTCTTGGATAAGGAATCTATCCCTTGGTCAATGGATTGAATGGGGAAATGATCCTTTCTAGTGGCCATTTTAAGTTCTTTATAGTCCACTCATACTCTACACTTCCTCATTTTTTAGGAATAATAACTAGAGGAGATACCTAGTCACTATCTAAGATAGGGTAAATCAATCCCACATCTAAGTTTAGATTTAACTATGTCCTTGAGTGTAGGGTTCATCCTCCTTTGTGGTTTCATAATTGGAAAAGAATCATCCCTAATTTAGATATGGCGTTTAAAAATATTAGGATGAATGCATTGCATGTCATTGTAATCCCAAGGAAAGGAAAAAATGTGAGTTCTGAGAATGCATAATAGTTGTTGTTCTTGGATAGGAATTATTTTGCTATTGTTTTTCAAAGTTTTGGTAGGAAAAATCTCCACTATTTTGACCAATGGTTGCTCTATTTCAATAATGAGTATATCTTACCCGTAGGTCTTATTTGTTGTTGATTTGTTTACTTGTGTTTCATCATCCTTAGTGTCATTATATTCTTGAATATGAATAAAATTGAGATACATATTTTGCATGTAGTTTGAAAACAATGTGACCTCATTTACTTCTTCTCATGCTAAGGCAATGTTAATGGTGAGAACTAGGTAGATTGGATTTTTAAATATGTCTTCTTCTTCCCTTTGTCCTACACACAATGGTACTCGAGTCTCAATAAAAGGATTAGCAGGGTGAGAGAGAGTGAGCCTCCTTTGTGATTGACCATTTCCAATATTCATATCCCTATTCTACAACCAATGCATGCATTTTCTCTAGCGAACCTTGGTATGACAAGTATCCATTGAATTTTACCTTGGTTTGATTAACTTTAAAGTTTGTAGGGTATTCCCATGAATCTATTGAATCTATGACATCTTCTAGCATCCCTTCTAGGCTAACAATACACTTATCTACAAGATGAATAAAAGTTGGTGTGTATCTCAAGAATTCTCTCAAGTTTAACATGAGCATATTTTCCTTAGTAATTACATTGCCTGCCACCCCTAAATCTATGAAGGTGTTCTAGATCAAGCAGTTATTGATATGAAAATCTACAATAGGGTTGTCTATATCAAAATAATTTGTGGTAATTTTTTTCCCCAGCATGAAGTCAACAAGCTACCTTATGACATTGATAGTAGGGGGATATCCTTTCTTCCTTCTAGGTCTCCTTATGCATAGTTCCTTGATGATTTTGTTGTAAATGATGACATATTTGATAACTCATAGAAGAGGATTTTTTACACAGATTCTTCAATTCCCCTAGAATTTCATTTTCACAGTGAGTGTGGGATTTATTTTATTCTAACCTTTTCGAATAAGGTGGGGTTTTATGTTGAGAGAAATGTCGTTTTTGCTCTTGGATTTCATGCTCTCATGCTTCAGGGGATATATATATATTCTATTTGTTTAATAATGAGAAGATGCAAAGGGTATAGCACCACTTTTCTTGAGTGAATTTTTATATCACATATTTCCAATGAATTTAACGAGTAAGCTAGATAGTTTTTCATCTCATTAGTATAAATTGGTTGGACATATCTATTGTTTGGGGTTTACCATTGGTTGGGAAGGAATTTGTGGTTGTTTAGAATATTGCAGGGTAATGCTTTGTGTAGGAGGTGGAAATAAGACTTGTTTTTATTTTCTCGAGGTCTCCAAATATATAGTGGGCTAGGCCACTGGCCTTGAGACTTATATGAAGGTTGAAAAGGAAAAGGCTAAGGTTGATGATGATATTTTTAATCTTGTGGTACTTGATTTTATAATTTCCAATTTTGCCAGATAGAAAGGTACTAGGATATATGCGTATACATCTAACTATTATATGTGGAATTAAGGCGTCGAGGATGTGAATAAGCCATGCTTGTTGGAATTGTCTTGGTGGCCCTTTCCTACACAACCTTCAATCCAAGCAGGGATGGACATTGTCTTGTTTGATGATTCTCCTCCTTGGTACACAACCTTTAGTCCAAGTAGGGATATATATTCTATTTTTTTAATGGAGACACATTCCTGACATTCTTTCTTGTATATCAAATTAAGGTAGAAAACAACTAGATCCTTTTAATCCTCTTCTTGTTTTCTTTTGATCTACACAGAATCTAATTGCATAGACAATGAATAAAATATATTGGTATTAATATCCTCTAGTCAGGTCCCAATTTCTAACTTTGTCAAACTTACTAACAATTGTTGACGTGCTATCTGACCATGTAACAACACTTATGCAACCTTTGTTGTTTTTGCTTGCAACTTTAGAGTAATTCTTGAAAACTTGCTTTATGATACCATATGATAGACGAAATATATTATATTTGCAAGGGTGTTCAATGTTTCCAACAAGTCTTCTCTCACAAATTCGAGAAGTACTAACTTGAGGGATTCTAGATCTAGTGTGAAGGTATTAGATCTTTTGTAGTTGAGTTGAAACCTCTCTTCATAATCCTCAATTGATTTATTTTCTCCATTTACCATTAAATCATCCCTAGTTTCATAGGCTTTACACTAATCTTTGTGTTTGTTGATGAAATTTTGTTTTATTCAATCCCATTTCTTGATATTGTTTCCATCCAAACTCATAAACCGCTTGAATGCCACTTCCTTCAGTGTGGAAGGGAAGAGTCTCAAATTTTGGGTATCTGTTTTGTAATTATAAGTTCTATAGAGAATTTCAAACTTAAGGAGAAAAGTATTTGAGTCTTCAGTAGTTAGAACATATAAATGGGGGAGAATAGAATGATTTATGTTCTTTCACTCTTATTTCTTCTTTAGTTTCCTATATTGGAAATTGAAAAACATCAAACTAATCTTTCCTCTCTTTATCCATGATATTAAGGGGTGGTTTCTTATCTATATTCAACTCTTATGTTATAATGAAAGGATTTATAAAAATCCCTATAAAATTTTTATCTCCTTCCTCACATCCTTCAACAAATGCTTCCATAATATGTTGGATTTTATTTAGCACGTTTCCTTAAAAAGTCTTCAAACCTTATTGTTGTTTTTATTTTCCACTTATTCCTACTTGATTTGCACTAGAAATATGATTCTTTGGTAGAGAGTGTCCAAAATTATCAGTACGTCGATGCATGCAACATATTTATAAATATAATATATGCATTTTGTTTCTTAACAAAAACATTTATTTTCTACAAATGCAATTTTTTGCAACCTCCTCGACAATGATGCCAAAAATTCTTGGGCTATAGAATTAAAACAATATATAATGACCTCCACAACTCACTTTAAATTGTCAATCCAGGTATCATGCAATCCTATGAGGTACTATGCAACACATATGCAAAACTACATAAGTATAATCTAGTTAAAAAAATCTTGATGATGTTGTAATAAGATTAATGATTAACTTCTGGAAACTAATTCTACTTCACTCCTAATAGACTAAGGTAGTGTTTTTATCCTCCATCGCTTTTTGCAATTTGCCAAAAATAAGATAAGAGCAGGACCACTTCCTAGTAGATGAGAGGCTAACATAATGGGGGGCTCCTTGGAATCAATAACCACTCTAAACATATCATAATAGAGAAGCAATTACAATATTAACCATCATGTTTAGGGATTTACAAGTTCCACATTCCAAACACCAACTATTGCAATTTAAAATAATAAGATCAATCTTAAAAATACATTAATTGAAAGTATTATTGTAAATAAAAGTGTTTAGATTACAAAACTTGGTAGAAATCAAATAATCTATTAGACTACAAATATCTAAATAAAATCACAATAGAAATACAAATGGCAATAATGAAATGAGTAATCCTATGACCTCCCCTTGAGTGGGTCGTACCCAAGGGAGTGCTTGTAATCCTACGAAAAACTTAGGAAAACAAAACTTCAATCAATTTTTATTCATTTGTTTAAAAAATATAACATATCAAAAGAGAGTAAGACTCTGCCTTTTGAACACAACTAGAGTTGGTCTCTTTCAACATTATAGAAATCATAATGAGGCTCTAACTGACCTAATTAACCAAATCCCTGATTGATGGTTTTTGGCTATTAAATTTACTCTTTGCCCAACATACCTGAGTTAAGTGGGTTATTCTAGTCCCTCCTCCACTAGTTTGAGATTTAAAATACAAATAAGATCTAGAGGTATTGAGCTACCTAAAGAGTCAACTACTATTTACTAGTGTTGGTAGTTTGGTGGTAATCTTTATCAATGAGGATGACACTATCCCTTGAATTTATTATCCTTTATCGATTGATTGGGATGTGTTGGGTATTGAAGATGGTCAACTAATATGTTAGGGTCAGAACTGCTCTTGTGGGATTAATCCAAAAATTCCTCAACCATTTCTATATTAAGCATTATGCTTGTAATCCACATTAGTCGCTATAATTGAAATCACAAAATCAACTAAAAAATGCTTAAGATATTAGATGTACATTATATTCACTTGAAATTAATGCAATCATAGTTATTGAAATAAACATATGTCAATATCATCCAGTTTGGTAAATAAAAAGAAGAGTATTTAGGAAAGTATTAGGTTTACGAGGAAAATATATCCACTGTTAATGACAATGGGATGGAACCATATAATAATACAAGGTCCCATCATCTAGTCTTTTTGCAATCCCATAATGAGGCTAGAGAGGCCACATACAATTTTTGGTGATATGCCCCACTTCTTTACAATCATAACACCGTGGTGGAGGAAAATTCACATTATTCCATGGAGTTTTGTTCTCCTAATTATGCTTTTGGTCCTTATTCCCAATCCCAATCAATTCAATTGCAAACATATTCTTCTCAAACCACTATGTTAGCATGATTAATGTGTGATAGTCCTATGCAGGGTGAGTTTTTACCCTAAGGAAATCGTAATGCATAACTTTTGTAGTGTTGCTATATTTTTGTAGTAGTATGTTGTGGTGGGGATCATGACATGCATTTCAACATATATTCTAGATCCGAAGATCCATTTTTCCCACAAACATGTTAGCCACAACAATGATATATCTCTAATTCATGGGGAAATCATTCTCCATATGGATATATATTGGAAATCATGCACCACATCATCTCATTGAATCCTTCTAGCCAATACTAAAATTGGTCCAATCATGGATCCAATCCAAGGATGGATTCTTTGATAAATCCGTTGATGGAATATAGCCTCATTGCAAAATCTAAAGGTTCTAATTGTGTAATCAATTTCTATTGTAGCAATGGTGTTTGCAGGAGACATAACATGTCATAAATAAACCACTCCTTATGCCGAACCTCCTAGATTGTGTAAATTTTAAATAACTGATAAGATCATATAACCATTGGTCACACTCCCACATGGTTCCCCAAACCCTTTGTTTGATCTCCTTTAGCTTAATTATGTTTTGTTTCTTAGACTTTAGCTTTTGAACTCCTTTAAAAACTCTACTTGTAACTACACCAAAGTCACTATTGTGTTAGTGGGAGTGCTCTGTTTGCATTTTGTGTACCATTGTAGTGCTCTTCCTTGCATAGTAGTTTATAACTCTACCAATTGGATCTACAATGTGGTCCTCCATGCATTTCAAATTGCTCAATAAAGGAAGAAACACTTTGTGTTTTTTTCACCTGTTACATGGAACACATGAAGCTATAGAGATTATTCGTTTCATTGTGTCATCATCATCTAGTGATTATAAACCAACACAAATCATAGAGTTCTCGACTATTATACTAGTGGAGATGCTCACACAAATACACTCTCAAAATTGGACAATATTGAGGAAGAACTTTGATTGCCTCTAGAAGTAACTCTCACACTATTCAGATCCATGGTAGCAAGTGTATTATGATTACTAACCACACATACACTGTGATATGCACAATAATAATCACTAGATTATGATAAAGAACAATACGTTTTGTTCCTTGAGCCATTATTGGCTAAGGAAATATGCGAGGGATCCTTATGGAGGTAAAGAACCTCCCTTCCTTAGGCTAATCTGAAAGAGTTGAGTAGCTAAAGAGGGTATCCCTCAGTAAATGAAATTCTTTAATTTTTTTATAATCAAAGAATGTTTTCAAACAAGGTGGTGCTAAGAGTGAGCTAATTTATTTAAATGAAAGTTAAGTACATAGTTCTTTTTGTTAGGATATTTTAATACTCCATCCTTGTCTTACCTAGCATTATTTATTTTTCCTAGTAGTTGATGATGTCATTTCCCCCTAGTGGTGTGCAAATGTCATCCAGGATCCATCTACCACCTTCTGAGCCCTGCATGCATCATTTTAGGACCACTTCAGTTAGTTCCCTATTTTATAGTAACCAACTGAGTGTTCCAGTGCAGTCCACCTGAGTTAGCTGACTCTTGTGGGGGGTTGGAGATCCGGATGCCACTGATTGTGGTCTCATGCACCCATTTCTTATTGACATGCATGACAAACTCACTATTGCGCCCTCCTTAGTTAGTTAACTGATTGTGAATTCAGTTAGCTGAGTTTAGGTTTAATTCAGTTGAGTTTGAATCTTCTAGAGCACTCCAGTGGTGACAATCCCTATGCTAGACCAACTGAGGTTTGAATTCTCCTGTGTGATTCTAATTCTCTCCATTGTATCATCATTGTTGACTATACTGATTATTGGATAATGTGACATTATTCTGCTCCTATCTAAGTTTTCATGCATTATTAATTATCTGCTCATTTTTACTGCAGTTTTCACTCTAATTCATCTTTTCTACTCATTCTTTCTCCGTGAGGTATACTAAGCTCTTAGGTCTACGATGATTTAGAATTTAACATGGTATTAGATCCATTGAGCATAGGTTGAGAAACTGCTTTCATTAGTGCACCAAAAGCCTCTAGATTTCCACAACAAATCGTGGTGCCATTGCATTGAATTCATTGGAGAAATCCAATGAGGTCTAGCCAGGTGTGAGATCTGGAAAAATGTGCCTACTTCCCTAAAGCAGTTCTCAGTAGTAGTCTATCTCCAAAAATTGAGAGTTTTTTGTAGGTTATTCAAATTTTTTGAGTGTAGTAGCAGTTGCAGCAATTTGCTGCAGTAGCAGTAGTTTCACTTTGTATTCGCTCCAA
The DNA here is from genome assembly GCA_027924585.1 of Larix kaempferi. NCBI lineage: Eukaryota > Viridiplantae > Streptophyta > Pinopsida > Pinales > Pinaceae > Larix > Larix kaempferi. Next base: position 4,756,202 of record BSBM01000272.1, on the reverse strand, counting down.
CAGTTCTAATGGACAATTCGAACTCTCCTCTCTCTCCCAGGATCCTGACACCCTTCAATTACATTGATTGGAGGGCTGATATGTAGATGGTATTGCGCAAAAAATAACTGTACAAGGTAACAATGGGGAAGGAGGTCGAACCTCAAGCAGCTGTTGAGAAGGCCAAGTATCTGAATAGATTGGATGAAGCATTCGGTTTCATGTGTATTCATATTTCCAGAGATCTACTCTTCCACCTCGAAGGATTGAAGACTCCAAGAGAGGTATGGTCGAAGTTGGAGACCCTCTTCGGAAAACAAGATGAGCTAAGGGGCCATATTCTGGAGAATGAGTTGATTTCTCTTCAACCGAGCAGTTTTGAGGTCATCCAACAATTCTTTTCCAAATTCAAATCTTTGGTCATGCAATGCAAGTAGTGTGGAATTGAGAAGAAGGATGAGCAGTTGGTGCTATCCATTCTAAGCAATCTAGGTTCTGAGTTCTCCATATTTGTCTCTACCTTCCATTCAGGGCGAATGCCAATCCATAGTTGGAATATGGCATATCTATATGTGTACACCGAATCTCTCATCCAAGAACAAGACAAAATGATTCAAATGGGCACTTTGCGAGCCTCCAAAAATCAGGATCTTATGGTTGGGGAGTCAAAAAGTGCGAATGCCAAAGGGAAGCACAAGGGAAAAGAGAAGAGGCAAACTGAACCGAAGCAGAATGCCAAGTCCAGTCCGTCGGAAGGAGCCTCAAGCTCCAAGACAAACAAACAAAATCGATTTGAGAAATCCAAGTGTTCCTATTGCAAGAAAGGAAACCACCCAGAGAGATCTTGCATGCAAAAGAAGATAGATTAGATGACCAAGCTTCTTGAAAAACACAACATTTCCCTCCCAGAAGGTGTAAGAGAGACTGAATCTGGAAGTGAGTTTGATGGTCATGAGAGATGCCATGCACTGAAGGCTGGATTTTCAAAATCACAAGCCGTCCTCTAGATCCAGGAGCCTCTAACCACATGGTTTCCTCCAAAGAATCATTTTCTTCTCTATATCTCAAAGATGGTCTGATTATTCACATGGGAGATAACTCTTAGATCTCTACTGAAGGGAAGGGCACAGTACATATGGAACATGGAAAGTTAAAAAATGTTTTATTTGTACCTTCTTTGTCAGCAAATTTGTTGTCTGTATATCATATGACTCACACAGGTTCACTGAAGAAAGTGGTCTTTGGTACTGACACAATTGAGATTGCAGAGATCTCTACTGGGAAGATTATAGTGAAAGGGTTTGCAAACCATGCCTCCAAGGCATATGAATTATCCCATTTTTTTTCCATACTCTCTTCCTACCCCATTGGCATCTGATAAATATTAGAGTGATGTCTCTTCTAATGAAGATGAGGATCAAGATATTTATGTTGAGAATAAATTTCAAGGAGATTTAGATCCAGATACAACACATGCTCCCAATCCATGGCCAAGGCCAATATGGGATCACAAAGTCCTTGTAGCTGTTGGGAACATAGTTGGGGATCCATATGACCATAGAGCCACCATATCTCAGTATCATGCAAAAATTGCACTATGTCATGCATATCCACTTCTCCCAGAGAGGTGCTACATGATGGTGGGGTTTGATCCACAATCTCTTGAAGAGACTTTCCATGGGGTATCTACAACCAAGTACAAATATTGGTTGTCTGACAAAGGGTACTCAAAGGTTCATGATGTGGACCACAATGAGCCATTCTCTCTAGTAGAAATAAGGGTTCCTGAAAGACTTGTTTTGGAAAATACAACTTCTACACAGTGGGAGGTACATCAGACTAGCAGATCCAGATCCAGATCCAAATCTAGCACTTGCATTGATATCCTACATAGGAGCATATTGCCAATATTTTTGCAAAGTCTTTCATTCAGGAAAATTTTTTCCTTCTCTGCTTAGTATGAAGGTTCTTTGAGTTCTTTACTGTTGTTCATTTTTGAGGGGGGTATTTTTCCCATGAGGTTTTTCCCCATTTCCTTGGTTAATGGACAATTCTTTATTTTTATAATTTATTTGATTGTATGGGTGACCTTTGGTCTTAGTAACCAGGGCCCAGGATGCAAAAGTATGGATTAAGGGGGGGTGTTAGGATATTTTAATACTCCACCCTTGTCCTACCTAGCATTATTTATTTTTCCTAGTAGTTGATGATGTCATTTTCCCCCTAGTGGAGTGCAGATTTCATCAAGGATCCATATACCACCTTCTGAGCCTTGCATGCATCATTTTAGGACCACTTTAGTCATTTCCATATTTTATAGGAACCAACTGAGTGTTCTAGTGCAGTACACCTGAGTTAATTGACTCTTGTGGGGGGTTGGAACTCCGGATGCCACTGATTGTGGCCTCATGCACCCATTTCTGATTGAAATGCATGAAAAACTCACTGTTGGCCGTCCTTAGTCATTTAACTGATTGTGACTTCAGTTAGCTGAGTTTAGGTTCAATTCAGTTGAGTTTGAGTCTTCCGAAGCACTCCAGTGGTGATAATCCCTATGCTAGACCAACTGAGGTTCGAATTCTCCTGTGTCATTTGAATTCTCTCCATTGTATAATCATTGTTGACTATAATGATTATTGGATCATGTGATATTATTCTACTCCTATTTGAGTTCTCATGCATGATTAATTATCTGCTCATTTTTACTGCAGTTTTCACTCTAGTTCATCTTTTCTGCTAATTCTTTCTCTGTGAAGTATACTCAGCTCTTAGGTCTGCTGTGATTTAGAATTTCACACTTTCAACTTCACACAGCTTCTTTATCCCATGTTATCAGATATAAACATAGAAGAGATGGAAATGATGGAGAATATGTTAAATAATAACTCCTAACATTTACAAGTAATATTGAAGTGCTATAAATATGATCTAAATATCAAGAGAAGTGGCAATCTTAAGACATTAATTAACCATGAAATGAAAATGTTGAAGACATTATAAATGATTCTTGCAGCTCAATATCATTCACAAGAAAATCAACATAATCTAAAATTAAAGTAGGACTCTCAATCACAAAATAGTTAAGCAATAAATACTAAAGCACTATATTGACATGTTCAAGGGATATTCATACTTTAAATTCCTTATATATTTCTATGATTCATACAACATTGAACAATATAATACTAGATATCGATAACTGTATAAACATATGCCACATCAATCTTCATAAATATAATTGCAATCACGCAATAAAACATAGATAAAATATCATATTTCATTAATGTATATGCTAAAATCGAGAGTTTGCAATAAAACTGTTCAATGATGAAGAAATAGATTTTGATAAAAATAAAGAGTTACACAAGAAATAGAAAGGTATAGATTGGCAAAATAGAGGGATCAATTATTAGGGTCCTACCCCAACCCCATTACTTTAGGAGATAATCAAGTAATGTATGCATCCATATCTTTTGAATAAGGCTAAGTAGTTAGTAGTGAACAGTTAATGTAAAAATGGTCTCTTTATTAATTAAGGCTCACTAGGAAGTTGGTACTCAACTCATTATTGGACCATGTCAATTAGTTAGGGTTTTGGATATTGAAAGCCTATTTAAAGAACTAGAATACTATGGATTGTCTTTTCAAGAAGTATTGTATCAGATCTCTGCTCAAGAGAAAGGTTTCCCAATCTTGAAAGGTGAGTGAACATTGCTTCCAGATTTGATTATCATAACACAAGATCCATTTTTGCAACATTTCTCTTGTCCATTTCATTTGATCAGTGATTCCTGAACTATAATCTTGTGTTTTTGGCATTGTTTATCTCTGCATCTCTTGATGTTGCTCTAATTTGCAGGGTTAACTACTCCAAAAGTGGTATTAGAGTTCTTTCCTGAGTCAACATGCCTCCAATTTTTCGTAGATTTTTTAAAGGCTAGAGACACGTTCTGAAGTCTTTAAATAATGCAGAGATTTGTTGTTCAGTGGGTAGAATTCAGATTGGGAAAGCATACATGTAGAGAATACAATTGGTACTAGGCACATTTGTTGGACATCATTGTAACCTCTATTGGTACCCCTTCGCGTAGTACTGCATCATACAACACCTACAATCAGAATTTTGCTTTTACGTACCCTTGGGTACATAGGAATTCCCATGGGTAACTTGAAACCACATCTAGATAATCCAATCGGTTATCTTGTGTCTATAGTGGCACCAAGCATAGCACTCGGGAATATTACTCTCACTTACCTAGGTGGTCAGGTAGTTAGAGCTTTAAGATATTAGGTTGAGAACTATTTTTGGAACTCGCATGTATATCAGAGAACTATAGTGCTTGGAAATACCTTATCTTTAGGACCTTGGAAACCCCCATGTTTGTAACCCACCAATGAAATTCCTACATCTTTGCATCCATAAGGAATTTTGACATTTTCTCAATGCAATGAATATATTCTATGTGACCAACTAATGGAATTCTTACATCTTTGCATCTAGAAAGAATTTGGTAATTCGGTCAGTGCCATAATATTCAATAGGGAGTAAATTCTGGGGTCCCAAAAAAACTTATTGGTTATCTATATCAAAAGAATCCTTGCATCGTGCTAATTGTTTTGGTATATATCACTAACAAAATTTTTTTGGTGGACCCATCACACCCTTGCTGGAGACCTATCTCCAGAGAATCCTTGCATCATGTTGATTATGTTGGTCTACATTTCTAACAACCCTTTTTGTGTGTCTTGAACCATCGCCCATTTGGTGTTCCTACTTTTCAGCTGCTATGGTACACACCCACAACCAACAAAACAAGGAGTACGCAACACAAGATCTTCCCCAAGAAACTAAAGCACTAGTCCTAGCATTAAAAACTTAGTTGACCAACTCACTCTCACTATGGTGGACCATCACAACAATATGGATAACCAACAACTCTCACTCAACATGTGGGATTCACTCCGAAAGAAGATGTTCCAACTAATGATGTTGTTATGAGTGACAAGCAAATCTCTCACATTCTTTTTCTAGAAACCAACCTCTCTTCTTTTGAGGATAAAAATTCATGGCACTACTTCCCGAAGGTTGACATGTGTAAATTTGATGTCTTTGATCCATCAAGTTGGGATACCCACATGGAAAACTATTTTTATCTCCATAACATTAAGGATGATCTCCAGAAGTTAAATTTGGGTTTTATATTTAGACTCAGAATGTAAGCAATGGTGGCAATGGTTTAATTTTTATTATTATCTTCGTTATGTCCCTTGGAGCCAATTTCTTAAGATCCTTAATGGTTTTTTTGACTGTGACACCCAATATTTGGGAAGTTTGACCAAATTATGCTAAATTGGCATAGTTATGGATTATATTACAACCTTTGAGTAGTTGGAAATCCACATAAAGGGCCTCTCTGATTTTTTTTTAGGAATGCTTCATCAGTGGCCTCAATGAGGCAATTCGAGTGCAATTATGAAATGGTCCTCCACTTGATTGGAATCTTTTGATATAACTAGAGAAGCTGAAATGGTGATCAATGCCAAACCCAAGCAACCTTTATTTCCTACTTTGATGATGCCTCCCATGTCTCCTAATTCCAACAATTCCACTACACTGCCATTAAGAATCCACAAGTTAACCCCATATGCAATGGTCAGATGTCAATGCCTTGAACTTTTCTATAGTTGTGATGAACGATATTTTTGAGGGCATAAATATAAAGAACATAAATTATTCCAAATAGATGCATCAACACATGAGCCCCTAGGGCCTAGAGGACAACACCATGGAGTGTACTCATGAACCATAAGTGGATGATACTATCCCACTCTTGGAAGATGCTTCCAATATGACAGTTCCTAAGAGGAAACCCCAAATCTCGCTCCATTCCTTTTAGGTTTCTCCACACCCCAAACATTGAAGTTGATTGCCTATCAAGCATTGTAAAGTCATTGTAGCAATTGACAGTGGTAGCACCCACAATTTCATTCATCAGAGAGTGGTTGATCAAACCCACTTTTATGTCTATCCTTTATCAAATTTCCAAATTATGATTGTCGATGGGGGTATGATGAAATGTGGTGGTCATTGTGAAAATGTGGAACACACCATCTTAAAACACACATGTTCGCTATCGACATGGGTGGTTTTGATATAGTTATGGTGGTAGAATGGCTAAGGACTTTGGAACCCATCATCATGGATTTCAAGGAACTTTCTATCAAATTTGCTTAGAATGGCCACACACATCATCTTAAAGGGACTACTTCTGGTTCTCCCAAAACTATATCCTCCCACCATGTGAATAAATTATTGATGAAAGGCCACTTCGATATCATTTCTCCGTTCAATGCCATCCAAGTCATAAAAACACCCACACATGACATTCACCCTGAGTTGTAGTTGGTTCTTTGATATCTCCAAATATCAACAAGTTTTTGAGGAAAAAAAAATTGTACCAACATCCCTTGTGAAGCATGACCATGGTATTTCACTCATTATGAGATTCAACCTCCCAATGTACACCCTTATCACCACCCTTTTTCTCAGAAGATTGAAATACAAAATATCATCTAGGAAATGTTGGAGGACGACATCATTCATCCCAACACTAACCCTTAGCCATCAACGATGGTTATGGTACTAGAAAATGAAGGTGCTTGGTGCATGTGTCCATATTTTTCAGGCTCTCAATAAGTTAACTATCAAAGATAAATTTCCTATTCCCATCATTGATGATCTCTTGGATGAGCTTCATGGAGCCAAATTCTTCACTAAAATAGACCTTTTATATGGATACCATTAAATCCAAATGAAATAATTTGACATACCCAATATTGCTTTTCGTGCCCTTGAGGGCCATTATGTATTCTTAGTCATTCCCTTTGGCCTTTGCAATGCTCCATCCACCTTTTAGAGCCTCATGAACAAGATCTTCCAACCTTTCCTCCACCATTTTGTCTTGGGTTTATTTGATGATATTTTTGTATACAACCTCACATGGGAAATCCACCTCAAGCATGTTTCTCATTCCTTACAATAATCAAGGCATCATTTGTTATTTGTGAAATGTTCAAAATGTGCTTTTGGGGTTATTCAAGTTGAATATTTGGGCCATATTGTTAGTGAGGATGGAGTACACGTGGACCCCAAGAAAGTGGAAGCTATGCAAAACTGGCCACTATCCAAGACCCTAAATATCTTGCGGGGGTTCCTAGAACTCTTCGACTACTATTGAAAGTTTGTGAAAGAGTATGGTAAAAATGTAGCTCCTCTCATATCATTGCTAAAAAAGAATGCCTTCTGCTGGAATGATGCACTTGAGCAGGCCTTCTCTGCCCTAAAGGATGTTATGTGCACTACATCTATTTTTTCAATGCTTGATTCTAGTAAGACTATTATCTTAGGGTGTGATGCCTCTAGCCATGGCCTTGGAATAGTCTTGATGGATGAAAGATGCCCTTTAGCCTTCGCGAGTAAGCGATTATGTGAGTGGAACTCATGCAAGTCCACTTATGAAAAAGTGATGATGGCCATCCTTCATGCAGTTGAGATATGTTGCCCATATTTAATTAGAAGGCATTTCCAGATCAAAATCGACCATCACAGTCTAAAATATTTCATGGAACATCGTTTGTTCTATCTAGTTGGCACTAAGATGTTGGGGTATGATTATGAGATCATCTATAATAATGGGAAGGAAAATGTGGTGGCAAATGCTTTGTATAGGCAATTTGAGAAGGAGGACTCCTTCTTTGTATCATCCTTACCCATTCTAGGATGAATCGAGGAAGCGCATCAAGAATGTATGGAAAATGACACTATCAGGCAACTCATCAAATTGCTTCAAGAAAATCTCAACCTCCCGATCAGATATACTTGGAATTAGGATACCTTGTGGTATAAGGAGCACATTTTTATTGCATCGTATTTGGACTTAAAAAATCAAATCTTAGACTAGTTACATTCATCCCCCATTCCCGGCCACTCTAGATTTCATACATCCTATAAACGAATCAAGCTCTCATTCTTTTAGGAAGGCATGACAACATACATCCATAACTTTGTAGCAACCTGCGACACTTGTCAAAGGAACAAGGGAGAAACAATGAAGTCACCTGGTTTTTTGCAACCCCTTCCAGTTGCAAACCATATCTTAACTATTATCTCTCTAGATTTTATAATGGGACAAGTTCCCAAATTAGGCAATAAATTTGTCCTCATGGTGGTAGTCGACCGTCTGTCCAAATATGCTCCATTTTGTGCTTTATAACACCCTTTGACTCCATCACTAGTGGCACGAGTCTTTCATGGATTAGATATTTAAGCGACATGGTGAATTGACGTCCATTGTATCTAATCGGGACCCTACATTCACAAACAACTTTTGGTAAGATCTATTTAAACTTTAGGGTACAAAGTTGAAACTTAGCACAACCTATCATCCCAAACAAATGGTCAAATGGAAGTAATCAATAATTTATTGGAAACATACTTGAGATGCTTTGCATCATAAAGGTAACACCAATCACCCCATTGTATTCCTCTTGCATAGTAGTGGTATAATACCACTTATCATGGAACTACCAAAATGACCCCATATGAAGTAGTGTATGGCCAAAATCCCTTGATAGTGGTCTCTTATTTACTAGGAACTTCCAAGCTTCATGTTGTGGACACCACACTTCACATTAGATCAACTATAATATCCACCCTTAAGGCAGTTTGGTTATGGCTCAAAATATAATGAAACAACATGCATATCAACATCGCTAAAAGCATTCATTTGCTGAAGGGGATCGAGTGTTTCTTCAGCTCTCACCCTATAAACAAACATCTCTAAAAAGTAATCACCCCCAGTAACTTGCTCCAAAGTTTTATGGACCCTACAAGATGCTCCAACACATTGGACATGTGTCCCATAGGCTAGATTCACTTGATCACTCCATGATTCACCCAACATTGGATTCCAGGGAACGTCAATTGTGCAAGTGTACAATCAAAGAAGTCTTGATCAAGTAGAAGGATATGTAACTAGAATATGCCACATGGGAACCATAAGGGATTCTCCAACAATTTCCTCACCTTAAAACTCAAGGACAACACCACTATTGAAGGGGGAGGACATGTTAGGGTCCTATCCTAACCCCCTTACTATAGGAGTTATTCAAGTAATGTATGATGCCATATCTTTTGAATAAGGTTCAGTAGTTAGTAGTGAAGAATTAATGTAAAAATGGTCTCTCTATTTATTAACGCCCACTAGGAAGTTGGTACTCAATAATTATTTGACCATGTCAAGAAGTTAGGGTTTTGGATATTGAAAGCGTATTTAAAGAGATAGAAGGCTATGTATTGTTTTGTCAAGAATTGTTTTTTGTATTCCATGCCATAAACTACCGAGAATTTCAATCAATCGAAAAAAATATAGTTTTTCATACTTGTAATTGTTGCATCTCAAACTCCAAACCATTCTAGAAAAGTAATTAGCGGTGGTTTTTACATACTTGTAATTGTTGCATCTCAAAATACAAACCATTCTAGAAAATTAATTGTCGGTGGTTGTGTAGAGTTGTTTCTTGCAAATTTTGCAAAAGTTGTACATAGAACTTGTAGTTCATAATCAAATGAAAGTATCTAAGGTGGTTCTCCTTGCAACTTTTGCAAAAGTTGTACATAGAGTTTGTAGTTCAAAATCGAATGACTTATCTAAGGTGGTTCTCTTGCAACTTTTGCAAAGTTGTATATAGATCTTGTAGTTTAGAATTGATTGGCTTATCTAAGGTGGTTCTCCTTGCACCTTTTGCAAAATCTATACATAGAGCTTGTAGTTCAGAATCAAATGACTTATCTAGGGTGGTTCTCCTTGCAACTTTTGCAAAAGAAGTACATATAGCTTGTAGTTCAGAATCAAATGAACTTATAGATTTGTCAATAAGAACTCGACAACCGAAGGACAACAAGTGCCATATTTTTTCCATAAAGACGTGGATGACAAGGGTTTTATAGCTAGGATTCTGATACAATTAAACCATATTTGCATCCAAGCTTTGTATTTCAATGATCATGGTGATTCAGTGGAATGATTCAGTTTCTTTCATCAACAACCACAATGGTTTGAGTCCGAGGGTTTGAACTAGACGAAGTATTATTGGAAACCATGCAACTATCTTTTTTGTATGGAGAGATTAGAAGACAACTTAGTGATAGAACTCATTTTCTCTTTTGTAGGAAATTTACATTCACACATTAAATTGAGACTTGTCATCCAATGTGCCTATCCTATGTGCATACATCCAACATATTCCAATCTCAAAGCCTCTCAACTATATAATTTTTCTCGATGCGACACTTCTAACAATTAAAATGCTTCGTGTGTTTGCTTTTTTGGGTTGCCCATCCAATTATTCATCTTGTGGTAGGTTTAAAAAAAATGAAATAAATTGAGACCATCATGTAGAGGATCAGAGAAGCGATGCTCTAAATAGCTCAATAGCTACAGAATAAATAATATTTTAGTAATAACAAACCTCAAATCTAGTATGTTTGTACAGCTACTGAGCAACCTTGTTGTTAGCCTCATCATTATGGCATGCATGCATATCGGTACACCCATCAAACTAATATTTATGCTCATTAGTTGGCTTCCCCCTGGGAGAAATCTCCCTTTGACTGAGGAATATCTTCATATTTACCTTTTCCCAAATGAATGACATTTCATCATCCCGATAAAACCCATTTGATTTTATTGAAATTCCAAAATAACATTTGAAATAAACCCAAAAACTGTTCAAAAGGCCACTTGAGGTGCATAAGAATGCTTTATGTGACCCAAAAATGCAAAACAATTCACTAGCCTGTTTATGCGCTCAGTTCTTATGTTGGCAATTTTGTTTTAAGAAATTATGTATACTTCATATCTTGATTGGTTCCCTAATGAATGATTTTTCCATCTATTTGGGTTTTCTCTTTGGTCACCCTCTAGCAGGTGTTAACACTCTTTTTACACAGTTTGTAAGCTCCTACACTCACTTGCCTTCCATCATCATTTTCTACCACTACCAATATTTAATCAGGTGGTTTCACATCTCTCTAGCAATGGCTTCACCTCTACGTACTAACATGTCCATCGAGAAGGAAGTGAGTCTAAACCTACATTTAGATTTATTTTCTTTTAATAATCACTTAGTAAGCAGATTTGAATGCAAGGCTAGTGGCCTAGCCTCATATCTTGACATGGTAACTAAGAAATTAGATACCCTTGTCATAAGTAGTGGCATGTCCTTGACATGCAATGCCTTTATGCAAACAAAAAAATTGGTAGGTGCATGGAAGAAACCTCTCTGCCTTCCCAGTACTTCAAGATCAAAATCATTTATCTTTTTGATTATCCATACACTCTTAGAGACCACCCTTTTATTTCTTATCCTAGATAATTATTTTTTCGTATTTGCTCATGCTAAGAAGTGGATGGATTAATTAGTGTGCATCACCCAACCGTAACTATAACCATGGCTTGGACTTGTCAATTACAATAACTATTTTGACACTATGTGCATAGCTCCCGAGGTTCGAGTACGCATCATGGGACATCAATGGATGTGCACCTGTATGCTTATCTGATCAAAATAAATGCAAGAGGAAACTATCTATTTATTTGTATGTATTGTCCTGATGAAGCCAACTGTATGTTTAACTGATAAAAATAAATGCAAGTGGGCAATATATATTTATCTGTCTGTATTGTCTTGATGAGACTTTCTCTTCTAGAGATGACAAGCATTATTTTGCCATCTAGAATATGTAATGTACACTTAATGCAACACTATCCAAAAAATATTATATCAATAGATTATGACTTACTATATAAATGCTCTTGTTGATTGACCCTGATGACTTGATTGACTTGCTGTCTTCACCTGTAAATAGATTTCATGAATTGATGTCTTCAGCTAATGAGCCTACCTTGTGAATTCATAGAAATAATGGTCCTAGTTTCTACAAATCCACCGAGAGTTGGTCGAAATCGAAGCTGGGAGAACCCATCGGCTGCTGCTTTATGCTTGCTTTTATTACTTGATTACAACTTGATTTTTATCGTTACTGCGGGCTGGGGGTATGAACCGAGGCAAGGATGGCGGAAAATAAGCTGGTCAGCAGGAATTAGATGATGCTTTCAATAAGTTGAGTTGGGGAGACTTAACAAAACCTCTCCCTCCGGTCGAGCGCTCCGCTCCTTATCATTTCACGTTTGGCCTGCTCGGTTTACCCACCTACTCTGCCTGCTAACGCTCGCTTCAATAAAGCTACCCATGCTTTCAAAGGAGAGAAAAAGTATATATATATTGCAAGGATTCCAAAAGAGGTTAAGTTTCCAAGGCTGCGGTATAGGTATGGGGTTTCCAATTAGTATAAGAAGATTTATGTATAAGTAAGATAATTTATTTAAGAACTCATCATTAAACTGCCCCCAATAGGTTATCGAGTTGTTGGGCAGGTTCCTAAACATACAATACCTCATCTTTTAAGGGCTTTATGTTGTACATGATGTTTGCATTAGTGTTATATTTTTGAATATGGCACCATTATAAATTTTCATGTACAAAAAATTCTAGCGTGGATGTCTTGGAATAAAATGAGACAACCAAGCTTTTGACTATATGACTTATATTCTGAAAGCAACAAGTTATTGATTTACATGTATTACAATGATATTTTCTAAGAGGTTTCTTGTCAGTTTAATAGCCTTGATTTTTTTGTCCAGGGTCTCTGTTTGGTAGCAAAATTTGTGTGTTATGTTCCCTTAATATTTTGGGAGACATAATTTTGATAAAACAATTATATACAAATCTTTTTTTGCTATGGAAAGTAAATAACTTTTATGCTAATGATTGCATATAATGGTAAGTTTAACGGATAACTTTGGGAAGAGTGAGTATAAATTTTGATGAGAATAATTATATATCGGTAAGTTTAAGGGAATACTTAAAAAAACATTACATATATAAATATAATCCTCCAAACATTATGGAAATAACTTCAACTAAATCACTGTAATACCTATAGTTACAACTACTTTAAGACAATTTACCATAGTAATTAATTTCAAGAGAGTCATGCTATAACAACTAACATTAACTGAACCATATATCACCAATTCATTAATAAATATATGCATATGCATATATATCAAGAGTTGAATTTTTTTAAAAGTATTATGCAGACAACATCTTCTTTTACCAAAACCTTCTCAACATTAATATTTTCCATATGCTAAAGAAAATGCTTCCAAAACTCTTCATATCCCTTCCTCAACTAGCCATAAGATTTCGTCCATTTGTCCATCACTTATTTTCTTTATTTGGAAACGATTCCACACTGGCATAAAGGTAGTTTGACAACCCTTATATGAGACCTCCTTGATCCACAATCAATTGGTTTCTAGCCACCACAAGTAAGTGTTGGTATTTTCTCATCGTGTCAATTTTTTTTGCTAGTAACCCATAACACATGACATTAGTTGTTTCATGAGTCAAATGGTCCACCACATATTTTTCTCTTAGTGATGGATTCTTTCTAATAGTGGTCCCATGTTTGATAAGAAAATCAGTTCTAGTGCCAAAATTAAGCACTAGAATGAATCTATTCATACACAACCCAAGAGCATGACGTCCTTTACTTGGCACTTATTTTCTTTATTTGGCAATCATTCCACACTAGCATAAAGGCAATTCCACAACTCTTATATGAGACCTCCTTAATCCACAATCAATTTGTATTGAGCCACAACAAGTCAAGTGTTGTTCTATTCTCATTGTGTCAATTTTTTTCTGTAAGTAACCCATAACCCATAACATTAGTTGTATCGTAAATCAAATGGTCCACCACATATTTTTCTCCTAGTGATGGATTATCTTTCCAATAGTGCTGCCTTGTTTGATAAGCCAATTAGTTATAATTCCCAAACTAAGCACTAGAATGCATCTCTTCATACACAACCCAAGAGCATGACCTCCTTTAGTTGGCACTTCTGCCAAAACCAAAGATTACCTTCCATGGAATATCTTTCAAAGGACTCGAAGGGAATGCTCTATAGATCTAAAGCTCCCCTCATCATATTTTATTTGGCCAACCATGCAACCTCATACTCATCCATATCTCTTTGATTTATAATTGGATATTTTTTTCAATAACATCCACATCAATGAATATCATACTGTGCGTTCTCAAAGTTATTCTGCCATATGAGAGCACTAGTATACATAGAAATATTCATGCCCCTCAACCTAATTTCAAGGATTTAATAAACAACCACCAAACCAAATGAGGAACAACCACTATTTTCTCAAATGATGACGTTGCGTTGCATAAATCCTCATAAATTTTCCATGCTTTTGGTCATAATGGAAAACTGCATCGGCATTCAATACACACCTTGCATCAATGCATTCAATGATAATGCTGCAATATTTTGAACTATTGGATTGACCATTAGATCAGATCCATTGGTTCATATCCCCACAGTAGTAGCATTCAATGCACCACTGTGGGGTGCTTATTCAACGGCAACTGCATCGACCTGCCTGCCAAGACAAATGCATGTAGTTTCCATTAGCTGATATATTTCCTTTGTTAAATGATAGTTTCCATTGTTTTGGTCATAATGAAAAACTACATCGGCATTCAATAAGCACCCTGCAAGTGCATTTAATGTTTCAGTTGTAGGATTTTGAACCGTTGGATTGACTGTTAGATCATATCCAATGGTTCATGTCCCTGCAGCAACATCATTGAATGCATCACTGCAGGGTGCTTATTGAACTCCAAATGCATTGGCCTGTCAACCAAGACAAATGCATGTAGTTTCTACAAGTTGATATATTTCCTTTGTTAATCACATGATCTCTAGATTCAACCTGCTTCTTACGCAAACAACATTCATAGTTCCACACTCTTTAAGAGACTCACGATACTCCATCTACTATGTATCCACCCTTGGTGGTGCATTTTTATATTGGAGCAAGAAAGTCACCATGATATCTATATTCCCATTAGCAAGATCATCAACCTATATCGGACACAATAATGGATTGTGGCCTCTCCTACATGTGGCGCCATGCCTCTCCTGCAAATCTACATACGGACAAAACTACTCGGAAAAATTCTTGACCCGTCAATGGCCTTTAGATTTTACACTAGCGTCTCACAGGTGACCCCTCTAAATCAACCATATTGATCCAACATATTATCCTTGACAATGCACATAAATCACCCAACAAGACCAACATACCTTTGATTCATGAAGAATATTTGAAGAACTATTACCTTCTTTATCCCTAGAAACCAGATCTGAATGATGAGATGGAGAAACCATTCAACCTTCTATTGAAACATTTCACACCATTCCAATATTAGAAAATCACTACTAGACCCCATGTTAAATAAGTGATCTTTCTCCCTTGTTGTTGCTTCCACTGGCTGGTGCAATTTGTTAGCATTCTCTATGTGACAACAATTATTAAAATATATCCTTTTATTAATGGTAACCACATTCACTAGATCTCCCTCCATATATCCCTCCCATGGGAACATAGTCAATCCTTAAACTCTCAAAACCCCTATTTATACAATGCCAATGGAGGTGTGCAACAAATGCTCAACTAACTCCACTTCCTTCATAAAAAAGAATTTTACATTTAGAACTCACTATTTTTCAATTATTATTTTCATCCTTGACTTAACTACATCATTAATGACCTCAACTATGAGAAAAAACCACTTTCATTGTGTTCATATGCAACTAGGACCTAACAATAGATTCATATTAGAGAGAAGTGAATTTCCTGAGTTGGTGTTGTGATTGGCTATACAAAAAATGTAATTATGATGAATCAACTCTATGAGATTCATGACATGTTTTTTTTGTTTGTTAGTTTGTCTGTGACTTGCAGGACTAGCTTGTGGTATAAGAAACTGTGACCCATGGGCATCTAATCCGTCAAAGTCACCTGGGGATCACACTTGGCCTGGGCCACGCCAAACCTTAGCATGGTTGTATTTTAAGTGTCTCCTCCTAGCTCCCCGATCCAGGAGGATCATCTCATCGTCGATCAGTTTAAAATTCTTCAAAAAACAGAACAAAGGTAACCGTGGTAAAGAGCTCATCGACAACTTTTCGTCAACGCTTGTTTCGTGCGAAACAAACTTCGGATGAAGAAGTTGTCAGCATTTGAAGTTTCGTCAAGAATGATTAAAAGTGATAAAAAATGGTTTAAAAAGTTAAAGAATGGTTTATACATTATGTAGTTGGAAACTATGGGAATCGAAACCAAGACCTCTACCAAGTTCTCCACAAGCTCCACTAGCCAATTAGCAAACATATGGTTGAAATATTATTATATGGTTGAAATTTTTTATATTCCATGCCAACACTAAGGCCCCATTCAAACTTTATATTATAACACCAAGTTATATGTTTTAAAACCTTATGCTAAACTATAACGATGGAACCCTATCCATATCAACGAACAAGCCATGTAGAACCATATTGTAACTATATTGTAACGTGGATCCATAGCAATATACCATACCACTGAACCATACAACAAACTATATATCAAATGCCATAAAACAAACTATATCAATAAACCATATATCAAATGGCATATCATAACACAAATGCGCCACATTTTTAACCACAATATAACGAGGTTATATGTTATATGCCCACCGTTCAAAAGAACGTGGAAGGAGTAGAGGCCCGAAATAGTGCTGCGACTTACCACTGGGGCACCACCCCACCGTTGAGTGGATAAGGACGCTAAATTTTTTTAATTTCGCAGCACTAAAACTATATAAAAAGCTATGAAAATGCCAAGCCACCGTCATAGTTCAGAGTTTCCAGCGCGCAGGTTGCACAGAGTTTGACATCCATCCTATGCACAGATCCCGAGGCAAATAGAGTACAGGAAGAAATAGAAGGTACGGATCCATACAGACACATAAGAGGACTGTTTCGTTATGCATGCCAGAGGAGTTTTTAGCCAAAGATGGTTGAGTTTATACTCGTTTTTCTCAGAATTTTGAGACGAACATAGTTGTGCACTCTATTTCTGAGTTTGACAGACAAAACCCAGAAGTGTTTCCAGAACACTCATTTTGTAACTTTTGAAGACTAAATAAGATCAGCCTTCTTATTAGAAGTGGCCCGGAGACGTAGCCCAAGAAGGGTGAACTCCGTTATCAGTTCTTATCTATAAATTTCATGGTTTGCATCTCTTTTATGTGTTTATGTGCTTCAAATATGCTCTTTAATTTTATCATTTAAAGCCTCTTTAATGGATTTAAGCATTCAAACTTTCACATGCAAATAATGGTTGTAAATATCCTGTCATTTTCGGATCACTCCCTTTCAAGGTTCGAACTCGGGTTGCCATGTAGAGTAAGGCCCGTTGAAACCAACCTTGATTGCGGGATCTGACTTTCAAATTGAAGTACATGGGGGTGGGATTTGATACACTTATGTGTGCAAGGGTCATGAGATCATTTAGTACAATCTCTTTGGGTGCAACTACACGTTCGACCACTACCTCAAGGTGACCCCATGGCTTCAGGCTAGGCCCTTATGGGAATATTCATGTCATATGTTGCATTAGATCAAGTGGAAATATAATTTGGGTGCATAAAGCAAGATGCTATGAAAAACCTCACAAGTGGCAGCCATGCTTATAAGTGAGTGTATATTCATACAAATAAGTATTGGCTGATCATGCATGTTGTATATTGTATAATGAATAAATGTGCTTCAACTATGAATTTAGAATTCCTATGGCTAGAATAAATGTTGTAGAGGAATGGTTATGACATGTATGCATTCTTTTGATGATTTTTGTAGGTATATGTTGAAATTCTAAGGCCTTGGAATCATGGCAAGTTAGTTAAAGGAATTGTTGTACCTTGTTATGGAAAAATCTAACAAATGCAAGATCATGATGGAAAGGATATCATTGTAGATGCATACAAAGCATGATGAAAGGACATGATCTCCTCGCTTTAAATAAAGGTTCATCGAGGAGGATAGTGTTGTTCCCAAATGGAGGGGAATGTAATACCCCATTATTAACCTAGAGGCTATATTATATTGAATTACTTATTGTCTTAATGTTGTAAGTTATTAGACGAGTGTCATGCCATTGGGATGAGTTATAATGACCTTGTATTGTAAAAATGTAAAATGCATTGTAAATATTGTTAATTCAAAGCCTAAGGCAAAGGCCTGACTGGTGAATGCTTATGGTGTCACAATGCATATATGATGTACCTTAGTTATGTAAATATAATCCTAAAAAATATAATAAAATAGGATCCACCAGAAGGTTTTCTAACCATGCTTAATGAGCAATAAGGGGCTATGATACCACAAGAGAGGAGGAAGGGTAGGATCCAAGGATACAATATTATAATGTTGCCGATGCTTTATTAAATACTCCATTGACTTGATATGTTTTTTTTTGACATTTCCCCATGCTTCTTGGGGAAACACATACTCTCCATGTAAGGGGGAGTATATCATGTGCAATTTATTTGTAGTGTCTTTTAATTCTACCATTTCTACCATTATTTTCCTTTCATTCCAAGACTTCCTCTCCTTTGTTATGATGGTGTAACTTGCATGAATCCCATGGTTTACATGCCTTCAAACTGGAAGACAATCCCATGAATATGAGGCCAATGTGAGCCAGTAAATTAAAGAATAAAATGGGTTGATTCCAAAGACAAAGCCATGGTTATAATGCCCATAATAGTTGGAGCAAGTAGCAAATCTACAACCATGTGCTTGTGACAAGATATACCCTAACTAAGATAATGGTCTACTAATCTATGAAATCCTAGAGAACATTTAGTGAAATAGATTTTTCCTACTTGCATTGGAATACTAGAGGGGAAGGATTCCCAAGGGAAAGACCTTCCTATGGGGGAGAAGGTCCAAACTAAATGAGGGATGATTATGATTCTTAGGAGTTTCCTTGATGGATTAATGGTAGATGTTTGGTTGGCTTAAGTTCTCAGGCATTGTGGGTTGGGTTGAGAGAGATAAATTCATTGAGGAGTTTCTTCACACCGGTGGCATTATGTTTTAACTTGGGCACGGAGTCCATTGTTGATTCTTATGGTTAGGGGGTGAACCAATCCCTAGTAACTGACTTAGTGTACATTGTTTTGAATAAATATAAGTGTTTTGAAAATACCTCCACCTAATGGGAAAAACAATTTTCAAAATCTATGCCAAAGCCTCTAGTACTTTGAATTGAGGAGGTTTAAGTGAAGGTTTTTTGAAAATTTTGGACCATACATTAACACTAAAATCCTCCTAAAAAACCCAATCTAAAAGCATGATTCATAGTAGTGTAAATAAATGAAAACTGGTAGATGTGTCATCTTCTTATACATATTCGAGAAGGGTAATTCTTATAGAGTTTCTTTCAACTTGGTTCCTACAACTTAAGTCAGACTTAACAAAGGTTATGCAATATTGAGATCCCTAGAGATATAATAATTCTAGGTTCAATTTTATGACATTTAGTCTAAGATTACCACCTTCTGTAAATTAGCTACCCCCTCACTAATTTATGGACATGAATTTTTCGGGCACATACTTGGGAAGGCAACTCATAGACACATTGATAGATTTCTTATCACTTTTATATCAATACAGGTTGGGTCAAGAAAATGATTTCACACCCAATCATTCTATATAAATTTGGAATATGTCATATTTTCACTTCAATATTCATCCATACTATAAGTGTCCTACACATGATTATGTATGGATGATTTTGATTCAAGTTAGAATATGTACCTATTTCTATCATCCAAACTTAATGCAACTTATTAGATGAGGTTTCATATTTATTTGGTATCCCATGGTTTACATTCATCTCTAGTTGGATGTCCATTGTTGATATATAGAGAGTCACATTTATATTTGAGCTCCTCATATTGCAAAACAAGAAAATAATAAAGGAATTGTTAAGGAGATCATATGGCCTACTTGAAGGAAACATGGATAAATTTTACAAAATGGACAAATTCAATAGAGTTTATAAGATCTAAGATCATACACGAGTCCTAATCTTATATGTGCCTCTAGTATAGTCGAATATATAATCTACAGTATCTCAAGAGGATGGTATCATATTGCTTGATATTCCCTTAGGTACACAACCATGTTTTTTCCCATAATTTTTTTGATGAAGCAAGATCACCGAATTTCATATGATCAACATTTATGTAGACCTCCCATTTAAGAGCATGATTTTGAAATTACTTTCATCTTCAAATTCTCTCTTGACATTGAAAATCATTGATGGTACCACTACATATTTAAAGGTTCACATGGTTCCTTAAGGACTCTTAAAGAGTATGATGACCATAAATTTATGGTTTTATTTATCAGTATTTCTTATGACTTTTACGAGTTATTGAAAATATATGCTATATTTGAATTCTTTTTTTCACCTTTTTTTCTGATTTCTTAGTCGAGGTGAAACATTTGACGTTATTTAGATGATATTATCTAATGTCTCATTGAACTTCATATTTTTAAATTTTGGAGTATCTAGAATTCTATAAATTATGTTGCATTTTTCACATGGCATTTTATCTAGTACAATTAGATATATCATCATAGCTGCTTGTTTATATGTTTACAAATCCTTGTTACAAGATTAAATGCATTCTCAATGGGATATAATCTCATGCTATTATTACAGATTCCTTTTCTAACACGAGTGGGGGAATATCAATGCTCCTACTCTACTAACCAATTAAGACATTTTTGATAATCATAAAATATTAATTATGACATAGGGAGACATTTATTATCAACCTCATGAGTCAACATTGCTCATTTATTACAAACTCAACACAATATTGATTTTTAATCATTGTATTTTTTGGTAAATGAAATGTTGTTTAGGACTTATTGGAAGATATGAATCTTAATTGAACAAAATTTGAGTAAAAATTAATTATAGGCGTCGTTAAACTTATCTAGTTTATACATATTTTTGTGGATTTATATTTTTTTATATTTAAAATATATGTCTCTAGGAAAATTGTATAGAATTTCCTCTCACCCTAATGATGGTACTTAGGATAAACTAAATTATGCGAAAGCTCAATATTTTTGGACAAACTCCTTTCGTTCTAAGAATGGTACTTAGGGTTAAACCCTATTCTATAAAAGCTCAAGACTTTGTCAACAAATTCATGATGATGATAATATTCAACAAACGATCACAAAGAATATTATATCACAAAAATATAACAATTTTCTTCACAACTATTCAAACTAAACCTACTTGACAATTAAAATTGTATACTTATCACTATGATTACAATTCTATAATATGATAAATTTTTATCTTAATTACTTAAAAAATTAATATTATTGTCATCTATATAATATTATATATTTTATTATAAAAATAATAGTTTTTAAAGTATATCATTTTGACAATTCTCAAGTGATAGAAACACCTCAACACCAAGAAAAAAACATGAATTAATGGAGATAAAATCTTAATGATTTACATTTAAAATAAAACCCACTCAACAAAAGTCCCAAGGGTTAGCTCAATTGGTAAGACGTGCGAACACTCTCTCGGTACGGGGGGAGGTCACGAGTTCGAGCCTTGAGTCCTTAGGGGTTAGGTCAGCCACTATTTTTGGCTGACGGTTTACCATCCTTACCATCCACGAAACGTGGGGAAGTATTGGTGGGTTTCCCGTGCACCATTTCCGCAAAAAAAAAAAAAAAAAAAAAAAAAAAAAAAAAAAAAAAAAAACCCACTCAACAATACCAATTTCTTATCCTATTAATAAAGCTAACATGGATGCTATTACTTATTTAGGGGAATACACATTTGACAACAGACACTCTCTCCAATAAGGTGCGGATTTTGGATCTCAAATGCGAAGGTTGGTTGTCCATCTCTTCTTCAGAGCTTTGGCAAATGTTAGATCATGTGCATGCTTTGAAGTGAACAAGATTCTCGTCAATGAGTATTACATCATTTTAAAAACAATATGCCAACACCTGCTATTTCGAAGAATCAAGGTATGGCAAGAATTACAATCATTACATAGTCAAAGTCAGCTCCCAAGGAGCAAGTGTCACAAAGCGAGATTTGAACCCGGGTGGGGAGGATAATAACATTCCTCCCAACCACCTGATCTACACTCAATTGACATTTACATACAATGTTTTTGTCTTATAGTCTTATAGAAAGGTGTATTTATTATAGACAATATTAATAAATTGATAAATTCAGTTTTTATAAAAGTTTATTTTGTTTTATTTAATTTTATAACATTTGAGTAAGTTGAAATGTTTTTATGATTAGATTTGACAATTTTATGAAAAAAGAACTTGTTATGTACATATGCAGAGTTGATGGTGGCTCTTGATTTAGAACTTTGTCATATCTCAATCCTCTATTATTAGTGCAAAAACAATGTTTTGTGTTAAAGGAAACTTATCTTCAGCTTGTGAAGTTATATATGTCTGTAATTTGAATATGCAACTTTCTTTCAACTTGGAGACTATTATAAGTTAGAGAATGATTATAGGTATAATCTATTGTTCATTCGGTAGGGTACGAGTGGTGAAAAATTAGGGAACACACTTCATCATTTTTTCTATTGTGTGCTCAGTTAAACTATGAAAGTTCGAGTAAGCTTCTTCTTGAAATTGGAAGTAGACATAACCTTTCAATTTGAAACCACTCTTCCTAACATAAAATGTTGCTTCCAATAGTAGAAGTAGAGGCCAAAGGTGTTTGATATTGTGTATTCAATTAGAATATGAAAGTTTGAGGGAGCTTCTAATGTTCCAATATGAAACCAGGCTTCCTAATGAGAAAATGTTGCCTCCTAAATTAGAAGTAGAGACCTGAGGTGTTGATAAAGTACCCTATAGATGAATATAATGTAACACTATAGATGAATATAGTGTAACATTATAGAAAAAGAAATCTAAGGTGTAAGAATAGGGAATGATTCAAGCTTAATAATTATGGAAAAAAGAGCCAATAATTGAAAACGTATATCATCTTTCACTTGATTTGATAAACTAATGGAAGAGTTGGGTTCATCAAACATGTCAAATAACATGGATTGGTCCTTAATTGATCTGCAAAGGAATCATAAAGTTAGTGATGAAAAAAAACATGTAGGCCTAATCACCTAGCCAGTTGGGTTCATCAAACATGTCAAATAACATGGATTGGGCCTTAATTGATCTGCAAAGGAATCATAAAGTTAGTGATGAAAAAAACATGTAGGCCTAATCACCTAGCCAATGAACAAGTATTTGCTGGGAGAAGACCATGTGGAAAAGAAAGAGACCCAAGTTTCTTTCCATGAATGGGAATTTCACTTTTGACAGTTCGTTTCTAAAATAACAATTGTGTTTTGGAATTGATTTTATTACTTTTTCATGTTTGCGTGTTATTTGATATTGGTGGCGTGCGTTATTTTGACATTAGTTGTGAGAGTTAGTTTGACATGCTTGTGCTTTATTTAATGTTGCTTGCGCGAATTGGTTTGTGATAATATATAAATCTTAACATATTATGTTTTTTTATGTCCATAGACATGGTTTGATATTTTCTATTAACATAATGATTGACATAATGATTGATTCATGGTGAGATGAGTAAGATTTGTTGCTTGATAAGTTTTCTTTATAAGTAAGTTATAATAGAAAACATAATACTTATTGGTAATGGAGTTTTTAATATTTAAAGAGGGATTTTTCGAAAAACAAATTGGGTATATACTTTGTATATATACTCAATTTGTCAATTGGATTTGATTAAGATTGTTATCTTTTCCATCTAGGTTTAATTTCGACAAGTGACATATTGATTTCTTCATGAATATATTGTTGTAACAATTTTGAGGCCCGTGTAACAAAGTTTTGAATTGGGTACCATATTCGAAACAAGAAAAAGTACCTAAAATTTTTTCTTGAAATTAAATGATGAAAAAAACAATATTTATATTGAATTGATTATTTTTAAATGCAAATTAAATTTATGTTGTTCACTGATATTATTGTTTATTTTATGTTATTGCATTGCTTGTAAAATATTTGGGTAGTTTCCTTGGTTTTTGGTGCCTATTTTTCTTGCTAGACCTGTTAAATGCATTAATGTCATCAAATACTAGGTTAAGGGTGTACAATGTTGCATTGGAAATAAAATTACAACCTTTGTAATTTTACAAATGCAATGATGTAATTTTTAGAAAATTAATATTTGAGTATTTTAATTCAAACAAGTGGTATCAGAGTTCAAAGATATTTATAAAAAAATCAATAGGCCAAAGACTCGAGGTGGTAAAAAAGAACAACATAAAGGATAGGAAGGGTTTTCTCACAAAGAAAAAGGCCAAGATGGCCTAGAGGCTAGGTTTTCTTAGTTGGACTAGAATAGTGTGTTAATGGAGAGAATGAACCATCTAGTTAAAATGATGACAAACATGGAAAAATCTTTACTAGAATATGGGTACGAAAAAGTTGATCTGGAGCATGAGGATCTTGAAGGTAGAGGCTAGGTTTTCTTAGATGGACCAAAATAGTGTGTTAATGGAGAAAATGAACCATCTAGTTACAATGATGGTGAACATAGAAGAATATTTATGGGTATGAAAAAGATGATACAAAGCATGCGAATCTTGAAGGTAGTAAAGAGCTTGAAATTTTGGTTAATAATAGTTCTTTTTTATTTTATGCCTTTTGCCACTTCTTTCAAAAGAAGTAAAGCTTGTTGACCTTTGTCTATGATGGGTAAGTAAAGATTGGAGCTGTTTAAGGATTATACGATTTTGATTTTTCTGTAATTATTGACAAAATATAATGATCTAATCTTTGACCAGTTCATAAGTTTTCAATGTTCATAATCCATTTTTTATTGCAGAAATGTATTCAGTGCCCTAAAAAACCCTTGTTCCAACTCATTTGTGCAATCTCATTACCTTATAATTGAAATTCCAACAATCCTGACTGAATTTTGGGGAAAATGGTTGGAAAATGAGTTGAAAAAAATCCAAATTGTTTAATCTTTAGACTACTCACGGGGGATTCTCTTAGTGAACTTGTTACATAGCACGATCGTTCACAAGATATTAAAGAATATCCCTCATTTCACTAAATATTGGAAAATGCATCCTAAAATTGTATTGTTAAACCCCCCTCCCAATATACCTTTTCAATTAAGAAAACCCCTAGTTTCACAAGATATTGTAGGTATCTGTTTTTATCAACCCATTTTTAACACCCCCTTTATATCATATTATCAAGTTGTAACGAATAGGAGCCCTAATGCATCTTAGTATAAACAAACATGATGCTAAATAAAATAATAGTATTTAATGCTAATAACGATCTTACCGGGATTACAGGGGAAACTGATCAATTTGTAGCATTGGATAGTGGGAGACCCAACGAAATAGTAATGGGGAAGGTAGGATGCATAAAAGGAAACCTAGTCAAGAGATCAATGTAACAAAGAATGTAAAGACAGATAGTCCAATATTCATTGCAAAGCTTAGAAAATATGACAGTTGCTGATGTTTCACACCACACCCTACCTACCAATTTTATATCATGTAAATACAAGTATAGCCATAGTGAACTCATGTTTTCTATAAGCTTAATAAATTAAACTCCATAAAAATGAAAAATTGAAACCCTTTCATGGATGGACTTCCCTACCTTCCTATCAAAAAAAACATCATTGATGTTTGAACCCATATTAGGGGATAAGGGAAGGACTTTTTAGGTGGGGGGGGGGGGGTTCTTGCTATTACGTAAAAATGTCAACACCAAAATTTTCTGCAACAAGTTGAAATTGCAATAGGTCTTGTTTCTACTTTTTTCCTATAATAATTTGCAATTATTAATAACAGAAGAATGTAAAAGGAACTATATATGCATGCCATTACACAACTATGCAAACCAACTTCAACATATTAATATATCTAGCCAAATGTCCAAATCTTAGTACAGTATAGTAGCTTGTTATTCAATATGCTTTATCACAAGTTAGAAGAGTTTGGATAATACTTCTAAATCTACATTTGTAGTAAGAATTGGGCAATTCCTTCCTCGAATGGGTTCTTGGGTGATCTTGAGTCTGCTTTTCTGATATGAGGTCTTGTTGCTAAATTTGTGCATTGTTTCCAGTCCTCAAATCCGTACCATTGAGAATGCAGTTTCAGAATCGCTTGTGATTCAATGTTGCTTAGATTTGTTAATTGCTTCATGCATTTAGATATGTTGATCCCTATGAGTTGTTTTGACCACAACAACATTTGGAAGGCTATCCAATGTGATTGTTTTTGTAATATTTCCCTAAAAAACTAGAATAATCATTTTCATCATTGCATTTTATTTTGTCTAATTGCTTATGTAATCACGAGACAAACACCAAATTATTTCAGTGTGGAATATTTTTGAGGAAGTGACTTATGCAATTGCATATTTGAATTAATATAAATTATGGGGAAACTTTGGATAGATCATCGAGAGTAATTTCATTAACTATCAAAAATGAGGAAATATAAGGAAATTTAATTTATTCTCATTCTTCCATATGTTGAACTCAACAACATTAATTATCAATTTCTTTTAATTAAATCAAGATATTCCCACAAGAAACCTAACTACCTCCCATTGAGGGGAAAGGGCAGGAAACGATTAAAAAGAGGGAGGGACACCTTCAGTGGGGGGTTAAAATCCAAGATGCATTTGAGTAAGTGTGAGGTCCATGAATGCGTGCAAATTGGTATATTGAGAAGACACTTTGAGAGTACTCATGTAACTAAAGGAGAATCCTTTACAATCCTTAGCGGTATGAATGGCTCAGGGGTGGCCATTGGTGTAAGATGAGCCTACGGTTGGGAGGATGGTGATTGTAGTCCACGAAAAGTTCAATACCATAAAAATTGAAATAAAACTACCGAGATATGTACTTTTCTCCAATCATAACCTCATTTCTTACTACCTCATTATCCTCATTTCTTGCTACTCATTATCTAAGTTAATATGAAGAAACACATTTAAACTGAGCACTCATATTAGCTCTTATTTATACTATAGAAAACAAAGTAAAATCATTTCTTTCTAGCTCATTATCGAAGTTGACATGAAGAAACACATTTAAAGGAGCACTCACATGAGCTCTTGTTAATAATATAGAAAATAAAATTTGTTAATAATATAGAATATGAAATTTGCTTAGACAAGATGATCATTGTAAAAGAGAAATTATACATTAAAAAATAAAATAAAATTTAATATCTAAACTTAATTAAGTACACATATAACATAAATATTTTTTTATTAAATTTGGTCAAATACTATATATTTTGTATTTTCTAAATTTAATAATTAATGTTAAAAAAAACTACTTTGTTATGATATTTTCTAAAATCATTCACTAAATATTTTAATATTTTTTTAGTTTATTTTCAATTGTTCCCTTTTTAATGTGGATTGTATTGACAAAGTTTACTCATCTTACATGTTCAAATTTGAATGAAGACAATTTTATAAAGTTAAAAAGTACTAAAAACATGCTCCAATAATAACTTCATTTCTTACAACCTCATTTAAATTAACATGAAGCACATAATGATATCTAAACTAGCATTTACATTATCTCTGGTTTATATTATAAAAGATAAAGCTGGTTTTAAAAAAAAATCTAAAAATATTAGACATTAAATAAAACATAATTATATTTAAATCTACTAAAATTTACATATAATATAAAGATGTTTTTATAAACCTATTATACATTATAATATATATATTAAAATTATACATATTGTATATTATTCATTGATTCTTGATTTTGATTTTAACTTATATTTTCTAGATTTATTGATTAAATTTTTAAAAAGAATACTCATTTTTGTTATAATATATTTTAAATTAATCTCATAAATTTATTTAGAATTTTTAATTTTTTTTCTATGTAGATTGAATTTGAATTGGACAAAATTTATTCATATTTAATTTGGAAATTAAATTAATCTATATTAAGTATCTCAAATAAATGTTGAAACAAATTTGAATGAATACAATTTCATGATTTCAAATCTTATTAAAAACTCAAGTGCAAAATTCAAAATAATTTATGAATACAATTTCATGATTTTAAACCTTATTAAAAACTTAAGTGCAAAATTCAAAATAATATATAGTTACTTTAATGAAAGATTCAAACTAACTTCTTAAATATCACTAGGTTTCAATTATTATAAAGTAAAAAAGTTATAGGTTTCAATTATTATAAAGTTATAGATTTCAATTATTATAAAGTTATGAAGTTATAATTATTATTATGTTTTTTTTAAGAAAAAAAAACCGCCTAATTTCATTATTGATCCCATCTTAGTGAGATTACATAATACATTATATTTTTCAACAAAGAAGAACAAGATATCTATATGCACATTATTATTTTTAAGGTTAACTTTACCATATCACTATTTAACTATGAGATTATTATTTGATTGTGACATTATTAAATGGGTGCATGATTTCTTTCTATTCTCTTTGCCTAATGTGAATTTTTGTTAGCAAAATCATATCTCAAAATCTAAGACTTCAGAATAATTTATTAAAGTGAGAAGAACTATTTAGATATTATGATGGTTTATGAGATTTTAGGGCCGTTTGAAATAATATAAAGTATTCAACAAAGTTGAAATTAGGTGTACTAACCAGTATTAAGTGCCCCAAGAGATGTGGAGCACATAGGCATAAGAGAGATCAGATATGTTACAATTTTTTCATGTGATTGATGTACTAAGGACGTGGGCTCTTTAGGGTTATTGAAGATTGTTGAATTTGTTGGAATTGCTTTTGATGAATTTAATGATGATTATATTGACATGATAATTGGATCAGCCATGGTTTCTTAGGAATTAAAAAGGAGAAGGCCAATTATGTTTATGAAGCTAATTCAAGTTTGATATATGTTGAATTGATGCCCATGCCCCAAAGGAGAGTCCAATGTTCAATTGTTACTATACAACTTCTTAAAACATTTAACATTTTTTTTATAGTTTATTTGGTTTTAATCCACCATTTAAAAAAATCAAAATAGTTCAATATATTAAATAGAACATGATAAAGACCATAATGTTTTTTCAACAAAATTTATAATTGATAATTATAAAGAAATGATACCCATAATATTAATAATAAATTATTCAATACATTAAATAGACATAATAAAAACCATAATGTTTTTCCAACAAAATTTATAATTGATAATTATAAACAAATGATTCTCATAATATTAATATAAATATAATAGAAGACTATATATGTATTGAATTTTTTTTTTTATGAAAATGAGAGAAAACTAAGAATTCATTTGATTCATACTTGATTTTTCAACTGATTTCTCTTCATAAGTTCAATAAAAATACAAAAAATGAATGAGAAATTAACACAAACAATAGTTTCAGAATTGTAGTAAACCTTGAAAAGGTTATGCATTTAATGACATGAAATTTCATAACTAAAGTTTGTTAATGTGTATTCAACATCTAGTTTCATAATTGTATTTCATAACTAAAGTATGTTATGTGTATTCAACATCTGAGCATAGGATAAGGTTGCAAAAATAATTGAAATGAACTAACCTTTGAAGCAATGTGGATTAGACATCCGAGCATATGATAACCTTTGAAGCAATGTGCATTGAACACCTAGTGTGCATTGAACACCTGAGCATATGATAAGGTCGAAACATGAGTAAAAGCTTATTTTCATCTTCTTTTTCACATACAAGATAAGATCAACATACCAAACAAAGTGTATTCATTGAAACTTTCGTTTGAAGATATTGTTTCAAATCATGAAACTTTATTTAGAACAAAGAATCTCTAGGTTAAAAGTTACCCATAACCAGTGATAGGATGAAATACTTTTTTAATTTGTTAATCTTTTAAGCAAAATCTTTATCATCTTCATAAATTTTAGACTTGAATATTTGTAACTAAAATTTTAAAAATTAATAAAATAATTAAAAAAGAACATTAATGTCTTTAATATAAGATAGAGAAGATTCATTTAATGATTACAATATTACAATAGGTCTATTTATTTGCCATAATAATAAAATAATTAAAAAAAAACATAAATGTCTTTGAGATAAGAGAAGATTTAATGAATACAGATAGGTCTATTTATTTGACAGAATAATAAAAGCATATGAAAATAGTCATTATAGAAATGCTTTAAGAAAAATAGAATGCAATATTAAAAGGTTTGTTAATGATAATACAATAACCATCTATAGAAACCCTTCAGTAATAAATGAATAATCCAAGACTTTAAAAGATTGTTAATAAAACGATACTTAATAGAAAAGAAAACATATTCATTTGCCAGAGCAAAGGAACAAATTTTCAGAAGATCCAAAATAAAATGTCAACTAACATATAAAAAAGGGAACTCTCTAAAATGTCCCTATGTAAAAGGACTTAAAAAATATTCAAAGGAAGGGAACTTGAAGAAAATCTCATACAGGGACTTAAAGATTACACTCTGTCTCTAAGATAATAAAATAAATATGTATAACAACTCTTCAGGAGGAGAGCAAGTTCCTAGGTAGGTTCCCCCTTATTTATACGGTCAAAGGATAAAACAAATACCACTTTAGATATTGATGGAAGTCCTTCATTATGTAAGTTTAACTTTATGAACTTGTGGTGGGTTACAACTAACGTGGGCCATTATATCATATCATAGTGGGTGGGCTTGGTCAAGAAAAAGAGATAGTATGGTGGGACATCGGACTTCGGTAGAGGCTTGCCACCCCAGCTTCCACTCTTCCTTTGCATACTGCTCGGGTCAACAAAAAAACTCGAGACTTGCTTTCGCTCGTGCCATCCATGGCTACTTCGATCGAGCGCCTTTCCTTTTTCACTAATGTTCAAGTAAGCGAAAAACCAACCATAATTTATTGATTTAATGGGGTCATCTTGGCCATTATATCCATGGTAGGCTGCCGAGAGCAAAATTCCAAACCTGCCGCCATAGGAAGGAAAAAGGGAAGCTGTTAAAAAGGAAGTAGTGTAGTTGCTCGTGCAAATCATTCTTCATTTAAATATGTTACTTGGATTGAGGTTGGACATAAAATTGAGCCAAGAGCCCTTTTAACTAAGACTAAGGTATAGCACAATCAATGGTCGTGAATGACCTCTCTAGAAGTTAAAATAACTTCCACACAACTCACGGAGACATACCTGGTAACGCCATTTCCATTCGTCCATGAGAATGTAAATTCCAACCGAATGACAAGCAAGATGCATCTTTTTCCTTTAGGTTGATCACCTCGATGCTTCTTTGCGGGCTTTACGAAATAAACCGCCCGGCAAATAGAGAAGGATCAAATAAATTGCCCAGAAAGAAGGAGAAGCGCTCCCCACCAGACAGACATTAAACCTTGTTGTTTACTTTATGAGCATATTTATTTGAGCCATGTTATCGCCATATAAACAATATTGGATTTATTTATTTATTTCTTGACTACCCAGTTCGAAACAGGCAATAAGAATTTCGGTTGACCCAGATTCAAAAAACCTTCTCATTCATGGGTTTCACCTATTTAAAATCTCCTATTTTAGAAATATTACCTTTCGGAAGCTGAAAGTGAATTTTATTATTACTAAATAATACCCTTTTTTTTAAGTAATGCCTGATATGCAAAAGGATCAAAAGAAGTTATTCCAAACCTAATACTTTCCTTATAATGCAGTAACATAACTGTGAGCAAGAATAAACGTAGAACCCTTACCGAATGCTTTGAGAGTGGCTCTTTTATGCCATTCAAAATTCGCAGACCCAGAGTCAAGAAGGGGAAGGGAATCTCGAACATTGGAGGTTAAAACTCTCCGTAACACTACAATTAAAAAAAATGCAAAATGGAAATAAGAAGGCACATAATAGAATGTTGAATTCAACATTAAGTCACAGTCAAAATACCTGTGTATAAGGGAATTCCAGATGCGGCATTAATAATCATCATTCCATTCCAGTGAATAATAAAAAAATTCATAAACCCTAGCCTAATATTGTTCAAGCTAACAGAGAGAAACAAATGAGAAAGAAATACATGAATTGTGGGAAATGAGCTTCAGTAATGAGGTATATGGAGGAGGATAGTAGTGTCTTATCACTTCCCAAGAATACTTTGCAGGTGAATAAACATAGTGACCATGTGGCATACAAAGATAAGCCAAGTGTCTACTACTTCACCTACCCCAGTTAATGCCAGATAGAAAATGCTCAGATAAGCTGCTGCGAAACTTGGTGTATCAAATCCCAAGGGAAAATTCTTAAATAAATAAACAAGATATGCATATATACCACGATATTGTTCATTAAATTTAGTAGGTACAGATTTATTGCAAATTGAATGGAATTGTTCATATGATATCATTTAAATTACATCTCCGACATGGTAAAAAATTCAATAGCCCATCATAAATTTATTGTTATTGTAAATACGAAGCATTCTCCGTGATTTAACCATATGTGTTAGTGCCAAGAAATATCATAATATAAACTGGATATCGTAATATAAAATTTATACACACTCGCTACTATGGAGTGACCGAAAAATTACATTATGTTTATTAAATACAAAGTAAAAGTACATTATTAAATGAGTCCTTTCACATGTTAACTACATGAGGGATTTTACCAGAATGATCATGGATACCCTCTATACGTGATTGGAAATACATAGATGATCCAATGATTACCATTTGTATGTGAGTACTAGTACAAAAAAAATAACTCCTCCATCTCATACATGAACTTTGAGAATGAGCTTGGAAAGTCAATATAAAGATTTAGAATATATTTTATTGTTTTTTGGTTAGAATATTTTAATTATTTATTTAATATATATTATTATTGTATATATTGTTAATGATTTTGGATTCCTTCTATATGTAATCGGAAATATATATAGATGATCCAATGATTGCACTTTGTATGTGAGTACTAGTACAAGAAAGAAACAACTCCTCTATCTCATACATGAACTTTGAGAATGAGCATTTAAAGTCAATATTTATATTTAGAATATTTTTTTTTTTTGTTAGTATATTTTAATTATTTATTTAGTATATATTATAATGTAGAAAAAATCTTTTTATAGTTGTTTAAAAAAAAATGAGATAGAAACGGATAAGGAGAGAGGGAGGGGAGAGGGGCTTAGAAGAAGGGAGGGAGGGGATATAGGAGGGAGATATAGGGGGGAGAAAAAATAGATACATAAAGGGGGGGTTAGGGAAAAAGAAGGGGAAACAAGGAGAGGGAGAGAAAGATAGAAAGAGGGATAGGGAGAGGGATAGATAGATAGATAGATAGATAGAAAAGAATAGGGGAGGGAAGAGAGAGAAGGGGGGTTTACTAGGTGAGAGAGAGAGAGAGGGGGGGATACAGAAAGGAAGTGAGAGTTAGAAACAGGGACAGGGAGAGAGATAGAAAGGATATTAAAGGGATACATAGGGAGAGAGAGTGGGGGGGGGTTAGGTAGAGGGAGAGAGAGAGAGGGGAGGGTGAGAGGGATAAGGGGGAGGCGGAAATGAAGAGAGAGGTCTAGGGGGATGGCGAGAGGGAGAGAGAGCCGAGGAGAAAGGGAGAGAGGGGGAGGGGGGCGGGGGAAAGGGAGAGAGGGGGAGGGGGGGCGGGGGAAAGGGAGAGAGGGGGAGGGGGGCGGGGGGAAGGGAGAGAGATATATAAAGAGGGATGGGGAGAGAGAGAGGGGGGGGAGGGATAAAGAGAGGGGAGAGGGAGCGAGAGGAGGTGTTTAGGGAGAGGGGCAGAGAGAGAGAGAGAGAGGGACAGGGGGGGGGAGGGATAAAGAGAGGGGTGAGGGAGTGAGAGGAGGTGTTTAGGGAGAGGGGCAGAGAGAGAGAGAGAGGAAGGGGTAGGGTGAAACATAAAGGAGAGGGAAACAAAGAGGAGGGAGTAGGGGGGAATATAGATAAGTATAAAGAGAGGGAGAGAGAGTGAGGGTGGGGGAAAACTGAGAGAAAGAGAAAGAGAGAGAGTGAGAGAGATGGCGGGTGGGTAGGGAGGGGGGTTACAAAAAGAGACAAGTGAGGATATAAGGTGCAGAGAGAGAGAGAGAAAGAGAGATGGGGGGTGGGTAAGGAGGGGGGTTACAAAAAGAGACAAGTGAGGATATAAGGTGCAGAGAGAGAGAGAGAAAGAGGTTGAGGGGGATGGGAGGGGGAAGGAGGGAGAGGGGGGGTGAATTAATAATAGGTTCATCCATGCTCCGTGAGGAGCAAACAATCTTCTTTATAGACAATTCAAGCATATTAACTAAATAATTAAACATGTAGTGAACGATAGAAAACTCAAGCTTTCCAGACATCATGGTATCCGGGAAAAGGTGTTATGGAACATAGTCAAACCAATATTTACATAAAAAATAAATGACAAACTCTCCAACGTCCGAAGCAGAATAAACTCTACTTTTTCATAAGCAAAGGACCCTGAACATTAACCCATATTGGATGGCGAGCATTTCCCAATTGCCTCAATTAAGATCCATAGACAATACTACCAGAGTTATACTTTAAGTCATGCGTTGGTTGCATCTGAGTCGTTGATCTTAGGGTGAGAACTTCAACTATACTGAGTATTTGACAAATCAAATCAAACTTTAATGTGAACCGGTGATTCTAGAATTACGTGCCATCCTTTGCATTCATAGAATGGTTGCATAATAACTTTAATGCATATTATATTGTAATACAACCCATGCTATACTTATTATCATGTAGAACGAAACCATTACAATATAGTGTGACAACTTTTGTGCACGAATTCAAGGATTGAATCGAGAGTATAAAACATTAACGCCAATATGTCTAGATGGACTTGAGTCCATAACCATGGACTAATGTTTTTCTTTTGGATTATTATTATCCATGCAACGTTTCTCTTGGACTACTAAAGTGATAACTTTTACAATGTTTTCCTTTTTATTACATCTCATATAAGACATTAAATTAATACTTAGGATAATCCTAACTGTTGTATTTATAGGAATAAATAAACACAAGATTATAATAAACATGTTTGGAGAATCCTATATGCTCTCATTCACCCCTTGGCCAAAACTTCTAAGGAAAATCCTTATCCCTTCATAATTCTTCTATTTTTGGAGATTTTGGATCTTTGAAATATCTTGAAAATGAATGTTGTTAACTTTTACAATCTCTTTAATTTATTTTTTCTTTGACCCATCAGAAAGACCAATTGACCAAATTGTATTTACACATTTCTTAAAATTGTCATAAATGTGAAAGAACTTAGTGTTAATATGCCCCTCTTCCAACCATATGGATCTACTTTTGAGCCTCCACTCTACCTCCTTTTTGTCTAAAAGTTCCTTTTTTATCCTCTACTGTCTTTAAATAAAGCAACTCTTCATCATTAGAAAATCCTCTGACATTATTTTAAGAAACAGTGGTTATGTTTCTTCTACCTTTTCTTTGTCTACTTGATTTTCTTCATATTTCATATTTGTGCTCCCTGCAACTAAATTCTTAGCATGTTTGAGATTGGAGGCAAATTGAATCATAATTGAATCCCATCAACAACGATTATAAAATTTTCGTTTTTTGTAATAAGAAGTTTAAAATATTCCTTAGCCAACCAATCATGATTAGATTTAAAAGGAAAAGGAGGTTGTATATCCTCATTTTCTAGTTGTATAAGAATAAGTAGATGATCATATAAGCATGTTCCCTACCCAATAGTTGCATCTTTCAACCTCCTCCTCCAATTTTTCTACCATTAAGAATATATCCTTCATCTTAGAGATGATTGTTCTTCCATGTCAGCACACAAACTAGCATCTTAAGATTGAATTCCTAAAATCAATGATAGGTTATGGGAAACTAAGAGGGAGGCCATTGTCACCACACCTAACCTCTTTTGTCTCTTTAGGCTATTCCTTCTCTAGGTCAAAGGTGGAGTCCCTAGGGTAGGATTACTTGAGTTTAACAATGGAGTACATGCAAAAAATGAAGAGTAACTTTAGAAAAACAAAGTGTTTTGGTTTTGTAAAATACAAGAGTCATGAAGGAAATGGAGATTAGTCTTTTACACAATGGGAAAATGGGGTCAACCAAGGATTGCATGAGGCTTTCTTGAGGAATATTAGAAAGGGACAAGGTCACAGTGCACAAACCTGGATTCTCTCTAGTGGATGGGATGATTTCAGAGATCACACAAAAGGAAATTTCTAGAGCAAAAAAATTCAAATGGACTCAAGGGGGAAAGCTACATTGAAAGGCATAAAAAAACACATGATTTATATACACGAAATATGCACCTAAACTATACTTCCAATTGATAACAATCACATAAAAGATAGAAAGCCTAATCCTTCATTACCTCAATCACATTAACAATTTGAAGATCCATTAACCAACCAAGCTGTAATGTCCCCTCCTATCATACCATGATAGAGAGGGTCATTGCGCTAAAACCGGGCATCTAGCCCCATAAATCGTGGACCACTAAGCATTCCCATAATATAACAGAGATATAAGGATGCATAATTATCAGAAATCACAGCGGAATTAACTTATGAAATACACAATCATCACACATTCAAGATATTCATCAATTAAACAATTGCAAGATAGCACAAGAAAATACTTATCTTAATGAAGTAGTACCAAACAACTAGCTACGCTTCTGCAACGTTCCACCCAACCGTAGGCCAGTGTGCTCCTCAATCTCTCAGCACCACTGCCACCCCCCCGAGCTGGGCATGATCTCCACAAGGAAAAGGGGAAAACAGGCTCTCACATAGCCAAAGGTATATCAAAATCAGCCAAGCCAATCAGCAATTGGGTTTCTCAGGCTGTTAAGAGATGGGTGCATGTATCATCAAAAGCATAAGTGTTGGGCATGAGAAAAACGCTTCTATAGTGAAGTTCCCAACAATGGGTTCCTGACCGTTCTAGAAAACGTGGGCAACCAAAACGAAAAGGAGAAAATGGGAATTCAACCCCAGGAGAGCAGAATCGTTTTCAGAAGAATGCTCATGGGCATTTCGTGGGTAGAAACGGCCTCCCTAACCCCAAAAATCGTGGCTCTCTTCTCCCATCCAATGAGCTAACCAAAAAACGAGTTTGCAGGCATGGAAAAACGCAGGGAAAGGTGAAAACGTGAAGGATAAAACCCCAACAGGCTCAGACTGTGTGAGAGGAAGAATGCCATGGGTGAAGAATGGCTTTTGGGCCAATTTCGTGGGGGTTTTCTTGCCCCACAAGCAAAAACATGATTTTCCAAGTTGATGGCTTGCCCATGCACGAAAATTGACAGCCATACCTCTCCCATCCCAAGGCATTTATTGTCTCAACCAATTCTTGGAAGGATTAAGTGATTGGGTGCATGAGACCAAATGGGTAGTTGAGAGTTCATGGGTTTCCTCAATGAAATGGATTAACACCATGGGCTCAAGGGTTTGAATAATTTCCCTCCCTATTCCTTGTAGAATCATGCCCCATCTCTTTGTTGCATTGCATAGCTAGTTGTGGGTGTTTTCATTAAAATTGCATATTTACATGGTGTCTTATTTACATTGTGCCCATCTCGCACAAGAACCACAGGCATCTATTCTAATTGCTGATACATAGAACATTAAATCAATGGCGGGGCCTTGGCCTTGAGCTCCTCACCATGACTAAATAACAATATTTACATCATTTACAATATTAATGCAATAGGGTCAAGCTGGGGACATTACATTCCCCTCCCCTTGGAATAACACCGTCCTCGGTGTTCCAACACTTCAAAAAATAAATACCCACTTTACATATGTCCAAAATTCACAAAAACTTTGCAGATCTGCCCTGCATTCTGTTCTTTACATTGAACTTTCAGGACCAAGTCCTTTGATCTTCACGAGCTGGTCCTGCTGATTCGGATCTTCTAGCTCATCCATAAGTCTGAAAACTTTATGGCTGCTACCCTCTTGAGGTTCTCTTGTTGGGCAGTTGCGGAGGTAATGATCCCCCTCACAATTCCAACACTTCACAGGTTGCTTCATCTTTATCTGCTCAATTTCCTTGGAGTCTTCCCACCTGGAGCGTTTCTTAATCGGACGATTGGATGAATGCTTCTTCACTGATCCACTTTTCTTTCCCTTGCTGATTGCTTTCATAATGCTTTTTACCTCTTTCTACAGACGAATAGAGTCCTGCAAGACCTTGTGGTTCATCTTGTTCTGCTGCTTTTGCATCTTGAGCATCTCTCCAAGATTTTCTTAGGTCTTGGCAATTGTTTGAAGAAGACTTCCGGCCAATCCTAATAGCCCTTGGTCTTCCGCCATGGTCAATGGAGACAACTGACCACACTTTGCTCACTAGCACACCTGCCTGTACCGACTGCAACCAATTGATTCAATTTCACCTGTGAAATTCATCATTACAATTCTCGTTAGGTCAAGCATAACCCAAAACATTAAAAATCATTCAATGGTTTTTCCCCAGTTGACATGGATAGTCCATGCTTTACTCATGAGACTCCCACACTTTTTATGCTTGCCCAACATACACATGAATTCCTTCATGTTTATCCATTCACAGGAAATTCATTACTTAGCATTCACAATTCACTTTAATCAAATAAACACACTTTTACTTTCAGTCATGCATGCATTCAGCATTTTTCTAATTCTATAATTGCATCAATAAAAGGGAAAGAGAGAGAGCAGTAAGAGTTTCTCCTCTTAGTCTTGTTCCATTCTGGAACCCACACCACCACTGTGGTTTTTCTGCTCTTGTCCTTTTTCACTTCATCGTGAATGCTTGACCTTCTCTTCTTGGATATGACACGTAGTGTCTATGGTTTATTCTAGAACTCTCAACCATGGAGTTCCTCCACTTGGTTGGTCTAACTCTTGGCCGCTAGGACTCACACAGCTCCACTAGCCCCATCCTTCATTACTGCTCATGCTGAGCTATTTAGGGTGGTTACATGTCCACATGCATCCTTAAGATGCTTCAAGGTTCTTGCTTCCAACAATACCTGCGTTGGATGTCTTCGCTTTATTCCATAGGACCCTTCTTTGCTCTACAGGCCTTGGATCTCCTATGGGTACAATAACGAATGTTGGGATAGCACGCAGGCTACTTCTCAACATCAATTAATCAATGCTCAACCAGCCACTTTCTGGATTTACCAAGCAGCTTTCAGTTCTTTCAGGGTCCCTGCTTCCTGCATTGACCAAGGTTTTCAACAGAGAAACAACAATGCATCAGCTCACTGTTGCAATATTTATGTTTGAAACCTTCAGTTTTTCAAATAAGAAATGAATGAAATTGAATACTTATCTGTATTGTGCATTTCCTCGCTACTCCACAGGTTTCCTTCTCTGCTTTACAAGCCTTGGATCACCTGTGGGGTGGATGCTTGGCCAGCACACATGCTGCTCCACAACATCATCTGAATAGGCAATGCCAAGCCAGTGCGCCGACTGGGTTTATCAGGCATCCCAAAAATCAGTATGCTAAGCCAGTACGCCGACTGGGTTTATCAAGCATTTCAAAGATTAGTATGCTAAGCCAGTACGCCGACTGGGTTTATCAAGCATTTTAAAAACCATTTCCAAGCCAGTTCTCCAACTGGGTTTGTCAGGAAATAACACCCTTCACGAATACTTCCACATCATGCAAGTAACCGATGCCAAGCCAGTACACCGACTGGGTTTATCAGGCATCCAGCA
Organism: Larix kaempferi; assembly: GCA_027924585.1. Classification (NCBI taxonomy): domain Eukaryota; kingdom Viridiplantae; phylum Streptophyta; class Pinopsida; order Pinales; family Pinaceae; genus Larix; species Larix kaempferi. Next base: position 4,716,362 of record BSBM01000272.1, on the reverse strand, counting down.
ACCTTTCGCCACAACTCCCCAAATAACCAATGCCAAGCCAGTACGCCGACTGGGTTTATCAGGCATACAACAACCATTCGTCACAACTCCCAAATAACCAATGCCAAGCCAGTACGCCAACTGGGTTTATCAGGCATACAACAACCATTCGTCACAACTCCCAAATAACCAATGCCAAGCCAGTACGTCGACTGGGTTTATCAGGCATACAACAACCATTCGTCACAACTCCCAAATAACCAATGCCAAGCCAGTACGTCGACTGGGTTTATCAGGCATACAACAACCATTCGTCACAACTCCCAAATAACCAATGCCAAGCCAGTACGCCGACTGGGTTTATCAGGCATACAACAACCATTTGTCACAACTCCCAAATAACCAATGCCAAGCCAGTACGCCGACTGGGTTTATCAGGCATACAACAACCATTCGTCACAACTCCCAAATAACCAATGCCAAGCCAGTACGTCGACTGGGTTTATCAGGCATACAACAACCATTGCCAAGCCAGTACATCGACTGGGTTTATCAGGCAATATGAACAACATAATATGATTACGTGGATCCTTCTCTTGTGCAACCAGCGGTTCCCTCCAGGAACTCCATAGGTGACTCACTTGACTGCAGGCTAGCATGGCCCCACAATACCCACTCACACTACACAAGGATGATACCCCTTTTCTGCAACACAGCTCCTCGGGCCTATCCATCCCTTCTAGTGTCCTTTAGTGTGAGCATAGAAAGGTTACCACTGCCCATACAGTCCTCTTTGAGCACCCTTCTTCACTTTTCCCCTTACGTGCAACACCAAGTTGCATTTGTGTAAGCTGTTAGCACAAGAAGGATAAGCAGGCTCATCAGTATTACTGCCCAAAAATTGTAATCATATTTCATATCATTCACTATCAAGTATTGAAACACCAGGAATGCGTCCATTCCCTTAGGGTGTAGCCAATATTGAAAACCCTACCATGACCCAGCACCAGAAAAGGTGTGCACCCCCTTTCTGATGTGCGCCATGTAGGCCCTAATCATACTCAAGCAGTCTGGAACAATAATGAAATAATAAAACATGCTCTGCATATTAAATCTAATAATTTAGACATGCATGTTCTTGTCTAGGGTCACAGAATACTCATTCATTTTGCATATGTGTCTCACATGCCTTCTGGGCATAGCTTTACCATCTCACTTTCATGGTTTATCGACATGCTGTTTGGTTGAGACAATGGCGTTTCACCCGAAACCCATTTCCAAAGCATGGAATCCTTCCTATCTAGTTTGGCTTCTGCAGGCCATCACACATGATCTTCCTGCAATGTGTCATCCTGGCACACTTTATCAAATAGCCAAACAGTCAGCAACATTTAGCAATAAGCTTCAAATATGATTGTTCCATAACCAATCAATAGCATTAATAATTAAATCCAATATGAATTTACAATTCTGTCTACTACAGAAATTGGTTTTCTTATCCATGAGGCTATCCTCATATTGTTTGGCTCCTGTAAGTGACACCACTCTGCCCGTTATGGCCTTATGCCCGCTGCCATACGGGAGCATCCCCTTACAGCATGTCCTCCTGACACATTTTCATATAAGCCAAACAGTCATTAGCAATTATTAGCAAAATTTCAAATCCGAAACAATTACAAATCTGATATTTACAACTGTTCTTGCTAACAGAACTTAGAGCTCTCAACCATGAGATTCCTTCTCATAAGCTCTAGATCAAATTTCACAGTCATATCATTCATACAACTCTGTCCTTCCACAGAGCATTCTAGCAGCCCATCGATCATGATTGGGATCTTCATGCACTTACTATTCTGCATTCATAACAGCCCATAAAATGGTCCTAGATTTATCATCAATTCATCATTTCATTCATTATTTATTTTGCAATGACATATGTATCATCCCTATGCATTCATACAATGCATCATAAGATTTATAAAATCTCTTAATGCACATCTACTCAATGCTACCTTGCATTGTTTCATGAGTACTATGCATTCAAGCATATTATGCTCGAAACATGATTATCTCATATAACCTCCATTACCATAATTAGGACCACCAGTCCTCACTTGCTTGGGTTGTTATTAAGCACATAACCAATCATACGCATGGAATGATATAATTTCACGTGAATGCATTGAGATTTCTAAACAGTCATAGGGTGTAAGGGTCATCCTCTTCACTTACCCACACCTCACCAAGCTTGGTAGGTTAACAGCCCCAGTCGATATTCAATATTACATGCAAATTAGCTCAACATAGCTCAAACATAGTTGAAGAGATCTTACCAAATCCCCTTTCAACATTCATGCAATTTATGCACCAATAACCATTACCTGTATGGCTGTTGTTTACACCACTTGATGTTACCTGACCAATTGGCCTCTTACCAATGCTACGCAGTCCTTTTGCCAACCTCATGATCATAGGTTTGTTGCGCCATCATTTCCGCATAAGGTTGTTGGCTTCATGCAACAACATCCTCAGAACGTTTAGCCATGCTCTTTGTTATCTTTGGTCCTACAACCAATACCAACATCAATAGTGATTATCAACCACAATATTCTCCATTAGTGGTTTATTGCATATGCCGACTTCATTATTCTACCAATGTGCAATATCCCATTTATGCACAAGTATTTCTATATGCACTATGCAATTTGTTAAGATGCCATCTAGTGCATATACATCTATGTAATCCTTTACATTTTTAACATTTTTATGCCATATGACAATTTCATAATTATAAGTATGATAACAAACAAAGGTTTAAGAAATTCTTCCCTTTTCGGTCCCTCATCATGACATGGAATTCCTCTTCCATATCCTGCAATTGTAGAAATTGCCCATATTGACAACAAAATTTGTTTGTCAAAACAGCCGCTGGCACTCTTCTGCACTAAATATCTATGATATATATAGACCTCCTTCAAACTCTGGTCATGCATCATTGTTCCCTACTGGACAAGCTTTCCAATGCCTGTCTTCATGCTCCATTCTGACATCAGGTGCAGGAACTGCATCCTTTCAAAAATGACAACTTTCACTCCCATTCTACACATTTTACACAGCTGCATTCTATTCTCCGAAGTTCACAATTTACTTCATGCACGTGGGGAGAATGCCATACTGACAATTCATCAAATCACAAACAAAGACACATGAGGGGGAAAAAGAAAGAGGGTCAAGGGGGCTTGCCCCCTTGTGGCCGCCACTGCAGGGCGGGTCGAGGGCAGCGCCCTCATTTTTTTTTTTTTTTTTTTTTAGGAATCACGCCGCATCGGGCGGTTCGCGAAATCCTGCCGCAACGGGCAGTTCGCTGAATCCTGCCGCGATGGGCGGTTGGCTGATTGCTCCCGCAACTGCGGGGCGGTTTGGCGATGGCTTCCGCAATTGCGGGGTGCTTGGCCGAAGCCTTCCGCAATTGCGGGTCGCTTGGCCGAAGCCTTCCGCAGTTTCAGGGTGATTCTCGGCTCGCCTCCGTTGCGGGGCGGTTCGCCGGACGCTTTCAAAATTTTGGGGAGATTTGTGGAAGCCTTCCGCAATTGCGGAACGATTCACCGAAGTCTTCCGCAGTTGCGAAACGATTCGGCGAAGTCTTCCGCAGTTGCGGAACGATTCGCCGAAGTCTTCCGCAGCCGAACTCTTCCGCGTTGCGGAACGATTCGCTGAATCCTTCCGCAATTTCGGAAGAGAATTCCTTCCAAAATTTCGGAAGAGAAATCCTTCCGAAAATTTCTTTCGACGCCGACACTTAGAAAATTTTTCACTTAAAAATTTTTTTCTCCGCTGTTTCGGAGCCGTTGGCTGAATTCTTCCGCAATTGCGGGAAGGTTCACCGAACGCTTCCGCAATTGCGGGAAGGTTCGTGGAACTCTTCCGCAATTGCGGGAAGGTTCGCGGAACCTTTCCGCAGTTTCGGGATGACTTCCCGAAACAGTTTTAAAACAAAAATTTCCAGAAACAGAGTTAAAACAAAATTTTTCAATACTCTTAAGGAAGAATTTAAAATCTTCCCTTCTAACTGCTATCAGGTTTGGCCCATAGAGGCCCAATGCTGCAACGCAGCTCTGATACCAAATGTAATGTCCCCTCCTATCATACCATGATAGAGAGGGTCATTGCGCTAAAACCGGGCATCTAGCCCCATAAATCGTGGACCACTAAGCATTCCCATAATATAACAGAGATATAAGGATGCATAATTATCAGAAATCACAGCGGAATTAACTTATGAAATACACAATCATCACACATTCAAGATATTCATCAATTAAACAATTGCAAGATAGCACAAGAAAATACTTATCTTAATGAAGTAGTACCAAACAACTAGCTACGCTTCTGCAACGTTCCACCCAACCGTAGGCCAGTGTGCTCCTCAATCTCTCAGCACCACTGCCACCCTCGAGCTGGGCATGATCTCCACAAGGAAAAGGGGAAAACAGGCTCTCACATAGCCAAAGGTATATCAAAATCAGCCAAGCCAATCAACAATTGGGTTTCTCAGGCTGTTAAGAGATGGGTGCATGTATCATCAAAAGCATAAGTGTTGGGCATGAGAAAAACGCTTCTATAGTGAAGTTCCCAACAATGGGTTCCTGACCGTTCCAGAAAACGTGGGCAACCAAAACGAAAAGGAGAAAATGGGAATTCAACCCCAGGAGAGCAGAATCGTTTTCAGAAGAATGCTCATGGGCATTTCGTGGGCAGAAACGGCCTCCCTAACCCCAAAAATCGTGGCTCTCTTCTCCCATCCAATGAGCTAACCAAAAAACGAGTTTGCAGGCATGGAAAAACGCAGGGAAAGGTGAAAACGTGAAGGATAAAACCCCAACAGGCTCAGACTGCGTGAGAGGAAGAATGGCTTTTGGGCCAATTTCGTGGGGGTTTTCTTGCCCCACAAGCAAAAACACGATTTTTCAAGTTGATGGCTTGCCCATGCACGAAAATTGACAGCCATACCTCTCCCATCCCAAGGCATTTATTGTCTCAACCAATTCTTGGAAGGATTAAGTGATTGGGTGCATGAGACCAAATGGGTAGTTGAGAGTTCATGGGTTTCCTCAATGAAATGGATTAACACCATGGGCTCAAGGGTTTGAATAATTTCCCTCCCTATTCCTTGTAGAATCATGCCCCATCTCTTTGTTGCATTGCATAGCTAGTTGTGGGTGTTTTCATTAAAATTGCATATTTACATGGTGTCTTATTTACATTGTGCCCATCTCGCACAAGAACCATAGGCATATATCCTAATTGCCGATACATAGAACATTAAATCAATGGCGGGGCCTTGGCCTTGAGCTCCTCACCATGACTAAATAACAATATTTACATCATTTACAATATTAATGCAATAGGGTCAAGCTGGGGACATTACACAAGCACATGAGCAACATGAAAACCCTTCAATAAAGCACTAGCATCAACCATCCTACATCCCTACTGAGTATCCCATGTCCATCAAACTCAATACCTCGTGTCCTTGTCCCTTGATTTTTCCTCTGCCTCCCCTCCACCACTTCTACACAAAATGTAATAAAATATACCCTAAATATTTGTATTGCCATATAACATAATTAAGCCCCCTTGGCCCCTTAATACAAGGAAATATATTTTCTCATTTATGTATCATAGGTTATTCCCCAATATGAATGGACGTGATAGGATATTGTCTACCAACTGACCCCCCCGTGAGACTACTCAATAAATATTGTTATCCTTCCCTTCTGATGGACAAGTTGACGCCTTAAAAGTTTGATGATTGTTTTGTCCACTTGAGGTGCACTTTGATATTCAGGGGGACAAAGATGAACAACATATATATATTTTTAAGATGGAGGATGATTGGCCATGCATCAACGTGGTGGGAAAATGACATGCAAGGCATAAAATGACAAAATAAACTCTTGCCATTTTCATGGAAGGAGTTTAGGGCATAAAATGACAAAAGAAACCTTTTCCAATTTCATAGTAGGAGTTCAAGAAGCTTTGAAAAAATTAGTTTTACCCTATCATTGTCGAAAAAACAAGTTGATTAGATGGCTATATATTTGTGAGACCAAGAAATAGGCCATATTGTTGGATTCAATCGGGAGGATAAGCAGATTGTGATGAAATGTCAGGTAAGTTTCCATGGTTGCATCGTATGAACCTATTGGATTTCAAGAAGACTCGTTGATCCAACATTATAGTGATGATGAAATATCAAGGAGATTTACCTTCCTACATCACAAGAGAGGCGACCCCCTTTGTGGGCTAGCATTTTGATGATATTTGTAAAAATGTTTTATTTATTGAGGCTTTGGACAAAAACCTAACACGAGATTTACATGGCTACACCACAATAGAGGTAGTCCTCTTTGAGGTCTAGAATTTTGATGATTCTTGTAAAAGGGTGTTATTTATTGAGGCTCGGAAAAAAAACCTAACATGGCATGGAGAGATGGAAAACCCTGAAGAATGGAAGCAACACCGAAAAGATGGAAGGAATAAAACTTCCAATGCTACGTAGTGCAAGGATTATTTGTAAGACTCTTGGAATCGTAGTGACATTGATAGTCATATAAAATCAAAGTGTTGGAAGTTGTATATAGAACTTTATCCGTGTAATAAGAGGAAGTAATGACATAGAATTTTTGTCGTGGCAACACCATCCATCGTGTTAAGTCAAAATTTTTATTATTCTCAAGTTCTAGTGTGTGTGTGCGTGCACACTAATAAAAGAGGATTTGTAACAAATTATGCAACCATGTATCATAATTTTGAATATATCATATTTAAAATATAGAAAATGATCATCACTAACCAGTTGTAATTCCATCTTAACTCTGAATCTACTATGGATATAAAGTGACCAAATCTTTAGAGGTGCAAACGGTTTATCATGTTTTTGAAATATTTGAAAGAAATGTTTAATATAAATAAACATGACATCATGCCAATTCATATGTTCATATATTTTTCATAATAATTATGAGTCCAACAGACTTCTTTTAGAAAAACATAGTTTGTAAATCTTCCCATATACTTTAGTGATTTATGGGAAACTATTTTTTGAACTATTTGCATATACACCATTAGTTTGCAATGTATCAAATTTCTTTATTATCTGATATTCACATTCTAAATATTAATAAATACAAAACTTATTTTAACCTTACACACCTTGGCCAATTAAAGCAGTAAAGCGAGCCACTTTATTCAACAATCTAATTGGATTTCCTTTGTTACGAAGGTATGGATTCAATTAAAAATGCCAAGTTGTTATCTTCATAATGTTTATGAATAAAATGGGATTTTCAATGGAAGAAGCAATGTGATATTTTTATATGAGATTTTCCATTATGCCTTGCTATGGCTATCAAAGTTGCATTTACATCCATGTTCTATGTTTGAGGATTTTAACTTTAGAGTCAATTCCACAGTGAGAAATCACTTATCAACTCAATAATCCAACCTATGGAGGACCACCATGTGGAGGACCTACTTTAGATGGCCAACACGTGGATGACATATTTTAGGCTTGTTGGTAAGACAAAGCATGGTTTCCACATGGATGGCATACTATACGCCTCTTGACAAGACGAAGCTTCCCATCAGTGGCGACTCACTATTTAAATGTTTGTTTAACCTTGACGAAAGTTTGATACCGGGTGTTGCGTCTTGACACACATTTTGGTGCGAATAGATTCATTCTAACTTGAAACCCTCATCCATGGACATTACATGTTTTAAATTTGGTTTCCATTTGCACATATTCAAATATTGTGATTTGTTCAATGGAGGTGAGTTTTGTTTCACTGTTGACATATAGGTTTTCATGTTTTTCGTGCACAATAGTTTGAAAGTTATTTTACTTTTATCAACTAGAATAATACTTTATCAAGTTAAGTTAAATGAGAAAATGTCTTCTCGAATTAATTAAAGATATTCTTGAGAACAATTTACTCTAAAACCCATGAAATCTATATCACATTATTAGTTTCTACCCAATTCCCATTACTTTATTATTTCACTTCGACATTCCTTTACACCTCCTGAGGAAATTGCTAGTGTTATACTTTGCTAACAATATACCAAACACTCCCATTACATACTTTAATTATTTACCTTTTTCCAATCCCATTCACCATTTTTAACTACAAATTACATGAGTATATTAATTAAATTAAATTAAATTGCGTTGCACAAAATACAACGTGGGTTCGGGGTTGGTGAAGTTAAGATATTTTTATTCCCCTAAGGTTCAAATCTTCAAAAGGGTATATATATATATGAATGATTTTATATATATATATTTTATTATCACTTTTTTGTTCTAATTTTGTCTTCATGTTTATTTTTTAATATGTTTTTTCTTACATCTTACACTTGTCATGTTGAGTCGGTTTAGTATAGGTTCCCTCTAGCTTGTTATTTTGGTTTCTTAAAGGGTTTGTTAAGTTGGAAAGCTTTATGGTCAAAATATGGGGTGGTTCCTATGTTCCTAAATTCATTCCCTTGGAGCAAATGCACCTTACCATATAAACAAAGCGTTATGTACTAGGAGTTATTGATTTTTATTGTTTTATAGAATATGCACCTTATCTTATAAGGATGGAGTTATGGAGTAGGATTTATTGATCTTCATGTCATTTGTTTTTGTTTCTCTACCGCTTTATCAAGGGTTATCTTACAAGGAGCAATTTTTATGGAGGAAATTCAAGAATGATATTTGTTGTTTTTTTTAGAGTTCCTAGTGCCTTAAAAAGTGTTGGATATTCAATATTATTGTGTTAAGAGGTGCTTTCTACAACACATCGTGAAGGATATCTGAAATTATATGCTCAACATAGAACTGAAACATAACATTAAAATATAAAATAAAATACTAATAATATTTTTTTTTAACGTTGGATTTAAGTGAAACACACTCACACACACACATAAACATTAAAAAAAACTAAGGAAAACCTTGTGGGGAAATCCTTTGCCACTTCCTTACATTGCATGGATGATTTTTATGCGCCAAATCCTTAAAACAACATAATAAACTAGAGTATACACAATGTACACAATATGTGAATGGAGAACAACCCCAAAGAGATATTAAAAATGGGTTAATAACTCCTTAAATAATAGGATACGTCCTTCAAATAACCCCAATACATACATATATTCAAATCAAATCTTCTTATCCCAATCATGACTATATTGACATCTTTATATACCTAGTCTTTCTTATTGCATATGTGAACTCTTTATTAGGCCAACCTCTATTACATATTCATCTACCCCATTACATAAACATTTAACTCCATATATGCCCCCTTAGGATCATATCATATTATCCTTTTTCAAAAATATTTCTCCTCAAAACTTTGTAGTTAAGGTTTTTATATGTGATGAATTCAAGTAATAAAATTTTCTTATATTCTTTTTTCTCTCGTCACTATTGATGATCCATCCATCCAAATTCAATTCTTTTTTGTTTTAATCACTAATAAGTAGTTGTTGCATAATTTTCTCTCCTTTAATTTCATGGATTGTTGCTGTATTTCTCCAATTTGTTATAGTTGTTGGTCTTTGATTTATAAGTATACCCTCACATGGATTGTACAAATATCTTATCATATCTATTAATCATTATTCAATTATTAAATACTTGTCTTATATGAATTTCAATTATTCTCTATGTTATGTTAGATATTCCATAACAAATAAAGTATTGTTCATTTCATTGGTTATTAAGACCATGTTCTAGTTCTAGTCCTTGGTCACACTTTTTCAAACCCTTTTTGATCTTAATCCCTCATAACACCCAATTCATTTATTTTTCAGAAATTCCATTGAAAATAAAACAAATTGCAAATACAATAAAACCCCCCAAAAGGTTGAAATCATAGAGAGAAAAAAAGTTGAAAGCACACGGAGAAAGTAGAAAAAGATACCATAAAAAAAAAACTAGTGTGAAGTTAAAGCCAATCGTATCAACAATAATGATAAGAGGAAGCCTCCACAGATTTAATTACATCCGAAAACTAGTGCATATATTCCAATAAAGAGAATATTGAATCAAACTATTAGTTAGCCACAATCATATTAACCACATGTGCTTACGTGGTAAATACTCAAGTATGAAGGGGTATGAGCAGGAGCATATTGAATTAACGGTTGAAGCAAACGCCCTATATTAAAAAAAATTTGATAAATTAAGTACAAACCTTTTAATAAATCATGGAAGAATAATAAAGTAATACCATGAACGAGTAATAAATTGGCCTTATTCAAAGTTATAAAGCGATTGATGGTTTCACATTGAGTTATAAAAAGTGTATACTAACCAAACAAAACCATTTGGGATAAACATTTTTTTAAAATGGTGGTTCACTGTTGGTTAAAGGGATAGTCTATGGGGAGAATGTTAACACCTGTTATTTCAGGTAGAGAATCAAGGTATGACCATAAATGTAATCATTACAATAGGGGCTCAACAAGAGCATCATGTCACTTGCAAGAATTGAACTTGGGTGGGGAGGATAACAATCATTCCTCCAAACCACCCAAGCTATAACCAATGGACACTTGGGATACGGTTTTTATATATATTAAGATGTTTATAAAAGTAAAGTCACTTTTATATCAAGTCAAAAAATATATTGAACGGGTTTATTAAAGAGATATTTTAGATTTCAATACCCAAGTACATATTGAAGAACTGGATTCCACTTCGTGAATCTAGTTTTTTTTTTGGAACTAGACTGGGCTTAGGCTAGGGCTAAGGATTTGTCCACAAGTACGATGCTTCCATCACGTCTGTACAAGTGTGATGCTTCCACCACGTTTGTACAAGGCTCAGTTAAGCTTGGACGACCCTTGGGGAAGTGAAATTATCCCCCACAAGTGGTTCCCACCCTCAACCTTTCCCATGAGATTTGAACCAAAAAATTTGATGGGGACTAAACCCCATACAAACCAATTGAGCTAAAACTCATGGGTTGGTGAACCTAGTTATTATATATAAAAAAAAGCTATAAGTTTCATAATGATGACATCTATTAAAAAAGTTTTGACAAAAACAAAATGATTTTTAATGGTGAAAAAAGGGAAGATTTTTTAACTCTAGGAAATATGCTTGTGCTATGTTAAAAAATAAAGGCTCCATTCAAGGAAGTGATATTAGCATTGGTATTTGCCCAAATGACAAGGAAAATTACATTAATGTTAAATATATAAAATTAGGTTTTTTTTTTTTCCTTGGAAAAAGTCGTAATTTTATTTCAATAATGAACAAAATTACATTCTACACATGTAATAGAATCTCAGAGATCCCTACATTGTCAACATATATACTGTCCCATATGACTGTCCAAACAGCCCTCCTATATCCGAGTACATATGACTGTCACATATGAAATATGATTGTCTATTGTCCCATACAAAATCAAATCAATGTTAATGTCTGTCCAAACAGACCTCATATATCCGACTACATATATCACAAACTGTCTCAAAAAAGATGTAAGTGATCCAATCAACAGAATATAATATTCTGTCCATACAGCCCGTGTATAAAATAACAAAAACAGAACAGTAGTAAACAGGTCAAACATGTTGTTCTAATGCTCCATACGGTCCTCAATGTCCCCATAGAATGGTCGGTGGATATAGCTGTAGATGCCTTCAGCGGAATGTATCGTGATCCTCCATGTGCCGAAAGGCATAGGTTGCTGTGTCGCTTCTTTGGATAGTAGGTCAGCCATCCCATTTCGCTCCCTGTAGACATGAGTAAATGTAATCCGGTTAAAAGTCTGCTTTAACCGTAATACCTCCTCCAGTATTGGTAAGAGAACCATCACATTACATTGAGTAAGCTCCGTGGCCCATTCAATGACAATCAGAGAGTCTCCAAAAATCTGGAGGGATAGACAACCTTGTTCTAGAGCAAAAAGCATCAGTAGCCTAAGTGACATAAGTTCTGCATAGTTATTTGAACCACTCCCCAAACCAGCCCTTATATGAAAATAATGGGACTCCGATTTGTGAAGAACGCCACCTCCACCACACACCGATTGATGGTCAATAGATGAACCATCAAAATATGCCCACGGCATGGATTTATCAATTATTTCCATGGTCACAGGTCTTATTCGAATCGCTTTGATAGTTGGCTTGTAGTGTATTATAACAGCCACAGCTTGTGCCACTACATGCTCCAACGGGACCCTACAGTCCTGAAATATAAGCTTATTTCGGGTGATCCAAATGCCCCAGGCGAAAATACATGGGACAGCCCGAAAGGATGAGTTCTTATGATATGTCCACCACAGTTGAAACGCGTCAAGAACACCCACTCCCCACCACCTCACATTGAGATCCAGATATTTGCAGATATCTGCCCACACAGCTTGTGAAAACCGACAGTGAACAAATATATGTGAAATGGTCTCTTCTGCATCCCTACATAGTGGACAGAACCCCGGGCCCTGGATGAATCGTTTCTTCAGAATGTCCCAGGTTGGTGCCTTATTTTCCAATATAGCCCAGAAGAGTAATTTAGCTTTACCCGGGCACTTTAGCGTCCATAGATGTTTCCACCACCACACCAATTCCCTGTTATGTATATCCACATTCAGCTGAATATATCCATGTTTTGGGGTGTATTTTCCAGAGGGATGGTGATCCCAGATAAGTTCATCAATCCGATTTGTCAGGCGAATATTTGTGTATCTTAAGTTCCGAATATAATCCTCCCAATCTCCAAGCAAGTCATCTGGAATCTCGAGACGCTGTGCAAAGGTCCACCCCTGATGCCATAGAGTGGATGATCTCGGTTGTTCAATATCATCCAGAAAGTGACAACCTCTAGCTGCCAGAAAATTCCTTAGGGCCACAGGGAGGACATGTCCACCCCTACAACCAACCCAAGGATCCAGTCCAAGTCGAATGAATCTCCCATTTCCAATTCTCCACACTAATCTAGACCCAATCAGATGAAAATGCTGCACCACCGCTTTCCAGACCAGCGAGCAATTTGCCCGCGTCTTATTGCCCTGCCTAATCCATTCGAGTAGAGTTAATGGAGCAATGTATTTATGATATACCACTCTAGTCCAGAGACTCTGTGTATGTATGATACGCCATGCCACCTTGGCCCCCAAGGCTTTAGCAAAAAGGAAAATATTCTTTAAGCCCCAACCTCCCAGTGCTTTGGGGACCGCAATCATTTCCCATCTGACCCACACCAAAGCTCGATTATCACCCTTACCCTTCCAAAGAAAGGAAAAACACAACCGCTGGATCTTCTCCAAGACTCCTTTGGGAATCCAAGCGAGTGACATCCAATACACTGGAATCGCTTCCAAAACTGATTTAACCAAAACCAACCTCCCTGCCCGCGAGAGCCATTTGTGACTCCATCCATGTAGTCGCTGTTCTAATTTAGCAATTAACCAGTGCCAATCTGCTTTCAAATATGCATTAGGTTTCAAGTGAAAGCCAAGGTACTTTAATCCATCATCAAAATCCAAAGTCCTGTAAGGTAGTCTCATAGCCATTCTGTGAATCTCCTGCTCGGTTAAATGCGAGCATGTGATTGATGATTTATCAATGTTCACTAACATACCCGCTGCATCTTGCAGCAAATTGAGACCTTCAACCACCTTGTCAATATCCTGTCTCGAGCCATCACAAAATATCAGAATGTCATCAACGAAAAGGAGATGTGTAATATACAATACCTGAGAAATGGATATGCCACGAAAGGAACCCTCAGCTTTTGCTTTCAATATAAATCGACTGAGGCCTTCAACAACAAGGAGAAACAGCAGCGGCGACAGTGGGCAGCCTTGCCGTAGACCCCTGCCAGCGTGAAAGAATGGACTAGCAGAACCATTTATCAGTACAGCAAAGCTCACCGTGGTGATGCATGCCATAATCCATCGTATAAATTCATAGCAGAAGCCCAGGTGTGTTAGAAGCATCCGGATATAGATCCAACTAACCCTATCAAATGCTTTGGAGAGATCAATCTTGATCACTGCACCCTTCTGCTTCTGCACCTTCATAGTGTGTATTCCTTCCTGTGCAACTCCAATGGCCTCATGGATTTGACGGCCTTCCAAGAACCCAAATTGTTCACTAGAAATATGCTGAGACAGGATAATCTTGAGTCGCCTCGCCATAACCTTAGAGATAATCTTATAGATGCAATTGCAGAGAGATATAGGTCTGAATTCATCAAAGCTTTCAGGCTTGTCCGATTTAGGAATGAGGGCTATAAAGGTCGAATTGAAGGGACCATGTACAAACCCAGCCTTTCTAGATTCTTCCACCACATTCAATAGTTCCTCCCCCAAAAAATCAAAGAAACCCAAGAAAAATTCAATAGGCCACCCATCGGGCCCCGGACTCTTATCTTTTTGGAAGGAGTGCATAAACTGCGAGAGCTCATCCGGCAACACCTCCGCCATTAACATTGTGTTCTCCTCCTCTCCCACAAAACGAGGGAAGAGCTGAGCCATCCTAATAACCTCAGCTATAGAGGCCCCAGGTTGTGCAGTGAATAAGTCTCCAAAGTGTCGTACCCCCATCTCAGCCAAACCATCAAAGCTGGAGACCAGTTCCCCTTCAGTAGAAGATAGTTCCCAAATAGAGTTAGTGTATTTTCTCCCCTTTGCATATGCTTGAAAAAAGTTTGTGTTCTCGTCCCCACACTGTAGCCAGATCGCCCTACTTTTCATTCTCCACATCTCTTCTCTCTCACTTAGAATCACATTTCTGCAACATTCCCACTCCAACAGCTCACCTTTCTGCACTTCATCCAGATAACCCATACCCCGACAGTGTAGAAGTCTATCAATATTCAGCTCAGCATCCCTCAGTTTCTGATCATCTTTCACTTGTTTTTCAGTAGCCCAGAGAATAGTGGCCTCTTTTATACGCTTGAGATTGAGTTGAAAGTGTACTCCCGCATGCTCCAGAGACTCCGGTGGTCGATGAACCCACTGAGCCTGTACCAATTTAAGAAAATCCTCCTCCTTCAACCAGCTAGGATTGAATTTGAATGGGATAGGGGATTTTTCTCTACCACCTCTTAATTCCAGAAGGATTGGGTAGTGGTCTGATACCCCCCCTGTCCCAACCCATTGCTTGACCACATCAACTCCCAGAGCCAACACATCAGCCACCAGAAACCTATCCAGCCTCTTAGCCACCCTTTGATCCCCTGTTCTCTTATTCCTCCAAGTCGGGGTTAACCTGGTAGGTAGTATGTCAAGAAGGTCCTTCCTTGCAAAGGCTTGTATAAAATAATTAGCTAGTGGATCCGGTGCAGCCCGAGGCCCCCAAACTTCAGAAGCCCCCAGTGTAAGGTTGAAATCCCCACCCAAAATCACATCCCTTCCAGCAAAGAGATCCATACTAAACAAGGAGTCCCAGAATCCAACCCTATTTAAATAGGGCCCATAGATATTGAGAACCGTGATCATCCTCCCCATCGCTGCATCCCAAACTTCCAACCCGATACCAGAGGGAATGCCCCAAGAACAATCGTATCTACAGCTCTTCACCTTCCACCTCGTGGCCAGCCCTCCAGAGCGTCCACGAGCATCCACACCAACAAACTTCCAACCAGGTAGCAATTGTTCCAATGCCCGAACAACCTCCTCACTGCCACCCAAAGTTTCTTGCAACAGTAAAACATCCGGTTGATTTAATTCCACCAACCTCCGAAGTGACGATTTTTTAATGGGACTCGCCAACCCACGACAGTTGAAAGACAATAATTTCATATGAAACCCCCTTCCTGGGCTTTCGCTGCTCTAAGTGCCCATTCAATAGAGGATTGTGTACCCATAACTAAATCAACTTTAGCCCGCTCTTGAGCTATTGACAAATGAGATTTTCGACCCCGCCCTTTCCCCCCAACACTAAAAGCCAATTCAGAAAGTCCCTTACCCCCCCAGCCATCAGCAGTGATCACCCGATTTCGAAGAGCATATCGGATACTACGTCCCACAGAACTGGGAGAGTGTTTAGTGGATACAATGGATGGTGTGTAAACACTATCCGTTACAGGTAACATACAAGGAGTTACAGGACATAGAGCTGAACTGACCAGAGGAAGAGACCCAAGACAACCCTCCCCCAAAACATTAGAGTCATTAATTAATGAAACAACAGAAGAAATGTGGTGAGACAAACCCGGGTTATTCAAGGAGGAGCCCCAACGAATAGTGAACTGCTCCTGTAGCTTCCTAGAGGCTACCCGCGTCAAAGGTGTCGTGGTGCCCATTTTTGCCCCCACATCAGCCGAATCCTTTCTCCCAAGGACTTCCAAACCCATATTCACCAATGATGCCGAATGTTTCATGGATCCCTGCTGCCCACGCAGTGCATCTGGTACCACCGTAACATGGTCCGCCCAGTTGACAATAGTAGGCTCTATACCTGCATCTCCCACCGCCTGTGGGTTCACCGTCTTCGCAGGATTAGTGCAATCAGCAGCTACATCCACGACCATCGGTCTGCTACCCCTAAATGATAACGGGAAACCAGCTACCAAGTGTCCATAAGTGTGACATCGGTGGCACCTAAACGGCACACCCACATAGTCCAGGATTTGTACGAATGCCCCATCCTTCGTTTGAACATTGATCTCAGCCGATAACCCCAGTCGAAGATCGATGTTAACCAAAATCTTTGCCACCGTATAAATGCCTGTCTCAATATGGGAGTAATCAGAGCACACATAGTCGCCAAGGAAGTTCCCAATCGCGGCAAACTGTGTTTCATTCCACAGATGCATGGGAAACCCAGGAAGCTTCACCCATAGTGGTTCTTTGTCAATTTTCTCCTGTTTAGAGTCGAAGAAAGGTGACCATCGTTTCAGGACAATTGGGATGCCCAACATTGACCAATGTCGGCGTAAGACTGCGTCAACCTTCCCAATGTTCAACAGGATGAAGGAGAACCATCCTTTCGTTAATACCCAAACTACAGGTGCAGTAGCCACAATATCCTTCCATTGCTCGGCCGCCCATCGCTGGAGGGAACCTTGACCAAGTCGCTTACCACGGACATGTCCAACCACTGCAATGTGTGAGAAATCCTCTACCTCCTCCATCAAGACATCCACTCCCAGCACAAGCTTATCCTTCCTCTTCCGTTCCTTAACCTTTTTAGCAGTCTTTTTGTGTGAATCTGCCTTCGTAGAAACCCCTGCTCGTGGAGCTAGCAGGGATTCATCTGCAGGTAGAGTATCTCCACCACTAGGAGCCACCGCTACATGTCCATTGGAAGAGTAACCCGATCCTCCGCTACCTTGTCCCCTGTCATCAGAATCACGAAATTCCACTGACCTAACCAAATTTCCAACGGATAAGGAGGCCAAACCGCCACCCTGGTCCGTCCATCGTCTGCCACGCCCAGTCAGAGTTTCAATCCCCTCCACACGTAAGGCATCCAAGCAATTTGGGAAGTTTGTGTAAAACCCTAATTGGGGTTGTAGAGTCCGCCCCAAAAGGCCTGCCAAGTCGGGCCTGTCAATATTTTCGGCCGGGGACCGAAAGATCCCCACTGCCGCCTCTAAACCCTCCTGCCCAAGAGATATGACCGGCGAAGAGATCCTGGCAGATGTCGTTAGATTATTAAGGAGCCCGTCCAAGTCCATCGCATCCATGGGCCCAGGAAGAACCCCTGGCCCCCCGCCTGTCAAGAGTGGTCCAATTGATGCCCTCAACCCATATGCCGCAGCATTGACAGCTCCAAGATCGAAAATCCCTCTGTCACATTCTCCATCCGAGGTGTAGTCCACCTCCTGCTCATAACCGCTCGCCATACCGCCCCAGAGGGTCCACCTCCTGCTCAAAACAGCCAACACGCCGATCCCCACCCAAACAATCAGCAGGGCTGACAGGATAGAAACCCCAGAAAAGCCCGATCCCCTATCCACCGTTCAAGTTCCCGCTATCGTCACCACCCAATCCACAGAGATCCCCAAGCTACCCCGTATAGCCCGTCACACGGCCACAGCAAGGGTTCATGTATCCACCAGCAAACCCCGTCAGTATCGCCACCCAGCTCCAATAATCAATCAAAGATCAGCTATGCCAACCAAGTCCCTGTAGTATTGAATGCCCGGATCTCCAGGTTTCAGAAACCCTGTTTTCCCAAACCGCTGACGTTCTCAGCGCTCACATCCGAAATACCCAAGGTTCTTGGAGCTCCATCGATCTTCTTGATACTCTGTAATATACCAATGTATTTCACCTCCAACGATCAGCTACAGTAGCCTTTTCATCTCGAAAATCCTCCTTCATTAAAGTGTTAATCATGTCAATAAATTGATCCTCCAATGCCAATCCAAAATTCTTCTCCAATGCAATGTACTCAGATGTCAAACTAGCGCACTCAGATCCGATCCAATATTCACCAACTATGATGCAACGTACTCCTTCATTTCGCATTCTTGGAGCTTTCAGCCTCCACTTTCTTTTCGACCCAACTCATATAAAATTAGGTATTAATCCCGAAGTCAATTATAATTGAAAATATAAATGATTCGAATGAAGAGAATATAAAATAAATAATATGATAGTGAGAGTTGACAATTATATTTCATACCACAACTCAACATTAGTTTTATAACTGGAAAAGACATTTTGACATAATTGTAAGTTCTTCTTGGATGAAAACATTGGATGCCTTCATTTTGAACATGAAGAAAATGTTTTTGGCATTCTCCTATAAAAAGAAGAAGAAGAAGAAAACATTACATGATGTTACAATGAAGTCATTCTTAGTAGCATCCGCATTAGAAGACCTATAGGATGTATCCGAAGTGATCCTTCAAGACAACTGAGGTTAATACAAAAGTTGTAGGATCGTTAGAAAGAATTTGACAAGGTTTCTGCTAATAGAGATGAAGAAATCTTGAGCCTTAAGAATCATAGTGAAAGATTGACAATGCAAATTAAGAAGCTAAAAAGTGAAAAGAATCTTCAAAGGAAAAGCTAGATCAACTTACCATGAATAAATAATTGATTGATAAAAATACCATGATTGATCCAATTGAATTAGAGAAGTCACTAAATGCAAAAATACAAACCATGGAGAAAGACCCAAAAATACAAACCATGGAGAAATACCCAATACAAATGGAATTGACATAAAAATAATAAAGATGTTTATATTTAAATCTACCAACCAATAAATCATAGAAATATCAAAATATGAACATTTTAGAAATAAGACACAAGATACAATGATGCTTTATCGTCATCATAATTATAAAACTCATTGTATTATTCAATGAAGAAATCAAAGTTGAAATGAATACGGGAATCCAAGTGAATATCCTATTATATTGAAAAGAAGCTAAAGTGTGGAATCATATTATTTCCCAAATCACAAAAGTAACCATCACACATTTTTGTAAAAATTAAATTAGGGTGATTTGACCCTTTCACAATTTGGCAATTCTACTTAGTGCTTTGTAACTCATATTGTCTCATGTTGTTAACCATCAAAACTTCAATAATAGAGAATTATGAGAAGGAATTACAAGCCATAATAAATCCATAATACTTTTCCATAAAATGCTTTGTGGACAAAGCATCTTTGAAGGGATAGACAATGTAATGAACATAAATATATAAATAAACATCAATAAATAATAGTAGTAATAAATTGAAATGACACATTGTATCTACGGGACATGACCTAACCAAGTGATATGACCCATCAACCATCGTGACTAGTCAATGCATATAAGTATACCCTCACATGACATTGTATCAATATCTTATCATATCTATTATTCATTATTCAATTATTAAATACTTGTCCTATATTGATTTCAACTTAATTTATTTCTTATGTTGGATATTCCTTAGTAGATGAATTATTATTGATTTCAATGAGCTTCTTGTAGTTTCTCTTCTTTCTCCTTTTGAAAATGAATGGTAATATTTTCCATCAATTGATTTGGATTATTTAGAGAATGAAATGAAGGAATAAATATAAAATGGGAGCATACACACAAAGATACCGTAAAGAGTAGATTAGTATAGTGAAACCCAAATTCTATTAGTGAATGAAATGGAAAAAGGCTATAAACCACAAAGTAATATAAACTCGCTAGAATGGTGGTATCTTATCTTTGGAGAGAGATATATTGACTACACTCATTCACAAGAAGACATTACAAGAGGCCAAAAGTTCCTTTTAACATAAAGTCTGATGCCCTAGGATGCAAAAACCTTAAAGATCCAAAACCCTAATTTGAGGAAATGAAGTGGAAAAATGAATGTGGGACATGAGGAGGATAGATGATACATCAACTTACTGGGGTGCAAATTTTGCATACAAACTCCATTTAGGGTGTTTCTTGGACCATTAAAAATATTAACTCATCATCTATGAGTTTGGTAGGCCATGGAATCAAATATTTGATGGCCTATATCCACTGCAAAAAATGCAAGGGAAATGCTTGAAAAATGCATAAAAAATTCAAGACTTGAAAAATTTCCAAGACATGGAACTATTCTAAATCAATGGGATAGGTGGGTGGAAACCAATACCTACTTGGATTGATCAACCTCCCTTAGGGATAAGTATTCCCCATTGTGACAAGTTCCTTTGAACGATGAAACATATGATGAATTTGACACTTGGTAAGCCACTTGCCCTAGTGAAGAAGTTTCCCTACTTTGATTGTGTAATGTACCAAATAAAATATATGTAAATAAATAATAAATTAGTCCAAGTAATTAATAAATATTGTATATGCTAATGTAATAACATCATGTGAAGAGACGTATCTCTTCACTATTATACTATATATATGCTAATCAACTATGTAAATTCACATCATCAATTATTATAAAAATTATTAAATACATATTTGAAAGAATTCTCTTTCAAGTGGTATCAGAGCCTGCTTTCCTCTCCTCACTGTGTACTCCATATTCTCATTCATCCCAACACTCATTCCAAAACTACAACGCTTCTTCCCTTCGACGCATACCCTTATTCCCCCTCCATCACTCCCACTCACTTCTCCCTCTTCCATTATGATATATGTTATCTCCATTTCTCCAAGACCATGCTATCTCCGAACCCTTACTGCTCCTTCCTTCCAATGCCTGCAATTCCCCACCTCTCCATCTATGTCATCTATTGCCTCATTAATTTCCTACTACCTTTCCATACTCCCTACTCGCTTCGTTTCTACTTTATTCTCACGTACCTCTCCCCTCATCATCACCCACTCCTCCCATGATCCACTCAATCCCTTTGCTGCAATTCTTCACCCCAACTCCTTCACTACCCCGTGCCCTCAGATACACGCTCCCTCACTACTAACCACACCCCCTCTCCTTAGATGCTATTCACATCTTCCTCCTGCATATCCACTCCCCATGTGACCCAATTCCCTGCGCACTCTTAATATCTATACCACCCCCAACCGACCCTCCTCATGTACACTCAACACTCTCCTCCCACGTTCCATGCTCCTCCTCTTCACCAATATTCACCATCCCTAGTCCCCACACTACACACCCTTTGATCTCCTCCATACTATGCCATCTCCTCTATAAACTCCATCCCTCAAAGAGTCACACCCTACCATCGCTGCTCATCTCTTCCATTGCTGCACCTTACCAACCATCTCCCTCCATTTCCTAGTGTTCAAAACCGTAATTTCACCCATTTTAAAAATATTATTATTATTATTAATTTTTTAAATAATAATAATAATAATAATTTAATAATTGTTATTATTACAATTATTATTTATTTTTAATCGTTAATTCTTCATAATATCCAAATCCTTCCAAAGATGAATACACTAAATCATGAGAGAAATATTATCGACGCTCCCAAAGACTCGACAAAAAAGAACGAGAGCAAATATGAATCCATAATTCTCCCCGCAATATAAGCATATAGTCAAGACGTTCAAGTATTTACCAAAATACTGGATGGAGTCCTGTCATTTAAAGTTGAATTCAAGGCCTCAAAAATAACTAGTAATAGTACAAGCATCCCTCGGTCATTATCGTGACTGCATTTCTCATCAAATACAGATAATAATGATGATATCATTCAAGACAGTGAAAAATAAAGAGAAAAAGAAGACAATCAATAAAGTGGCCTGTTATGGAGAAAAAATTCCTATCGCTTGGGGTAGAACTACAACAAATAGAGTGACCCTAGAAGTCAACTCAATTCTCAAGTATGCTATATAAATGTAAAATGTCAACAACAAAGAAAAAAATCTTACCTTAACTGGATATTCGAAGAAGACCACCATTGAGCTTGCAATCCAATGCTCCTTACCTACAACTTGTTCTCAACAACAAATATATAAGAGCATATAGAATATATAAAAATTGTTAGCATATAAACTAGCATAATCCATTAAAATATTAAACAAATATACCCAATGAGAATAACATAAACATTTGTAACATGTATTAGACGAGAAAAGAGTATTTCTATTAATGTAATGAACATAAGTACATAGTGACAACCTTCTGTAGGCAACTTGTTGGAACCGAGAATCTAAGTTCCTCCACCTAGGACTCCACCACTTCAATCCTCCATGCAATGGCAAGCTCACAAGTTCAAGGAGTAATTGGGTTCCTCCTTCACAAGATAGGGAAGAGCTTGGGAGATGAACATAAAAGAGTTCAAACTATCAAGGACAAAGGGATGCAGACTCAAGGCAATGGAAATGGGACAAAATTCCTCTAGAGTTTCCTTACTCTCTTATTTCTCCTCCCTCAAATGCTCCATAATGGCTCAATATATAACCCTCAAAGGAGGTGGACGGTCGAATCGAAGCCTTTCCCAGCATATGGAAGGCCAAGGATCAAAATGGTCGTTACTTGGGAAGGAAATTCCAAAATATTTTTAATTTTGAGCATGAAACCTAATGTACGTGGGTTGTAATGGAGCAACCTGTGTATACGCATGTTGTAGTGTTGGTGACTCACATACATCAACAAAAATTTGATTTTTAGGGGTTTGATTGAGCAAGAGGGATAATATGATTATGCAGAGGGACATGGTAGGCCATCAAGGCATATTGCATAGAGTGTGGAAAATCATGCTATAACAGATGCCCCCTAATGTATGAGGTCATAGGGATGATCACGATGGCCAAAATACATTATAACTCTCAGAAGTGGAGTAGTGGAGACCCAACCGGAAGAACTAACCACTAATCAGAATATTACAATACTTACTTCGTATACATGTCAGCTAATTTGAAGTGCATATTAGTTTGATACAAAGGCCATGAATAGGAAATACATCATAGACATATGTCATAAGTGGCCACAACCATGACCCATATACAATGAAGTCCAGTCTCCAACTGAATTGAAGACATATGGTACAAACTGGGGTACAAACGGTCTGCCATGAGAACTAAGGTCCCACTTTCATGATCACAGATAGTAGCATATAGTGTAGTGCCACTGTAGTATTAGGTCTTCTATACAAACTGCCGAAGGTGCATGTTCCATCACGTGAATATAGGTACTGGAGTCAAACATGATGAAACATTGTTTGATTACTGGTCATTAAGGTATACCGTTAACAGATGCAAGACTACCCATCGATGATGAAAATGGGTGCCAAGGCACTGGGTACATTCAACAAGTGTGAATAAGGGTGTTGAGGTCGAACACTTGCATAATCCATCGATTAGGAGACATTAATGAATTCTCAACTATTGATGACGAGATAACCTGCCACTGATGATTGCAAGTCTCAAGGTACTCATTTGACTCTAGATCCCAATTCTATTATAGATGATTTGACGTTAATGGAATGAGATCCGCTGGAAGGGGGGAATTAAGGCATCCGCCATCAACCAACACAAGGTATGCAGCTAGGCTGAAAGATTTGGAAGAACTTGGATGGACATTCTAAACGCGGACGAAGAACCAAGTGTGTTTCTCGCGTGTATTGGATGCAAGTAGTGCACGGAAGAGACCCTCTGAATAGTAGACAATTATGAAGACTACTGAAAGAAGTGATGAAACCACCAATGAGGTCTAATGGAATCCAAGACAAAACATGAATCCCAATGTGTGAATAGATTTCTTGTCATCAAACACAAGGGAAACCACTCAGGCATGGACCAATGATGAGGTGTCATCTGCTGAGTTCAAGGTCACCTACCACTGATGAAAGTAGGCCCAGGGTGCTAGGTAGGACAATATTATCATGTGATTGGAATGCACTTATACATGGATGACTGACATGCAAGGTCAATAAATTTGAGGAATGTCCAACTCAGTTTTATTGACTTCCTTTGAACAAGAGCATGATATATATGGAGACTCATTCAACATAGACTCAAGACTGAATACTGACACAATTCTGCCACACAGGAGGCATCAACATAATCTCCATAGAGACTAGAATCTTAACCAGTCGGAGGAGTAATATCTAAGTAATGAGTTCAGCTTCCTAAGGCCACGCTAATTCCAAACTATTGATGGATGGACTCAAGGATTTGTGCTCTGTTCAAAAGCGACACGACTGCTGCCAATAGAAGATAATGGCCTTTTCCCGTTCGACTTTTTATGTTTTTTGATTTTTTGGTCTTTTTCATATTATGAAATCCTGAAAAGGAATAAAATAGAGCTTATAATACAGATACGAGGAAACAAGTGCCATGGGAAAGAAAAATAGTTCCATGCAATGGAACATGCCTATGCCATAATGCAAGGAAACACATGCAGGATAAGGACACTCGGGGGGATGTTTCCTCGGAGGTAAAGGTAAATCAAGCTGCAAAGGATAAATGATAGGCTCTTCTTGGCTACGACTGAGAAGTGCTTAGGAAAATTTGGCTTATAATACTGAAGTGGGAGTCAGCACTAGGCTAAAAAATGGAAACAGGTCGATGATATACAATAACAAATTGATATAACTAGAGTCCTTGTGTGTGATGGCCAGAATATAAGATAAGTAGAAACATGAGGTTTCTATGCAAATTCATGGAGGGACTATAAGGGAATCCCATACCTAAGGAGGAACTGTAGCATGGGAACCAAACGACAAAATGGGTTTTAACTAGGGTACCCATGGTCGAGAAAGCACTACCGCTTAAATAACGACACTTCTAGAAGCAACTGGAAGGTTCTGTGTCGATAAAAAGTGGTTTCACACCTAAGGTTTATAAATCATGGTCATAGGTCATTGCAAAAATGAACGTGGAGTGAAATCCTAACCTATATGACGAGGTCGATATATACTTGCCGAAGGCGTAGATCATGCTAAAAAAGGATGAAATTCTGTTGTGGTCCATAGAAACTGTTTCAAAAGGTACCTTACACCATAGAATTAGTCCATTAGGCCTATAAAATGTTAAAAGATAGGGTAAAAAACTATATAAAGTGGGTAAAAATTTCTTCAAATAGTAAAATAGGACTTTTTACCATACCATTTCTATTTTTTACCACAATAGTGCTTTGGAACCCATTTTACCCTCTTCCTTCAATCGACGATTCCGGGAGTTACAGGAAGCGAAATCACGAGTCGTCTAGACCAAGTAAGTCTATTCACCATGCTTTTCAATTTCATTGGTAAATTTTTTAATTTTATTGGTCATTTTTTTGGCCCGAAACTTGTGAAAGTCAGTATACGTGGGCAGTAGATCATCGAGCCGCGTATAAGGGCAGGTCCACATGGGAAAAACAAAGCTTTCCCATGTATATGCGTGACTATGATAACTACTGCTTGCGTACAACGCCGTGGGTTTTTTTTTAAAAGAAATCTAACTCAAAATTATCCCTTCCTTTTGTAGGATGGTGATAGAATGGAGGGAGAGGGAGCATGATGCAATTGATCATCAAGTGTAGGGTGAGTTGGATTCCCAACAAGCTCTCCAAAGATGTGGGCTTTACAAATTTTGGAACATTGGTAACCTAAGAGCACAACCAAGATTGCTTCAAATGCTTATTGATTATTGGGATCCAGACACTGAGTCCTTTAACTTGGACGGGCAACCTCTAAATATTGAGGTTGAAGATATCTACTTCATTATTGGATTGTCCCATTGAGGTGTGATGGTTCACCTTAGGGCTTGTGGCATTGGAGGGGGGAATGACTATTGAGGATTATATTTCTACACTTTTCCTTCCTGACACACAAAAGGTGGGAATTCAAGTCCCAATCAAGGCCATCAGGAGCCTAAGTTTGAATATTATCATACTAGTCCTCAGTAGGATATCAAGTTCGACTGCACTTCACCAGGCTTCGAGACCCGTTATGTTCTATGCATTAGAGTGTCTGAGACCTACTGTGTATGACTAGTGCACATATCTATTGGCAACCATGAAGCACCAACTTACTGAATGCAAGGTTGGAAGGGACAAAAACTTTGGATTTGCGAGCATCTTGTGTAGTTTATTCTTTGAGAGGGTTCCAGGACTTAGCCCGAGAGTAGAGGTCTCTAATATTCTATGAGATCTAGCTAGGCCTGCTAGACTGAGATCATGACGCAGTTGGTAGGTGGTAGAGTGTCCTCTCCATACAATGATGACTTCTTCCACTTGTGGTGACAAGTGATTTCCATAGATGACTATCCCTATGAGGGGATCGACTTCCACAAAGACAGAGACATGCTATTACCACCATGGTCCACGTTTGAGGAGATTGGTAAGCATTGCTTTGATTTTTTAAATATTTGTTTGTTTGTTTTTTTGTTTTTTTCCTGAATTTTTTGACTTAATGAAAGCAAAAAATGTTTTTGGGTGGAATCAAGTATTAACACTAGAATATTTCTCATAGACATAGGTCCACGATGACCCGATGGATACCCATGACACCGACGCAAAGGCCGAGGAGAGGAATTAGCTAGTGGAGATGTTGAGTGGGAATTGCAGAATGTACAGGGAAACCTAGCCTGATTGACTCTTAGAGTATCGATGGTTCAGATTGAGGACCTCCTATAGGCCATGCAAAGACATGTAGTAGGAGTACCTCGTCCATGGGTGAGGCTATTCCGACATCTAGGAAACACCATAGTATGCTATCATGACACACATACTGCACCTCAGGCTTAGATTCCGTGGTTATGTTATGTATCGACCATGCATATTTTGAGGGCTACAAGCCCAATTTCTGTACCATGACCCCACATTTGGTTCCCGGTTATGCTATTATTTGTGTATGAATGTATGAATGAATGCTTCCTTTGCTTAGTTATGAGACAAATGACAATCTAAAATATAGTTTGCATATGCATTGGTGAATTGATTAGAACATCTAGGTATATGGATGTATGTAATGGAATTAAATTGTTGTTCCAAAAGTCTTACTCGTAAGAATCTTCTTAGTTAGGTAGGATCTCTAACACGATACCGATCGTTCAATTGTGAGACAACCAACTGTGAATCCAAGGGAACCTCTAAAGATTGAATACCATTAGAAGTGGCATCACGTAATAGCTTAATGATGACACTGTACTCGGACACATTATTTGATGATGGCCCGAGACATACACCCCCTGAAGACACAAGTTGACCCTCGGGTGAATAAATGACCCAAGTCAAAGAAACTAAGTTCTGCATATGATGATTGGCACCATCCATGAACCCTAATAATTTCAAAGACTCCATTGACATCTTCCAACCAAGAGGAAGCGTATAAGCAAACCGGATATACCAAAAGAAAAAAAACTAAACTATGTACAAAACTATACAATAATGTACAAGGTACTAGCCCAAGCTGGAAACTCAATCATAGTACCGCTTATGGTAGTGCCCATTTCTAGGCCCCTTCAACACATTCCCTTCGTATTAATCTAACTCATATGCTCCTTTCTCTAGGACACACCTCACGATGTAAGGACCATGCCACATTGGGTTAAACTTATCTGCCCCCAACAGTTCCTTAGCTTGGTCATTCAAGAGTACCAATTCACCCTCAACATACTGTCGAGGATGGACAGACTTATCATACTAAGCCTTAACACAATTTTTATTAGCTTCAATAGCCACGATGGAATCTTGACCCTACTCATCAAGTTTCTCGAGTTGGATTAGACATTGTTCTAAGTCCAAAGTGTTAGGAAGGAACTTGATGGCTAGATTCAACAAAGGGATTTCACATCCAACCGGAAGGATGGACTTCACACCATGAATTAATTGAAAAGGTGAAAAACTGGTGGAAGTATTGACTACGGTTCGGTATGCCCACAGAGTAGGATATAACATAATATGCTAGTTATACTTGCTTTGTCTGACAATTTTTTGTAAGATGGCCTTAAGAGATTTATTAACTGCATCTACTTGGCCATTCGCCTGGGGATAGTAAGAAGATGAATGATATTGTTTAAACCAAACTTTAATGCCAATTCCGCCATCATTTTATTTTGGAAGTGACTTCCATGGTCAGTGATAATCTCCTTCGGGATCCTAAACTGAGCGATAATCTGATTGAACATGAAGTGGGTTGCAGTCTCACCATCTGATTTAACAGTCGACATGGCCTCTGCCCACTTAGTAAAATAATCCACGGCCACAATGATATGGTGATTCCCCTCAACCGAAGCTGAGTTGCAATCCATGAAATTCATCCCCCGCTTAGTGAAGGGACCGACGGTGATGACTGGGTGCAAGGGGGCGGGACGCGAGCACATATTGCGAGAAAACACCTAGAAAGGGTGACATCTCTTGACCGCGTTAGCACAATCCTTAAATATGGATGGCCAATAGTAAGCAGATCGCAAAATATTATGAGCTATTGATAGCCCAGATAAGTGACCACAACATGCCCCACTGTGGCAGTCATTAAGCACAACCTCCACTTCTTCGTGAGTTAAACAATGACGCAAAATGGAGTCCACCCCTCGGTGATACAAAGTGTCACCGATGATAAGGTAGTTCTTATCCTGATGAAGTATACGTCATCGTTCATCCCTCAAAAGATGTGGAGGGAAATTCAAGGTGCAGAGATACACGATAATGTCTCCATAATAGGGATCTGAAGACAAGATGAGGAAGATATGCTCATCCAAAAATGAGTCATCATGAACTATCTTCTCATCCAGCCTAGGGAAATCAGAGATTAACTCCGCAAAGACCAAATACTTCTTGGATTTTTCTGAAACAAAATAAAGGTCAAATTCTTGTAAAATCACAATCCATTTATTATATTCCCCCCCAATCATGCATTTTTTCAAGACAAATTGAAATGGATTGATATATTCCATGACAATGGTCTTCCAAAGTAAAATGTAGTGGCACAAGCTCTGAACTGTTTGAATGGTTTAAAGTGCCATTTTTTCCACGTGAGTACACTTAAGTTTAACGTCTAATAGATTTTGACTGAGATAATAGATAATGTGCTCCTGTAGCTCATCATCTTTCTGAACTAGGACCATGCCAACCGTCTCTTGAGACGTGGAAATATAGATAAAAAAAGTATCTACTATAGTCAGGAGGATGCAACAGAGGCACCGATACTAGGGATCTCTTAAGAGCATCGAAGGATTCCTGGGCTCGCTCATCCCATATAAACAGAACATCCTTCTTCAAAAGGCGCATGAAATCCTTAGTAAGGATGGAAAATTTCACTACAAAGCGACGTAGAAAATTAACTTTCCCCTGAAGACTCTGAAGTTGAGTAATAGAATGCAAGGGAGGAAATCGAATTATTGCCTCAAACTTTAAGGGTTCGAACCTAATCCCCTCCTCCAAAACAATGAATCCCAAAAGGAAGCCTGTTCTCACACGAAAGATGCATTTATGAGGGTTTAGACGAATCTTACAGCGCCGACATCTTTCCAATACAAGTTGAAGGTGGTTTGGATGATCCACTCTCTTGCGAGAGTGAGAAGCAAGATCGTCCGGATAAGCCTCTACGATACGTTTAAGATCGTGAAATGTGAAGGTCGTAGCCCGCTAGAAGGTTGCTCTGACGTTTTTAAGGCTGAAGGGAATTTTACGGTATGCGAAAGTACCCCATTGAAAAATAAATGTTGTCTTATGTTGATCCTAGTGATTGATTTGGATTTGATTATAACTCGAAAAACCGTCCATAAACGAGAAAACCTCATTTCCCGCACACTCGTCCAAAATATGATTAATGAAAGGCGTGGGAAAATTTTCTTTTGGACAGGATTTATTCAGATCTCTAAAGTCTGTGAACACTCAGATGGTTCCTTGATTTTTTTCTACGGGAATGGGATTGGATACCCACTCAATTAAAGGAACCAGATAGATGAAGCCAACTTTAAGGAGCTTCTCTACCTCTGCTTTGATAGCAGGTTCCTTTCTGGGATTTACCGCTCTTAGGCGTTGCAGAATAGGTTTAGCGTTAGGATAAGTCTTTATTTCATGTTCGAAAATACTATGGTCTATACCTGGAATTTATTCATAATACCAGGCGAAAAAATCCCGTAATTCTTTAAATAAATCGGTGTAAGTCTGAACTTCTTCAGGTGACCAGTCTGCACCGATATAAACATTCTCCACTTTTCTAGGAGTTCGAGAAATGTTGATCGGAATGGTGGGATAAATATTTTCCATATTCCCTTCAACATATATACCATGTGTATCCAAAGGGACCACGGGGGTGACCAAATTTCTCGCTTAAGGTCGACCTAAAATCGTACTGCTCGATCCTTTCAAGCTCTAGGAGAAAATAGGATCTATCATGAAGGTCTTCCCAAGGACTGTTGGGACCATTCATGGCCTCGATAATGGATTCATCCAAAGGAAAAGTACCATTGATACAATCATGCGAGAAATATGAGTTGACCGCCCGAGTTGACGATAGTGCAGGATCTTCCTCTTCCATCTATGAAGAGGAAAGCTTAGGGTTTGCAGTGACTTGTTGTACAGCTTGATAAGAAACCTTAGCCGCAGACAATGGCATATCCATTCCGATGTGTGAATTTTCACATGATGTAGTTGTGGAAGGGATAGTCCATGGATCATTAAAATATGAAGTGCGGAATGAAACCAGACTCAATGATGATGGAGCACCATTGGAAATGGAATCGATAAAAACAATTGGTGCTGAAAAATTAAAAGTTCCCATGAGAGAAGAATACATTCCGACACCAACATTCTCAATTTCCTATTGAGAATTTTCAATCTTGGGGACCGTATATCCCGACGATGCAGAGGAATTGGAGCTAGTAAAAGATAACTGGTCAATAGTGACGATATTTCCTTCATGAGGAAAGAAAATCACTCAGAACAATTACGACACGACCGCTTTCATTGCATAGATCCAATTCCTACCTAGTAAAATATTGTAGTCAAGGGGTGCATCAACCAACTCAACCTCAATCGGCACAGAGTTCTCCCCCAACAGGACCTGAAGAGAGGGTATAATTCCATGTAGTCTAAATGAACGCCCATCGAACGCAGTCAACATGGTCATAGACTTAGATAACGGAGGAGAGCCAAGGGCCTTCCAACAAGATAGCAACATCATCGATGTAGAAGCACCTTTGTCAACAACGATACGTTTGACAGCCATATCAAGACACTCCACATGGACTTGAAAATCCACATGGTAAGGTAAGTGAGGCTGAATGTTAGCAGTCTAAAACTTGATCACACTAATTTCGCTTAAATCAAGAGCTCCCAAGGAAGATAACAAGGCATTCCTCTGTGAAGGACATGTCTGGAGTACCTCAAAAGATGACATAAAACACGATGTTTGGCCTAGATCCTCAACGATGGAATAGTTCTTGGAAACTTGGGCATTAGGATTGTGAGCCGAGCGCTTAAGGAATCCTCTCAGAACACGTGGCATGGGATCAATATTATTAATATGCAAAGTGATCTCCGAAGGAGGAGGCTCTTTCCCCATAGAGGGATGCGGACGACCATAATCACAAGAGCGAGTGGCGACATTAACCTCCGATTGGACCATATTAACGCATTTGTGGCCACCGTCATGGGCCAAAGGGTTTGAAGTTCCAATAGACCCATTTCTAGTAGTAGAAGCACTCAAAGTCATATTTTGGTTATGAGGAAGTGGATTCATTAACACAGCTAGGATCTGTGTTATGAACTTCGAGGCTTCCTCCATCTTGGGGCACAAGTGAGTGAGGTAATCCCGTGAGCAGAGATTACAAGGAAAATTCACCTTCTGCTTTTGATTCCTGTCCCCACCAACATTATTGTCATTCTTCTCATTATTATCATTTCCTTTCTTATTATTGTTATTCCCACCCTTACGGTTGTTCTTCCCCTTTTTATTATTCCCTCTAGTTTGTTGGTTACCCTTCGAGTTCGTCGGTTGCACAGAATGTCCATCCGATGACTGGGTGGGAGAGGATGAAGCTATAGCTTGTCATGTTGCAGACTGGTTAATAGAAAAATTCTACATTTGATTCGTCACTTGGTCTACAGCCTTGGAACTTGCGGAAACTACAATGCCATTGGCATGTGGTATAGGAGTTGGTTTAGGTTCATGACTCGATCACGGTGCTTCAGGGATAATCTCATAAAGAATCCCAGACTGAGCGTATATCAAGTCTAGCCGCTGAGCTTTAAATATGGCATGTTCCTCAGTTGTTACTCTGGATGTTGAGACATCCTTCGCAATATAAGGAAAAAGGGACTTAAGGAACCATTCCAGCAGAAACTCTAGTGGAATATTAGATTTAATCAACCTCTTTCATCTACACCACTCCTGAATATGATCCAAAACATGAGTGGCTTTGTCTTGGAGGAATGTAAATAATATTTCCATGCCTGTGTCATAACCAACCAACAACTAAAAGTGGTTAAAAAAAACTAAGGCCAAATCGTTAAAAGTTCGATACATGCCCCCGAGTAACTCGACATACCATTTCGCAGCAGGTCTTGTAAGGGTGCATTGAAACAACCTCAAACAAATAGAATTGTGATTTAAATAATTCGGCGAGCACCAAAGGTGAAGGTATTAACATGATCACTCAGATCCTCACCCTTCTTTCCCTCAAACTTTGGGATGTGCGAGGGAAGCTTAGTGGGGACTGGAGGCCATGCCAGATCATGACACACTAGATCGTTCTTTAAGTATGACAAGTATGACAAGTTCAAAGTGGAAAGAAATGGGAGCCTTGGTTGCGATGCTTGAGGCCATGCCCTCAGAAAGAATGACTCTATGGATACATGCCCGTATGCATAGGATTCGAGACCGTGGGCCACGGTGGATTCTGGTAAAGACCATGACCTTGAATTGTTGGATAACATCCTCCTTCAAATTGATTCATATAAGGATGAACATGTATTTGCATGGTAGGGATCCCTTGGGAAGAGAAAGCAACATTACCAAGATTACCCATAGGATTGTACACGTTGCCCCTTAACGAAGGGGGAGGCATATATCCCCCCGACGAAGGGACTCCAACCGAAGGGTGATCTATATTAAACGAGACATTCCATCCCAGAGGAACAGAAGAACTTAGAGGAGGATGCACCATAATAAAGGCATTCGTAGGGACTAGAGCAGTAGATGATAAGAAGACATATGGGATATATGAAGTAGAACCACGGCCTACATTACTACCTCCACCCACAAAAGGATTAAAACTGGTATTAGGGGTTGTTGAAGGGGGAGTCCATCCCCCAACAAAAGGATAAGAAGGAGGGATATGACCACTCCCAAAATGATATGCAGTAAGGGAGGTTGAGATGACCCCAAACTCAACAGCAGAGTTACCACTACAAACCAGTATGGAGGATGGGATACTTGACAAAGGATTAGGCATGCCAAATGTAAATGGATTACTGGTTTTAGGAATATATGAATTATCACTGCCCGATAATCCTAAGGAAAAAAAATACACTATCTGATGACTAAGGATGCTCAAAAGGATTCGTTCTAATGGGATGGGATGAACCAACAGTGTGAAAACCAGTGAACACAGAAGTCCCTGGGACCCATGAGACAGAAGACGAAGGAATCCTATGGACTCCTCCACCCACTACTGCCAAAGGGATCGAAGGGATTTGAGATGTATCAGACGCAGCGCTCATAGTAAGAATTCTTTGAAGTTCGCTATGTGATAGATAAGGTCCACCAATGATATCTCTACATCTCTTGTGGCAAGGCTGCAAATGATCATCGGGTGGTAAACCCGCTAAGCGACGAGAATGGCAGATAGCCATAACTTGATCCACAATGAATTCAAAGAGTCGTAAAACCAATATCGATCCCTAAGGCCAACTAACTGACAATGAGCACACTCCTATAAAATCTAATCCAAGTTGCACACAAACAGAGAGAGTGGCTAAGGGGCCTCTCGACACTATAGAAGGTGTGCCTCGCCTAGGAGGGGATTGAGACTCCGCTACTACAACCAGAGGTAACATAATCAGTTATAAGGGCCCTCAAACTTCAAAGTGTAATGATATGTGCTGTTTGACCCCTATCTAACTCAGGAAACTCACAGAATAACCCCTGCAACTACCCTATGTGGTACCTAGGATAGGCAACTAAGTTCACCATGTATAACCAATGCTCGGGAGAACAGTGGCAGGTCGAATCCACCATATGGGTAGGGTAGCTAAGCCCAAAGATGAAGAAGCACTTAGGTGCTTCCGGAACCCCCAAATACAAATAGACTCGGTTGAGGTAATATTTTTCTCCATAACATGGCCAAGAACCAAACCAAGAATAAATGATTGTTTAAGTTGAAGCCAAAGAAGATGGTAAAGACATCACGGTAAAAATAAGCGATCATGAAGATAAAAAAGAATACATGGTAGAGCATATGAACAAAAAGAGAGAGAGAGAAGAAAATGATAAGGTTAAAACCATGGAGAACCAATTGAAGTCAAGGGTTGGAAATGATCCAAGTTTGAAGACAAAATCCAATTGAAGTCAAGGGTTGGAAGTGATCCAAGTTGGAAGAGAAAATCCATTGATCAAATAGTGAACCCTCATTATGGGATTGGGCAGTTCAGAATTGCTACTACTCCTAGAAAAAAATAAAAACAATATCAACCGCCTCCTTATATCCCCCCTCACCAAAGGATCACTATTATACCCAGGACAAAAGAAAAAAAAATCATATCGACCGACTCCTTATAATCCTCCCCACCGAGGGATCACACCATTAAATACAAGGAGGGATAAGAACCGATGTTTGAAATGCAATATACCAAATGGGATTCCAGATCATAAATATGCATATGCACAAAAAATTAATGAGTATTATGTCACTCATGTAAGAAAATCCATACAAGGAACATAATTTAGTTGCATAAATGGTCTAGGCACTTCTAATTTTATGGATATAAACACTTCTCAACTTCTAATGTGCAAATCAAATATAAACACTAACTTTGCCATATTCAATTTGACGTCATAGTCCACACAGCTATGAAATCTATAAAAATTCCTACTGAAAATCCAGAATGAAAACAAACCATAATCCATGCTGAGAGCCCAAACTGAAGCCAAGGCCATTATAAGGATGGCGAAGAAAAGAAATATGTAGAGGACGTGAATGAATTCCAGAGTGTGGAGGATCAAGGTGAATCCAGAGAAGAGTTTGATGAAGGTGACGATAACAAAAACAAAGATATAGATGCATTGGATATTGATGAACATGATGTCATTGATGATGTAAAGAAGATGAATATCTCAAATATTATAAAGATGGAGCACAAAATATTTATGAATATGAATATGAAGATGATGCCAATGACGATTGTGGAAAAGATGAAGATGTAGAAGAGTATAATGATGAAAATAAAGGAAATGAAAATGATCCTAATCATGGTGATGTAGAAGATGAAAAACCAATAGATTCTTTAACACACGAAGATATAGATGATTTGCAAGATGTTGCAATTTAGTGTGATCAAGTACCATAAGAACAAAATGATGCCAAGAAACAATTGGAGAATATCTTGTCAGATAAAGACAAGGAAATAAATCATTTGAAAAATCTTAATCAAACATGATTTAATGAAATCAAAAAATTAAAACACAAGAGTGCTTGAATCTTGAAAGTAGAGGTCGAAACTACAAATAAATATACCTGAACCAATCCGATTGAATTAAGTAAGTTTTTAGAAGTTGCCACTACAGATAAGGAGACCATAATAGAGTCAAGTGAAACTAAAGGTCAAAGTGTTATTTCTAATGAAATTATATTACTCAAAGATCATCCAATAGTTGAATTCAAGAAACACTTCAATGACATGTCATCAAATAAAGATTCAACGATGTTTGAAGATCCATCGATCATCACAAGGAAACCATATTTCAACCAGAGAATAGTGACATACTAATGCATGCAAAAATATCAGAGATCAACATGCACAAGTTCATCATGAAAATATCAAATTATAAATCCAGAAGGGTCAACTTATCTGAGTAACATATCGATGCCAAAATCATAGAAGTTGTAAGACTCATTGTACCAATATCGAAGGTGAAAAAGAATCAAAAGATACTTACGAAGAATCCAAGAAATTCCAGAAATATAGTCACCAAAATAACAATGCTTGGAGGACAAAGCATTCCAAGGAGGGCTGACTTGCAACATACCAAATAGAATGATGTAGAGGCATCCAAGCCCAAGGGAAACAGTTGGGCATGACCCAAAAAAAATGCCCAGAGGACGGTCGATAACCTCTAGGATGAAGGGCGATAGTCGACAGAAAGTAACTGAGTTGTGGGGTTTTCGACCATAAGGTCGATGGCCAACAGCTAGACAATAATGGAATGGTCGAAGAGCTATATCGACTAAGGGAGAAAGTAGTCAGGATTCGAAAACGACCGATGGAGATGGTTGGAAGACCGAGAAGAACAATCGACAACAGATAGTTGATGAGGATTGGTCGAGATGGGGGCCATAGAGAGTGACAATGTGAGTGAGTCACTTGCAGAGGATGAATTCCTTCTGGCAGAAGAGAGGGATAGTGGGGTCCAAATGGTCAATGAATGACCAAGAGAAGACTTCGGTCGAAGGACCAAGCTGTATTGGATTCGATTCTAGTCAGAGGACTAGGTGAGTCAGTGACAACGTCGATGTAAAGGATACCAACTACATCAGAGTGGCCGAAGGATGAAGACAACGAAGACCAAAAGGGATTAGAGGGATCGATGGTTGAGTGACGAGTCACTGAGATGGTTTGATGCAAGTAGAATACCAACCAGAGGAAAATGTTTGAGTGCCTAAGAAGAAGTGATGCCCAGTCGTCAGTGCAAATGGGACTGAAGGAGAGGCAACAAAACTCAAGTCACGGAAGAAGTGTCGGACAAAGTACCGACTGAGCATAGGAGAACTGTCGAAGTTGATCGACAGAAGAGAACCAACCAGGGGAGGTGCCGACGACCACTGGTGTGGAGGATATTGGAAGTCGAGGCCAAGAAGTCGAGCAAGAAGCTGTCGATGTGAGGTCGACAAGGTCAAGGTCGAAAGTCAACAAGTTTAAGGTCGACAACGACATAAGCGAGGATCGAAGGAGTCGAAGGTCGACATGTGGTCGAACATTGACACCGACGAAAGTGGCAAAGGCCAAGTGAGGAGGACGGGGGTGGAATGACAGCCGTGGAGACTAAGTGAAGTCGAGGGATGACAGAGTGCAGTATGGTCGAAGCAGTGATGGGGCCGAAAACTGTAGTAGATTCAAAGGTGCAGGATTCAAGTAAAAAACCGATGGAGGTTGTTGAAAAAGTTATGGCAGTTAAGAAGGTGGTTGAGACCAGACTAGGTGTCACCACGAGAGGAGGTTGTACAGCACGGCCAAGGGCGCTGACAACTGCAGGATTCGTCGGGCTAGAGGTCGAGCGACAAACAGGTTAAGGACGTCTCGGGGAATGAAGTGACCGAGGGAGCAGTAATAGAGCAGAGTAGAAGAACGGTGCGAAGGAACAACAGAAGGGATCGCTCATCACTCATTGCTCATTCATTCTTGCATTCAGCAGAGAACTGAGAGGAGGAGAGGATCACACACAGAGAGAAACACACCATTTTACTTTTGTATATTGTAATAGGTTGAGGCCTACTATTTTAATAGATTGCATGTAACTTTGTAATTCATTCAAGTAAAAGAAGAATCCAACTTCTTGGTGTTTAGTTCACATCTCGTATTTGTGAGCAATTTGTGTGTTTGTGTGTTATTTTTAAGCAAGAGGTTTCGACCGAGACCCCCCTTGCGCCAGGTGGTATCAGAGTAGCAGTATCCTGAAGGTAGAGAGATCCCAATACCGGCTTGCGTAGCTTCAAGTGGTATTGATCAGGTTGAGCCTGCGAGTGTGTGAAAAACTCCAGCTGCGGTTGGGTAGAGTTGTGCGGGTGTGGTGAAAGTACAGTTGCAATTGGACAAAGGAGAGCAACTTCAGATGTGGTTGGGTAGAGTTGCAGACCAAGGATCCGAAGAGTGGAAAAACACCAGCCATGGAGTGCTTGGTGGAATGTCTACTGGAGAGAAGGAAATCCCAATTAAAATCTGGGAGACTGAACAACAAAACGAAGCTCCGTTCGAGCTCACAGGAAACAATAGTTCCAATAGATAAGATGGGTAGAAATATTGAAGGGAGAAAGAGATACAGACTCGGTCGAGGGGTCCAGAAGAAAGACACCTGGTGTAAAAGTGCAGAAGTCCTAAGGTCGAGGGAGAAGATGACCTTGACAAGGATGTGTGATGTACTGAGAGAGGCAGTATTCAAAGTGGAAGTGTGGGAGGCTACATAAGGCATTGGAGAACCTTCCAGCCTAGACGAGTTGATGAAGACCCTAATGATAGGGAAAATAGTCTTCTCGATCGAAGAGATAGACAAGGTTCGACAGCGAGTTGAGCGAAGAATGGAAGTGCTAAATATGGCACTAACTGATGGGCGCAAAGATGAGTCTGCCCAAGAAGAGGAGTTCAGTCAGGACTCGATAGGAGAGAACGGGGCCGCAGAATGTTCTCCAGATGAACGATCGATCGAGGATAGCGTCGACAAGATTGAAGTGCAGCTGGATGGAAGGACTGTTGAGAAAGTGATGATTTCGATCGAAGGAGCGATCGACGAGGTGAAGGATAAAGACAACCTTCATGTAAGAGGATATGAAGCGGACGAAGAAACTGTCGACGAAGTTGTCGATGTGAATACCGATGAGACTAAGGCAGAGAGCGGCAGGAATGTTGTTGCATACTTGGACAAAGACAGTGGAACAATCACTGTGGAGAAAGGTAGGAAGAAGGAAAGTCTACCGATGAGCCGCATAGAGGAAAGGAATTCAGCTGACAAGTCCGAAGAGTACCTATGCATGGACGCAAAGGAAAGGGTTGGAAAGAATGCCATGAAGAACCCAGATGAGGAAGCAGTCGACATGGACGGGAATTGATATCCATTGTCGGAAGAAGATGAGAAAGTCGTAGACAAACTTGCAGTGGAAGGTGATTCCGCGATGGTAGCAGTAAGTCTGCTATAGATTTAGGAAGGACTTGTAGTCAAGATGAAAGCCATCGAGTTTGAGTCGACTTTAGGAATGTGTCTGCGGAGCACGTTGTTGCGCCAGACAATGTCAACTGAAAGGAATAGATAGAACCAACGAGTATGGGAATGGTCGAAGATAAGTTCGACAAAAAAAAGAAGACAAAGGATGAGTGTCAAGTTGAGGGCCATCCATGAGATTGGAACTAGACGTGGGTTCCCGGTGGAGAAGTCAGTTGGCTGGAACAACTATTGGAGTGGAGTTGTATGCTTCATCAAGATTGGCGAAAGGAGTGGATGCCACCAATTCTGGAGTAGGAATGATGCCATGGTCAAAGCCATGAGGAGAATTCTGAAGAAGAATAAATGGATGAAAGATGAAGTGGATGGACCAATTTGTATTTGGTACCAAGTACGACATTGAAGCCGACGAAAATGGAGAGGGATGAAATTCAGAAAAAATATAAGAACCGAGGAAGTAGTTCTTTTCGTACCCTAGGAGTCTGATGCAATGGCATCCAAGTCCAAGGGAAAAAATCAGGCATGACCAAAAAAATACGCTCAGAGGACGATCAACGACCACTAGGATGAAGGGCGATAGTCAACAAAAAGTAGCTGAGTTGTGGGGTTTTCGAACATAAGGTCGATGGCCAAGAGTTAGACAGGGTAATGGAATGTTCGAAGAGCTATATCGACTAATGGAGAAAGTAGTCGGGAGTCGACAACGACCGATAGAGACGCTTGGAATACCGAGAAGAACAATCAACAACAGATAGTCAATGAGGATTGGTCGAGATGGGGGCCATAGAGAGTGACACCATGAGTCACTTGTAGAGGATGAATTCCTTCTGGTAGAAGAGAGGGACAATGGGATCCAAATGGTCTATGAACGACCAAGAGCAGAATTCGATCGAAGGACAAAGTTGCACTAGAGTCGAGTCTAGTTAGAGGACTAGGTGAGTCGGTGACGACGCCGATGTAAATGATGCCAACTACATTAGAGTGGTCGAAGGATGAATATGACAAAGAAAAAAAGGGATTAGAGGGATCGATGGTTGAGTCGTTGAGCTGGTTCGATGCAAGTAGAAGAACGACCAGAGGAAAATGTTTGAGTGCCTAATAAGAAGTGACGTCTAGTCGTCAGACCAAATGGGATTGGAGGAGAGGCAACGAAACTCAATTCACGGAAGAAGTGTCGGACAGAGTACCGACTGAGCACAGGAGAACCATCGAAGTTGATTGACATAAGAGAACCGACTAGGGGAGGTGCCGATGACAACTGGTGCAGAGGAGATTGGCAGTCGAGGCCAAGAAGTCAAGCAGGAAGCTGTCGATGTGAGGTTGGCATGGGCAAGGTCAAAATTCAACAAGTTTAAGGTCGATAACGACAGAAGCGGGGATCAAAGGAGTCAAAGGTTGACATTTGGTCAAACATTAACACCGACGA
Source organism: Larix kaempferi (assembly GCA_027924585.1). Taxonomy (NCBI): domain Eukaryota; kingdom Viridiplantae; phylum Streptophyta; class Pinopsida; order Pinales; family Pinaceae; genus Larix; species Larix kaempferi. The sequence goes on along the minus strand of BSBM01000272.1, from coordinate 4,675,486 downwards.
AAGCGAAAAAGGCCAAGCGAGGAGGACAGGGGTTTAATGGAAGCCATGGAGACTAAGTGAAGCCAAGAAGTGAAGTCGAGTGATGGCAGAGCGCAGTATGGTCCAAGTAGTGATGGGGACGACAACTATAGTAGAGTCAGAGGTGTAGGATTCAAGGCAACAACTACTGGAGGTTGTTGAAGAAGTTATGGCAGTTAAGAAGGTGGTTGAGACCAGACTAGGTGTCACCACAGGAGGAGGTTGTGCAGCAAGTCCAGGGGTGATGACAACTGCAGGATCTGTCGGGTCAGAGTTTGAGAGACAGACAAAGTAAGGACGTCTCGAGAACAGAGTGACCTCGAGAGAAGCAACATAACAGAGTAGAAGAACGATGTGAAGGAATAGAGGAAGGGATCTCTCATCACTCATCGCTCATTCATTCTTTCCTTCATAAGAGAACTGAGAGGAGGAGAGGATCACACACAAAGAGAAACACACCATTTTCCTTCTGTATATTGTAATAGGCTGAGGCCGACTATTTTAATAGATTGCATGTAACTTTGCAATTCATTCAAGTCAAAGAAGAAGCCAACTTCTTGGCGTTCCAGTTCACATCTCGTCTTTGTGAGCAATTTGTGTGTTTGTGTGTTATTGTTAAGCAAGAGGTTCCGACCAGAACCCCCCTTGTGCCATAGAATATATGTAAATAAATAATAAATTAGTCTAACTAATTAATAAATATTTTATATGCTAATGTAATAACGACATGTGAAGAGACGTAACTTTTCACTATTATACTGTATATATTCTGATCAACTATGTAAATTCACATAATCATTTATTATAACATTATTAAATACATATTTGAAAGAATTCCCTTATTTGATGGCCTATATTCACTGCCAAAAATGTAAGGGAAATGCTTGAAAAATGCATCAAAAGTTCAAGACCTAAAAACTTTTTGAGACATGGAACCATTCTAAATCAATGGAATAAGTGGGTGGAAACCAATATCCACTTGGATCGGTCAACCTCCCTTAGGGAGAAGTATTCCCATTGTGTCAATTTCCTCAGAATGAGGAAACATATGATGAATTTGACACTTGGTAAGCCACTTGCGCTAGTGAAGAAGTTTCCATACTTTGATTGCCTGATATAGTTGTATGTTTTTCCGGTGGGTGCCCTTCATCTTAGTCTCTATGATTCAATCGATTGTCACCTACTCAATGCAATCAGGATTGAGTTTTGTAGACTCCAAGTGCTCTACCACTTATGAGGTGTCCAAGAGAGGTGGAGGATATGGGTGAAGTAGATCGAAAGTAAATACAAGGTGCAAGCTAAGGAAAGGGGGGATACTTAATTCAAAATCATTCTCACCCACAACCTTGGTGATGGTTTAAGGTCCATACTGGAGTGGGAATATCTTTCGATGGGGTCCTATGAGACATGTTTTTTTCAAATAAAAACATACCTTATCTCCTACTTGAAACTTGTATGGAACCTTATGTTGAACATGGTGTTTCTTGTACTTGGCGTTGGATTTATACAAAATTTCATGAACTTGTTGTTGGATGTGCTAGATCCATTACAAAAAATGGCTACTCAATCATCCTTGGTTTGAGAATGGGAGGATTTTTCATCTCTATATTCAATGGGAAACTCTACATCAACTGGGGCTAATGGTTGGAACCCAAGAACACTTGAAAATGGTTTTGGCCAATAGAGCTATGAAGGGATGATCTTTTGTAGCTATGCTAAACATAAGGAAGGATCTCATCCCATCTGCATATATGTTTGCAGTTGTACATTCTCAGGATGTGCACAATCATCATGTTGACTACCTCTATCCATCCATTGGTTTGGGGTTGTAAGGAAATCAATTTGGTTAGCTTAATGTTCATTATCGACCATAGGTTGGACCAGAAAGTACTCAAGAACCTACTATCTTGATTTGAAATAATAGTTCAAAAGAGCACAAAATGAGTATAAGAATTCTCAAAGAAGAGCTTAGCAGTGGCCTATGTTGTGATTCCCTTCTTGCAAGGAATTAAAATGGTCATCTTAGAGAATCGATCAACAACCACAAATACACAATCGTTTCCATGCTTGGTTGAAAAAAATCTAAACATGTAGACCATGGAGATGGACTCCTACGCTTTGTCTAGGATAGGTAGAGGAGTGTACAACCATTACTTCTTGATAGAAGGTTTGAAAATGGTAGAGAAAAAAAAATCTAATATACATACGTCCTCTTGAATCCTTAGCTATTATTAGAGGTACTTTTACAACACTACCACTGTCTTCTCCATGCTAAAGTTCCCAACCACTCGAATATATTGTGCCTCCCCATTCATATTCTCATTCTTTCTTGGACATTTCACCCTGGAGATGAAAATATGAGACTAGTTTTCCTACACACAATGTCTGATAGGTAACAAAAACATCAAGGTCACTATCATACAATCGGGACCACTTGGAGGTCTCATGTCCACAAGAGTTGAGCATGATAATTAGTGTTGAAATTAGAGTTCAATTGAGGAAATCTACATTGTGACTTGTGGTGCCTTTCTTGTACTTGATGTTTAGGAAGAACTATTGTAGGTATGTGGACCATTTCTTATGGTAGTCATTTTATAACTTTCCCTACATATACATGAACTACAAGGGCTTATGATCAACATGGATGATTGTCTCCTTTCCTACAATTTAATGTTTCCATTGGTGTCTCCTTTCCTACAATTTAATGTTTCCATTGGTGAGAATCTTGTATAATTACATCTCCTTGTCATAGGCAAGGTACTTGTGAACCACATCAGAGGGTGTCTCACTATGATAGGCCACTCGATGTCCATACTAAGTGAGGACTGCACCAATATAAAAATTAGAATCATTTATCAAGTAATATCAAAGTGTTTTTGTAGGTCTAGTAGGGTGACTACCGACACCGAACACATGATATTTTAGATCCTCGAATTCTTTATATTGTGACTTGGACCAAATGAACCTAGCTTTGGCACCACCCCTAATCACCTAGCTTAGAGGCCAAGGGATATGAGAGAACTCCAACAATAACCTACGATAGAAGTTGGAGAGGCCTGGGAAATTGTGGATCTCTATGAGTGTTGTTGGGGTAGTCTAATTATGACTGAATTGGATCTTGGTTGGATCTACATGCACACCATGATCATCCACAATGTATCCTAAATACTTAATTTTCTACATTCAAAATGCACATTTCTCTAGATTGGTGTATAACTTGTGTTGTCACAAGTTGCTCAAGATCTATTGGATGTGCTATAAATGTTCTTTACAATTTTTATTGAAGATGAGAATATCTTCCAAATCTACAACCAAAAAATTTTTTGTATGGTTGTAATATATCATCCATCATAGTCATGAACATCATTGGAGCATTAGTCAAGCAAAAGGCATGACCAACCAATAGAAAATACATTCTTTAGAATTGAAGGTTTTCTTTTATACATCAATTTTCTCAATGGGTACCTAGTGGTAACTTGACTTAATATCAATCTTAGTGGAAAACTTGGCACCCTTGAGATGATCAAGAAGATTTTCAATATGAGAGATTGGATATCAATTATAGACTATGATTTTGTTCATAGCTCTGAAACCAATAAGAGTCTCCATGTCCCATCCTTCTTCCACACCAACACAATTGGGATCCTACAAGGTGAGGAGCTTGGTCGAATGTGGCCCTTTTGGATGAGATATTGAATTTAAAATTTGATTTCTTCATTCTTGAGAAGAGATTATCTATATATTGGGCCATTAGAAGAGGAGCCCCAAGCATTAAATCAATTGAATGTAGTGAATTGGTAGTGTAAAGTCACCCTGATTGGTGAAGTGAATATATCTATGTATTCTTCCACTATCTTGTACACCTACCTCTGTTGTGTAGAGGGAATCCATGAATAGGTTATGGTGGTTGTAGTGATATTTTGTTCACCTTCCAACTGAATCTTGAAGAGGAAAAAAATGTTGGTTTGAGAGATCACGTTCCTGCACTATTTTGTTGAGATCAAAGAAATTGTGGTATTTGGGAACTTTGGTAGAGTCCTATAGAGTTGATCTTCTAAAGTAACAATGATGCTATGAGGCCTAGACTCATAAATGACATGAAATTCCACATATATGTTTTTCTTAAAATAACATCACAAACTTCAAATGGGGAAACATTGCACAATGCCTCATCTCTGAAGGGATTGATGTCATAGGGAAAGTGGCATTGTTGGATGATGTGGATGTCTCATCCCTAGCTCAACCAATGGATGTTGTATTGTTGGGGGTGTGGCATTGTTAGTAGTTATAGTCTCCTGATGACCTCAAATGAGATCAATTTCTTTTAGATGCCACTAATAATAATGAAATGCAATAGAGTTCCTTTTACCCACATATGTGAATGGAAGAGGTGCTCAACTTCCTCTGAATCCTCTATCTCTTCTTTTTGGATCTTTGTAGTTGTGATGGTAACACTAGGTTTTACATCAATGATATTCTTTCCCTTATCTAGTTTTGAGTCACTAAGGCTTTCAACTCGACCAACAATCACTAATTTGAGTGACATTCATAAGTGTTGTTCCAAGGGATTTCGTGGAACTCACACCACTTTCCAATGTCCTTCTTTGACTTACCATTACCCTTCTTTGCTTGTGGCTTGGAATAATTGTCTCGAGGTTGGCTATCCTTGCTTTGTCCTTTTTTCTATTAGTTATGACTAACATTACCATGCTTATGTTGCGGTTGATTTGTAGACCCAAACTCATGCTTGTTTTTTTTCTTAAACTTTTATTTCAATTCAACAACATTTTGATAAGTAGCTCCTATTGAGGATATGTCCATGAAACCATATCTATTTGGATGTACCTATGTATGCCACTACGGTACTTCAAGAGCAAGTTATGTTCAAAGTCTCTAATACCCATCTTTGAGCACAAGGTATAGAATATATTGGTTCACTCCAACACCATCTGATCTCTATCTGACACAAAGTTATCCATCTCATGTACTGGTTATCATAGTTTTTGACATGGTATAATTCCTCCTTAAGGGAATCATCTCCCACATCTCCCCTAGTAACCATCCCACCAATATTTGACTTGGGGGAGGGACTTAAGGAGTGCAAAGGTGATCTTTTGATTGCCATTTTTTTTTAACATAGTAATAACCCTCTAACAAATTTTACCATTTCTTTAAAGCATCAGCATCTATATGGCCTTAAAATAAAGGGATGTCAAAGCTAACTTGTAACTTGAAGGGTGTTGCACCTTTGAAATCACTGTTGATTGAAGATGTATCCACCATTTTTGGTAGTCGTCGAAGTATTTGGGTGAAATTATCGATCATATTGTTCCTCTATCGCACAAGGGTTTCCTTGAGCAACAAATTATTAGGATATCCTACTTTGTCGTCTCTCTTTTCTTCTACCATGTGAGACTACTTGGGTTGGCATGAGCGGCTTTCCCTAAGTTCAATTAGTTAGAGACTCAACTCTCAGTACCTTGATGATATGAAATGGATCAATATATATTTTTTCACCTGCTTGGATCTTTTGGGGTCGAAAGATTGGATGAATTGGCATGTAGGGCCCATTTTATGGGCATGACTCATTTTGCAAATTTGGGGTCCAAAACCTTATGGTACCTATTTGAGGATTTAAAGGACATATTTTTGGGGTAAAACAACCCATCACTAGTTCCATGGGCCATGAGGTGATTCTACACTCCGAGACCTTTCCAACAGTCCAAATATTGCCTTAATCGAAGTCTGTATGAAAAATTTATGCCTCATGCAAGTTGACCTTATCCAGTTGACCACCATGGTACCGAATGGATTCCACATCATAACTCATTTTTCACACATGTGGAGCTAGTCACATGTGGACTTTCAAGAACATCCTTGAAGGACCAAAACTCTAACCCTTCTAAGGAGTTGAGGCATGCAAAATCACTAAAATTAACATTAGACAACTATCGGGCTATGTTAAATACCAGGACACTAAAATAAGAAGGAGAGAATTCTTTTGATGTATTATATTGTTCCATGGTTGAGCAACAAGTCGAGAGTGGATGTTAGAGTAGAACAAAGGATATAGGAGATCCTGTAGTAGCCATTATGGCCACAGAGTCATAGGTAACTCCATAGAGAGTACTATTTCCTTTGTATTTGCATTTTAATATGAAGAGCAAGGCATGGTCTTCATTTGTGGCTGGGTTTTTCCCCATAGTGGGTTTTCCCAGGGTATATCTTTTGTTATTGTGTGGATTGTGTACTTATTTGCTCTAGTTTCTCTTTCAGTTCCATTCTATTCAATATTTTATGAAATTAAATTAACACAATGAACTAAGTTGGAAGATCTGTTGTGATGAACCGATCTAGTGGAATATCCATGGCAGTTTACATATCACTCGATCTTGTTGACGACATGCACATAGAAACAACAAAGATCATATTAATCTTATACCAATGATCTATATTTTTTACAGAACGAAATGAAGAAAGAAATATAAAATGGAAACACACACAAAAACATATTTCAGAGAGCATACTAGTGTAGTAAAACCCAAATTATATTAATAAATGAAATGGAAAAATACTATAAACTACAAATCAATATAGACTAGCTAGAATGGTGGTAGCTTATTTATGAAAAGAGATGTGTTAGCTACACTCATTCACAGAAGGACATTACAAGTGGGAAAAAGTGTTTTTTAATATACATTATGGTTCCCTAGGATGAAAAACTGTAAAGATCCAAAACCCTAGCCCTAGGAAACGATGTGGCAAAAGAAATGTAGGCCTTCAGGAGACTAGTTGATACATCAACCTTTTGGGGGTGTAACATTTGCATACAAAATTTGTTTAGGGAATTTCTTGGAATGCTACAAAGCTTAAATCATGATCTATGAGTTTGGTAGGTCATGCAATTAAATATTTTGTGGCCTACATCCACTACCAAAAACACAAGGAAAATGCCCGAAAAATGCCTCGGAAGTTTGAGACCTGAAAAATCTAAAAAAAAATTGCCAAGATGAGGAACCATTATGAATTAGCGGAACATGTGGGTTGCACTAGTATCTAGTTGGATAATCAATTTATTTCTTCATTCTTCAATTCTTTCTTGCATTTCTTCTTTGATAGCATCATCATTCTTTATGGTTTCTTCAACAATTTTACTCATTTCTTGATTAATGATCTTTACACCTTTTCACATTCTTAACACTGTGAAAAGTTCTTGATTATGTTTACCCAACCTTTTGATTTCTTTGTCTTTATTTTTCAATTGTTTCATACTTGTCATTTTCCCACTTTTCTTTGCTAATATTTTCTTGTTTTAATTTTTGAACCTCTTTCATCAATGCTTTATTGGAAGATTGCCTCTTGGCAAGCTTATCACCTTTCTTTATAAGATCTTTTAGCTTGTCTTCACCCTTTTCAAATTTAGGAATTTCTTCTTTATCTACATTCATTTGTCTTTATTTCCTCTTTAAGTATTGTCATTAAATTTGAAAAAGTTATCATATAACATTGCTATTGACACTTTAAACTTAGTGTTCAAGTATTGTTATTAGATTTGAAAAAGTTATCATATAACATTGTTATTGACACTTTCTAACTTAGTGTGATGGAATTTTTTTTTGAAATACATCTAGTGCAAGGACAACCCCTATTACTTATATGTTTAAGTTCTTATATGCTCTTAAAGTTATCATATAACATTGTTATTGACTCTTTCTAACTTAGTGTGATGGAATTTTTTTTGAAATACATCTAATACAAGGACAACCCCTATTACTTATATGTTTAAGTTCTTATATGCTCTTATATGTTATTGACACTTTAAACTTAGTGTTCAAGTATTGTTATTAGATTTGAAAAAGTTATCATATAACATTGTTATTGACACTTTCTAACTTAATGTGATGGATAAATTTTTGAAATACATCTAATGCAAGGACAACCCCTATTACTTATATGTTTAAGTTCTTATATGCTCTTAACACTTTAAACTTAGTGTTCAAGTATTGTTATTAGATTTGAAAAAGTTATCATATATTGTTATTGATACTTTTTTGAAATACATATATTGCAAAGACAACCCCTATTACTTATATGTTAAGTTCTTATATGCTCTTAAAGTCATATTAATGGCACCTAGAATGTAAACTCACCAATATATATTTAACATCTTATATACTCTCTTAAAGTCATATTAATGGTACCTAGTATAAACTCACCAATGTTGAGAGATATGGAGATGTAGGATATTAATGGTACCTAGTATAAACTCACCAATGTTGAGAGACATGGAGATTTAGCATGGTTAATTTTTTTGAATTTTTTTTTTTTGGCAATTTGTTTCCTAGATCCAGTTGAATCGTAGTTCCATCTCATTTACTGCTGAACTATGTTATAGAAGTGTGTCCCTAGAAATTTTGGCCCATTTCCCAGATTCACCCACAGAGAGCAGACGATTTGAGTGCAAGTAATCACACGCACTGGAGGATTTGCTGGCTTTTATGCAGGTGAATGCTACCAGGAGTAGAAGCAGGTGAGAACGAACACTTATGAACGAATCCACAAGAACAAGAACGAACACTTATGAGCGAATCCACAAGATCTGCAAATAATGGATTTTGAAAACCATAACACATCATAATAAACAATGAATGCGCGTGTATTTTCTGTTAAGTACAGTTAAATATGGTATTCTCCTGGAATTTCGACTTGGGAAGCTGAGTACATTTATGATCAGACAAGAATGAATAAAATAAAAGCATACGCCCCCATTACGATGCAATTCATGAATACTTGGACGACAATATTATGTTACAATGCAGCAACCGATGGCGCATAAAACATCAGCCTGCCATGCTTTTCCAGTTCCATGATCCAACACAAATCAATGGAAGCCCGTCCCGTTGTAAACACATATCTTTCACGCGCACACGCCATGAAAGAATCTTCAAACATTCCATCATCTCACTCAGCACGCACGCAGCGGCAGCGCCTACACACTCAACTCCATTCTCCATTATTCATTCCGCACCACTTCTCATTAACAGCTCTCCGATACACGCGTTCATCACGCCTCACATCTCCCATCATTCTCTCCATGCTCGCCGTCTTCAATTATTACATCACAGGACCAGTGGATTGATGACGACGTCCCGGCTGCTCTGAGTTTCGACCTTGAGACGTCAATATGGATGCCTTGGGAGGTACTCAAGCACTCTAGTAACAAGTGGCAAGCGACTAGGATATAACTGGTTTCATAATTGTGCTTTTTTCTTTGATTTGTTAAGGAATCTGATATTCAATCTTTACTGGTAGTCATCATCAATTTAGTTGTGGGATAGAATAAGTATAAATGGATTTAGCCATTTCCAAAATTTTATCAAAATCACTAAACAGTTTTTACAATAATTTCATCAAAATCATAATTTAGCTTTTGCTGGTTCATTAGCTTGACAGTTCTCTTGATTTGCTTGGAGTAAGTTAAATGCTTAGCAATTATATTTCAATCTCATTTTTAGTTTTAAAAAAAATGTTGTGTGAATTAAATTTTTATGTAATGTTTTCACCTTGAACCAATTACATTTAAATGTAAATGATGTAATATTGTTATAAAATTATGGTGAGGAGCTCAAGGCCAAGGCCCTGTCATCGATTTGTTGATGCATATGGTTTGCCTGCTAGCCATGTACATTGGAATTTCAACATCATGTAAATATGCATTTTAATAAAATACTCACAATTAGCGATGCAATGCCACAAGAGATGGGGGCATGATTTTACAAGGAATTGGGAGGGAAAACATCCAACCCTTGAGCCAATCAAGTCAAGCCAAGTGTCAATGAGAGAACCCATCAAACTCTCAACTACCCATGTTGACTTTTGTACTCAATCATTGATTTCTCCCAAGAGTTGGTTGAGGTAGTTAATGCCTTGGGGAATGAGAGGTATGGTTGTCCAAATTCGGGTATAGGCAAGCCACCCTGCATGAGAAATTGCGTTTTGCTTCTTGGGCAAGAAAAGAGCCATGAATTGCTCCCCAAGCCATTATCCATCAACCAGTTTGTCTTCCTCACGAGTTTGGAGCTACCTAGGCATTTTCCAGTCATGTCTTTCTGTGGTTTCCTTCACTCTCAGCTGGGATAAGGGCATTTTTGTGTTGTATACCAATGGGGAAGAAGGGGAAATGAATTGAGGTTCCATAGAGACCGTTTGGGCTGTTAAATGCTTAGATAGTTGGGGAGAAATCGTTTTCCTCCCTGTGAATGTTTTTCCCTATCCCACAATTCGTTTTGGCTGGAAACAATTTGGGGAAAACCCATGGCCATCCTGTTGGTAAATCCATTGTTTTGGCTTGAGCTTGAGTGCAAGCATCCAAGGTTCAAATGTAGCCTGGTAAACCCAGCTGTGGACTGGCTTGGCTCAGATGAAATGATTAATTATCTGTGTATGAGCTTGAATGTCCCATTTTCCTTGTAAGAATCATGCCCAGCTCGGGGGTGGCAGTTGTGTTGAGAGAATTGATGAACACAACTGGTCTATGGTTGGGTGGAACGTTGCAGCGACATAGCTAGTTCTCTGGGACAATTGCACAATGAAGATAAGGGTTTCTCTGTCTATGTATTTACTTTTGCAATGTTTAAATTGATGACTGTTTTAATATGTTGTATGCATATGATATGTGTGTGGATGAGTTTCAATTCTGTTGTGCATATTGCTTAATTTGCATCTGCACATTATTGAATTTATGTGTGTGAATCTAATGAATTTGACTGAGTAATTATGAAAAGCCTCATAGAATGGCATCATGTTCCCTTCCAAGAATTGGGTCCGCGGGAAGGTACATTACATTTTATCAATATTTGTAGGTTTTAGTGTAACAACAAACCTTATATAATATCAGAGTAAGTACATCCTAACTAGTGTTCCATACGTGACTTCATGACTGGGACCTTAGTCGCTCTCACTCTTAATGAAGGAGGGGAGGGAAGGGGTCAGCTTAGTAGAGTTTGATAGTATAGTTTGTATACAATATCCCCTAGACATGTAGAGAGAAGCCCCCAAGGAGTGTGACACATCGTCCTGATGATGAGTCATGTTGTGGACTTGAAAGGTTGATGAAAATCATAAGATCTGTGGAAATTCAGAGTGTTCATTCTGAAACAGTCACACTTTTCATGCTCAATGAAGATAACCTTACATGGTATCAGAGTAACTATATCCTTTTTTGTCAAGACCTACCCTGATCTGAGTGATCTCTTGATCTGAGTGATCTCTTGAAACACACTTCCCAAAAAATCATCTTTAATCTAGTTTGATCCAGGATATATCAGATCAGATTCAAGTATATTTTAAATTTTGTAAACAAACTCAAAAATCAATAAATTTCCATCAATCAAAACTGACTTATCATGGCAAGTAAGGAAGGGAAGATTGCTACACGTGAACTCCGTTGGCTGAAACATTATCATACTTGGCAAGTCAAATATTTATAATCATCATGAGGAGGACCTGAAAGCTGAAAGTACTGGGTTGAGTGGGAGAGCACTGATTTACTGGTTGTCTCCGGCGGGATTCGATGTGAGGGCCACCGCCGCCGACTGAATGACTGAATATGAATATAATTATAGCAGCTGAGACATGAGCCGACAAGACAAGGGGTCGGTTCAGTTGAGATCAACCTCTTGCTCCTGCTGTTAGGTAATCATTACAAACACTGAATGATGTTCAGTTTCTGTCTATCTCGCAGATACTACTTGCGTCCAAAATCTCTCATGTGTCCCTCCTTTTTGAGACAGAAATGACCGTGAAAAATCGATGCTGCTTGAATATAAGCTCTCTGTTTATTTATTTTCTCAATACTTGAGCAGTACTAGTTTCTTCGAATTCAATAAAAAAATTAGTGTTATAACATACAATTACGATGGAGAAGGAGAAGAAGATTGAATCTCTTAGCTATGACAGTGATTTTTCTGTAGAAAGTGATCATATTCCTCGCAGTGTTGAACCAGAGGGCACGCCTCCAAGGTCCTGTCCTCCTCCTCTCCACAAACCCGGAGGTTCAGAGTTCTATTCCCTGCATCGCCAGCACGCTAGCTATCCATTAACGGTTCAACGCTGTTGGCATTCGTGGAAGGCTGGGATTTTTGACTGCTACAAAGATCATGACACATGTATGTAACCCTAATTTCTCTAACCCTAGCTAGCATTCCATTTCTTTCACACCGTGAAAATTATATTAATAAAGTTCTAGTTGTGCAGGTTGTATGACTGCAATTGCACCATGCATTATATTTGGAAGAGTTGCTCAGTTTGTAAACGATGGATCTAAGTGTAAGATTAATTGCTCTACTTTTTTACTTTTCAGATACAGATAATGTTAGGCTATATGAATGGATTGATTGATTGATTGATGCTGTGTTACTTCTTGTTTATCAACAGTTTCATGTTTGATGAATGGGGGCATCTATTGTTTGTTATCACTAGTTGGATTGCACTGTTGTTATTCCTGTGGATTCCGAGAAAGACTCAGAAAGAAGTTGCAGCTTCCTGGGAACAGCAGGTCTGATTTCTGTGTTCATTGCCTATTGGAATGCTGTGCTCTGTGCCAGGAATATCACCAAGTAAAACATGCCGCTGCTGCTGGTAAGCTAACATCATATCATCACATTCACAAACATGTCAGTTGTTAAGTTTTAATGATCTCAGGAATATCTGTTAAATTTTAATGATCTCAGGAATGGTGATGGGAAATAATTATTGTTGCTGCATGCAGGGGTTACCAGTTCCGACGCTCTATCTCCTCCTTCCATTCACAACATGAAACACTGAGTCGTTTGGGCTGTGGTCAATGTGTTTTTTCCATTACCAACCCAGTTTGGATCCTCAGTTCATTGACACTCTGGTCATTGCCATTGTTGATGCTGTTTATATCCTATACCAATTTTGATCTTCTCTGTATATAGTTAGCTGATTTGTGTCCTGTGCATGATGGTTATACAGTTTGAGTTTCTACTGTCCCAAATGAGTTATGCCCATTAATTTTTTTGGGTTACCATGAATACCCAATGTTGTTCATGCATAGATATATAAATAAAGAAAAACGTTTTAATTTTATCTACTTGTCTATATCCATGCTGCAAAATTTGTGCAATTTTAAAATGCACTTTTTGCACCTGACCTTTGAGTTCATACAGTTAGTTTTGATTGTAACATCATGTAGAAAGCAACTATCTTATCAATTTTCATTTTCTGAATCTTTAAGTTTATATAGTTACTTTTGATTTTAACATTATGTAGAAAGCAATTGTCTTATCAATTTTCACTTTCAGAACTTTAAAGTTCATAAAAGTAGTTTTGATTTTAACATCATGTTAATAGTAATTGTTTTATCAATTTTTATTTTTTTAACCTTTGAATTTATATGGTTAGTTTTGATTTTCAATTTTCACACTTTCTGAACTTTTAAGTACATATAGGTAAATTTTGATTCTACAATAATTGTTTATCAATTTTCACTTTCTGAACCATTGAGTTTATACAGTTAGTTTTGATTCTAAAATTTATATTTATGAAATATACATTCTTATTATTATAAATAATATAGATTGATTTTCAATTGGGATTTGTTTAGCTTTTATGTAGCTTTTACTTTGTTTTTAAATATAAAACAAGTGATATATATTGAAAAAGCAAAAAAAACTTTCAAGATTCCAAACAATTACCATTATTTATTCTTCTTTTCTTATGTATTCCTGTACTCTTTTTCAAGATATATTTGGCTCATATTCTATGTGTTTCATGACTCAGCAGCACCTGCAATTTCGCCGACATTTGATAAGTCTTAGACCATCTTTTGAATATATCCATAATTATTCATGTAAAACTGTGAGAGTAAAACAAAATTCAAATATAGAAATTTCTGGTTGGAAATAAAGTTAACTACCAACGAGAAAGATAAAGGTCCTTTTCGACGGCCAGCCAGCTTAACGACGATGGATATTAATGGCTTATGATGGGCATTCAAGGGATCGGTAACAAAGGAATGGCGACGATAAAGATAACGGGTAACAAAAAATGATAGGATTATGGATCATATCCTCCAACCTTTCGTGGGAGACGGAGGAAGAGCTAAGGTGAGCCAAGCAGGTAATAAGAAACTTGGATGAAGTGAAATTCAAGTACAATCCAAATGGCTGCTTATTCAGAAGGAAGATAAGGGGTTAAAATGAAGAATATCATAAAGAGAGGGAGTTGGTTATTTAAGCCAAAAGAAGTCTTAACGGATTTGAATCAAGTGGATGGAATGAAATCCATCAATTTTTACCAACCCAGTATCTTTGGAAAAAGAATAAGGAATAGTTAATTACGAAGAGTATCCGTTAAAGCCTTCAAAGATGACCCCAACTTTTTTTATTTAAAGGTGTGGAGAAGGAAAAAAAGTTTAATTTGGAAGGAAGAGGGAAGGTTTGAAATAATATGGTGTAAGGTTGGTAGAAATTAAAATTGATTTTTAAAATATATTTTTATACAAAATTTTGGAATAATTATTTAAAAATTAAAATTGTGTAAAAGTGATATTTTATTTTTTTAAATATAATGTATATGTTTATATATTTATAAATTTTTAGTAAGTAAATGAGGGTATATATTAAAAGTATTATTATCTTTAAATTTAAGAAGTTTTGGTGTCATAAAGAACAAACCACATTAAAATTTTGACAATTTCAAATTTCTTAATTTTTTAATTCATGATAATTATGATGATCTAGGAATGTTTCTATTGAAGTATTTTGAGTGTACAAAATAAAATTCTAAAGAAAACCAAGTGATTTCGTACCTTCTTTAAGATAGACATTAACTACCACCACCACCATCATTCTTCTAAAACACTTCAATAGTGTATACTTTCTATTGGTATTTTTTAAAGGTGATTTTCACTTAATTGACAATTTTTGGGTTTTTTTTGTAAGCTTGTAACATATTATATCACTTAAACTATAGTCTAGCTACCTATGATATGTACCGGGAACATAATAAAAAAAGACAATTCCATGAGATTAACAAAAAACCAAGTATAGACCATAAAACTAGTATTGTGAATAATCAAAGATGTTCATTGTAGGCACCTCAAATTTCTCCTTTGCCTTACTAGTTTGGTGAGGAGGAACCCGCTCCTTGAAGACCACGCCAGTGGTGGTGTGAATAAGCACATTCATCTTTTCTCCCAACTCAACATCGGCCTTAGCTAGCAGATTGAGAGTCACCTTTATGCTTTGAAGCTGCACTTGGGTTTCCTTTTGCTAGAGTTGGGTCACCGTCTTCTCCTCCGCTATGTCCATCAGAGCCTTACCGAAGATATGCCAATATAGGGTGATTATCTTCATGTGCTTCATTTCATGTGTTCAGGAATTACCATCATCTTCCTCAATTAAACCAATTTATTAGCCTGAATTTCCTTCAAAGGGAGCATTTTCCTCAGCTTCACCACCCATTGTTCCATATGCCCCATCCTTTGCTAGGCCGCAACAAAAAACATTCTCCCATAAGCTTCTTTGGCAATAGGGGCCTCCACAGTTACCCTGGGCATATGTGAGTGTGCATCTCTACAACTGAAGCATCCTCTGTTTTTCTTACCTCTCACCATACTACAACACCCAAACCGCCAAGTCCCCCAATGTGCAAGAGCACAAGATCATAGAATGAACCCAACATTGTCCAACGTATCAAGGCTGAAAGCGATAAGCTTCTTTGGCAATACGGGCCTCCACAGTTACCCTGGGTATGTGTGAGTGTGGGTCTCTACAATTAGAGCTTCCTCTGGTTTTCTTACCTCTCACCATACTATAACACCCAAACCGCCAAGTCCCCCAATGTGCAAGAGCACAAGATCATAGAATGAACCCAACATTGTCCAACGTATCAAGGCTGAAAGCAAGGGCCGACACTAATGCTATCGCCTGCCACCTTACTTTCCCTACTTTCCAAGAAGATGCAATGTGAATCGAAATTAAAGGGGTGTAGGAGAAGGTTGTTTCCTCAAAGTGCAAGCCTTTTCTTATCAACCACATATCCTCACCATCCGGCTCCATGATGCTCAATGGTTGCATTGATGAAACCATCATGCCAAAATCCCTCCTTGATCTAGCCCAAATTCTCCCACAAGTGCATCCCCATGAACTACCATCATGCTAGGGTGGGTGACTACTCTCCCGTGTGTATGAGAGGTTCTTCCGCCTCTTCAAATTCTTGACAATCACTTAAACATACACCCTCCATCATGCTGAGTGTACTATTTGAATGTGGGAATCCATGTGGTGCTAGCTCGGTACTCTCTCCTCCGATTTGCACTTGACACTAAGAGTTTTTTTTAAACATATTAGTCAATTAATCATTTTCCCTTTAATTTTTTTTTAAAATATAGAATATAATTAAATTTACAATATTCATTAAAATTTACATATTTAAATAGTAAATGATATGTTTTTGTTAAATACTAAAAAATTATATATATGAATTTTTCAAATGAAAAGAATCATTTTTAATATTATACTTAGACATAATATTTAAATCCTTAAAAAATATTCTAATTAATATTTTTATTAAATTTTATTTTTATAAAAATTTCTATTAGAATACAATTAAACTAATTTAATGTTTAAATATATATTAAATCTCAATTAAATTAATTTATTGTTTTAAAAATATATCAAACTGAGTATAATTTTTTAAATATATATTAAACCTCTTTAATATTAATTTTTATTTTTTTTAAACTCAATTAAACTAATTTAATTTTTTAAATATATATTAAATCTCAATTAAAGTAATTTAATTTTTTAAATATAAATTAAACCTCTTTAATAGTAAAAGGAAACCAACTTTTGATTCAAATGTTTACATTAAAATTATTAAAAATTATACATCAAATGTATATATAAAATTATTATTACATTATGTCCATTGGTTGTAGCCTGGGTGGTTGGGAGGAACGTTGTTACCCTCCCCACCCAGGTTCAAATCTTGTAAGTGACATATTGCTCTTGTTGAGCCCATATTGTAATGATGATTGTAATTCATGCCACCTTGATTCTCTAGAATAACAGGTTGTGACCATTTCTCGGTATACTAGCCCTCTAACAAACGACGAACCACCTTTAAAAAAAAATAAAATTATTATTACATTAAATTTATTAGAAAATATCACACCAGGTGCATATGTAAAATTATTATTCAAATGTAAAATTACTAAAATTAACAAAAATTAGAATTATTCCACTCCAAATCATTATCCCACCCAGGTTCAATTCTTGTAAGTGACATGATGCTCTTGTTGATCCCCTATTGTAATGATTGTATTTCTGGCCATACCTTGGTTCTCTACCTGGAATATCAGGTGTTGGCATTTCTCCCAGTGGATTAGCACTTTAACAAATAATGAACCACCATTTAATTTTCTTATATTAAACTTAACAAAGATTAAAAATCGTCACACCAAGTCCATGTGTACCATTAGTAAAATTAGTCAAGCTTAGAAATGATCCAACTTCAATTATGTGCAATATTTAAGGCTAAGAAACTTTGTACCCCTTTTTTTTAATTGGTTAAAGAAAGATACATAAGCATTTGCCATGGTGTTTATAGCCACCAACAATGGGTAAGAAGGAAACTAATATCAAAGGCTTCTCATATGGATCCTTCTAGCTCTATAACTAACCCACTTTGAAATTTAGTGCAAAAATAACATCAATTAAAGAATATACGAAGCTAATAGTAATTGTCCCTATTTCAATGATAATGACCCGATTGATTAAGATTTAAAATGGAAACAACATAAATACCAACACAAAAATATCGTGCTTTGAGAGCATCAACCATTTCCTTTGATCTTCCCCTATCCACACAGTCTCCTCTTCCTAAATATAAGCAAGCTTGCCTTTTGTATTTTCCATTCTATTGTAGAGGTCGATTTTTAGTGACTGCAACACCATTGTTTAAATAATTCAATTTATAAAAAAAATTGATAGTGATACTATGATGGAGTTATGATATATGTTACAATCGAATACAAAACAATTTTCCAGAGGCAATATGTGAGAAAAAGCTAGGGGCTCTTTCCCACATTTGTGGATAACTTCCATAGTAACCCTATTGGTATAGATTGATATACCTCACCCTTTAGGACCCAATCATCATTTTCATTCCTACCACTAGTGAACTCATCAACCCTTATCAAAGGAATTAAACTTGGGTGTAATATCCCAATTTTGACCCCATCGCATTAAAATGTAAATGTTGTAATATCGTTATAAAATCGTTGTGAGGAGCTCAAGGCCAAGGCCCCGCCATCAATTTAGTGTTAAAAATTGATGCATATGGATTGCATGCTAGCCAGGCACAATAGAAATCATAAATATCATTATAAATATGCATTTTAATAAAATACCCACACTTATCTATGCAATGCAACAAGAGTATGGGGGCATGATTTTTACAAGGAATAGGGAGGGAAATATTCAAACCCTTATGTGATGAACTTGCAATAATTAATTAATGCAAATACACGAGATATCAGAAATAATAGAACTCATAATCACTTTTATATTGATCACAGGCCACTTCGAGGGGGCAACCTCCTTTGAGCAAGCTCAATACAATTAACTTTATGGTGCCTTCAATGACCTCAACACACACTTATATACTAAGTCTATGCCCAATACTATGAGTCAAAACCATGGGACATATAATACTGCGGGACGACTTACAAAGCATATGCGTCCAATACTATGGGTCAATACTATGGGCTAATATAAACTATGGATCAACAAATACTACGGGACGACTTACAAAGCATATGCGTCCAACAACAATATACTAACATAGTAAAGAGAAGGGTTGACACGGGTTCCTAACATCCCCTCTCCCTTAGAAAAAGCTTTGTCATCAAAGCTTTGGTTGGGGAAATTACTGCAGAATTTGAAGGAGTGGTTTCCCAGTAGCATCCTCGGGTTGCATTTCGGGCCACTGACGCCTTTGGAGTGTCAGGGAGGATTGCTTGGAAGGATGTAGACGAAGAAGAACCCTATCAGCTGCGTGGAAAGTGTGCTCAGAACGGTGTTGATCGGCTTGTTGTTTCAGTCGAATTCTGGCCATGTGAAGATTATCCTGCAGAATGAGAAGAATCTGATCGCAGTTTCGAAGAACCGAGTCAATTTCCTGAACTGGGGAGCTACTAAGGGTGTATGGAAGAAGAACTGGCGGTGTCTGTCCAGAGACTGCTTCATATGGTGTCCTTTGAGATGTGGTATTGTACCACCAAAGTGCTTCTAGGAAATCCATAGAAATAGTTGGCCAAAGCTGTGTAGGGATGGGCAAGGGTTTGAACAATCCCGAAAGGAGTGTCGTTTCACCCTTGTTGACCTGGAAAGTATCACAATCAGCCACCATCTGTTAAATTGTCATTTTCAGTCCCTGCCAAAAGAAGTTACATTGTTCCCGGTCATACATTTTGAAGAACCCAGAGTGCCCTGCTGATGAAGAAGCATGGAGTTCATAGAAGAGATAGCCCTGTTGAACATATTGCAACCAATTTGGAACAAGCATAGAAAGAGATGTAAGAGAAATTGGGTCATCAATTGTGCGAGAAGGAGCATCTTCCACCATATTGTCCTTATCCTTCTTGTAAGTGATCGCATAAGGATAACCCATGAGTTGGATAACCCATTTCAGGTGTGTTGGGGAGGAGACCTATTGTTCCAGACTCTAGAGATCAGTCTTGATGCAGAAATAATTCCCTAATAGGTATGGCTGCCACTTCTGTACTACATGCAAAATAGCCATCATTTCCTGCTGAGAGGTATATGCGACTAAATTCTTACCGGAAAGGTCTCTTGAAGGCGGCAAGCTCATTGGTTCAACAAAGACACCTGCATATCTATCCAAGGAAGTAGTGGAGACCGTTGATGGGTGCATCTGAATGGAATGGAGCTGAGCGATGACACCATGTGAATTCTTCTTAAGGATTTTTTCCAGGCGATGTGAACTGATGATGCGGAGAGACCCTGGTTGTAAGCCCATTACTTTGTGTTGTGCCCCATTGACTGAAAACTGCATCCAAAGTTCAGCAAAATGCCATAAGATGGGGCCAAGTGTGCATAACCATTGAACACCTAAAACCACATCACATCCGCTTAAGGACAAGGCAAACATGTCAGAGGACAGGTTATAATCTTCCATAGAGATACGCACATTGTGACACTTCCCCTCGCAAGGTAAGGTGCCCCCATTTGAAACCATGACTTCAAAGTTGGAGCAAGGAGGGACAAAACAATCAGCCTATTTGGCAATCTGAGGGTCAATGAAGTTATGAGTGCTACCAGAATCAATGAGTATGGTAAGAGGGAACTTCTTGAAGTATCCCTTGACCTGCATTGTTTGTGGGGTTGTGACGCCGGTTACAGCATGGAGAGAGATCGTGGGTGGGTCATCCTGAGAAGGGGTGTCAACAGGCGGGTGTTGAATGTCGACCTGATCATCTACTGTATTTGGAGTTTCTTCACCAAGTTCAGAGGCAGGTAGAGAATCCACATCCAAGAGATAGAGCTTTTGTTGAACACATCTATGGCCCCGAGTGAATTTCTCATCACAATTATAACAAAGCCCTTTTTCTCGGCATGCCTGCATTTCGGTTTCAGACAAATGCTTGATAGGAGTTGGTCGAGGAGCTGGCGGGACGGGAGGTCGTTGAGAACCCATATTTTGGAAGGGAACAAAAGTGGGTTTGGAGCGTTGTTGGGCTGCAAGCTTGTCTTCTGCCAACTTAGTCAAACCTAGGACTTCCATCATTGTGTTGGGATAGAACATTTTAACCTCTGACCGGATTTCATCCTTAAGACCACTGATAAAACAACTCCTGTAAAATTCATCAGACAATCCTTCCGTGTGATTGGCGAGTTTCTCAAATTATATCTGATACTCTCTCACTGTGCCAATTTGGTGAAGTTTAGTGAGTGCTCCTGTGAAGTCATCAAAAGCAATAGGACCAAATCATGGCAAAAGGAGTTGGCAAAAATTTGTCCAGTTTGGCTCGGGATGAGCTTTGATGTACCAATGATACCATTGAAGGGCTTCCTGTTCCAAATGAAAGGATGCAAGTGGAACTTTCTGGACATCAAAAGTATTATGCAGACTGAAATATTGTTCTGCGTGGTATATCCACCCAGTCGGATCAGTAACATTGAAGCGAGGAAAATCAAGCTTCGGCCCACGAAAATTGCTGGAAGAAGAGAACCCAGTGGCTGCAAAAGATTTTGGCTGTCGGTTATTGTTCATGGCTGAATGCTGAAGATGGAGGCTGAGAAATTTTTCATCCAGATCTTGGAGTTTGGTTTGGATGGCTGCAAGCGCTTCCTCCATGGTTTTTGCTCCTACGCGGGTGACAACCACAACAAAAGAGTTTTTTTTTTTTGTGGAAATGGATAGAAAAACACAAACAAAAGCTTATTTAGTAAAGGAAGATTTGAGTTTGGGAAAAAATCAGATGGGTAATTGGGGTTTGACTAGGTTTTGGACACTTTCTGATGGACATGGAAGCAAAAAATGGGGATTTCAGAAGTGGGGTGAAAGAATGAGAAAATTTGGTAGAAAGGGACAAAGAAGCAAAATTAGGAAAGGAACACGGTGGCAAAATTTGAAGGCGTTTGGGTGAAAATTGAAGGAGTTATGGCAAACCCTAAAAATAGACAAATGTGGGTTTTCTGGTCTTGGGAAGTGGAATTTGGGATAGGGTCTTCAGGAATGAAATATGCAGAATGGGATTGCAGGGATGTCAGTGAATTTTCAGGGAAAACAGAGTTGAAACAAGGGAGATATGGCCGAAAACATAATTTTATACTCTTTTATTTTATTTTATTTTATTTTTTTATTATTATTTTTTTTTATCAGAAATGGATCGGCAACAGCGGCGCGGAAGGGATCCGCAACAAATGGATCTGCAACGACGCGGAAGGGATCGAAAACGGCTGGATCTGAAACGACGACTGGATCTAGAACGACTTTCAGAATAGATCTGAAACAGCTGGATCTGGAGCGGAAGTGATCGACAACAGTTCAGCTGAAAATAGATATGGACCCCAGGTATGTGCAGCTTCCTATCAGTTCAGGGGATTCACTCGGCCACTAATGTTGTCTGACGGCTTGCGTATTGGGGTAGTACCCCTCACTCCATGGCTCAGGTAAAACTGATAACCGCTTTGCCACAAACGACAACTCTTGGTTTACCTCACGGGTGGGAACTAGTCAATCAGGTAAGGGTCATTGTCCTTTTTGCTGGCAGGTCCTCTCAATGGGCCAGCTACTTTGGGGTTCCTATGGTACTCCTCACAATGAGTTTTAGGGCTTATGCCTAAGTACTTCTCACAGTTAAGCGGATAGGGGTTATTCCGAGATCCGAACTTGCAACAAATGCGAAAAAAAAAAAAAAATTGGCAGAAATTCCACCCAACAAGCCCAAGAAAGTGCTCTGATACCAGATGTGATGAACCTGCAATAATTAATTAATGCAAATACACGAGATATCAGAAATAATAGAACTCAGAATCACTTTTATATTGATCACAGGCCATTTCGAGGGGGCAACCTCCTTTGAGCAAGCTCAATACAACTAACTTCACGGTGCCTTCAATGACCTCAACACACACTTATATACTAAGTCTACGCCCAATACTATGAGTCAAAACCATGGGACATATAATACTACATGACAACTTACAAAGCATATGCGTCCAATACTATGGGTCAATACTATGGGCTAATATAAACTATGGATCAACAAATACTACGGGAGGACTTACAAAGCATATGCGTCCAACAACAATATACTAACATAGTAAAGAGAAGGGTTGACACGGGTTCCTAACAACTTGAACCAATAAATTCAAGCCAAGTGTCAATGAGAGAACCCATAAACCTTCAAGTATCCATGTTGACTTTTGTACCCAATCATTTATTTCTCCCAAGAATTGGTTGAAGTAATTATTATTTGGGAAATGGAGAGGTATGGCTGTCCCATTTTTGTGTATGGGAAAGCCGCCATTTTGGGAAATTCGTGTTTGTATTCTTGGGCAAGAAAAGATCCACAAATTTTCTCCCCAATCCATTATTCATCAACCAGTTTGGCTCTCTCATGTAGTTCTAGCGGGTGGGGCATTTCTCCTCCACGTTTTTCCTATGTTTCCTTGATTTCTAGCTGTAAAGAGGGCGTTCTTGGTGATGCAGAACAACTGGGAGAAAGGGATCTCGATTTGGGGGTCCATAGAGGCAGTTTTTGGCCATTGGAATGCTCATATACCTGTGGGAAAAATCGTTTTCTCTCCCTGTGTTCGATCTTCCCTCTCACAACTCGTTTTTGGGTGTGCCATGAATTAGAAGAACCAATGGGAATTCCATTTTGTAAACCCCATAGATAAAAATGTTTATCCATGCCCAACATTTGTGCTTGATGGGTGTGGAAGATAATGTTGGGGTTTGAGTTTGAGCTTGAGCTTGAGTGTTCCCATTCCTAGTAGATATCATGCCCAGCTCGAGAGTGGCAATTCTGTTGAGAGATTGATGAGCATAGTTGGCCTATGGCTGGGTGGAATGCTGTAGTTGCATAGCTAGTTGCTCGGGACAACTTCACCACCAAGATAAGTATTCTCTATGTGTATTAAATTATGTAATGTTTTTAATTGAAGACTGTTATGATTATGAAAATCAATGCATGTTAGATATGTGTGTAGTAGATCTTACTTCCGTTGTGTTTATTTGAATTATACATCTGCACATATGTTTTTATTTTATGAATTTGATGAATGGGTCCGAGTTTGAAAAGCTTAGATTCTCAGTCATGTTCCCTTCCTTGCGTTGGATCGATGGGAGGGGACGTGACATTAGGTCAATGATAGGACAGTAAAATACTTAAACTAGTTGAGTTATCACTCAAGAATTCATATTTAGAATATGGTTAATAGCAATGAACATCTAGGAGCTACATGTGTCATGAAGCTACCTTCAAAGATAATTTATGTGTTTGATATTTGCTTCTTAAGTATCACTAGGGTGTGAAAGATTTCAATAGCAGAAAACAAATTGGTTGAGAGAGGCCAACTAGATAACCCTTCCTTTTTCCAATCCATGACTATGGTATTCAAAGCCTTCGTTAAATCAACAACAAAAAGGTAACCAAGGAAAATAGTGGCCCAACATTTTGTTTCATCAAACATTTAGAAGGAGGCACTTGAATCAAATTCAATTCAATAAATACAGTAGCAAGGATGATATCTTTCTCTCAAAATTTCCTAATTGAAAATTTTAATGGTATTTGGTTGAGATTGAGATTTGTTGAGACTTGGATCAACTCTCTTTTGGAATATTTAGCCCTAGAAGTGATTGAATTTTTCCACCATAGAAATGGATTTTTACTCCTTATTTAAGTCCATTGAATCAATGAACAAGACTTTCATGCAAGGAACATGGTTTATGTGATTGAATGGCCTTTATCTAAATAATTGGTCTTTGGTTTTCAATCTATAAGAATAAGTCCCAACAACAATCCTTGTGTGGGGAAGGCTCTCCTTCCTACCCAGGGTATTTTGGGGTCCCAAATCTTAGAAGAATTAGGGAACCTGTTGGGATGATACATTGATAGATTAGAACTAAATTGCATGTGATAAAATGTTTGTATAGGCTAATATAGAGAAAGGATTGCAAGAAAATATCGAGCTATAATTCAATAATTTAATGTCTAGAAACTATATTATGATCAAATTTCTCACAAATGCAACATTTTTCACAATTATAGTCATTTTGAAGAGGAATTTTCCAAAAACAATTACCCTCCCATGAAATATTATGAAGATGAATGACTTAAAAAGGTCCAAAATCCTATGAAGAAGAGAGAAAATCAATGTCAACAACAGAATGGGACTCAAGGTCAAAAGGGCCAATAAAATTATTATGACAATCCGCTAGATCTAGCCATTTAGTAATCCCAAACCAATAGATACATGATTATGAAGAATAATGAGGGATGGGGGGAGGAGGAAATCCTTTTTGATAGAGATATGTCCAATAATCCCCTTGATAATATTCTCCCAAGGCCAAAGTAGGTCTCATGCCCATCCTCATCTTAGATAAAGAAAGTGTTAGATCTCTTTGATTCAACATTAACACTAGGAAAGACACCATATCCTCCTTCCTCACAAGAATAATGGCTTATCCTCCCACCAAGGAGGACATGAGGAAAGGCATGAAGCAAAACAAAACCCTAAGGGAAGAAGAAATGAAAAAAATTCACTCGGAACCCTGGTAACTATCTATCTTGCGTGTTCCCTAAGTCTCCCTCATAAATCAAAATCTAAGTTACAATGAAAGTTGTCTCTTGGAACTGCAGGGGATTAGGGTTAAAACAAAGACTGGGGTTAGAGAACTAGCAAAAAGAAGCCAAAGTTATTTATTTTGCATGAGACCAAACTTACAAGGAGCTCTCTCTTAGAAATTAAAGATCTCTTATAGTGGGGCAACAAATGCAGAGAAGTTGAGGCCTAAATAGATATTGATACCCTCAAAAGACCCCAAGCCCTAGGGTTGGGGGACCCTCCAATTTTTTTAAGCCTCACCAATAAAATATTATCATCGATATGACTTAATATTTTGACGTGATTGATGCTTTTAGATGTATTCAATTTCTTTAATTAGTTTTCCTAAATAACTCTATTACTTGAATTGCTTGAAAACTTATGACTTGATGGATCACTTGATCTAAGCTTTAATTTTAATTGAATGACTAGCTCAGGATTTGTTAGAATTCTTTGTGTGCCAACATTTATTGAAATAAAAACCTAATCTAAATAATCATCACATAACTTCAATCCAAGCACAACAAGACTTATGCAACTATCTAGAATCTTTTTGCAACTACAAAACACACAATAAGCATAGATAAAAGCCATATTTTCTTTTATTAATAGAAAAATGATTGAATACATAGGCCTCCCTTTCCCATGGTGGGAAAGGGAGATAAAAACATCACTCCCTAGACTCTCTAATACACCCACAACTCCCCGGGACTGAGAGGGATTTCTTCAAGACAAAAACATGAACAAATCTCTATTCTCTTACCATACTAGAACACCTATCTATCCAATGCTCAATGGAGGTGGGAATTAAATGATTCACTAACTCCACTTATATAAAAAAATCCCTTTTATCATTTTTACCTTATTACTTAGCCATTATTATATTTAGTTACCTCACTAACTTATTGAAGAACACAACCTTGAGAAAAAACCACATGGTTGTGTCCACATGCAATTAGGGCACAACATGCCCCCACCACTATTCATGGACCTGTCTTCAATTCAACTAAGAAATATAGGTACAAACTAGAATCCAAAACTACAACTAATGCAATAGTCCACACTGGAAGAATTTTTTTCTCTCTCTTCTCCTCTTACCGAGATATGAAGTTAGGGTGTCTTGATCACACATCAATCACCATCAAGACTGTCTAGATGTACCCACAACTAAGCACAATCGATCCACAAACCAATTGCACAAGCTCTAGTCATCGTCTTTATTCGCAATCACCAAATAAAAAACCATCTTGCTAGGAAGATAGCGCAACTATTAGGGTGACTAAGCCTAATAATTGCATGCATTAACAATCATTCCAAGATGAAATGGGTCCAAAGTCCTAGAATTGAAACAAGGTTCATGAAAACCATGGTGGTTTGGGTCACCAAGAGATCACCCTACAACAATTGTGGATCTATAGTATTCATCTCAACACAAATTCTAAGTGCACAAAATTATTGTCATCGTATTTGTGACACTCAAGGGAGAAGACATGCATTTCCATAACTCCAAGTGAGTAGGCTTCAATCTTTTTACAACTTTCCACAACTCTTTGTGACCATTTCACAACTAGACACATGCTTTCTACAACTATTCTACAACTCATTAATACAATTCTAGTACATGCATCCAACTAGAAGCCTCGTGTGTGACATATTTTTTCTTACTCCCCTTCAATGTTTTGGACTCATAATAGATTGCATGCCCATTTCCCATAAGGACTCCACCATTTCATTCTTTGCAAGCATCTATGCACACCACTAAATCTTCATTTCGATTTGCAATATTAAGAATTGGGGTTCTGGAGAGCAATCTCTTTAATTGTTGAAAATTTTCTTCACAATGTGGTGTCCATTCAAATTTGACTCCTTTCTTCTACAATGATGCAATTGAATGTGCCATTTTTTAGAACCCTTCTATAAATATTCAATAGCATCCAACTAGTCCCATAAATGACCTTACTTCCCATAAATGACCTTACTTATAATACATTTCTAGGCATATGCCATCCCATAATATCTTCAATCTTCTCTGGATACACTACTATTCCTTCTTCAAAAATAATGTGTCACAAATAATGAATCTTCCTATTATAAAAGGGGACATTTACTCAACTTAGCATAAAGTTGATGTTCTCTTAGCACTTGTAATACCAATCTCAAGTGCTCTTCATGCTCCTCCTTTTATTTTGAATAAATAAAAATGTCATCTAGGAATAGAATGACAAACTAAATATACCATTCATCAAACATATAAAGGTAGCTAGTGCATTTGTTAACCCAAATGGAACTACTACAAACTCATAGTGACCATATCTAGTTTTCAAAGTTGTATTGCTAATGTCCTCTTATTTTATCCTCACAAATAGTAACCTGATCTCAAATACATCTTTGAGAAAATATTTTATTTTCTTATTTGATCAAACAAATCATCAATTCTAGGTATAGGTTCGAGGATATTTGTTCCTCCTAGTGACCTTGTTCAACCGCCTGAAGTCAATGCACAACCTTAGATTTCCATCATTTTCTTCACAAAAAGAACTGGTGCTCCCCAAGGAGACACACTTAGGCATATGTATCCTTTATTCAACAAATATTCTAGTTGCATTTGAAACTCCTTCAATTCTGGTATACTCATTTTATATGGAACTTTGAAAATTGGGGCAACTCCAAGCACCAAAGCAATAGAGAAATCAACATCTCTTTTGGATGGAAATCCTAGTATTTATTCAAACACATAAGCAAACTCCTGCAATACTGGAAAGTATTCCAAGCTTGGGATTTTACACTTTTCTTTCTCTTTCACATGGGCTACATACAACTAACACCTTTCTCTAAAGCATCTATTCAACCGCAAAGATGAAATTTCCCTTATGGAAATATGCCTTGGAATTCCTTTCACTTTCCTTTGTCATCCTTCTTCATCAAGACAAGCGAAGGACCTGTTATGGCAATCTAATACCACATGGTGTGCATCTAACCAATCCATTTTGATAAGGACATTGTTTGAACCCAATGGTATTATGTTCAAGTCTACAAAATTATTAATTCCATTTATATCTATTTGATAACCCTTTACTAACTCATTGATTTTCTTTTTTGTTCCACTAGCCAACTGAACCATCTAGGATTTTTCATGCTTAATTCTCTTTAAATGAAATATTTCAACCAAATTAGGAGCAATATAACTATGGATTTCTCTTAGATCAATTAGAATGGAAATAGGATGATTATAAATCTTACCTTCAACCTCAATCATGTTGGACCGATGCTCTACCGATCTATTATCTAAGCAGGCACATATTCTAGGAATTTTCCAGGCCTTATCTTCCACAACACTTGCTTCTTGTATGTTGCGCACGGTCCTCATTATGTCTCCCCTTTGAGGAAAATATTTAATCAAATGGTATCTTTCACATCCCCAACATTTGATTTATTTCCTTGTGCCTCTTCCTAGAGACTCTATCCCTTCCTTTGTTCTGATCATACATGTGCTTGTATTCCCTAATTATCTCTTCAAGTGTATTGGGTTCACCAAACTGAAATTTTTCTCTATAGAATGAAGGTAACTCATTCAGTAACCTCTGTATATTTACCTTATCTTCTTTGATAAATCCAACATATCCCAACAATTCTAAAAAATTCCTTGATCATATTCTTAAATGCTCATGTTTCCCAACTTAAGTTAAAAAAACTCTTCCATTTTCTTGACATAATAATTTTATGATAGGTACTTTTGTTGGAAATACTTCTTGAATTTCCCCCATGAAATCATATTTTCATTGATATGTTTTACTTGAACCAATTGATCCTACCAAATGGAAGCCTTTCCTTGTAAGTTGTAAATGGTAATTATAGCTTCCATATTAGATGAATAATTATGTAATTGGAGATACTTCCTCATTCCTAATAACCAATATTTTATTGGGTTATGAAACCTATTTATAGTGGTTATGCATATGATTCATATAGTTAAACACAATTACATCTTAAAGCAATGGAAAAAAACACATTAACACATTACACATAAATTACCCTAGGAAACCCTCTTCATGGGGGGAAACCAACAAACCAGTGAGTTTTCACTCATTTAATCATCAACACTCTTAACCAGTGTTAACAATAGTGACTTGATAGACCACATATCACACTTCATTACATCCCTCAATTAATGCATAGACATTACATCTTATTTATAGATGCAACACAACCAACTGCTCATTAAAGGAAATCCATAAATTCCTAAAGACTTTCAGTTATTATGTTATAGTCGACTTGACTAGGTCAACCTTGGTTGATCACCCGTTGAGCTTCTAGTCATTTTGTTGACTTCCCGTCAACCAATCATTTTTATTTTACCAAACAACTATTCTAGTTAGCTATTCGACTCGACTTCCACCGTATGACGACTTTCAAATCCAGTCAACTTATACCATTCTACTATTGACTTAGACCATCTATATCATGTACAAAATATAACATTCCAAACATTCTCCCACTTGTTGTATTCTTTGCATAAACAAGAAATTCAAAACTTCAGTTCACTTAGGCTGGGATAACAAGCCCATTCTTTCCCTACACTAGGAAAATTTCTCGGTACTTACTGACTTAGTCAATGAGTCAGCAACTGTTACAAACATAAAATAATAAAATATCTAATAATAAATTACAATAATTACTAATAATAAATATCGTTTATAATTTATGAGGAGATGCGATTCCTCAATAAAGGTGCCCAAGCTATATTTAAGTGGGACATTCATTGTAATGTAAACATCATCTATCATCAATATATTATTTCATTATCAAAATGTGGGATTTTGAATATTTGTGGGAATTTTAGAATTATTACTAGCGTTAAGAAGCTTTTACGCTTCATTGGTATCAGAGCAAGTTACAGTTCCTGATTCAGGACACACGGTTTCTTAATAAGTGGGTTTGGGTTTATTCTCCAACAACAACCAAAAAGAGGGATTTGAACCTTAGTGGGTAAGGTAACAATCATTCCTCCCAACCACCCAATCTACACCATTTTACAAAAATTAAGGGGGAAATAAGATTAGAAGAGCATCAAAAGAATATTTTTTACAAGAATCATATTGAATATTATTTATTATATATTTGTTTCATTACATTGTGGGGAAAATCTAAATATTGAAGATTATTACCCTTTGAAATTGAAGATCAAATAAGAATACATAAATTTAAGTCCAGAGAATAATTTCTTTTTAAGTCTAAGACCATTATCATTGAAGAATTTGAAGTCAAAAGAAGACCAAGCTATCGTCCAAGAAATCGAATTATGGCGAATTCAAAATCAAAATTGGAGTCAAAGCTACAAGCAGCATTGGACGAACTAGAGCAATATAAAGTGACCAATAAAGATATTCAATTCGGGATTAGGAAGCAAAAATTGTTTACTCATTCAGAAGAACGGGAGAATCAACGCTTGAAAGATAAAAAATATGAGTTAGAAAAAGCTAATAAAGAATTCAATAAAATGTTATTAGATAAAAATGAGAAAATATCACATTTAGAAACTCATAATCAAAAGCTTAAAGACAAAATAAAAAAGTCAAAAAATGACGAAGAATCACCATATACAAGCAATAACGATTTAAGAGAAGAAATAAAGCATCTAAACAAGCTCATCATGGACAAAGATGTTGAATTGACACAAGTCCATAGAAATTTAGAGTGTCAAGAAGCCGAGAATTGTCGCCTTCAACAACAGATTAGTGAACTCCATCATAAAGAGAAAGACACTAAAAATACGCACAAATTGGAGATTATAGCTTTCAAAAGCACGTTATCAAATAAAACTGAAGAAATATATCAGTTAAGAAACCATAACAAGACATTAATTGGAAAATCAGGAAGTTAAAAAGTACTAAGAGGACAAAACAATCAAACGAAGATACCGAAGGAAAACTACTAGATAAAGAGGAAGAAAACCAACACCTGATAAATTTTAATCAAGAACTAGAGGAACAAATCAATAAGTTAAAAGAGGAAAAACAGTCTCAAGATGAAAGGTTAGAGAAGATTCAGAGTGCACAAATCCAGAAGGAAGCATCTAGATTCTCCAGAAAACAAATTCAAGTTGAGGAAGAAGAAACAAAAACAAATTCGATCCTCGTCACAGTTCAAAAAGAAGTCAATCCACCAGAAAAACGAACAATAAAAACTCCTTATCGACACCCCAATTATAAAAGTCATTTTGACCAACGACAGGACCAAAATGAACATAAAAAGAGAATTTATGATTTCAGAGGCGAAGGAACACAAAATCTACAACTTAAACAAAAAACAACAATGTTTACCCAACAAGGCGACCAACATTCAACTCCAATGAAGGTAAATCTCAGATGGATCACTTCGGAGGAAATGCAACTTTTCAGTTCAGGGATTTGAAAATTATATCACCATGTTCATCAAGTATCAGAGTTACAGTTACAGAGGGACATGAGAAGATGTTACAAACAAAAATAATTGATAATTCCTTCACTAAACAAAGCTTTGAGGACAAAGCTTCCCTTAAGGGGAAGGCAATGTTACAAACATAAAATAATAAAATATCTAATAATAAATTACAATAATTACTAATAATAAATATCGTTTATAATTTATGAGGAGATTCGACTCCTCAATAAAGGTGCCCAATCTATATTTAAGCGGGCCATTAATTGTAATGTAAACATCATCTATCATCAATATATTATTTCATTATCAAAATGTGGGATTTTGAATATTTGTGGGCATTTTAGAATTATTACTGGCGTTAAGAAGCTTTTACGCTTCATTGGTATCAGAGCAAGTTACCATCCCTGATTCGGGACATGTGGTTTCTTAATAAGTGGGTTGGGTTTTATTCTCCAACAACCAACAAAAATCGATATTTAAACCCGGGTGGGGAAGGTAACAATCATTCCTCCCAACCACTCAATCTACACCATTTTACAAAAATTAAGGGGAAAATAAGATTAGAAGAGCATCAAAAGAAGATTTTTTACAAGAATCATATTGAATATTATTTATTATATATTTTGTCCCTTACATTGTGGGGAAAATCTAATTATTGAAGATTATTACCCTTTGAAATTGAAGACCAAATAATAAGACATAAATTCATTTCCAAAGAATAATTTCTTTTTAAGTCTAAGATCATTATCATTGAAGAATTTGAAGTCAAAAGAAGACCAAGTTATCGTCCAAGAAATCGACTTATGGCGAATTCAAAATCAAAATTGGAGCCAAAGATACAAGCAGCGTTGGATGAATTAGAGCAATATAAAGCAACCAATAAATATTTTCAATTCAAGATTAGGAAACAAAAATTGTTTACTCATTCAGAAGAACGGGAGAATCAACACTTGAAAGATAAAAAAATATGAGTTAGAAAAAGCTAATAAAGAATTCAAGAAAATGTTATCAGATAAATCTGAGAAAATATCACATTTAGAAACTCATAATCAAAAGCTTGAAGACCAAATCAAAAAGTCAAAAAATGACGAAGAATCGCCATATACAAGCAATAACGATTTCAGAGAAGAAATAAAGCATCTATACAAGCTCATCATGGAAAAAGATGCTGAATTGGCGCAAGTCTAGAGAAATTTAGAAAGTCAAGAAGACGAGAATTACCGCATTCAGCAATAGATTAGTGAACTCCAGCAGAAAGAGAATGACACTAAAAAGACGCACAAATTAGAGATTACAGTTGTCAAAAGCACATTATCAAATAACACTGAAGAAATATATCGGTTAAGAAACCATAGCAAGACATTAATTGGGAAAATCAGGAAGTTACATAGTACTAAGAGGACAGAACAATCAAACGAAGATATCGAAGGAAAAATACTAGATAAAGAGGAAGAAAACCAACACCTGAGAAATTTTAATCAAGAACTAGAAGAACAAATCAAGAAGTTAAAAGAGGAAAAAAAGTCGCAAGATGAAAGGTTAGATAAGATTCAGAGTGCGTAAATCCAGAAGGAAGCATCTAGACTCTCCGAATAACAAATTCAAGTTGAGGAAGAAGAAACAAAAACAAATGTGTTCCTCATCACAGTTCAAAAACAAGTCAATCCACCGGAAAAACGAACAATAAAAAATCCTTATCGACACCCCAATTATAAAAGTCATTTTGACCAACAATGGGACCAAAATGAACATAAACAGAGAAGTCATGATTTCAGATGCAAAGGAACACAAAATCTACAACCTAAACAAAAACAAGAATATTTACCCAACAAGGCGACCAACATTCAACTCCAATGAAGGTAAATATCAGATGGATCACTTCCCAGGAAATGCGACTTTTCATTTCAGGGATTCAAAAATTATATCACCATGTTCATCAAGTATTAGAGTTACAGTTTCAGAGGGACATGAGAAGATGTTACAGACAAAAATAACAAAGCTTTGAGCACAAAGCTTCCCTTAAGGGGAAGGAAATGTTACAAACATAAAATAATAAAATATCTAAGAATAAATTGCAATAATTACTAATAATAAATATTGTTTATAATTTATGAGGAGATGTGACTCCTCAATAAAGGTTCCCAAGCTATATTTAAGCGGGTCATTCATTGTAATGTAAACATCATCTATCATCAATATATTATTTCATTATCAAAATGTGGGATTTCGAATATTTGTGGGCATTTTAGAATTATTACTGGCGTTAAGAAGCTTTTACGCTTCAGCGACACTCTTCACAGTGTCCACTTTCTCTAGCAACAACTTTTGGTTCTTCATCATTTCTCTCACAAAATGGTATTGTACATCAATGTGCTTTTTTTAATGATATGATGTGTTATTTGCTAGGAAGATTGCACTTTAACTATCACAATCCAGCATAACAACATAGTGATCAAACCAAACCTTTGAACACAATCTCTACAACCAAACAACCTCCTTACATGCATGAGTAGCTTCCATGTATTTAGTCTCATAATCGACAATGAAATGATCGACTATCTTCTACTCATCCAACTGAGTGCTCCACCTAATAACTTGAACACATATCCTTTGGTCGACCATTTGCGGTTGAGATCTCTAGCCCAGTCAGAATTGAAAAATCCATGTACATTGATTTCCTTGGTGTTCTCAAGTTCCCCTCCATTATAGATTGTACAATCCGTCCTTCCACTCAAGTATTTGAACACTCTCTTGACTGTGATCCAATGCTCTTTCCAGGTGTCGACGTGTACCTGCTCAATAATCCCATTGCATGGGAAATATCTAGTCAAGTATATGCCATATCATACATCATACTACCTACAACACTGGCATAGGGCACATGTGACATGTACTCTATTTCTTTCTATGTCTTAGGGAACTGTTGAACATATAGTTT
Organism: Larix kaempferi; assembly: GCA_027924585.1. Taxonomy (NCBI): domain Eukaryota; kingdom Viridiplantae; phylum Streptophyta; class Pinopsida; order Pinales; family Pinaceae; genus Larix; species Larix kaempferi. Next base: position 4,640,722 of record BSBM01000272.1, on the reverse strand, counting down.
AACTCCCATAGGAATAAGAACCTTGACCCATTTTCTCTACTGCATGTTGAAGCATTTTAGAACTATATCAACATATTTACTATGAATTAAATAGACCCTTCTACCTACTCGATCTCTCTTACTTTCCATTCCAAGAATTAAATTTGTTGCATCAATATCCTTCAAGTCAAACTTGGAGGACAGTTAGATTTTTACCTTTTTAATATTATCCATATTATTTCCAAGAAACAACATATCATCAACATATAGAATTACATATACAAAGTGATCTTCAAATTTCTTTCCTTACACAATGATCATCTTGATTTCTCACAAACACCAACTGCTATATATACATATCAAACTTCTAATACCAAATCCTAGGCAATTGTTTTAGACTGTAGAGAGACTTCTTGAGCTTGCAGACCAACTCCTTTTCTCCTTCCATTGTAAAACCTTTAGGATGTTTCATATAAATTTCTTCTTCAAGTTCACCATGAATAAATGCTCTCTTTACATCCATTTGTTCTATCTCAATATCAAATTTTGTAGCTAAAGGCATTAGTATCCTTATGGAAGTTAACTTAGCAACATGAGAGAAAATTTCACCAAAGTCGACTCCCTCAACTTGGGAAAATCCTTTCACTTCTAGTCGATCCTTGTACTTATCGAATTTTCCTGCTTCATTCAACTTTTTCTTGAACACCCACTTACTACTGATGGGTTTCCTTCCATTTGGTAACTCAACCAGATCCGATGCTTCATTCTTTCTCAAGGATTTCATTTCCTTTTCCATGGCCCTTTCGTAGAGTTTACCCTCTATCGAGTTGATTGTTTCCTTTACCGATGTAGGACCATCTTCTGTGGAAGATAATGAAAAAACAAAGCAAAATTCAGGTGGACTATACCTTTCTGGTTGTTTCCATGCTCGACTAGACCTCCTGACAATCAGAATCTGTTGTTCCACCTCTTCGTCGGATTAAGTAGACTCACCTAAATTTAGAATTCCGTCGTTCATTTCAAACTCTTATTTTTTGGTTCCTTTTCTCTTTTAACCTCTTTATCCATGGAAGTTCCTTCGAATTTTCAGAAGATAAAATCTCTACTATAAATTTCCTTCCTTGTGATTGGATTCCACAACTTATATCCTTTCACTCCATCTTTGTATTTGATGAAGATGCATTTCTCTGACTTGCTTTCGAGTTTGCTTCTTTTCTCCTTTGGCATATGCAAAAATGAATCACACCCAAACAATCTGAGATGTGTAATAGAAGTATTTTTTCCAACCCATGCCTCATATGGAGTCATGTTGACCAGAGCCGTCGATGATGGCATATTCACTAGGTAATGTGTTGTTTCAATTGCTTCTGCCATGAATTCTTGTGTGGCGCCTACATCACTTAGCATGCTCCTCGCTTTTTCCATTAGTTTTATATTCATCCTTTCGACAACTCCATTTTGTTGAGGCATTTATGTAGTTGTGTTTTTTCGATATATACCATGTTGTCTACATAACTGGTCGAACACTTTCCATGAAATTCTCCTCCATTATCATTTCTCAACACATTGATATTTTGCCAGTCTAATTTTCTACAAGAGCCTTGAACTCTTGTAACTTCTCAAAGAACTCAAATTTCTTCCTCAAAAAATACAACCATTTCATTTTGGAGAAATAATCTATGAAAGAGACATAATAGTGTGATCCTCCTAGTGAAGGGACTAACATTGGTCCAAACACATCACTATGAATTAACTCTAGTATTCCTTATCCCTAGTAGCACCAGATGAGAAACTTACACGACTATGTTTTCCATAAATGTAATGTTCACAGAAGTCAAATTCTTCATAACAGTTAGGGATACCTTTGACCATACCTTTATTGTGCATAGAAAGAATACCTTTCTCACCAATATGACCCATCCTCTAATTCCACAACATGGTTGAGTTGACTAGACAAGAAGATATGATGTCGGGTTCAGTACATACTACATTAGCACAATCGTCGATGTTTGTTCTTCACAATAGCGTGTACAAGGTTCCAGTTCAAACTGCTCTCATTAGTACCATCGTTCCTCACACCATATTACATGTATCTTTCTCAAATATAGACTGCAAACCTACATTCCCCATCTTACTAATCAAGATAAGGTTTTGAACCAAACCCAAGATAGGCAACATGCTTGGAAGTGTTCCTATTCTTCCATATTTCAGTATAGGTTGAACTTTACCTCGTCCGACTATCCTAGTTGGTGAATCATATGCCAAAAGGAAATTGCCACCATCGAATTTTTAGAGCATTAAAACCCATAGTCATACTTAGGATATAATCATTATTCATTTTTATTACTTTCCTAGGTAGTTTTACTATGTTTTGGCCACTTATTTTCCTTCCTAGGTCCACCACATGCCATCCTTATCCACTTGAGCGCTTTCATGGTCATCCTACCTTCTTTACTAGCTATCCAGAATGGAAAGGGAACATATCCTGCTTTTGCAATGCTTTCACAACTTTTTTCTTCTTTTGGATGGATAAGACTAAATCTATGCGCTCTCGTGCTTTTGGAAGCTACTAGATTTTGTGGCCAACACACCTTGCCTCTTTATCTCTCCAAAATCTATCATCTTTTTCCATTTTTTATTCTATTTCACATTCCAAAATATTTTTAGCCAATTCGTGAGCATCTTGAGTGAGTTGGAGAGAGATGTTTCTACCTTGGGGGTTTTAGCTAGTTTAGTAAGCCTGCTTTTTGTGACTCGAATGCCTCCATAGAAATAAGAATTTTGGATATAACTCTATATATTTTTAGCCTCTTTATGATACATGGTTGGATGATGTACATTTATGCTATATAATTTAATATTGTGCATAATTCTGAGTCTAATTTTCAGTGTTCTTGACAATTCTAGACTAGCCATTTGTGTGAGAAGAGTTATTCAATCTTATGATCTTCCTGTGATATGATTTAACATGGTATCAGACCTATTTAGGGGAGAAAATATGGATCCAGTAGTGCACCAGAAATAAGGAGTTTCCACAGAAGTCCCGCACACCATTTCCTTGTACTATTGAGTTTATCTCAAGAGGTCTACCCAGGCATGACAGACTCCTGAAAGTGCCTATTGTCATATTGCAGAGCTCTATAGTTTGAATCATTATCTGGAGAGTCTTTTGGTTGTGTTTTTTTAGGTACACATCAGTCCACAGTGCACACCTCATCCTGCTCATGGATCCATCTTAGAATGTGCTTTTGAATCCATTTAATTATTTTCAATGGAAGGCGTAGATGGACATTTTGTTGAGGTTGAAAGGCCTCTACAGAGTAACAATTGGAACTAAAGAAGAGCCTACTTCAACCGTAGAGAAATGTAAGAGGAAGAATAAGAGAGATGAGGCTTATATCCTTCTCTGCCTCAACACATCGACAGATCTTCTTTTCCATTTGGATGGTCTGACTTCACCGAATGAAGTTTGAGATAAATTGAAATCATTGTTTGGTAAAACCGATGATATGAGAGGACATCAACTAGAGAATGAGATGATTTATCTAAGTCCAAGAAGTTTCAAGAATCTACAGGATTATTTCTCGAAATTCAAGTCACTAGTTTTGCAGTTGAATCAGTGTGGTATTGATAAAAAGGATAAGCAGTTAGTTTTGTCAATCCTTTCAAAATTGGGGCAAGACTACTCGGTCTTTGTCTCAACTTTCCATGCTACAAAAATCACTGTAAATAATTGGAAGATGCCCAGTCTGTCCGAATTCATGGATTCTTTGAATCAGGAGTAGAACAAGCTTATGTTGATGGGTTCTTTGAAACCTTCAAAATATCAAGCTCTAGTTGTTGGTGACTCAAGGAATTCGAAGGGTAAGAAGAAGGAAAACTCCAAAAATCCTTCTGAGAAAAAGAAGGAGAGATCTAATCCAGGAGAGGAGCCCTTCACCTCCAGAAAGGATCAATAGAAAAAGAAGGAGCGAACCAAGTGCTCATATTTCCAAAGGGGATTTCATCCTGAAAGCTCCTATATGAGAAATACCATAGATCATATGGAAAAACTCCTTGAGAAGAACCATATCCCCATTCTTGAAGGTGCAAAGAAGAAGGAATGAGGTTCTAACTCAGATTACAAGGAGTGAGTCCATGCTCTAATGGCCAACACATCTTCATCCACTTCTTACATCATTGTTTCCAAAGCTTTAAGGAACATGGTTGCAACCAGAGAAACATTTGCTACTCTTAGTTCCTCTGATGGACCAGGTCATATCATTATTCTTGGATATGACTCAAAAATTGCTTCAAAGGGTAAAGGTAGAGTATATCTTGAAAATGGATAATTTTTTAATGACCTTTTTGTCCCAAGTCATTCATGAGATTTAACAAAAAAACATTATATTACATAACATGAATTAGTGCACAAAATCAAATATAAGTTCTATGATGAATTAAACAAACACTAAGTGCATGCAACAAATCGCTACTTGCATCATGTATTTCCCAAGATTATATATAACTTGTTTGGCATTGTTGTCGAAGTTGTCCGGGAGAGAGAGAGAGAGAACATATTGTAACAATATACAAATCGTTTCATTTTTTAAACAAAGAGTAGACAAACAAAATACCAACAATATGCACTGGAATAAAAAAAATCAATAATTATATGCATACCATAATAATTACCTTCATGAATACATGCCAATCATGCGTTTTCACCCCCGCAAAATCACCTTTCTTTGTTATGATATTATTCATGTTCGCACAAAATCCAATGGGAAATTTAATTTTTTGCATGACTTCTTTTACAACATTACTTTGTTGCTCCGTTAACATCCATGGAAGTGAGTTTATATTAATTTGGTCTTCGTTGCTATGAAATTGAATGACATCTTTCATTGCATGGTTTCCTTCTTGAATGTCTTTGCAAATTTTGATAATTTTTTTCTTTTTCACTTCTTCCATCCAATATTCACCATAATGTTTCAATCACATTCTTTCTGATGTGCATTGTATCAAACAGATGAACAATTTGTAGGTGCTCATAGTAGGGAAAATTACTGACATAACTTTTCATTCCTCATGGAATCCCATTAATGCCTTCATGATCACGACGGCCATCATGAATCGCAGTTAATAAAGAAATTACATAAATCAATGTCAATTACAATAAACAACACATAATAAAAAAATACATAACATTTCATATATGATGATTCATACGTACCTTGATGATTTCTATTATATTGCAACTTCCATAGGTGAGGTGTCATTCTCTACAGTTTTAATGCAGTCTCTTGCTTCCCATTGAACAAATGTTTTTCGGTAATTCGATACATGTGATTCTTAGAGAGGAAGTTCCTATACTCATCAAACACCTCCTTTCCTAAGATTTTTGAATGGCGAGATTTGATCTTAGGACCACAAACTGGACATGCAAATTTTTCCTTTGTATGAAGACCTACATAAAGAGATGGATTATCTATGCCAGTTGTAATTATATATATAAAATGAATAGATTATATAAAAAAACATGTGTGCATAGTATATTAACTAGTTCATAAAATTAAATGCAATTAAAGTGGAACTTATACTTACAAACCAAAAAAATGGGTTAACCCTGGGGCATCATGTATTGTCCATACAAGCATTACATGGAATTGAAATTGGCTTTGTCGTATTGGTCTAGATACGTCATACATAGTGATTCCATTCCATAACTTTAGTAGCTCGTCAATAAGAGGTTCAATATATACATTCATATCTTTAACTCGGTACTTACCTGATTGATTTGAACATATAAAATATATAATTATGAGTACCATTTAGATATATAAACCATGCACAAGAGAAAAATAAAAAATATATATATGACATTATGCAACAAAATATGACAAATGAGATGCCACTACATTAAAAAAAATTGTGGACACAATATACCTGGAACAATCATCGACAACATTATGTGCTCCCTCTTTATTGACAACCATGGAGGAATGTTATTGTTGATAACAAAAATAGGCCACACCGAGTAAACGGATCTCATCTCTACAAATGGGTTGACACCATCTACTACCAAAGAAATCCTAAGATTATGAGTATCTTCTTTAAAGTGAGTCCATTTTTCCTCCATATCTCTAAATGCAGACCCATCTGCAAGCATTCAAAAAATGTCATCTTGACTTCTGTTACGTGCATTGTAATCCATAAATTGTGCTATGTTTTTGCACCTGAACAGTCATTGCAAACGTGGAATAATGGGAATATAATGAAGAACCTTGTGAGGCACCTTTTTTGTTACTTGATCTGTTCGATATCTACTGATATGACATTCCGGACATTCTGTTGCAAATTCATGATGATTATAATATATAACATGGTCATCGGGGCATGCGTGAATTGATTCATACTGCATTCCAATTTCTTTCATGATGGCAGATAAATCTCGATATGTGCGAGGTAAAATATTTGACGGTGGTAACAAAAATTTAGCTATCAAGCTACAACAATTTAAAATAAAAATCTAGTTAATATAATATATAAATGATATTAATGAAACAAATTTCATCCGTATTAATTTGACTTATGAATTAACAATAAAATTATTATATGAACAGTGATAACCTTTAGCACAATCATATATATTATGCGATGGAATTATTACATACCTTAACATCCATGTGACTAATATGTTTGAAAGACCATTCATAACCTTCAAGTTCATTATCAACAATATAGCAGAGAGAAGATTTGTGTTGGAGCCCTCATAGAGGGGTTCGTATTCCTTCTCAAGAAGAGGTAAATCATGAATATCATCAAAATAATCATTTTCATGATCATCATCATCATCATCCATTCTAACATTAAATGAAGAATGGATCAATGTATTTGTAACATCATCTTCAACTATGTTATCAATATGATCATTAACTTGTTCTCCATTATTCATAGCTCCATGTTCCTCTGGTACTTGTTCTGAAAGCACCTCCTCCGAACGATATGTCGTAGGATGTATTTCCTTTATAATTACATGAAACCATCAATAGATATAAGCTAATATAAGAAATATTAAAATAATACATACATTTACAAAAGCAATCAATATAAAAACATATATAATGCAAAACTTACAAATGGATGATATTCATGTCCCCCCTCAACGTGTCCATGTTCCCTACAATGTTTTTTGGATGTTGTGATATTTATTCTTCTCCTCTTAAAGCCCCTACATTGAATACATGGACAATAAAATTTCCCATCACCCTTTGTTTTCAGTCCATCCCACAATCTAGCAAGCAATTGTCGATTGTGTTCGTCTGGATCAGGAATATTGCTATTTGACATTTTCTCATAAAGAACTTGAATGAAGATTATCGATATCAGAAAATCAAGCTCCACACTTCACTATTTTTAATCACAAAAAAATAGAAATAATTATGTATTCTTTTACGGAAAACAGTCCGTCGAAGAATAAAATAATTTCCCCAAACCGTCGCTTGTATAGCTAACATGTCAGAATGTTTCCATAATTTATAGATTTTAAAATTTAAATGTTTTTCAGATATTCGACGACTTGACCATAGTTACCGTTATAAAATATGTGTCGGATATCCGACGATATTTGTTGGATGCCCGACTATAGTCGTTGGATAGCCTACAATCGTCGAATATTCGACAGGTCCTTCTATCAATTAAAAACAAATTAATCAAAATTCGTAATTTTGAAGGTCAAATCCGATGACACAGTCCTTTTCATTGGATGTCATCGGATTTTCTCGTCGGATTTTGGGTTCAAATTTTGTAGTGTTTGTGACAGTTATTTCAAATGTCAGAAGGTTGTTCTATTAGGAAATCCAAGGGTATTAAAGGGAATCCCAAGGGTGGTTTATATTAGGCATATTTCAACCATGTAGCTTAAGAAGTTTTGTAGGAAAGGATGCAAATTGTATGCAGCCCATGTTTTGGATAAAACAGAAAATGAAATTCCCATGTTAGCGAACTATCATGTGTTGCAAGAATTCAAGGATGTGTTTCCCGGTGAAGTGTCAGGACTTCCTCCAAAGAGAGACATTGATTTCAAAATTGATGTTGTTTCAGGAGTTGCACTAGTGTCTAAGACACCTTATAGAATGAGTGCACCAAAATTATTAGAGTTGAAAATGCAATTGCAAGAATTATTGGAAAAGAAGTGCACTAGGACAAGTGAGTCTCCATGGGGAGCACCTGTGCTATTTTTGAAAAATAAATATGGAACACTTAGGTTATGTATCTATTAAAGGAATTTGAACAAAGTTATAGTGAAAACCAAGTACCCCTTTCCTCGAATTGATGATTTTTTAATCAAATGAGAGGGGCAAATGTATTTTCAAAGATTGACTTGAGGTCTGGTTACCACCAGGTGAGGATCAAGGAAGAATTCATCCATAAGGAAAAATTTAGAACAAGGTATGGAAACTATGAGTTTGTGGTCGTGCCATTTGGCCTCATTAATGCACCAGCTACATTCATGTGTCTCATGAATAGTGTTTTCAACAGGTATTTGGACAAGTTCGTTCTTTTTTTGGTAAGTAAGTAACATTATACTAACAATTCAAAAGAGTTTTACATATTCCTATTTCCCACTTCATATCCAAAGACTTCCTAGCCAAAACTAACCAAACTTTGTTCCTGACAATTAACAGACCAAAAAAACCCCTCCTGGGGGAGAAAATAGGGTCTATAAGCGTTCAGACTACTATTGAACCCAACCTTCAATATTAATAGAATGTTTAAAAAGGGACAATATAGACTTCTTCTCCTCAGAATAATGAAAAAATACATAATATTCCAACCCATACTACTACTATTAAACCTCCTACTGACCTTAAATCTAGACTTATGAAAACCAACATTCTAACTTAAAAGAAACAACAATATCAACTTAGAGAAAATTATGGTGGACTAGCACCACAATTAAAGAACCTAGGACTTTGCAGTGGCACCCGCCTTCCCATCCTACATTTTGACCCCTCTCATTCCATCGAAACTCTCCTGCATCATCCCAGTCGGAGGCACAGCTACTCCCATCCGCGAAAGGAAGGAAATTCGCATTTCTTTATCAAGAACATCGATTTTCATGTGCATTAACCTAATGTACACATACAATTCCTTCTAGAAGGAAACTAGGACATTGTCCCCTTTCTCTTTCTCTTCATAATCAAGTAGCACCCACCCAAGGATTCCCTTCATTATCCAGTAAATGGAAACTATCTTCTCATACTACAAATTCTAGGCACTTTACGTGACTGGGTCTTGAACCCATTGTTCCGGTGCAAAGAACTCCTCTTGCGGTTTCAAATCCTCCATCTCATGCCATAGGATCTGTTCTCCAACCTCAATATCTAGCATAACCGACACAAGTATGGAGGGATTATAGAGCCACGCTACATGGGTCGCCTGCAACTGTTCTTTGTAATCCTTCTTCCTCCTTGACTTGACAGGATTATCTCCCTCCCCTTTTGTCTCCATTTGTCTTAGTTGCAATTCAAGTGACAAACCAAAAATTCCAGGAATAGGGACAAGCTTGAATCCATCACCTTTTGGAAAACACACCTAACATGCCCAGTGACGTTTATAAATGAAGACGATGGCACGCAATCTAAAAAAAAATCCCATAATAATCAATATGTCCTACCCCTTCATTTCCATACCCCTTGTTGTGTGCACACCTCTTTCCATAATGATCCTCAACCAATCACACATGAGATTAGACTCATTCCCCATTTCATCACTTAATTCCCTCTTCTAGATCATACTCCTTCGCCTTGGGAAATATTCATTTTTAATGAAGATTGCTTCAATTAGACCGACACCACCTTTGCTCATTAACACCCAGCTAGTCAGCATGTGTCCATCTACTAACGACACGTTGCTCTCCCTCCTCGTCCTCTCTTCCCACGTCACCACTTGCATCTGAGGGTGGACAAGTTCATTCTTTCTTTTCTAGACGACATTCTTATTTATTCTAAGAATGAAGATCTCGAACATGAAGAAAATTTGGGAGTGTATTTGAAATTGATAAGGGAGCATAAGTTATGTGCAAAGCTAAGAAAATGTGATTTCTATAAAAATATAATTCATTATTTGGGTCGCATTATTTCAGAAGAATGAATATCAATGGATCTAGAAAAGATTAAAGTCATTATGAATTGGTTAACTCCAAGAAATGTGACAAATGAGAGATCTTTTATGGGTCTTGGTATTTATTATAGAAGGTTCATCAAAGGATTCTCCGAGGTTTCACACCCCATCACTTCTTTGCAAAAGAAGGGAACAAAATTTGAGTGTACATAGAAATGTGAAGAAAGATTCCAACTATTGAAGAAGCTCCTTACAAGTGCTCAAATTTTGAAATTTGTAAACCCATAAAATGGTTTTGTGGTGTGTACAAATACATGTAAATAGGGAATTAGAGGAGTTATTATGCAAGACAATCATGTGGTGTGTTATTAGTCATGAAAGTTGAAAGAGCGTGAAAACAATTATGCTACCCATGATTTAGAACTTGTTTCCAAAGCGCATGCTTTAAATATGTGAAGGCACTATTTAATGGGCATAAACTTTGAGCTAAGGACAAACCACTATGTTTTGAAATATTTATTTGAGAAGCCAACACTAAATGCCAAACATGCTAGATGGCTAGAATTTCTATATGAATTTAATTTTGAGATCAAACACATAAAGGTGAAAGAAAATTAATTTGTTGATGCACTCGACAAAAAAATGCATGCAATGCATGTGGCAACCATTAGCATTTGCCAATCAGGTTTCAGGCAAAAGGTGGTCGACTCTCTTGCTGAAGATGAACTGTATGTGCAAATAAAAGACTAATTACAACAACATAATTTTGAAAAGAGGTATGAAGGTTATCATTTGGAGGATGATGGACTTCTTACCTATAAAAATAGAATGTATATTCCAAATGTGGAAGACTTAGATGGGAATTGTTATGGATGAAACCCACAAAATGCCATATTTTGGTCACTTGGGATACCATAAAAAAATTTCTACAAGTAGGAAAAAATATCTTTGGCCGGGGATGAAGAAAGATACTGCTGAGTATATTTCAAGATGTATGAAATGTCAGTAAGTGAATGTTGAACATCAACACCCAACAGTTTTATTCTAGCCTTTTCCAATTATAGAATGGAAATGGGAAGTGATCTCCATGGATTTTATTACAGGGTTTCCAATGATAGTGAGACAACATGACTTGATCATGGTGGTGGTGGAAAAGTTAACAAAGGAAACACATTTCATACTGGTTAAATCCACATATAATGTATATTCCATTGCAAATATTTCCGTGAAGGATGTTTTCAGGTTACATGGGTTGCTTAAGGCAATAATTTCAGACGAGGATTCCAAGTTCACTTCAAAATTCCGGACAGTTCTTTTTGCATATTTGGGTACACAACTGAACCTTAGCACTTCCTAACATCCATAAATAGATGGGAAAATAGAAATAGTAAATCAGGTGCTTGAAGGCACGTTTCGCATGTATGTGATGGACAAACCATCCAAGTGGGAAGATTATCTATACTTGGTAGAGTTGGCATATAACAATGGGAAACAAGCATCGCCAAGAATGAGTCCATTTGAATCTTTGTATGGAAGAAAGTGCAGAAAACTAGTGACTTGGGATAATCCAATGGGCATAATTGTACTTGGGCTAGAATTGCTTAAGGAAATGGAACAAGAGGTTGCAAAGATTAGGTAAAATTGAAAGGAATCCCATGATAGACAGGAAATATATGGAGATAAGAACAAAGTGCATAGGGAATTCAGTGGTGGGGATCATGTTTACCTTAGAGAGAGGCCACGGAAGAACTCCTTGAAGCTTGGAAGTTATGCCAAGCTATCAGCAAGATATTGTGGGAAATTTGAAGTGCTTGAGAGGATAGGGCCAATTGCATATATAATTGCATTTCCTACTAACACTAGAGCTCATAATTTTTTTCATGTTCCTTTTCTTAATAAATATGTACATGATCTTAACCATGTGATTGATTGGGATGTGATCTAGGTAGAACACGAGGGAGAGTTCTAACCATGTGATTGATTGGGATGTGATCCAGGTAGAACACGAGGGAGAGTTCCAAACCGATCCACTATGCATCCTAGACAAGAAGGTAACTACTATGGAACCGATCCATCATACAAGTAAAAGTGCAATGGAAACACTTTGGTCCCAATGAGACTACATGGGAGTTGGAGGATGCAATGAAAGAGGAATATCCATTTGTTAGGAACATCTGTCAACCCTTCTCTTTACTTTGTTAATATATTGTTGTTGGATGCATATGCTTTGTAAGTTGTCCCGTGAGTATATTGTATTATCCCACATTGTTAGTATATTGTTGTTGGACTCATATGCTTTGTAAGTCGTCCCATGAGTATATTGTATTATGCCACATTCATGGGGAGTAATAGTTATTTAGCTTATACTTAGTATATAAGTACGCGTTGAGTCCAATGAAGGAATCCACAAGTTATTTGTATTGAGCTTGCTCAAAGGAGCTTCCCCCCTCGAAGTGGCCTGCGATCAATAAATCCCTTATGTGTTCTGTTATTTCTGATATATCGTGCATTTTCATCATTTAATTGCTGAAGGTTCTCCACATCTGGTATCAGAGCACTTTCTTGGGCTCGCTGGGTGGAATTTTTGCCAAAAACATTTTCGAAGTGGCTTCCAGGCGTTGTGATTATTTTAGTAGTTCTTTTTCTTTGAATATGTATTGTTCCTTTCAATTGTAGGTTCGGATCCGGGAATAATCCCTATCCGTTTAACTGTGGAAAGTACTTGGGAATAGTTCTAAAACTGATTGTGAGGAGTACCACATGAACCTCGAAGTAGTTGGGCCCATTGAGATGACCTGCCAACAAAAAGGGCAATGACCCCTATCTGATTGAATAGTTCCCACCCGTGAGGTAAACCAATAGTTATCGTTTGTGGCAAAGCGGTTATCAGTTTTACCTTATCCGTGGAGTGAGGGGTACTGCCCCAATACGCAAGTCGTTAGACAACATTGGTAGCTGAGTGAATTACCTGAACCTTTAGGAAGTCGAGCATACCTGGGGTCCATATCTATTTCTAGCCGATAAATAGCAGATTAAATCTGTCTAGATCCGTTTCAGATCAATTCCGAGTCGTTGTAGATCAATTTTGGAGCCATTGCATATCAATTATGAGTCATTGCAGATCAATTCTGCGCCGTTGCAGATCAATTCCGATCCATTGCCATATCTTCTTTGATTTAGCTTTGTTTCCCTTGAAAATTCACTAGAACCCCTGCACTTCCATTCTGCATATTTCCTCCCTGAGGACCCTATCCCAAATTCCACTTCCTGAAGCCAGAAATCGCACATCTGTCTATTTTTAGGGTTTTCCATAACTTCTTCGATTTTCACCCAATCAACTTCAAATTTTGCCACAGTGTTCATTTCTTATTTCTGCTCCTTTGTCCCTCTTGGAAAAATTTCTCATTCTTTCACATCGCTTCTGAAATCCCCATTTTCTTCTTTCCATTAGAAAGTGTCCAAAACCTAGTCAAACCTCAATTACCCATCAGAGTTTTTCCCAAATCCAAAATTTCCTTTCTTAAAGAAGTTTCTAGTTTTTTTTTCTACCCATTCTCCCCTTAAAAAAAATCATGGTTATGGTTGTCACCCGCATAGGAGAAAAAATATGGAGGAAGAACTTGCAGCCCTCAAGACCAAACTCCAAGATCTGGATGAAAAAATTCTTGGCCTCCATATTCATCATTCAGCCATGAACATTAGACGAGAGCCAGAGTCTTTTGCAGACAATGGGTTCTCTTCTTCTAGCAATTTTTCGTGGTCCGAAGCTTGATTTCCTCGCTTCAATGGTGATGATCCGACTGGATGGATATATCAGGAAGAATAATATTTCAGTCTACACAATACTTTTGATGTCAACAAAGTTCCACTTGCATCCTTTCATTTTGAAAATGAAGCCCTTCAATGATTCCATTGCTTCATCAAGGCTCATGAAGATCCAAAATTGACAGATTTTTGCCAACTCCTTTTGCAACGATTTGGTCCTAGTGCATTTGATGACTTCACAGGAGCACTCACTAAACTTCGCCAAATTGGCACTGTGAGAGAGTATCATACAAAATTTGAGAAACTGGCCAATCACACAGAAGGATTGCCTGATGAATTCTATAGGAGTTTTTTTTCATTGGTTTGAAGGATGCAATCCGATCTGAGGTTAAAATGTTATGTCCCAACACAATGATGGAAGCTCTAGGGTTGGATAAGTTGGCGGAGGACAAGATCACAACCCAACAAAGCTCCAAATCCACTTTTGTTCCATTTAGAAATATGGTTTCTCAACGACCTCCCATCATGCTAGCTCCTAGAGCAACTCCTATCAACCATTTGTATGGATCAGATATGCGGGAACGTAGAGAAAAAGGGATTTGTTATAATTGTGATGAGAAATTCACTCAGGGACATAGATGTGTTGAGAAAAAACTCTATCTCTTGGATGTGGATTCTCCTCCTGCAAATGAAATTTTTGAAGAAGCTCAGGATACAATAGATGATTAGGTCGACATTCAGCAGCCCCATGTTGACCCTCCTTCTCAGGACGACCACCAAGACTACATATCTCTATGCTTTAGCCGGAGTCACCACCCCACAAACAATGCAGGTCAAGGGTTACTTCAATAATCTCCCTCTTACAATACTCATTGATTCTAGTAGCACTCATAAATTCATTGACCCTCGGATCGCCAAACAGGCTGATTGTTTTGTCCATCCTTGCTCCAGCTTTGAAGTCATGATTTCCAATGGGGGCACCTTACGTTTCAAGGGGAAGTGTCTCAATGTGTGTATCTCTATTGGATATTATAACCTACACTCTGACATGTTTACCTTTCCCTTAGTCGGATTCGATGTGGTTTTTGGCACTCAATGGTTACGCACACTTGGTCCCATCTAATGGGATTTTGGTGAAATTTGGATGCAATTTTCAGTCAATGGGAAAAAACACACATTGAAGGGATTACAACCAAGGTCTCTCATCATCAGTAGTTCACATCGCATGGAAAAGATCCTTAAGAAGAATTCGCTTGGTTTCATCGCTCAACTCCATTCCATTCAGATGCACCCATCAGTGGTCTCCACTACTCCTTTGGATCTACAACAAATTTTGGATAGATATGGATGTGTCTTTATTGAACCAGTTGCATTTCCACCTTCAAGACAAGAGTACCATCGTATCCATCTCCTTCCTGGAAGCGTTCCTCCCAACATTAGAACCTATCGCTACCCATTTCACCAAAAGACGAAGATTTAAATGCTCGTTCGGGACTTATTGAAGCAAGGTATTATTTTCCCTAGTAACAGTTCATTTTCTTCACCAGTTCTTCTTGTCCAAAAAAACTATGGGTCATGGCGCCTTTGCATTGACTTCTGAGCACTTAATCACATTACAATCAAGGATAAGTTTCCAATTCCTATTGTTGATGAGCTTCATGGTGCTGATTTTTTCTCCAAGTTGGAGCTTCATTCTGGGTATCACCAAATTCGGGTTCATGAGGATGATATCCCTAAAACATATTTCTACACACATGATGGCCACCATGAGGTTTTTTTCATGCCCTTTGGCCTCACTAATGCTCCTTCCACATTACAAGAATTGATGAATAAAATATTTCGTCCCTACTTGCGGAAATTCATTCTAGTTTTCTTTGATGATATCCTCATCTATAGTAAAACATGGGATGAGCATTTCCAGCATCTGGATCTTGTAGTGCAACTTTTCTCTGATCATCATCTCCATTCCAAACAATCTAAATGTGTTTTTGGATAGGAGGAAGTAGAGTATCTCAGGCATATTATTTCAGCACAAGGGGTTCGCATGGATTTTGCCAAAATATATGCCATGAAAAATTGGTTGCATCCTCAGACACTCAAGAGCCTTCGTGGTTTTTTGGGATTGACTAGCTACTACCGCAAGTTTGTCAAGGATTACAAGAATATTGCAGCTCCATTAACCGCTCTATTTAAAAAGGATGCTTTTACATGGACACATGCTACTAAGTGTGCATTTGAAAAACTGAAACAAGCTATGTGTACTACACTTGTTCTAGCTATGTCGGATTTTTCCAAGCCCTTCACTATTAAGAGTGATGCTTGCGAAAATGGACTTGGTGTTGTTCTCCTTCAAGATGACCATCCCATTGCATTCACCATAAAATCCCTTTCCGGTAAGAATTTAGTCGCCTCTACATATGAGAAGGAACTGATGGTTATTTTGCATGCAGTATAGAAGTGGAGGCCATACCTATTAGGGAATCATTTTTGCATCAAGACTGATCACCAGAGTCTGAAATATTTCCTAGAACAACAAGTCTCCTCCCTAGCACAACAGAAATGGGTTAGAAAACTCATGGGTTATGACTATGAGATCAATTACAAGAAGGTTAAGGAAAATCTTGTGGCGGATGCTCTTTCTCGCACATTTGATGACCAAGTTTCTCTTTCATCTATTTCTATGCATGTTCCAAATTGGTTGCAATCTTTTCAGTAGGGCTATGTCAATGAATCCTCATTATCTCAAATCAAATCATCCTAGGAGTGTTGAGACACATTTTGTATCATGTTGGTCCCCTCCCTAGTCATACTTGGAGGAAAATACAACACCTAGGGGTCGAATTCCACTTCACCAAGCTTATCATGAAGAGGATGAATTTCCCAGTCTAGGAGATTACCTTCCTGAATTGATTGGTTGAGATCAAAGGGACTGTAGTAGTTGGAAATAACTTTATTATTCTATAGAGTTGTTTTCTCAAAGAAACAATGACACTACGAGGTCAAGACTCATAATTAACAACAAGGCTCGGATTTTTCCAAGTTTTCATTATGTTTTCTCACCCTTATATCACATTTTTCTATTAGATCTAGATATAACTCTGCCACATGACATGTGACCCTATATTAGCCACACCATACTATCCTTGGTTGTGGTCAATCATGGGAGATATGTCATATCTCATCACAATTGTAACATCTTATTGAGCCTCTGTGACCACCATTCCTTATTCTTATGTATCTTTCCCCATATATACCTCAATAGGTTTCGCCATATCTTCATTGATTCCCTCCTTTGGTAGGTCCATAATTTGTGTCCTCCACCTAGAAGGATCTCTTCTTGAACTACTCCATGAGCACTTTCAAGGCACAACAATTCTCTATAGAGTGAGTATTCACCCTAAAAAAGTCACAAAAAATGGTAGTTGAGGTAAGAATTGTATAAATTCAATAGTGGGAAGAGTTGTGGGGGTTTCCATAGGTCTTGAAAATTTCACAATATTCACCTGCTACATTGCATGGAAATATAATAAGTGGCAAGTTCAGGTTAGGATCCGCAACCCTAACTTTAGTGAGTGGCAATTTTCTTTCCATGTCACACCAAACCTGCTTTGTTCTTTCCTTGGCTCAATTCCTCTCACTGGTTTGCTATGTTAGGTCCAATAGTTGTCACTGGTACTATGTAAGCTCTGGTGTTGCACTATTTTAGTGCATATCTACAATGTATGTTCTGATCACCCTCGAATATCCATTCATCAACTCGATTTCCATAGCTTGGGCCAAGGCCTCCTGCTAGGTGGTCTAGTTCTATTGCATTAGTGGCACTTTGGTTAGGGTCAAAATATGGTAAATAAACCACTCATTATGTTGGGTCTCAGGAATAGGGTAAGATATCCCATTGATCAATTCATGGAAGTGTTAATCATGTTCCCAAGAACTCTCATCAAAGATTTGTTTAATCTCTTCAAACTTGACACAACTTTGTTGCTCCAAGTTTTGTCTATGAAATTTGACGACAAATCCCACTTTTAGCTCGTCCAAGGTCTTTGCTACACTTTAGGGGTCATTTTGTATAAAATTTATATACCATTGTGGATCCCTCACCCACAAGTGGTTTGGAACTCTACCACTTTAACATCTATAGCCTTGATCCTCCTTGCTCTACATATTGATTCACATAAGAACTAATGTTGCTATGCACCACTACTATTTTTTCCTAAGAATTCAGAAAGGCACATTGATGTATTGTCTCTTACTCCAACCATACTA
This sequence comes from Larix kaempferi, assembly GCA_027924585.1. Classification (NCBI taxonomy): domain Eukaryota; kingdom Viridiplantae; phylum Streptophyta; class Pinopsida; order Pinales; family Pinaceae; genus Larix; species Larix kaempferi. The sequence continues at coordinate 4,622,605 of BSBM01000272.1, read as the reverse complement.
CTAGTCTAATAATTCACTGAAGTGAAACCTTGTGGACTTGGTTGACTAAATAATTAGTTCCTCCACTTGAACTAAAACTAAAACTTACTATTTCACTTCCACTGCTACCATTATTCCCACCTACATTCAATTGTCTAGTATTTATATTCTTCAAACCACTATTAGGAGGTGATTTCAAATCAAAACTAGAAGTACGATTAATAATTACCTCAGTTTTCTCAAGATGCATGAGAGGTGGTGAATGTTTTGGAATGGATTTGCTTCCTTCGTGTTGCACCATGTTCATTTCTCATCCTTATTCATGTTCAAATAGTCAAAATACATCATCAAGAACCTCTTACTCTTACAACTCAATGATTGTGCCCTTCTCTATAAGTTTATCAACGTTTTCCTCATATGTAAATTCTCATTGTACCGTCCTTCATCCATCTGATTGAATATGTTCACTTGCTTGTTTCACTTCTCTAATCTACTCTACGGACATATCTCCCCCATCCATTTCGCTCTCTAGATTCTCTTCATCTACTAATCCTCATTTGCTCAACCATTGACCAACTTTCTCTCCTTGTTTCCACAATTCATCCAACTTTTCAAAATGTGCTTATATACTTCCTTATTTATCAACAATTATTTTCACTATTGGTGCTCCAATGAACCTCCCACCTTTCGTTCAGTCACCACTTCTTTGTTATTGTGTCTCGCTTCAAATCCTGCTCCACTCTCTATAGATCATATGCTTCCTCCATGGTACCTTCCTCCCTCAATTATTCATCCTCACCAATTCCATCCCAACACACCCCCAAGTGCAAATGCTTACACAACCATGACCAACAGGTTAAAATATATATAGCCTTATTCTTCTAAGAACATTATCACCCAAGTTGTTATTTCCTTCATCATCCTTCCACGAGTTACCTTCTTGATTTATTCCTCTACTTTTGAAAAGGACTAGTTCAACTCTACCATGAGCTCAATAATATGGCCTTCTATCGTGGCCTTAGTACAAGAATCAACAACTCTTACAACTTCATGGTTAAACCTCTGTAACGCAACAATATTTTGGGAATTCCACTGGATCCCTCTTCTCATCTTCTAAGAAATCAGAGACATTCTCGAAATATACTCAACCATTCAAAAAATACCACCATAAACTCTACCAAAAATACCTCATATATGTGATGGTTGTAATGATTCCAGTGGGATTGACAACTTGTAATGCACTACTTCTCAAAGAGGTTGATTTACTTGAACCACCAATCTTCCACCTAACTCTAGGTCAACAACTTAGATAACAACCTACTAATCAACATACATGCACAATACAGAGAACTAACATGGAATCATGTTGAGGCCTTTACATGTATACTCAAATGCCCAAATATAGGAAGATACATTCAAAGCCGAGAGAATTATTAACATGTTTTCAATTCCTTATTTATGAACCACTTGATCTCTACTTCTACTTATGCTAGGTGCTTTCATCCTTTTTCCACCCAACTCTTTGATCACCTAGAATCCTGCCTGTTGTTTTGGTTTTTTTCCCCTTCATGGATGATACTTTTGATACTACTAATGATATTTGATCAACATGGTATGACTAGTATCTTTTTGGTCCATTGAGTCCATGCCATCCTGTCCTTTGCTTCAGCCACAATGTGTCATCTATCAAAATAAAATGAGGAGCCCAACACTTTGATTATTTGAATGTAGTTATTATTCGTCACATTTAAAACTTAACTAATAATAAAATTAAAACTAATATATCAAAACTAAACCTATAATTTTAAAAACCTAAAACTTATTCTTCTCAAATTAAAATTTACATCACATGAGAACTTACACATATATATATATTTGATGGGCATCTTACTCACTTCCCCTTAGGCTTCAATGGTCTCCTGATGATGATCCGAGAGTAGGGGTCAAAATGTCGAGAGTTTCAACTTTCCAACGCAGCTCCTCCTTACTTTGATTATTGGCAATGATTTAGATGCTTGAATAAAAGAGTGATGAAGAAGAGCAAGAAAGGAAAGAAAGTAAGCCCAGTTGTCTTAGGCTTATAAATATCACATAGATTCACATGATTTGAATATTGGTAATAATTTTGATGCTTCAACAACAAAAAGGGGAATAATAAAGGCAAGAAAGGAAAGAGAATAAGTCAAGTGGTCTTAGGCTTCAATGTTGAAAGCACAACCTAGGGTTGAATGGAAAGAAACAACGAGAGTCTTTGCGAATTATTTTATTTTCAACTGCCCAAGGTGATAGCTCCTTATTTTGGGTAAGAAAATCCATCCATTTCCCTATTATTTGAACACTTAGAGCCATAAAAGAGGATACTATGGAGTTAGGTTGATGTATGTAGTGTGCATTTTATTTAGGATTATATGTTCATTTCAATTATTTACTTATTTGACGAAGTCTTCCTTTTTATAGCTAAAATGCATATGAGAATGATGTATTGATTGTAGCAGTAACTCTTAAGAATAGGATCATTTGTCACATTTTGAAGAGATCATGATCAACATAGTGAAATCTTGGCCCAAGCAGCTAGTTCAAGTTCAGCGCAGTTAACTCCTTGTTTAGCGTAGCAGTCCACCCTTAGCGCAGACAGATTGTGGCTTACGAATTTTTGAGGAAGATCAAGTTGAGCAAATCATGGTTTATATCCCTCAGCATCCATGTGTCATCCTAGCATGGCAACTAGACTCTATCCACTACACATTATTGCGCGTTACTATTTACTGCGCAATATTGTTCAACGCAATGCATGATAAAGTGACTTTTCTTTGAGTTAGACTAAAGTTTCAATTGAGTAGATTAAGGAGTTTTGTTTTTTAAGCATTTTGGACAAACCAGCTGAGGCTATAGCCCTTTTCATTATGATGTTATCCCATTCAACTTTAACATTCACAGTTTAAAGACATTTTCTACATGTAAACAATTTTCTACATTTTAATGGAAAAAGTACTTGCTTCTGCATATATCTGAGCAGTTCCTCATTCCTATGGTGACCTTGGATAAGGGCCCATCAAAGGGAAGTACAAGAACCTATTTTCATTAGAATAGATTCATATTTTATATCGTTTTGAGTTAATTTTGCAAAAATATAGTAGTTACTATAGATTTACTGCATTTTGTAGAAGTTATTACATTTACTGTTTGAATGTTGTTTTTAGTTATTTGTGCACGTGATTATCATAGTTCTATTGTCTTAATTGCAATTTAAAGTTGAACATGTCATTGCTTTCACATATAAGATTTCATTATCATAAATTGGTTAAGGTTAAGCCCTTTGCATGTCTGGTCACTTGCATGGAACTCACGGCTTCTGAATGCCTACGTTTAGTAACCTGAAGGTAGAGTAATGGGGGGATTTCACCGAAGGCTATCAACTGAATGCAAAAGATTACCTTGTGCTTGCCCCTGGTGGTATTAATGAAGAACTAAGTGCCAAGTAGGGCAATTGAATCTTATTCCCCCGCAACTCATAGTTAAAAGTTATTTAGCATTTGCTTGTGTGATAAAATAGATTACATTGCTTCATTGATTGAATTAGCATTTTATGCTACTAGACACCTTGCATTCTTTTTTGTAGTTGCAGATATTTTGCAGAACCCTCATAAGTTTACACGAATCTTCGGGTTGACAATTAAGAGTTAAAGGTTTAGATAGAGTATTCTTGCTAGGATTTTGATTGATTAGATACAATATTAGTGTTGATGTTAAAGCCTATGACAAGGTATATAAAATAGCTTGGCATGTGTACATGCATTTGAGATTTGAAATATTTGTAAATGTTAGTGTGTTGTGATGAGGATTCAAATCAAGAAATTTTGTATAAAGGTCAAGGTAGGGAGTTTGCCACTTGGATCATCAATTAACCTTACGGAATGGTGTAAATGGCAATGCCCCATGATTTTTATAATTGAGTTCTCACTTTTGTAATTTTAAGTTGTATCTTTATATCTTGAGCTTGGAAGCCTTTGCATTGCTATAAAGTCGTTAACTAAGTTGAATTAAAAGTTAATAGTTTTGTAGTGTTGTATATATGATCTTAGGATAGAATGACTTATTTCATGTGTTGATGTGTCATATTGATGTTAACATACCATATGTTCCCTCTTATGGTGTTGAGTTTTCAATAAAAGTGAGATTTGGTTTAAGGGTTACTAGACGAATATAAAAACATATACCCGCACTCTTTAAAGGTTAGTGTTAGGTTTCCCTCTAAGTAGTGGTAGGATATATTATTATATTGGATTGAAATCTACATAAAGTAGAAAGACTTATAAATATATTATATTTGATACTTTAATAATAAAATATTATATGTAAAAGTAAATTTAAATTTATAATAAAATAATATTGTTTGAAAAAGGTGTTCATTGTAAAGTAACAGAAAACTCCAGATTTTCTAATGATTTACTGATTACGATGGCATAACAAAAATCCAAAACACTTACAACTTGATCAATATTAAATATAGTTTAACAAAAATCCAAAACACTTACAACTTTGTGTAATATTAAATATATTTTAGGGATAAGTCTTCATATAATATATATATATTTATAAAGAGATTCTCTTTTTCATAAAATCGATATGATAGAGAAGTTTTCGTTTTGCATATTAGATATGATATGAAAGTTTTTATTTTGAATAGATATATATTTTTATTTTAAAATTAAATTTAATCATTTTAAAATATTTTTAAAGATGATAATTATACAAATTTAAATTGGTTTTATTAAAGTTTTATGATAAAATTTTAAAGAAAATTGAGTGATTCTTTAAAAACCATAAATTAAAATTGGTTTTAATAGACAATAGTAATTATCATTATCATTATTGTCAACCGAGTCTAGATTGGGTAGTTGGGAATTTTGGTTCTCACACTCTCCATCCAAGTTCAAATCTAGTTCATAACATGTTATACTAGATATTGGGGATACGTTGATTCTTTATGTGTTTGTCTTAGCCCAAGTTAAAAAAAACAAAACACAAACTATCATTATCACCATTAATATAAAGTGATAATATTTAATAATATAAAGTGATATAAATAATATTTTTATAAAAATGATAATATAATTTATATGATAAAATATGTAAATTTTTTAAATCAATCATTTTAAAGTGAAATCAAATAAACATCTTATGATATAAGATATTAAAAACTGCAGTATGATGTATAAACATTAGCACTATTTCCATGAAAAATAACTGCATTTGTTAGTCCAATCAGAACTAAAAGTGCATTCCTTGGATGCTCAAAACATTGATAAAAAGTAAATTTGGTATAGGATCAGGTAATAAGCCTGCCATATCAAAGCCAAAAAAAAAACAAAAAAATTATATAAATCATACCTAAACAAAGTAGTCAAAAATCGATTGTTTACCTAACTTCAATCTTTAAAACTCTTTAATAAACTACTCCCTACATGCAATAGAAAGATCATTTTGGTATTCTTCTTTAATAAACTACTCCCTACATGCAATAGGAAGATCATTTTGGTATTCTTCTAATTGAAAAGTATTCTCTTGAAGTATCAGACTTGCTTTTGACAATTTATTTGCATCTTGGTTTTGTTTTCTAAAAACATGTGTGAACATGTTCATAAAACAAAATTGTCTTATAACTTGCTTCAATTGAGTTGCAAGAGGAATAAGCCTATTGTTTTGAATATGTATTTGTCTTTTCATCCAATGGATAACCATAAGAGAATCACCAAAAACATAATATGAACTTAAACATTTAGCCAAAGCAAACTTTAACATAAAGAAAATAGCCTTTAATTCTCCTAAGTTGTTTCACCAATGTTTGCTTTGAAATGATTCCTTATTTTTTAAGGTTCCATAAACTAAAGTTGGTCTTAATGGGCATTAGTAACTATCATTATCATCATTGTCAACGGAGTCTAGATTGAGTGGTTGGGAATTTTGGTTGTGACACTCTCCACCCAGGTTCAAATCTAGCTCATGATATGTTATATTGGATATTGGAGATACCTTGATTCTTCGTATTTAGCACTATTTCCATGAAAAAAAACTGCATTTTTTAGTCCAATCAGAAATAAAAGTGCATTCCTTAGATGCTCAAAACATAGATAAAAAGTAAATTTGGTATAGGATCAGGTAATAAGCCTGCCATATCAAAGCCAAAAAAAGAACAAAAATATCATATAGATCATTACATAAACAAAGTAGTCAAAAATTGATTGTTTACCTAACTTCAAGCTTTAGAAATCTTTAATAAACTACTCCCTACATGCAATATCTTTAATAAACTACTCCCTACATGCAATATCTTTAATAAAATACTCCCTACATGCAATAGAAAGATCATTTTGGCATTCTTTCAACTGAATAGTATTCTCTTGAAGTATCAGACCTGCTTTTGACAATTTATTTGCATCTTGGTTGTGTTTTCTAAAAACATGCGTGAACATGTTCATAAAACAAAATTGTCTAATAACTTGCTTCAATTGAGTTGCAAGAGGAATAAGCCTATTGTTTTGAATATGTATTTGTTTTTTCGCCCAATGGATAGCCATAAGAGAATCACCAAAAACCTAATATGAACTTAAACCTTTAGCCAAATCAAACTTCAACATAAAGAAAATAGCCTTTAATTCTCCTAAGTTGTTTGACCAATGTTTGCTTTGAAATTAAAGTAATGTTCATCCAAGAAATGAAGTACAAAACCCAATCCATAGACTGAATCCTATCCTTGACATGCACCATCAAAGAAGTCCCATGAAAGAGATTTATCAATCTGTGGTAGACCTAAAATCCTTAGATATTTTGAAATGGAGATAACCTTATAATGTGAAAGTAAAGCCATTTATTGTATTGGTACTTGAAACAAAGGAAGGACTTTTACTTCAAACAAGCATGGATAATAATTTCTCACTATCTAGATATCCCACAGGACAAGGAAAGGCAATGCCCTTAACAACTTTAACTCCTTCCTCGAGAACCAAGGAGAAAAACAATCTTCCATTGAAACAACCCTTCATAAATTTCAAATGCCAACCAAACCTTCAACATTTTCCCATACTTGCTTAGTAAAAGAGCATTAAATAAAAAGGTGTGATTTAGTATCCTCGTTGCAGTTGCAGAGAGAGCACATACTTGGCCCCAGTTTACACTTTCGTTGTAATAGATCCCAATTTAATACTCTATCATTAAAGGAAACCACATCAAAAACACTTCGACGAGGCTCTTATCTTCCATAAATTTCTCCACCATTGCCTAATCTTTCCTTCCCCAGTCCCAAGTAAGGTCACATACCCAAGTCTAGCAGTATAGGAATCCCTGGATTCATTTAAAGTTTAGGTAATCCCATCTGGCTCTATGATTAACCTAGTATGATACTTGTGAAGCTCAACCACAAAAAACTCCTAGAAAGAACCATAGTCCTTATCCAACGACATATATCTAGCTAACAACCAACCTTGTGTCCACATAGTAGTCTCCTAGAGCTTCTTAATCATATTCAGAGTGGCACTCCCAACCATTTGTAAGTGATTGATCAGAGCTATAGGGAGAAAAATATTCCTATTACATCCCATAACAATATCAACACCAATACTAACATGGGACTCATATCCAACCCTCCAAGCTAAGTGAGAACCAACAACAGGAAAATCTAATGTCATTGCCTTCCATTGATTAGACACATTGTGAATATTATTCCTTTCTTTTCTTAACCAAACTAGCAAAGAATATGGGCAATATACTTCTAGATGAGGTTCCTCTTCCAAATATTGTCCTTAGTTATAACATTCCATAAATACTTAGCTACTAAGGCTTGATGAAAAAGGTGAATTCTTTTAAGCCCCCATCCCCCCAAGGATTTAAGGTCAACCAACCTCTACCACCTAACCCAATGAGACCATTTGTATTCATAGCTACCTCGCCAAAGGAAATTAAAATAGTAGTTCCTAATATTGTCCATAATTATTTTCGAATATGAGCTTGCAATGTATTCCAATACATTGGAATGCCTTCCATAATATACTTAACTATGACCAAATGACCACCCCTTGATATCCATTTATTACACCATATAGAAATCCTCTTCTAAATTTTGGAAACCAACCACTACCAATCAACTTTTCCATAGCAATTAGGTTTAAAAATGAACCCCACATATTTAATACCATCATTCAAATCCAAGTGTTGAAAAGGGAAACATCTCTCCATATCAATAACTCGATCCTCAATCAATCAGAAGTATACGAAGCAAAGTTGGCCACGTTTACCTTCATTCCCATGCCCTTTTTGTAGAGTTGTATGATACCTTGAAGAATGTTCCCTTCTCTAACATAGCCAAAAACAAAATAAAAGAACATCACCAACAAACAATAGATGGGAAAGAGCCTTTGGTCTATCCCCCTTTACCCCTTGAACAATCCTCAATCTCCTAGCTTCATTGATTGTTCTGCTCAAACCTTCCACTACAAGTAAGAAAAGGTAAAGGGACAAGGGACAACCGTTCAGAAGGCCTCGTGTTGGCTTAAAAAATGACGATGTTGAACCATTTATAAGAATAGAAAATCAAGTAGAAATCACACAACTGATTATCCATTTGACCATTGACATAAAGAACCCAATATCAATTAGAATCAAATGCAAATATGTCCTCGAAACTCTATCATATTCCTTTGATAAGTCTAGTTTGATCATTGTTGTAGGCTCATGAGAGATCTTAATATAATGAATGCCTTCTTGGGAGGATCATATAGCCTTGTGTATCTGTCTCCTTTTTAAGAACCCGAACTATTAGATATAAATATACTTGGAAAATATGGGTTTAAGTCTAACAACAATTACTTTGGAAATAATATTGTATAAGCAATTACATCGAGAAACAAGTCTAAACCCATCAAATGAATCAGGACAGTCAATCTTGGGATCAGATCAATAAAGATAGTATTTATACTCCCTGGAACCTTGCCATTCACCATCACTTCCTCTACTACCCTCAATGGATCTCCTCCCAAAACATCAAAAAACTTAATGAAAAATCCCACTAACCCCCCATTCAGACCCAAACTCATCTCCTTCTTAAAAGAATTAAGAATAGGGAGTAATTAATCTTTTGAGACAAGACAAAACACTTTGCCATTATTCCCTTCATCAAACATCCTAGGGAAAGTGGAGAACACCTTAATTATCTCAACAATGTTTTCCCTTTTTGGTTCTCTGTAAATATCTTTAAAGTATCAGACCCTTAATGCAATTAAATCAAGAAAATCACTAACCTTACAACCCTATCGACTAGTCATTTCCTTGATGGTATTAATCTGCTTTATGCGATTAGAAAAACAATGAAATAATTTAGTGTTCTGGTCTCCCAATTAAATCCAAGTTGTTCTGCTCTTAATCCTCCAATCCATATCCTTTTTCAACAACTTATTCTTCCTAGCTTCCATGTGCTTCAGGTGTGGTAAATCCTCCTCCCCTAAGATTCCATCAACACATTGGTTCATAATATCCTCCAAATACCTCTCAACCTTAGTAATATGATAGTCTCGATTATGAAATATCGCCCCTTCCCATGTTGCAACCTTATCCTTGACCTGTTTTAAGGCCAAAGTAAACTTATCACTAACAGAGATCCCAAAAGCATGGTCAAAATTTTTCTAGTTATCCCTTACCAAACCTTGAAATTCCTCCTCCGCAACTCTTTTAGAGTTAAACTCAAATAAAATCACTGGCATAAAGCATCATGGTCAACTCCCAAAATAATAGGAAAGTGATCCAAGCATCTATTTGTACCAACCCAAGACATAAACATTATGTTATCATATAAAATAAAATCATAAATAAAAATAAACAAGGCTGCATGGCACCGAATACCTGCTGAATGCTACCAAAATTTGATTGATAGCCGGTTTGTTGGATATTGCTATTTGAGGGTGTTAGATTGGTAGTGGGTTTGTTTAGCATACACCTATTTGAAGGTGTTGTCGACTGAAATGCATCCACTGATAAACTCTTCACTTTTCATGCAATGTAGATGTGTCTGGCTATATGTACAAATGTAATGCTCTTGAATGGTATTTAATAGAAATTTATAACTGTGCATGCAATGCACAAATGTAATGCTCTTGAATGGTATTTAATAGAAATTTATAACTGTGGATGCAATGTAGACGTGTCTGGCTATATGTTCAAATGTAATTCTCTTGAATGGTATTTAATAGAAATTTATAACTGTGCATGCAATGTAGATGTGTAGCCAATTTATAATTGTGCATGCAATGTAGATGTGTAGCCAATTTATAACTGTGCATGCAATGTAGATGTGTCTGGCTATATGTACAAATGTAATGCTCTTGAATGGTATTTAATAGAAATTTATAACTGTGTGCAAACTTGAGAAAAAAAACACATAATGCCCCTAGCTGGTATTTAATTATAATTGTGCAAACTTTAGAAAAAAAACACATAATGCCACTGCTTATTCAGTTTTCACCAAATTATTTTACAACATTAATTCAGCGTATTAAAATGAATTGTTTTTTCTTTTTCGGTTGAAAAAAAAGAATTGTTTTTTCTTTTATCATCCGATTCCATGGTGAAAACTTGTTGAAGGTGAAAATACTTATAAGTAATTGAAATTTTCTATAGAGATAAATAAGATTGAATAGCAACATAAATTGGACAAAATTAAAAGATATTAATATTTTAATATTATTAAAATTTGGCTAAAATAATTTTTTTTTGGATTAAAGGCATTGCACCGTCCATACAATACACTTCAATTTAAATTTAAAAATATGAATGCCTGTAGTTGAAGGTCAAATATGAATTCTTTTATAAGTAAATGTGATATGCACAGATTGGATGGCAAAACCAAAATATGGGCACTTAATGTTCAAGTGTCGATTACGAGTGGAGCGCCAAGATCTACCATTGTTATTTCTCCCAATACAGTGACATAATTGAAAAAATGAAAAAGGATTTTCTTGCTAGCTAGGTTGATTAGCATTGCCCCACTCACAATGAAATAGTTATATTTGTCTAGCATGCATCGCTAAGCACCCGGTTATATGGAAAATGTCAGCACATAGTCAGTGTGATAGCTATGCTCCCTAATTGTCAACAAATAATTGTGAAATTAGCCACCCAGATTTAATATGACACTATAGATCTTCTGATATATAAGGTCTCAACTAAGCTAGTGAACGAAGACTACACTACATAGAAAATTGGTAAAACAATATTTTAAAAGATATATTGACACTTGCATTAATTTTTGGACCGCATTTAATTTCCATACAGTTCACGTCTCCAACTGCACAAGCACGAGGAGTGCATGCTAACTATGTGGCCCAGCACTCACTTAAGAGACCCATGCATATATGCGGTTGTAGAATTTGGCATTGTGGCCATGCATGTGCACCACCTATTTGTAATGCCTCTGAAGTGCACTTGTCATCTATCACTCATCCTGATGCATCCTCGTACCGTCATGGCAGAAGCATGCACCTAGTACATAGTAGTAGCACAATGTAGCAACGAGAGCATAGTTGGATTGTTAGCTCAGAGGTTGTAATCATGGCTGATTAGGTAATCAATGGAGAAAATTGGGCACCTCCTTGTTCCAGAACTGCGAGTGCTCCATTAGTTCAAGAAGCTTCATGTCAGGCCCATCCTAGAAACGCCTTTTGTGCATGTGGGAAAATTTTGACGAGAATGGCAAGACTATGAATCTATGGCGATGATGGGCAACACTAGGAATCTGTCCTTTGGTTGTGATCTGGGGTGTTGCTTTCTAACAGCTAATGTGAATGTTATAATGTTATATAATTAGTACTAGTATCCCTGTGTGAATTCGACGCCTTTGTGCATGCATGTCAACTAAATATCGAACTTAAATAGGCTATGCAACGGTTTAGGTTGGATGTGTGGGCAAGTGGCGCACTGGATCCTCGAATTCTAAGAAACTGTTGGAATCAATCGCTCCCGGTAGGAAAAGGTATGAGCCACATCCATTTTGTTTGAGCCCTCAACGCTTTCGTCTGTATAAATCCCAAATGTGATCATTCTACAAGGAAAGCAACTTCTTTGATAATCTCTACGACAGAAGCTGCTTATAGTAGCATTGCTCATACAGAATCACATGCACACACTGTTTCACTTGCATCTGGCATCACTACACTAATGAGTTGTGTGAAAATATATACTAGAGAAGCATTGGCACGCTAGCTGGTAGATTCCAATTCAACAGAAAACCAAAGGCAAATGTCATAAATATATATGTGTTCAACGCTCTGGAATGACGAAGCCTGTTAATTTGAATCTTTTGTATTTGCATGAAAATGCATCTTCCTATCCTGAATGATTGCCATAGTGAGCCTAATTTTTCTCTTCGGACAGACTGTGCCAAAGAAAAATCAACGACATAGATATTGCAACTAAACAACTTAGTTGTCAAAACAAATTTGCATCAATGAGTCAGCATCTTGCCTTTTATTTATTGATTAAAGATTTCAAAGTTAGATTCCAATAGATTTTCTGAAAAGAAATCATAGGATTCTGTTATTTTCAAAATGAAACACAGTGAAAAGCAAATGTAAGTTGAAAATGAGTTTTCATTGAAATTTATACCACTTATTTGACAAATTTTGGGATGCTTTGAACAACATGAATATATCTGAAGTGAGGTTGCCTTAGTGAAACCGCAGAATACAAATAGTAGGCAATGGATAGAATCGGCCACTATCAATCCAACAAGATAAGGTAAGACCCGTCATGCTGAGAAGTTTGATTTCCAGTCAATAATGGTCTAATTTTCTGAAGTGTACATGGTTTGATTTCCAGTCAATAATATAGAAAGCAGCAAGAACTCATTTAGGTTAATGTACTGTTACAGAAATTGAAAGGGACCTTGAATAGCTTTTAAAGAAAACTATATTAACCAAAACGATAAGCATACCTTTGAATATTGTAGCTAAAATCTGCACTGGTTCGTCTCCTCTCTTCATAGAATAGTGTACTGATTTCTATAGAGTAATGTTCTTTTTGTTTCCGTAATGTGATTTCTGCAAAGTAATGTGCTGAGATTTTCTACCAAGCTTCAAAAATATCAGCTTAATTGTCATATTGTTTTTGCATAGATGTATATATCGATCTCTGTTTGTTTATGTTTTTACACAAAGGTGGCGTGGCAAAGCAAGGCAAAGGGATGAAGCTGTTCCAGTGGAGGTAGGTGGCATGGCAAGGAAAGGCAAAAGGATGAAGTCTCGTGGCGGTGGCTATGACAGAGGTGGTGATGGTATGGCAGTGGAAACCGAGGCAATGGCAGTGGCAGTGGCGGTGGAGACCTCTCCCATCCAACACCCAGACAGATGCAGATTGAATGCATTAAAAAAATTCCCATTTCCAATAAGCCCGTCATAACCTCGTCGTGGGCTGGGAAATAACACTTCAATGTTATTAGCTAATGACATGTTAGATAAATGAATATTCAAAATTGAAAAAAAATAAGAATTTCAATGTACAGTGTGAAAGTTAGGGTAAATTGATAAATTAGATTATTCAAACGGTAAACTAATAGCCAGTCAAAACATATCGAATACAATATACCTGCAATGCATGTAAACTTCTTATAAGAACAAAGTCATACTCCATTGGCTTATTAACTTTTTCAAATTCAAAAACGTTGTTGAATACATTTCTATCAAAGAGCTATAATTACAAGGTTAGCTAGTGTCAAAGCAATGCGCAAGGAAAAGTGAAAAAATGCATTTTTTTAAAATTAAATTAATTTTTAAAAATTATTAATTTTTTTAATAAATATTAATAATTTAATTGAAAAATATAAATATAAATATTTAATAAATGAAATTTGATTAGGTTAGAACCTACATCTTTGCTAACTGTAAAAAACAAAATGAGCTCTACAAGCGAGGTGTGTAAACCCTAAGTAAAAATTCTTGCTATGTTCAGAATTTCGCATCAGGAGGATGACAAGGCTTGATTCTAACCACAGATTGGAATGATGATGGACCCAAGGGGGGGATCCACCCCTTCCTTCAACATGGTAGTCAGCCGATGCTCTAATCCAAGCAATAACTCAGCCAATCCTAATGCATTTCAAACGCAAAACTCAACCCCACTGCTAGACTTAGGAGTGGGAGGGGTAGGAAATGAAGTGGATCATATTAAGGCTTCGGACTCTAACAAAAAAAGGAAGAGGCGTAACTCTAGGAAAATATATACCAAAAATGAAAAACATACCCAGGTATGAATTGACTTCAACCAAAATTAATGCTCATATTCAATTCTTAAGTGATCATGTGATTATTGGTAAATTTATGGGAATGTGGTCGTCGAAAAAGGCATTAATCTAGTGGATCAAAACACGTTGGAAGCCCAAGGTTCATTATGATATTTAGATAGGTTCTAAGGGATTTTTTACGGTCATTTTTCACCACCTGAAAGACAATAATAGGGTATTCGATAATGGATCATATTTCTTCAACTTGGCATGTTTATACCTACGGTTCTGGACAGCTCATTTTAGCTCAAAAAGAGAAGACTTGACATATGCTCCAGTTTGGATCCGTTTATATTCACTACTAGCAGAATATTGGGAGCTATAAACCCTGGAAGGGATAGGAAACACCATTGGGGATTTTTTCCGAACATCTGAAGCCGCCAAAGTGGCTAGATATATAGTTTATGTAAGAATCTATATCTACATGAACATAGCGCAAGCCCTTCTAGAGGCCATCTGCTTAAGTCATGAGGATACATAATGAAATCATCCCATTGACTATGAGAATATACCCTTCAATTGTTGTAAATGTCATGAGCATGGTCACTTATTCATATACATCCCACTGAACAAAGATATTATATTACCTAAGGATCCCACCCAACCAGATGGAGAAGGATTCACTAAAGTTCCCACAAAAAGAGATCAAGGCAAAGAACAGAAGGATTTCCCCAGTGACAGAATATAGAGACTCGCAACACCTATGTTATCCTAGATCCATATATTATTATAACCGAGAGGAAAAAGCAAGATACCTCCCTACATAAAGATCCAGATGGGAAAGATCAAAGAGATGCATTGGTTCTGATCAATTATCTACAAAACAAGAAAGCCAAGATGGATCCTAATGTAGAAATGCCTGAGCTAACGGAGCAAATGGAAATAGAGGATCATGAAAAAGAAGATCTAGATGAAGAGTAAAAGGAAGAAATAGACGCAAGAGAATTAGATCTAGTAGGAATGGAAGCAACCTATGATAGAAACGACACCAAATCCATACCAAAAAACCAAATGATCCTTCTAAAAGAAACTTTGAATAAATTTTACCACAAATCGACAAGCCCATCCAAAGGAGGAGGTTCTTCTAGACCCTTAGGATTAAAAATGGTGCCACTAAAAGATCCTTCTAAGAAACAAAAAGAGGATAGGAAGCGAGGGATACCTTCAATTCAATAGATGATCAAGGAAACAGGATATAGACTCATCAAATCATGGCAATATGATCACTTGAATGAGACGTTCTAGCACCTATCCTAGTTTCCCAATGATTTTCATCTCTTGGAACAGTAGAGGGTTGAATGCATATTCAAAACAAAGGACTAAGGAATAGGATCTAGTTCGATAAAGCAATATTTCTCATGATCCAAGAAACAAAATGCAACTCTGATACGATCAAGAAAATAGCTTTGCAAAACCGAAAAGGAAACCAGGATTTTGCGGTAGATGCGTAGGGGGCCTAGAAATGATATGGAATCCTCAAGTGATTCATCTGGATAATTTCTTCCACACTCATAATACCACAACAACCAAATTCAAGATCATAGGATCCCATATAGAGGGATTTATTAGCAATGTTTACGGGACGAACATTCTATCCCAAAAGTTGGACCTCCTCCATCTCAAAATCATAGGTCTTAACCTACTAAGGAGAAATTGGATTATGGGAGGCGACTTCAACATGATAACTAATTTGGCGAAAAAGAAAGAAGGTATAAGCAAGATTGAGAGAGACTCCACCAAGTTTAATCAAATCATTGAGGATATGATATTGATAGATATGGAAATGAATAATGGCATATATACCTGGAATAACAAGCAAGGTGGAGAGAGATAGATTTCTTCACACCTGGATCGCTTCCTTGTCTCTGAAAATATCTTTAATGAAGGTTTATCCTCAGAAGCCTCCATCCTTCTAGCGGCCAACTCTAACCATTTGTCTATCATTCTCCTTCTAAATTTTAATTCTAAATCCAAACCCAATACCTTCAGGTTTGAATCCTTTTGGCTTGACCACGAGGACTTCAAGAACAACATTGTCAATTGGTGGTCGGAAGCAGACCCGGGAACAGGGCCCCCTATGCATTCTTTTCAGGTTCGTCTAAGAAACCTTAATTATAAGATAAAGTAGTGGAACAAACAAGTCTTTGGAAACATATTTGAGGAAAAAATGGACCTAGATTCCAAAATGAAAGAAATACAACAAGAAATCACCGATGAAGGAAGATTGGAGGATCTAGATAATAAAGAAAGGGAATTGCAAGACTAGATTAATAAAAGGATCGAACAAGAAGAGATCCCATTGAGACAAAAATCAAGAGCTCTTTGGCTAAAACATGGAGAGAATAACACCAAATTATTCCATAATTCTATGAACCAAATAAGAAATCATAATAGGATTTCAAATCTATGTTCCCGTCAAGGAACTAATCTTGAAACCCGAAAAGAAATAGAATAAGAATTGGTTCAATACTACAAAAACATAATCCCATAACCTATGGAGGGTCGATCAGAAGCAAGTGCTAAGATCACGCGGCATATCCCAAAACTGGTCACCGAGGATCAAAATCGTAATCTCCTTAATCTTATCACGGTGCAGGAGGTGGAATTTGTTGAAATTTGGTAGAGTTTTGATCTTTAATTCTTTTGGATGCAGATACTTGAAGCACTGAGACAATTCAATCCATGAAATTCATACAACCATAACACAATATATACCATGCGGAAAATCCTCAAAATTATAAGAACAAAACCCCCAGCAATTTTTCTCTGTATAATATAATGGATAGCAGAGAATGCTTTCTTTTACAACATAGCAGATTGCTTTCGGAAGATAAGAGATCACCAAACACTCTTGATGAAGATACGAAAGCAATAGAGAAAAGAGATCAATTGGATGTGTGCTCAGCACAACAATAACAAGCACAAACAATACCCTGCACAAAGAGAAGCGCCTTGCCTTCAATGGAGAAAAGAATTCGCTTCACATTGGATTCATCAATCCCGTATAACATATTTATAAATTATTCTCTTCTATTTTTAACTTCTAACTTCACGATGAACTTGCCCTCAAACTGGATGTATTAATCTTGCATGTAGAGGTGCACCCCACTTATCATGTAGTGCTTTATCTCATTGAGTTGTCACTTAGGATGAACTCGCCTCTTAACTGAAATCTTGCCCACTTAGTTAGGTGGTTAACTTAAGTGTCGACATGCAAGTGTCACAACTCAGGTGTCATCTTTTATTTTAACATAAGTGTTGTCATGCAATAACACTTAGTTAACTATATCTTCTTTGATGTCACTTAGTTAACTCTCTTTATCTGAAGTGTCGTCTTTTATTTTAACTAAAGTGAAAACACTTTAGTTAACTAGTCCTTCTTATTTAACACTTAGTTAACTAAAATCATGCTCATTGATTTACTTGAAGTGACCACTGTGATTTCTTTAGTTAATTGAGGCATATATTTAACTGATGATTTAACTAAAGCATTGATACTTAACTGGAGCTTTATAACTGAATCTTTAACAATTCGAGTTCTCTTTAATTAATTGAAGTGTCTACATGGACAATTTCAAATTCTCTTGATCTTTATGCTTTCTCTTTTATTTCTTTATCTTTACTACATGGTCAATATGTGCTAACTATAATTATCCATCACATTACATTATACTAAGAAGAATTATCGAATGATGTGATCATATTATATTATTTCAAACCAAATGATCATATGCTAAAGTATTCACTTTAGATGTGATCAATCTATAAAGGAGACTTAATAGCAATCTGGTGATCATGGTTAATAATACGTCACACAACATTAAATTATTTTAACACATAAAGAATTACCTTTATACGGAAGGTCCACCTCTATACAAGAGGTCCATATCATGGATACCTTTATACGGAAGGTTCACATGATAATCATGACCTGACACACAAGTCTGGAGCCTTGTCCAACAAGACTTTACAACATCATTACTTTGATCAAGTACCTCTATATGGGAGGAATAACCTTTACACGGAAGGTAATCAAAGTGCTCACCTTTATACGGGAGGATTAATCTTGGCTACACAAAATTGGTTTGGAGAATGTCTCCTGATGTTGTATATTTAACAATCCCTCTCAGCGAGGGAGGAATTCTATGCCATACCAATCTTGTCCCAGTAGTACTTGAACTTCGTCACTGATAGAGGCTTTGTTAACACATATGTAATTTGCTCATCAGTAGAAATGTACTGAAGTTTCACTGTACCTTTCTAGACCATGTCTCGGATGAAGTGATACTTCATTTCAATGTGCTTCAACTTGTCATGAAACATTGGGTTTTTGAAAACCTTGATGAAAATCTGATTGTCACACCTAATATATGTAGGCTCATGCTTTTCACCGAACAACCTTGCAAGTAGCTTTCTGAGCCACATTGCTTCTCTGTAGGAAACACTAGCAGCTATGTATTCTTCTTCGGTAGTGCTCTGGGATACGAAACCTTGCTTCCTGCTGAACCAAGATATGATAGTTGATCCTAGGCTATAACAGTAGCCAGATGTACTATTATGGTCCACATTGATTCCTCCCCAGTCTGAGTCTGTATAACCAAGTAACATGACTCCTCCATTGGAGGCATATCTGAGTCCATATGAAATTGTACCTTGAAGGTACCTAAGCACATGCTTAGTAGTTGTCCAGTGTATGTGTCTCGAATAAAAAATAAATTGACTCAGAATGCTCACAACATAACATATATCAGTCCTTGAATGTATCAAGTACATTAGCAATACTATAAGTTATCTATACAAGGTGGGATCTACTGGATATGATCCATAACCTGAATCATGAAGTTGCCTCAAATTGGAAACCATCAAGGTAGTCATAGATTTGCAATCTATCATGTTAAACATGTGCAATATATCCACAGTGTACTTCCCTTGAGATAGAAAAATTTCATCTTTTCTTTTCCAGATTTCATGGCCAAGAAAGTAGTGCATTAGACCTAAGTCTTTCATCTCAAACTCTGAGGTGAGCTCCCTCTTGCACCAAGAAATTAGATGTTCCTCTCCAGTGAGAAAAAAATCATCAACATACAAAACCAATATCAACGGTTGGTTCTTCACTACTTTCAAGTAAAAATTTGGATTAGCTTCACTCTTATAGAAACCCAGTTTCTGAAGGTAGCTATCAATTTTGGAGTACCAAGCACTGGGGGCTTGCTTAAGCCCATATAGAGTTTTCTTTAGCTTGCAAACATGAGACTCCTTCCCATGCACCACAAATCCTTCAAGTTGTTGAATATAAACCTCTTCCTCAACCTCACCATTGAGGAAGGTTGTCTTCACATCCATCTAGTGAAGTTTCCATCCTAGAACAGATGCAAGTGCAATCATTGCTCGAATTGGGGTATACCTTGCCACAGGGGAAAAGGTCTCACCATAATCGATGCCTTCTTTCTAAGAGAAACCTCTTCCAACAAATATGTCTTTATACTTCTCAATGCCACCATCCGCAGCATGCTTTATCTTGTAAATCCATCTGGAAGTCACAATGGACTTCCCATCAAGTTTGGGAACAACCTCCCAAACATCATTCTTAATTATAGAGTTGTACGCTTCTATCATTGCATCTTTCCAAAATTGCTTCTTTCCAACTTATTCATATGAGGATGGTTCTGAATCACTGATGTGACTCATCAATGCAACATACCCTAAATATCTACTAGGTTTCTTGCGCTCTCTGGATGAGCCTGTTGGTACTCCATGTTTCTCTGCATTTTGTAAGATGTCTCGACACCAATCAAATCTTCTTTTAGCGGGAGGTTCGTTAGGTGACCTCTCAACCAGTTCTACTGGTTCTTCAGGAGCTAGCGAATCTGAGGCATCTTCTGGTTTCTCCCTCTCTAACTCTGAAGGGGGAGAATCAAACTTGGGATCCTCCATCTCTGAATCACATTGAATCTCTTTCGATCTTTTGAAAGCAGCTTCCTCGTGGAAGGTAACATCTTGGTTCACTTTAATGTGTCTCTTAGCAGGTACATATATTCAGTATGCTTTGGATCACTCGTTATAATCCACAAAGGTGCCCTTCTTTCCATAAGGCTCCATCTTTGTTCTCTTTTGTTTTGGTACGTGAATATATAACGGGATGCCGAAGATCGTTAAGTGTGAGATGTTTGTATTCTCACCAATAAACACTTCTTATGTTCTCTTCTCATATAGAATGGCATGAGGGATTTTATTATGGATGTACACAGTTGTACGGGTGGCTTCTGGCCATAATGAGGTAGACATATCTTGATCATGCATCATGGCTTTTCTAGCCTCACATATGGTTCTATTATTTCTTTCGGCAAGCCCATTTTGTTGAGGGTTGTATGGTACTATTCACTGTCTACATATTCTTGCGTCACTACATAGATCATTAAATGCATGTGAATCAAATTCACCTCCATCATATTCTTTCTAATTTTCAACTAGGGCTTGAAACTCTTTAAATTTGCTAAGAGTTTCACCTTTAGCCTTCATGAAATAAATCCATGACTTCCTAGAGAAATCATCTATGAACAGTACATAATATAAGACACTTAAGGAGGGGGATGACATGGGACCACATACATCAGAATGTATTAAGTCTAAAATCCCTTTATATCTAGTAGTACTACTAGAAAACCTTTTCTTAACCTTCTTCCCAAGTGCACAACCTCGACATACACTATCATGCTCAAAATCAAATACGGGCATACCTTTTACCATATTTTGAAGTCCCGGTAGTGCTTTGTAGTGTAGATGTCCAATCCTTCGGTGCCATAGCTTGAATGGACTGATAGTGTGGTGAATCATAGCTTGAATGTACTTCCCAGGTATCTTGTAGAGTCCTCCCTCTCAAACTCCAATCATAGTAGCATATTCTAGGCTTTTTTTCTCCGGTTATAAAAGTGTTTTCTTATCCATGAAGATAACTCGGAAGCCTTTGTCTTCAAGAACTGAAATTGAGAGGAGGTTCTTCTTCAATCCTAGAACATATAAAATTTCCTCCACATGTAGAATATCACCGGTGCTCAGCTGGAATGAGGTGGATCCAACTCCTTGGATCGAATAAGTTGAGCTGTCCCCCAACTCTACCATGCATGTGAATTCTTTCTCCTTTAGATTAGTGATGACACTCTTGTAACCAATCATATGTTTGGATGCACCACTTTCAATCAACCATGAGTCTTCATTTGTGATGTTGGATACCGAAACGAATGAGACAAGATAATATTTCCTTCTTGTCTCCTTTTATTCAGATGCATTCTTTTGAGTGATTTCATCTTCTATGGTAGTAGAAGTATGAAACTTTCCTTTCTGCTTTGCTCTGCAATCTCTTGAGAAATGGCCTTTCTTGTTGCAATTGAAGCATCTAGATTTTGACTTGTCAAATCCTTTGTTGAACTCCTTCTTATTTGGATGAGAGAACTTCTTTTGAAAGAAGGGTTTGTTTCATTTCTTCATTCTTGTCGTGAGGGCAAGATTTTCTTCTTTGATGCACACTTACTTGATTTAGATTCGCCCCTCCTCTTGGAGGTAGTCATGCCACAACCTTTCGAAGTTAGGTTGTACCTCTTGGCCATTTACCGTAGCAAAGAATGTCTCCCATGAGGATGGGAGAATATCAATAGTGGTTTGGAGAATATCATCTTCATCCACCATTATTCCAATACTAGCAAGTTGATCTCTTACCTGAGAGATCTTGGAGAAGAAGTAGTCCATTGTCTCAACCGTCTCCATATTTAAGTTTTGAAGATTATTCTTCAATTTCCTCTTTTGACTCGGGGCCTTCTTCTCATATAGATTAGTCAATGTATCATAACATTCTTTCGCAGTCTTCAGCGGCATCATCACAAGCATTAAGTTATCTTTTACCGAATCATACATGATCTGTTTGGCCTTAGCTTGATTCTTCTTGAAGTTGATGCACCTTGCATTAGATGTAGGATCCTCCACCATGGTGGATACGTAGCCATATAAGTCACGTTCCTCTAGGATGTTGAGAATCCTAGCCTTCCAAGCGTTGAATTTTGAGGTTCCCTCAAGACGGTCTTATGGTCGTACAGAGACATATGTCACAGTCTTCAAGTATTGTGCTCAACTTCTTAGTATCAACGTAGGCTCTCTCTAGCATGCAAAATTGAGCTCCTTCACGCCCTAAGCTATGATACCATGTTGAAATTTGGTTGATATTTGATATTTAATTCTTTTGGATGCAGAGACTTGAAGAAATGAGACAATTCAATCCATGGAATTCATACAACCATAACACAAGATATACCTTGGGGAAAATCCTCAAAATTATGAGAACAAAAACCCCAACAATTATTCTCATTATATTATAATGGATAGCAGAGAATGCTTCTTTTACAACATAGTAGATTGCTTTTGGAAGATAAGAGATCCCCAAACACTCTTGATGAAGATACGGAAGCAATAGAGAAGAGAGATCAATCAGACGTGTGCTCAGCACAACAATAACAAGCACAAAAAATACCATGCACAAAGAGAAGCGCCTTGCCTCCAATAGAGAAGAGAATTCGCTTCACATTGCATTCATCAATATCATATAACATATTTATACATTCTTCTCTTCTATTTTTAACTTCTAACTTCAGGATGAAATTGCCCTCAAACTGGATGTATTAATCTTGCATGCATAGTCGTGCCCCACTTCTCATGCAATGCTTTATCTCACTGAGCTGTCACTTAGGATGAACTCACCTCTTAACTCAAAGCTTGCCCACTTAGTTAGGTGGCTAACTTAAATGTCGACATGCAAGTGTCACAACTCATGTGCCATCTTTTAGTTTAACAAAAGTGTCGTCATGCAATAACACTTAGTTAACTATATCTTCTTTGTTGTCACTTAGTTAACTCTCTATAACTGAAGTGTCGTCTTTTAGGTTAACTAAAGTGAAAACACTTTAGTTAACTAGTCCTTCTTATTTAACACTTAATTAACTGAAATCATGCTGATTAATTTACTTGAGCTGACCAATGTGAGTTCTTTAGTTAATTGAGGCATATCTTTAACTGATGCTTTAACGGAAGCATCGATACTTAACTGAAGCTTTATAACTGAATCTTTAACAATTTGCGTTCTTTATAATTAGTTGAAGTGTCTACATGGGAAATTTCAAATTCTCTTGATCTCTATGCTTTATCTTTTATTTCTTTATCTTTTAATGCGCGATCAATACGTGCTAACTTTAATTATCCATCACATTACATTATACTAAGAAGAATTATCAAATGACATGATCATATTATATTATTTCAGACCAAATGATCATATGCTAAAGTAATTCACTTTAGATGTGATCAATCTCTAAAGGAGACTTAATAGCAATATGGTGATCATGGTTAATAATACATCACACAACATTAAATGCTTTTAACAAGTAAAGCATGACCTTTATACGGAAGCTCCACCTCTATATGGGAGGTCCATCTCGTGGATACTTTTATACAGAAGGTTCACATGATAATCATGACTTGACACACAAGTCTAGATTCTTGTCCAACAAGACTTTACAACATCATTACTTTGATAAAGTACCTCTATACGAGAGGAATAACCTTTACACGGAAGGCAATCAAAGTGCTCACCTCTATATGGGAGGATCAATCTTGGCTACACAAGATTGGCTTGGAGAATGTCTCCTGATGTTGTATATTTAACAGAATTGATGGTAAAATAAATGCCTGCAAGCAAGCTTCTAGGTCTGAATGGATTTACTATTGGCTTTGTCATGGACCAATTTTTCCATGTAATAAATGGAAAAGGAATTCAAAATAAAAGAGTTAAAATGGATCAATTCTTGTAATTATGTGTTAAAGAGAAGTTATGAAATAAGAAAAACACGTAAAAAGTTAAAAGTAATTAGTTATGTTGTGGTTGGGTAATAACCAAAAATTTATGATGTAAAAATAAAGGGTCGTTTCTTTTGGTAATGTAACCCTTCATTTTCTATTTAATTGGACTTTGGACATTAGCTTAGGGATGGAGGAAGGAATATCGGAATAAGTTTGAGGAAAGTGTACCTATCCAGGGCTATACTTCGATGAATACTGCTGGATTAGCGAGATCCAGTATAAAGGGCTCTTAGATGAGCAGATTTATGGATTCTACACGGTATCCATTTCAAAGTCGACGTTTCGAATCCAGAAATATACTCTTCTAACACTACCCACAACGAAAATCTTAAATCTTTAATAAAGGGCGCTTTTCTAATAAGGCATTGCACAAATTCTTCTATGGAAAGAAACCTTTCATGGCCCTAGACCAATTGTGAACTATATAAGTCCTGCAACCCTATATTTCTTTTAAGAATAAATATAATAATATTTTCCTATTGTTGGCTATTTTGAACTAATTTAATATGGAATGGTAACTTTGCAATATATATTTCATTTCTTGGATAATTCATGGATATAATATACGATTTGTAATGATATATGAGTTAAATATGAAGTATTGGACTAGGAACTAAGACTGTCGCATTTGGTATTAGAGCTTGACTTCAGATTTCTCAATTGAATAAAACAATAAATATAAACAAAAAAGGGATAAATTGTTAGTAAATATTTTACAAGGTTTTACTTTAGCCATTGATGAGTTATTCATAGTGAAGTGTGATAGCAAACCATAGTGAATATCCATGTTAATGCAAAGTTGTACTTGCACATGTGATAGTAAATCATAGTGAATCTTCATGTTAATGAAAAATAGGACGTGCATGCATGCAAGATTTCTTATTGTTATATTTTCCATATATGTATTTTCTCATGTTAAACTTGTAATGCATGATACTACATGCAGATTTTAGACTCATAATATATATAGGTATTTCCAATCAATATGTGAAAAACAATTACGGGTACTTTAACTTGTTGAGAAGTCACTTTACATGGATAATTTACATAGATATTAAGATGTACATGATATTATTTCCCTCATTTAGATAGATAAATTTAAGATTTGAGAATATTTAGTGGAGTTAGTTTCTTTTACTCTATTTAGTAAAATCCTATAATGGGTTTAGTGTTAGTGGTTTGAAAACCTGGGTTTTGGGTAATCCATGGTGTTTTCGCATGGTTTTATCCTATGATGATGCTTAAGAATTAAATGTAAATGTTAAGTAATCATTTATTTCAATAATTATTCTCAATCTTTTCTTCTTAGGTATAACCAAAACTTATGAAAATGTAATATTAGAAACTAGGTTATGTCCTAGTTATAAGGCTTTATGAAATCCATATACCATTTTACATTGGTGTAAATATTAAAGTTTTTTTTCATAAGCAAGAAACTATATATTATATATAAACGGGAAAATTACAATAACCAGAAGTCTTCATACATCCCAGACTACTCATTCAGGCCATCTTCAGATTCAACCTTGAAGCCCCCATACTACAAAATTGCCCCTCTCTCGGAGGAGAAAGCGGGGCTTTCTGACTTATAGTTTCAAAATTTATTATATTGTACCTTATGCTAACTATTACTAGCATATCCCTATTAACCATACAATTCACTATTGCAATCCTAATCCTACGCATTAATAAAACATCCCTTGACACTAGCATACCCAGGATCCTACGCATCAAGGGGCTTTGTGATTGACTAGAATACCCAGGATCCCAGCAGTCGTATTAGTCTCATTCATCCGTGGTAGGAACGTTATCCCAATATTCTTGGAAATAATATCAATCTTCGTATGCATTAGTATGGCATAAGTGTAATGACTCTTCTAGAACTGGACATGGACCTCATCCCCCTTGTTCTTTTCTTCCTTCTCCAGCATAATCCAGGAAAGCAGCCCTTTAATTATCCAATACAGAGTAACTGTCTTGTCATATAATGATTGATGGGAACAATAATTCACAGGGTCTTGAATATAGGGCTCCAAGGCTGCAAATTCCTCCTTGAGCTTGGTCACCTCGAAATCCTCCCATAAATTCCTTTCCACAAACTCCAGTTCCTCACGAACCGACTGAGGAATCACTGCTAGGTAATTCCATGCCTCCTACACTGTGTGTAATTTATCCCTATTAGCATTCCTAGCTCCCACATTCCCACTACATGCCTCCTCACCAACCTTCTCCATTCTCCAAGGTCGCTCACAAAGCACTTGCACTAAGAACTAGTTTTCACCCCATGCCAGGAAGGATTATTTTAGATAGTTATTCCAAACAGAATCCTTCTGACGAGTTAAGTAAATGTGGAGGGAGAGAGTGGCATCATACCAGTTTATGTTGATGATGTCCAAGGACACAATCCAGATAATTCCTCACAGATCCATATCCTCTGTCAAGCGACTACTAATATCTTGTCTCATTTCCTAAACCTCATTTACTCTCTTTGTCTTGGAGCCAATGTCCCAACTAATTTCCACCATACTCCTAGTACAAACACCCTCATCCTAAGAACTAACCTTAATGTGATCTTCCTTATGCATGATGTCACCACCAAATCCATTGATAGTCAATCCCATCAACACGTGTTGGCTAGTGTAATCCACGTGTAGCCATCTCCACCACATCATCAACCTCATTACCACCAACATCTAGGGGCAATAAGTCCCCAGCAGCAAGAGCCTTACAACTATCACCAAAGGTATGGTCGGCCAGATTTTGAAGATGCCCTTCAGTTAACCTTGTATGCTCCTCCACCCCTTTATTATCCAGGAAGTCAACCGCCTTATTTCCTTTATGTTTCACACGACAGAAGGATAAGCCAAGAATTTGGGATAACATGGAAGCAAGTTTCTCCAATCTAAATTATAATCACCAATGATCAAGAAGCTTATCAACTTGTTGACCATGTTAGAGACGTTCTGCCATTTTCAAAACTATTTATGAGTCACCCTTTGCTATTTGAGGTGTGAATCCAAGGTTCCTATCACTAATTAACCCTTGCAATAGGCCTTTGAGCTTCGCTGAATTATTTGTCTCAAAACCAATAAAGCCCCAATAGGTCCATAGGATGTCTCCAAAATGATTGTGAAAGACCCCGCCAAATCTTGCGGGCCTAGTAATACCCTTAAACACACCATCAAAGTTCAACTTAACAAGCCCTCTCAAAGGAACTCTCCAAAAATCAGGACTTGGGGAACCTAATCAAGCTTTTCAATCCTGCTCTATGAATTATGGAAGAATTGATTCCCCAAGCTTTGATAATTTGCATTTCTTTGTCATTCGTCTACATATCTTGAGCTGACCAAGAGGTAAGCTTCAGCATTTCCTAGATGTGACATAGGAGGAGGTTCTAGACTCCTTCCTCTGTCTTCATTTTCTCTCTAAAGATACACTGATTCCTTTCCTTCCATATATCCCACGCAATGAACCTTGGGAAGAGTTTCCAGATTCGGTTCAATATTGCATTTTGAAATGGGTTATCCAGCCATTCTTTTATAGAGAGGTCTAGTCATCCTCTGACTCTCGAGGATTGTCTGAACAATTTTGATCCTTTATCCCATACCTGAGATGAAAAGGGACATTGATCCAAAATATGATTCATCGATTCTTCCTCCATGTTGCATAAATAACACCTCGTAGGACCCCTACAACCCCACTATTGGATATTTTCTCTGGTTAGGATACAACATTTTATGACCAACCACAGAAATGTGGTAATTTTCAACTAGAGATTGGATTTCCAAACTTTTTCCCATTATGTTTGTTTGGGGATATCCTCCCATCTTGCATTTAGACTGTAAGTTTCCTTGATATTAAAACTCCCTTTCACCCTATATCCCCATCGAATTTTTTCCTTAGATTCATCCTTCCTGATACACCGCTCTTGCAACTCCTCCCACAATGCTTGAAAATCCTCACCTTGGCCTGTATCTTGCCACCATTCCTTCAACCTTCATATCATGAAGTCTCTATTATCATGATTATTAGTCCAATAGTCTTTGAATTTCAATCCCACTCGCGCTTGGCTTACTCTTTGGGTCTCCAAAGTGGGAAAATTTTTAGTTAAAGGAGGGAGTTGCTGCCATGAATCAACCCAAAAATTTATCATCTCATCATTTCTAATCTCCTAGAAAATTTGTCGCCATAACAAAAAATAGATAAAGGGGTATGGCCTACAAGATAGATTTGACCAAAACCACTCTACTTGCAATATTGAGATGCCTCAATACCCATCTGGAAAATTTATGCCTCATCATGTCCACCAATTCCCTCCATGAAGCCTAACGAATAACAAAATCCGAAAGAGGGCCCCCCAAATATTTGGATGGAAAGGAACTCATTTGAAACCTGAGAACATGAAGAATATTATGTTGGGTGATCATGGGGGTGTTGAAGAAGAAAACTTGAGACTTGTCTTCGTTAACAGATAAACCATACGCTCTAAATAAATATATTCAATCCTCTTTTTATGGCCATAGCTTCTTGGACCGAGGCATGACCCATTAGCATAGTGTCATCAACAAACTGTTAATGTGATTGCTTTGGGGATTCCGGGTGTAAAGAGAGCCCTTATATTTCATGATTTCGCAACAACGCTTTGAAATTTCTACCCAACCCATTAGCCATCAAGATAAAAAAATAAGGGGGATAAAGGATCCCCCTATCAAATTCCCCAAGATGTGCGAAAGGTTTGAGATGGCACGCAATTCACCATCACCAAGAAGAATATCTAGGATGTGTTGTAGATCCATCCCGTCCATTCCTCACTAATCCGTAAGCTATTAAAACATCCTTCAAAAACTTCCAGCTGATCTTATCATAAGCTTTGGAAAAATCTAGCTTAATCATCATTCATGTATTTTTTGTCACTTTCAACAAGTGACGCATCTCATGCACAAGAATAATACTATTCATAATTTGACTGCCCTCAACAAACCCTGACAACTCTGGGGATATCAGGGAAGGAAAAAGGGGTTTAAGCCTATTAGTGATCACTTTTGTAATGATTTTATAAACTATATTGCACAAGAATATAGGTTGAAATTTACTTGGGACATCATCTCCTTCACTCTTCGGAATTAAGGATAAGAAGGTTGTATTAAATGTTGATAACACTCCCTCGATCGATCTGGAGCTTTCCACTATCTGAACCACCTCATCTTTGATCAAATCCCAAAAATTATGGAAGAAGTTGGTAATGAATTTGTCCAGGCCTAGGGCCTTACCATCTTCCAATCGATTGATCGTTTCCTCGACCTCCTCTAGCTCAATCGGTCTCATTAGCATCTCATTCTGAGCTTGAGTCACACCATAGCTGAAATATGTTGGGTGATTCTAGTTATGTCCATTGATCTTTCCTAAAAAATTTCTTTCATCGGATCCCTGAAATATCTCACTAATTCTTCTTCAATTTCCTTTCTTGTTTCTATCATTTCTCCACTCCATGATTTGATAAGGGAGATTCAGTTTCTTTAATGATACTGAATTGTTGATTAGTGGAAAAAGGAATAATTTTGCTCGCCATCTTTTAGCCAATGATTTCTAGACTTCTACTTCTAGAGCATTTCCTCTTGATGTTCCCTTTCTTCTATTTGGGCTATGATATTTTTTTCTTCCATCTCCATTTCCACTCCCTATCCTTATTGCAATCCTTTGATTTGGATATCCTCCAGATGCTCCTCTAGTTTCTTCTTCTCTTGGAAAATGTTTTCAAATACTTCCATGTTCCACACTTTTAACTTTACCTTGATAGCTTTGAGCTTTTGTTGAAACTGGTACATGCAAGTTCCAATCGGAACCTCTACTTCTTCCCACCATTGTTCCATAGTATCCTTGAATTCGGGATGAGTAATCCAAAATTGTTCAAATCTAAAGGATCTTCGATTGGATCCTTCCTCTCGAATCTAGGACATACATATTAGCCAATAGTCTGAGCCTGTTGAAGGAAGAACCAAGGTCGATGCTTCACCCCTGCTAATGAGAATTGATTCGGAGAGCAAGAAGCGATCAAGACAGGACACTATATGTCTTTCACCCCCTGCTTGTTATTTCATGTATACCATTGATTCCTTGATTCAATGTCCACCAACTTCATATTTTCTATAAGCTCACTAAACTCCTAAGTAGAGAAATCCAACTGTCTCCTACCTCCTTTTTTTTCCTCCAGGGATGTTATCATATTAAAGTCTCCCCCAATTATCAAATGTTTTTCATTAACTCATCTTTTCAGAACTTCCAGAGATCTCAAAAACTGAATTTTCTAAGGAAGGGATTGGGGTCCATATACATTCGACATAACACCCTGCACAGTAGAGTTCATGAGATGAAACTTTGTCGATAAAATTCTATGTGAAGCTAAGAAATTGGATAACCTTATTGCCTTCAGGTCCCATAATATTTCCACCCCCCTACTTCCCCAAGGGCATCCACTTTCATTACCCCACTGCCTTTCCATATTTTCCCTGCTAATCTTCTCATAGTTTCCTTAGAGCATTTTGTTTCTTGAATAAAGAAAACCATAGGTTTCTCCTTGGAATTTTTTGTTAACATCCTTATTTTCTCATAATTATTAGTTCCCCTAATGATACACAATAAAACTTTCATTTAGATTGATTTTTTAGAGAAGATAGAGTTGCCCTTATTATCAGATGTTAGCCTAAGTCCACTAGTTTAGCTCCTATCTTTGCTAATCGCTTCCTATTGCTTATCCTTCCTCATTTTTCTGAAGCTTCCTTGAATTTCCTTTTATTTTCTTTAGGATTTCCACCTACAACTCCCAATGTTTTAGTCTGCGCGGATCTTATGATGGATTCTTATAAGAGCTTAACCTGGTAGTGAGGAACATACCCCGTGCCTTTACTTGAGCATGCCTACTTGATCTCATCTAGGTTAAGCTCTCCTAATTCCATATACTCATCTTCTTCTTTAATCATGGGAATATCGTCATGGTCATATCCTTTAGTCTCTTGCTAGTTCTCTGGGAGCATCATGGGTTCCCCTTCCTACTTGGATGACTTTCCTAAATCCATATCCCTCCTTTATTCGTGAGGTTCTGACCCATTTTCTTGCATCTAATTGAGAACTTCAAAAACATTAGTAATTTTGGGTTCTGAGGATGATGTAGCCCTGAGGGCCCTTTTCCCTTGTTTCCTCTTATTGTTGACTTTAATAAAACCATCCCCATTTGTTTGCTCTGTATTCTTCTCCTGATGTGGTGGTTTATTCAAAGTAAATTCTTTGAACAAGTGGCTATGCTCGTGGAACATCCTACATCTAAATGGAATGTGTTCATAATCCACCGGTTGAAGCCAATCTTCATCCTCCTAGGTCAAATTAATGGCTTCTAGGAGCTCCTTCAAAACATCCATATAAACACATAGTATGGTGTATGATGTGTATTTGACCAATTTCGCTTGTTCTGATATCTTTATGAAATCACCTAGGGAGTTCCCTATATCCTCCAGAATCCTAGGCTCCCAATATTTACTTTGAAGTGAATATAATTGGATCCAGGCCGACACTTTCATCATATCTTCTTTATCCAGATTGAATCTTTCCTTCCACGGATTGAGGAACAAACCATCCAAATAGAAGAAATATGGGTCGCCTCTGGTCATACCAGTGAATATAATTGGATCCAGACCAACTTTTTCATCATATCTGCTTCATCTGGATTGAATATTTCCTTCCATGGCTTGAGGAGACACCAAAATATCGTCATCATGAGTCAATATGTGTTAACTTTGTGCCTTAATCCATGAAGTTCCCTTGGCTAAAAACATCAGAGCAAGTTGTTTTCCTTGTTTTCCCACAATTTCTAGTTGCACTGGCGCATCCTTCTTTCCAGCAAGAGGCGCCATACCATAGCTGGTGCATGATGCTCTCTGGAAAAGTTTGCCAGTGGCTCTTGTTTCCCATTTTCAAGATGCGTTGACCCCTTCCTGGCGCCAGTTGCCTTCATGCAAGGTGTGTCAGGTTTGGTTAATGTGGATAACAAGGAGCTTCGATCGACTTCTCGAAGCTTGGTGACATGGAGGTCTATCCCTAGTTGATAGGAATACTGGTATCAGGTACCCTAACCTAATGGGAAGATCCCTTATACCTCTCCCCTTAATCCACAACTTACTTTATCCATTTGGCCTTATAAATAAGACCTCTCTCTCCATTGAGAAGGGAGGAAGGACTATTGTACTCTCATGTTGGTGGAATTATCTTAGGTGATCCCTACTCATCCTTTGGGAGGCAAACATCATCCTTTGGAGGCTTGGCTTGGATTGTTGGATGGAAGTTGCAGCGTTGAGACTTAGGTTGTGACTATCTTTCTCTATGTATTTCCCATCATTTATAGTAATAAAAACTCTTTCCATAAATATTGTTGTGTTGATAATATTTAGGGCTTTCTTCCTTAACTGTTCATATTTAGATATGCTTTTACCGTTTGCTTGTTTCCATATGCTTAACAAGGTTTTGCAGCTTGAGATCTGAAGGCCCTGGAGCTTGGAGCAAGAAAGAGTAAAGGATTTGCAAATATGAGGTAAGTTATCTACTTGCATCTCTATTGATCTAGGAAAGTAGATTGTGTTCTGTATTTATTTGTTCTAGATCCACTTGGACTAGGGAGATCTTGCTTGATTATTCTTGAGTAGATTGTCCATAAACAAATCTGGCGACTCCGTTGGGGAAGAACATAGCTTTGATTTCAGTTTAGTTTGATTTCATTGATTTTTGTTAATCCATTTTCTAGCCTCCTAAGTCCCTCCCATCTTTGGATTTTGTTATTAAAGAGTCTATTGGCTTTCCCTGACTCTATTTGGGATCAACATTAGACCTCTTACCTTTCATTTATGGATATCTTTGTATTTTTTCTACTTGTTATTCGCCTGACACACCTGGGTTGTATATGCCCTACGCCATTGTGATTTTGGTGCTTATATCCAGTGAGCATCTTGCGTCTCTGGCGCCATTTTCCTAACTGCATCATGCACCACTGGCACCATTCACATGTGTACAGAGTGCGCCTGATGCTCTGGTGCATAACAACAGAGTGCGCCAGCATTTCTTGCCTGGTGTCCAGCACAGTTTTCTCCACTTGGGTTTTTGGTATGATTTTATGAGTTCTGTGTGTTGCACCTTATAGTCACAGAACCCCTAGATACAACATACTGTCATTTTCCTCTGATTTTGGGTCTTTTTGAGATTTGAATCCATGTTTGGCCCTTTACGTCAAAACTAATGTTTTGATTGCATTTTTAAGCGAAATGGATTCTATTTTTGGAAAAAATTCCCCCTCGTGGCATGAATTGTGTATCCTACATTCGTTTTGACCCATATTAAGGTTTTAAGATAATTTTTGGTTTGGTGTGATTGGATTGTTTTAAAAGACTCAAAAAGTGTGGGATATCCATGTCTTTTTTAGCCTCTTTTCCTTGGGTTGTGACGGGCTTTTTAATTGCATTCTAATTACTTAGAAAACTACTATGAAGTGTACATTAATTGCCAACCCGGGGTTCGTTGAGAACTTGCGAGTTACCGTGCACTGTATGTGCAAACGACAATCTCCTCTTACAATGATTTACCTACTTGAAGTTGTAGTTCAATAACCTTACTTACAAACAATGGTATGAACAATTACATTGTCTTGGCAAGGGACTAGCCATCTAAACAACTATTGAAACTAAATTGCAATGAAAGTAAATCACACAACATGAAAGTAAATGCTAAAATTAAATTCACACTTGAAAGTAAATTCTAAAACTACATTCACACTCTGCAAAAAAGTAAATTGTATAACTATGTCACACTTTGCGGGAAAAGTAAATTCTAATACTACGTTCACACTGTGCAAGAAAGTAAATTCTAAATCTAAGTTCACAACACACTTGACAGAAAGGTAAATTACAGAAATAAAATCTAAAAGCTATCATTGCCAAATACAAGTTACTATTTATGATCCAATGGAGTAAATAATGTTATTGCATTAAGCTCAATGATTGTAAAATAAACATTTAAATCTCTATCTATGCATTGAAATCAAATTGCAGAAATAAAATTCACACTTCATAATAAATCACAACTAAGCAATGAAGTACAACTACATCAACATAAAATAAATAAAATCATATTGCAAAAGAAATTATAAAACTAAGATCTAATTGAATCATAATTAAAGTATAGCTTTATTCCATCATCACTTGGACTATTGCTCTAAGAGTCCTCCCATAGAATAGAGAAATAACTCTTATTTATACATGATTTCTCCATAACAAATAATAAATGAGGATCCAAAATATCCTCAACAAATTCCTAAAAGTTTGGATCTCAAAACTAATTCAAAACTAATCCAAGATCCTTACTAACTACATGCTATTTAGAATACATTTGAAGTCAAATTCAAATTTAGGGATAGAGGCTATAATAAAATAGTCAAAACTCATCCCAAATGTCTCTTAACAACTTTTGACTTCTTAGGTCCATCATATATTTGATAGAGATCTTCAAATCTTTGTGAATAAGACAAATATGCACTCATATCCACCTCCATTTACCAACTTTAATTTAACATCATGATTTGAGACATATAAAAATAATAGAAATAATGAATTTATAAAAATCCATTACTCCTAATGAATATCTTTCTCCAAAGTTGGTGGTTGAAGGTAAAATTGGAATTATTGACTTTCTGTAATGTTGCAGATAGAGTTTCCGTAATGTTGCAGATAGAGTTTCCGTAATGCTGCAGATCCCTGTAGAGTTTTCGTAATGCTGCAGATAGAGTTTATGTAATGCTGCAGATAGAGTTTCCGTATTGCTGCAGATGGAGTTTCTGTAATGCTGCAGATAGAGTTTCCGTAATGCTGCAATAAATGTTCTTCACTGCTACAGAACTCCCTCAAATATGTTGTAACTGCTTCCAACAATTGATTCAATATTCAAAGCAAATACATAGTACACTAATTCCCTCAATGTTAGTCAAAAATCAAATGAAATATTAAGACATATAATGGAAAATTACTTGAGCATAAAAACCCGGATATGAGCGTAAGAGAGGATTAATGCATGAATATGGATAGGAAAAAGGAATTATAAATAAGGTGAAATGGTGGTCAAAATATGCTAAATCCAAGGCTCGTCAGGTTGTGCATCTTGTTTCTATTACATGCTGAGCTATCTAATAATTGTTGGAAAAGATTGATTATTTGTGTCCACTTTAGTTGAAAGAAAAGCTTAATTTTGTTCCTCTTTCGGTAGATTCACAAATTGGAAAACATAAATATTCTTCTTGCTTTAATTTGATCATTTGGCATTCTTGGTCTTACAGTCATAAGAAGAAGAAAGACTTGTTTCATATTTGTGTGCATTTCAATTAGATAAGATTATTAAGTGCTTTTCTTTGTCTTGCATTTGATTGGAAATGTTTGTGGAATCATTCTTTCCATAGCTTAGATGTGTCTTTTTCGAGTGTAAAAAGATAGGAAACAGATTAGAATTATAGCATTAGGTGTTGATAAAATGATCTCCTTTTTGCCACTTTAGGATGATTTGGTGTGCATGATTTTTAAATTTTCGTTTTGAAAAGGTTAAAATTGCATTTGCATGGGGTTGTGCATTTGGGAAGAAAATATATCTCTCTCTCCTTCTTAAGTAGGACTTCATTGAAATGAAGACTTGCATTTTCATATAGATCAGATTTGCATCTTGCTTAAATTCCAAGTCTTCACTTCATGGATTCACTTAACCGCATAAGATAAAATCAAGCGCTAGTTTAACTTAAAAACTTTTAGCAACTCGTGTGATAGGTTAGGACGTATTTCGACATCTTTAAACGTAGCAGATGTCATTATTTTCCTGCACTGCATCCCGGGGGCCTGTAGTTCTTCCATGTACCAGTCGGTATATCGAACGGCCTTTCATGTACCTTTAGGTATATAGAAAGGTACTTCACGTACTCGACAGTATATAGGAAGGATCTTGTTATACAGTTGTGCATTAGACAGCACTACTATGGATTTGAGCTTCCACGTACCTTGTGTATATCGGGAGACACCATTAGAATCCTGGAACCATTCGAGTAAGCCTTTTGACCATCTTGTTGTCGCAATACACCGAGAACAACAATCGAGGATATTACTACGCACGTACTGTTAGGTAGTCGGGTTATATGACCAAGGGTACGGTCCCAATCCTCCTTGGTTAGTGCTCTGGAAAATTGGGTTGAGTATAACTATTGGACCCTATAGTATATCGCGAGTTGTGACAACTTGACACACCCGTGAGGATCCATCTTTTACATCCCTCCTATTCACAAGTTTGCATGTTGCTTTTAGTTTGAGTAGCGTTTCTTGTGCATGATAATTAGAAGGACTTAGAGATTTTAGATATGGAAACCTTTTATGGGACTACCAATCAAGAGGCCCTTTTCAAGGGGTACCTTTTGTATTTCCTCCAGTTGGAGATATTGGTCGTCCCTTTATTGCCACTTTAAATCTTCTTGGATTAACCATATGATTATTGGTATGGTTTTTTAATCTAGTGATTCCGGTTGTGCCCAATGTTTCAAATGTTAACTCTCCACCACGAGGGTGTCCATCCCAAACTGATCCTTCCCCTTCTTCGTCAGATGCATCTTCTTTCGTTTCTTCTTCCTCGCCCGATCAAAGCAGTAGTGTTAGTAATCAGTAGGATAAGAAGAAGAAGGATAAGAAAGAGACCAAGCATCAACCAGTTGCCTCTAATGGCACTCATTCTATGAAGGGTGTCTCCTATTTATAGTTTGGGTTTGCTGCCCCAAGAAGCCCCCCCATTATTTCACTCAATTTTTTTATCCTCTTGAAGCAGGTGTGTGAGGTCTGTTTGTCCATTGAAAAGTAATATTTGCAGCAGTTGTGAGGTTTGGATGTCCATTACAGAGCAGTATGTGCAGCAACAAGCAAAGTAGAATACTTGCAGCATGCAGAGAATGTTGTGAGCAGAGTTCAAGGTTGTAATACAATTCTGGTGTAAGTTGTTACTTCTGTTATTAGTTTTTGTCTTGGCACAACCAAAGTGAAATTTATGAAGATGATGTAATCTAAACTTGATATCTTATATAAAAAAGATTGTTTGGTTGGAGTTTTTTCTCCCTTCTAAGGGTTTTCTCCAAGATAAATTTTGTGTTCATGTGGAATTAATTAGCACATCTTATTGTTTACAAAGTTCCCTTGCAAGCTTTGCAAGGGTTATCACCTTCTCAGGGATTGTCCTGGTCTTTCCAAAGTGTTAGAAGAGTGGTCTAAAGGCTCCAAACCACCTATATCATCAGCTTATGGACATCATACTGATGATACCCCATCAATCAGTGACTCTATGGTTAAGGGTCAGAAAGGTTGAATTCAAGAATCCTTGTTTGTTATGCAAGGGCATGCACCTTACTTACCTTTGTCCACACATGGATGAAGCTTCACAATTGATGGAAGACATCATTGATTCTCATAAACACTTTCCGACTAGATATCCTGAGTTGTCCCTTGACCCCTCATTGGTTGATGAAGTGGTCGATCCAGCCCCATCCTCGGTCGATCCCACTCTTTATTCAAAGAGTGAAGTTTAAGTGGTTGAGTCGATATCGCCTCCATTCGATCCCACTTTTTTATTGGAGAATTCCCAGACTGAAGTAGTCACCATGATAAAATCTTCGTCTCATTCTACTCTTCTAGTTGAGAGTGAATTGGAAACTGCTGATGTTTTCCTAGTCAGTTTAGATTGTTCTAGGCAAGGGGAAATCCTGTCCATTTCCACAAGACCCCCTCCAAGTATTGAGGTCATTTCCTTTGATTGGAATGGTCTAACAGAATCTTGTCTTCCTTCGAGTGTTCCTTTCCAGATATCTGTAGGAGTTTCCGATAAGGAAATCTTTCGCACTATAGTTGATGAGGGAGCTTATGTTAGTATTTTATCCTCAACTGCTTGGCAAGCTATAGGTTCCCCTCAGCTTGTGCCACTCACTGACCAGATATTGGATTTTAATAGAAGTCCTACTAGACCTTTAGGGATCCTTCCTCAGTTACCTATCACTTTAGGAGGGAAAACTGTCTGTATTGATGTTATGGTAGTCCAAGGTCCCTTAGATTTTAATATACTCCTTGGACGAGACTATGTTTATGCAATGAAAGCTGTAGTGTCCTTACTCTTTGGAGTTATGTATTTTCCTCATCATGGGAATATGGTGACCATTGATCAACTTTCCTTTGTGACACCCACTCATCGCATGACTCCTAGTCATCAGACTTCCCTGAATGTTCCACGTGTTTTAGTGGTTTCTTCCCCCTAGAAATGGGGGGCATGTCTCTGGCCTCTGGACATCATGCGAGAGTTATTCCCCTAGCTTCTTATGCTATGGGGCACATTACCAACCTCTGGACATCATGTTGGGTAGGAACTAGTCCCAAACATAGTTTACCGTTGGTTTCAAGCTTGTGTAAAAATGAAACCAATGCCAAGCATAGTTTCCCTTTGGTTTCGAGCTTGTGTAAAAATGAAACCGTTCAGGAGCAGGGTTCCCTTTCTGTGTCAAGCTCGTTAAAAAATGAAACAGGCTATCATGAGCATAGTTTCTTTTTGTTTTAAGCTCGTTAAAAAATAAAATGGGTCCCTTCAAGCATAGTTATTGTTTCTTTCAAGCTTGTGTAAAAATGAAATAGATATTCCTCCCATTGAGTTGAGTCTCCCACTAGATTTAGGACTTGAACCTTCATTTCATCTGCCAGTGTCACTTGATTCTCGTTCTTCCTACCCCCCTGGTGAACATATTCATATTAGTAGTCGGGATTTTAATTGGGTAAGGAAGAAGAGTAGTCAGACGAAACGAAGCTTGGGGGGCATGTTAAGCCGCTATCAATCATGTTGGGGGGCATCTACCAACATCTGGATATCATGTTGGGAAGGAACCCGTCAATGGGCCTTAACGAGAGCAGATTTATTTTCCTGTGTCAAGCTCGTTAAAAAATGAAACAGATGACCACGAGCATGGTTCTATTCCTATGTCAAGCTCGTTAAAAAATAAAACAGTACCCCACGAGCATGGTTTTATTCCTGTGTCAAGCTCGTTAAAAAATGAAACAGATCCCCTCCCCTTGATTCGAGTCTTTCTCCAAATTTAATATATGAACCTTCATTTCATTCGCCTATGCTATTTAATCCTATTTTTTCATCCTCCCATGGTGAACATATTCCTACTAATAACCATGAGTTTGATTCGATGAAGAAAAAGAGTAGACGAACGAAACGAAGCTTGGGGGGCATGTCTCCAGCCTCTAGAAATCATACTAGAGGTAATCCGTCAACTTCTTGTGCTGGGGGAAAACTTCCAACCTCTTGGTATCGTGTTGGGGAGAAACCTGCCAATGGGAATTATATTGAGCATACTTTCTTTTGATTTTTGAGCTCGCTAAACGATGAAAATAATCCCAAGCATAGTTCATTTTCTGTTGCAATCTTGTTAAAAAATGAAGCAGATACCATGAGCATTCTTCCAACCTATCTTCGAGCTCGTTAAAAATAGTAAGATGGTGTGAGCTTACTTTTTCCACTTTTTCGTGCTCTGGTTAAAAAACATGAAAAAGATGTACCGAGCTTACTCTTTGTTCCTTCTCGTGCTAGTAAAATGATGAGAATAAGTCACCGAGTTGTATTTTATCACTTTTTCGGGCTCATTAAACTCCCACGAAAAAGGAACCCCTCTAAGTTTCTTCTTTAATCTCTTTTCAAGCTCCCTAAATATGAAAAGATCTCCAAGCGAACTTGATGCTTTCATGCTTGTAAAAGTATCTGAATGATCGTCTTTCTGGTGATAATTTACCCCTTTTTCGGACCAGAAGGTACTATTTATGAAAAAGGAGAACTCCAGCCGAGCATGACTAGAAGAGTTCTCTCTCATGTTGTTTTATCCTTTTTCGGGTGAAGAGACCAACTTTTACGAAAAAGAACCTTTGGAGTCTTCTTTAGTTCATTTCAGACTCTCTAAACATGAAATGACGTCAAGTTTAACTTCTTTGGACTAGTTAAAATCTAACATCGAAGGGCCTATTTTGAGACGAACCCCTTCTATCCTAGGTTTGTAAAACGTTTTGGATTGGACTCGTTCGAAGGATGAGCTATACCGAGCATTTGTTACCCTCCTCAAGCTAGTTAAAAAACAAAAGAGGTACTCATCAATCATGATGGGGATAAGGAAAGAATTTGTGTTTCACTGTAATTACGGTAGTACGTAGTCACTCTTGAGCATGGCACTCATTTGCATATGCATTCAGTGCTTGGGTAATCCGTTTGTCGTCATGTCACTGGTCCCACGAGTCTAGCCACTCCTTTGGGTCATCCAAATAATGCTTCCAACATCAATTGCATTAGGGGATTGGTATCTTTCTCGTCATGTCAATACTGCCAAGTCATGCCATGCCCATGTTCAAGAGGAGTTTTGGTCATCCATTTACTATCTGCTATGATTTCACCTTCCATCATGTCGGTCATCCTTGTGTCAGTCTCACACATTACTGTTTGATTCACTCCAAACATCTGTCATCACGTTTTGTGTCGATGATGGGGGATTCATCATGGCTCTCCTTCGACGGATTCATCCTTGTCAACTTCAACACATCATCTGGGGATTGAATCTAGAAAGCAATCAAGTACCTTGGGCCTTCATGCCTCAATGACAGGTTACCTCGCTTTCAACATGGGTTCACATCATTGGATCTTGATTGAAATATTCCATCGATTGTTTGACCTCAGCTCCTTGATTCACATTCAATGGTATGTACTGTGATACCTTGGGAATCATTGACATCAATGGTGATTTCCCTCGCGCTTGTTAACGATACACATCAATGACCGGTAATCAAGTGGTTTCTACCATGTTCGACTCCAAGACATTGTAATCACATGGTAAGATTCGTATCATTGCAGGTTTAGCTTGAAGACCCTGGGTTAAGTCATAAATCTCACCCAGGTTGCGATGGAGATTGTTTTGAGTCATATTACATAGATCCACTTTGTATTAGTCGTAGTTGTGTTATCATCTCATCATGGATCTACGATTGTGTCAAGTAGCCATGATTATGTTCATTCGGTCTCTACTACCATGGATCTGTAGTGTATTGGTCAGCAACCATGTTATCAGTCATGTGGGGATAGTATCCCAAAGTCGGTTGTACTGCAGTAGTTTCTTCCAGCCAACAAGTCCTTGTCGGCAATCCTTCACATTACAAATCATTTCACCTGTCTTATTTTACCAACTTCATGCTTTCGGGGGCATTCTGTTACACCAAAATCTCGTCATCATGAGTCATGTGTCAACTTCGTGCCTTAATCCTTGAAGTTCCCTTGGCTAAAAACATTAGAGAAAGTTGTTGTCCTTATGTTTCCACAATTTCTAGTTGCATTGGCACATCCTGCTTTCCAACAAGAGGCGTCATACCATGGTTGGCGCATGATGCTCTCTAGCAGAGTGCATTAGTGGCTCTTGTTGCCCATTTGCAAGATGTGATGACCCCTTCCTGGCGCCAGTTTCCTTCATGCAAGGTGCACTAGGGTTGGTTAATGTGGATAACAAGGAGCTTCGAGCGACTTCTCAAAGCTTGGTGACATGGAGGTCTATCCCTAGTTGATAGGAAGACTGGTATTCGGTCCCCTAACCTAATGGGGATATCAGTTAGACCTCTCCCCTTAATCCTCAACTTACTCTATCCATTTGGATTATAAATAAGACCTCT
This sequence comes from Larix kaempferi, assembly GCA_027924585.1. NCBI lineage: Eukaryota > Viridiplantae > Streptophyta > Pinopsida > Pinales > Pinaceae > Larix > Larix kaempferi. Next base: position 4,580,620 of record BSBM01000272.1, on the reverse strand, counting down.
CTCTCCATTGAGAAGGGAGGAAGGACTATAGTACTCTCATGTTGGTGGAATTATCCTAGGTGATCCCTACTCATCCTTTGGGAGGAAAACATCATCCTTTGGAGGCTTGGCTTGGATTGTTGAATGGAAGTTGCAGCGTTGAGGCTTAGGTTGTGACTATATTTCTCTATGTATTTCCCATCATTTACAGTAATAAAAACTCTTTCCATAAATATTGTTGTGTTGATAATATTTAGAGCTTTCTTCCTTAACTGTTCATATTTAGATATGCTTTTACCGTTTGCTTGTTTCCATATGCTTGAAAAGGTTTTGCAGCTCGATATCTAAAGGCCGTGGAGCTTGGAGCAAGAAAGAGGAAAGCATTTGCAGATCTGAGGTAAGTTATCTACCTATTCCCTTGCATCTTTATTGATCTAGGAAAGTAGATTGTGTTCTGTATTTATTTGTTCTAGATCCACTTGGACTAGGGAGATCTTGCTTGAGTCTGCTTGAGTAGATTGTCCATAAACAATACCATGTTGATATCAGTCATGACATAAATATATGGTTTAAGGATACGTGCTTGGTTTTAAGCTGTGAGCTAATTCTTTTCCAATTGTGAAATATGAATTTATTTTCCAACTTCTAGACTATGTCAAAAATATAGAGATCATATTAGATTCATTAAGGATATGGAGTCGTGTGATTGATTTATCAAAAGTAATGGGTTTAAATTTAAGTTATGCAAAGTAATAAGAAATCCAATAGCACTTTATTATAAAAGTAAAAGTATAGTAATTGGAAAGATCATAATATTAGAAGGATCTATATTATCATGGCTGAAAGAATAGCTAAGAGGGAGGTTTTTTATAGAGTGGAATGAGTGATGGAGATATTGAGAAAGTTAAATACAATTAGCATTTAAAAGTGGGTTTCATATTAGTACTTTATCTTAGGTGGATGTTTTCCAATTACTTATTGACTCTTTTATCTATGGTTTGATGCATTTCATTAAGATAATTGTGTGATGATAGACACATTTAAATCATGGAATTAATAACATGATTATGTTGTTATTAATTGTTGAGTTCACGTGAATAAAATATTCATTGGGGGTATGCTCATATCCTAAAAGGAAATGGATCTAGGTAGATGATGAAATATTATATTCTAGTCATGCTATAGTAAATGGTAATGTGATGAGGGTAATACCATATTATGGTGAAGGGTGTAATGCTCAAGTTTTTTTTCTTTTTGAAATTTATATGCAATTGTAATGATACAATATAAGTGATTGTTTTGTTTAAAATATACAAATAATTATCAAGAATTCTTTTAAGTTGTATGATTTATGAAATTCACGGGGCATGTGTTTTCTGCTTGATAGCTTAATACATGGTGTGTGATATGAAGTGAAGTCTTGTGAAATTTAGGTAGTGTATATTCACCAAGATTTAAGCTGTATATTTAAACAAAAAATTATAAAAGGAAAAGTATATTATAGTATTTTCAATAATTACAAGTTGGCGACATTCAAAATAAGAGGCATATAGTGACTAATACCACTATTATTCATATTTGGAAAATAACTTGTTTTAGTTATGTTATTATAATATTTTGTTTGATGTTATACTAAACTTATTGATGCTTGTTGATTTATGAATTTCATGCTGATGTTTAAAAAATATAGATGTTAAATTATTTTTATTATAAAAAATTAAAAAATATCTCATACTGAATTTTGATGCAAATGGGGTCAAGGATGATGACGACATCATCAATTCAAGGAGGGGAGAATGTCACAGACCAATTTTTCTATGTAATAAATGGAAAAAGGAATTCAAAATAAAAGAGTTAAAATGGATCAATTCTCTTAATCATGTGTTAAAGAGAAGTTATGAAATAAGAACAAAATGTAAAAAATTAATATTAATTAGTTATGTTGTGGTTGGGTAATAACCAAAAAGTTATGATGTAAAAATAAAGGGTCATTGCGTTTGGTAATGTAACCCTTCAGTTTCTATTTAATTGGACTTTGGACATTGGCTTGGGGATGGAGTAAGGAATAGCGGAAGAAACCAGTGACAAGAGGAAAGTGTCCCTAGCTAGGGCTATACTTGGATGAATGCTACTTGGATTAGCGAGATCCGGTATAAAGGGATCTTCTCTGGTAAGGAATTGCACAAATTCTTCCATGGAAAGAAACCTTCCAGGTCCCTAGACAAGTCCTGAACCAGATAAGTCCTTCAACCCTATATTATTTCTTTTTAAAGAATAAATATAATAATATTTTCCTATTGTTGTTTATTTTGAACTAATTTAATATGGAATGGAAACTTTGTAATATATATTGCATTTCTTGAAAAATACATGGATATAATATATGCATTTATATTGACAAATAAAGTAGAATGATAATGTATTATTTTTAATGATATATGAGTTAAATATGAAATCTTGGACTAGGGAATAAGATCGTCATGGACTTCTTCAAGGCTTGTTGGTCCATGATTAAAATGAGGGTCTAGCAACTTGTAGAATCTTAGAGAGCTATATTAGGGGTGCTTTAGGCTCTAAATGCAACCTTCCTTACCTTGGTTCCCAAAAAAGAAGGCACCCTTGATCCAAGCCAATTCAGACCCATATCCCTTTGCAACGTTGTTTACAAAATCATTATCAAAGTGATTGAAAACAAGTTAAATCCCCTTATCCTCTCTCTCATATCTTAAGAACGGAATGGCTATGTTGAGGGTAGATAGATCTTGGATGGAATTTTTCTATCTCATAAGGTTATCCATTCCCTCAAATCCCAGAAAAAAGTTGACATGATGATTATGCTTGATATGTCGAAAGCCTTCAACAACTCAGTTGGCAATATATTTAGCAGGTCCTTCTTTCCTTTGGTTTCAATGACACTTGGGTTAGTTGGATACTCTCCCTCATGGCATCTACCTTCTTTTCCATCCTCCCCAATGGATCTCCCACCTCCACCTTCTCTCCTTCCCGAGATATCTGCCAAGGTGACCCTCTCTCTCATTTTATCTTCATTCTAATGACTGAGGGATTGGGAAGAAGCCTCAATGAAAACAAATAAAAAAAAACTCATATAAGGTTTTTAGATCCACTTGAACAAAAAGCATTCACACCTTCAATTCATGGATGACACTATGCTCATGGGAAGCCCTTTTATTCATGAATCTGAGGCCTTTAAAGACATCCTCCAGACTTTCATGTGAGCCTCGAGAACTTCAATCAATCCAGATAAATCTCAAATTTCCTTCTTTAACACCTCTCTAGATCTTCAAAATCAAATCTTATGCATTTTAATATTCCAAAGAAGCTCCCTTCCCTCCAAATTCGTAGGAGCTCCCTTGATTGAGAATGCCCTGCATAATGCCTCTTGGGAATATATGCTCACCAAAATCCATATTAAGTTGTCCAATTGGACCTTTAGAGCTCTCAATCTGTTGTCCAGAGATGTGTTCCTCAAATCCATCCTCCAAGCTATGCCCTTATACCCCTTCTCAGTCATGGCCTCCCCCAAGCATATCCTTAAGGAAATCAGAAATATGCAGTGTAACTTCTTATGGAGCGGAACCAACCCTGAAAGAAAATGGTACCTGGTGGCCTTGGAAAAATTCTACACTCCTAAACTCAAAGGAGGTCTAAGTCTCAAAGACCCAAAGTTAATTAAAAATGTATTGGCTGCAAAATCCTGGTGGAGATTTGCCACCAATCCCACCAATCCTTGGGCCTCGGTATGGGGGGATAAATACGAGCTCTTAGAAAGCACAAAATACCTCATTTGAATGGAAGGAAATCACAAAGGGTCCATCATATGGAATTCATCCTAATCCCAAAGATATCTTATCAAAAACCATAGCTTTTGGGGAAATTCGGGACGACAGCATTGTGCTTTTTTGGGATGATGCATGGCCACAACTTCCTCAATTGAATAACCACCAAGTATCATCCCAACTTAGAAATCGCCCAAACATCTAAAGTAAGGAGGTTATATTGCAATTCTCGTAGCATCGAGAGGATAATGTTGAGTGGAGACAATGGCTTGACAGAGATATTTAGATTTTCCAAATAGAAGAACCAAGCAGAGAGCAATTTTGGAATGACCTCTAGTCCCATAAAATTAATATCAAGCAAGGAAAGGACCAACTTAGATGGGGATACAACTTGACTGGAATCGAAAACATTAAAGAAGCTTACTACCTCACTTCAGGACATGGTAATTTTCTTGAAGACAAATCTTGGAAAATTATATGGACCACGAAATTATGGCCCAAAATCTCTACCTTCCTTTGGCTATTCATTCCTAAAAAAAATCCTCACCTGGGACAAGATCCAAAAAAGGGGATTCTCAGGCCCCTCCCAATGTATCCTTTACATGTTACACTGTGCGGATTAAATTAACCTCTTGAACAGTTGCCCCTATGCCTCCACCTTTTCATCAAACTGATAGGGACATGGACTCCATTCAATCCACCATTACAAGTTGGCACCAGGACCTGTTTCAAAATAAGATCATCAATATAATTCAGCACCTTCTCCCGAGATTCCTCATATGGGTCATCTGGAAAGAACGAAATAGACAAATTTTCAAGAATGAAACCACTGATATCAAGCAAGTTTGGAAAACGATAAAATCTAACAATAGGAAACTCTACACCAACAAACCTTTACTCAGGAAGATATAATATGTCCACCTCAGGAAAAGTGTATCATAGAAAATTGGAACCTTATACACATCATACAACCCACCTTGACGAAGAGCAAGCAAATCCACATCCAAAACTCAGATTAGTGGATGTACCCTCCTAAAGGATTTTGCAAACTTAAATTTGATGGAGCATCAAGAGGAAACCCAGGACCAACCATCTATGGAGGAGATTTTCATGATGACCACAGAAAAATTATCTGGATTTACATATGTATTTGGGAAACAACACAACAAAACTTCAAGCTTTACTCATTGGAGTTCAAATAGCACTTCAGTAGGGATTCAATAGGCTTGTCATAGAGGGAGGCTCCCAAATCCTTATTCAGGCTATCTGCAAGATCATCCATGGAACCAAGGTCAATAAACCCTCTATAAGTTGGCATCTCACATATGACATGGAAGAGGTCGGTTATCTAATCCTTAGAATATAATTTATTATTCCCTCTCACTTTAGACAAAAAGGAAACCAATTGGACGACATGTTGGCAAATGCAGGAATAGGTTATCAGGAAGGAGAGGTCGACAAATCCGAGGACTTCTAGAACCATCCACTTAGTCATGATTGTATCCATCTAGTTGAAATAGATAAACGTGTCCCAAGTAGGTTGCTCATCCCATGTGTCGCCCACGATTGTACCACCCACCAGAGGCAATTAATGATCATTGATCAAAGGGGTAAGTGGAAGAAATTGAGGGTCATTTTGTCTCTCATGAGCATGATAGAGGGACATGAGATTGGTACAGCAACTAGGTTGAATAAAATGGGGTAGGGGAAAGCCATCCATCTCCAGGTTGTTCTTATGATTTCAATCAACGAAGATGATGTAAAGGCGCATAAAATTATGATTACATTAGATAGATGTCAGGTCCGAGAAGCTAGCAACACCATTATGAAGAAAGGGATCTAGCTAGCAATTCTTGGTCTGTGCTTCTTGTAGATGATATCTCGACGTTCTATCTCTCTTTGCAAAGGCAAAATATGAGGGTAGTGTGGTGGATATTCCAAGGCCAAAAACAAATAGAAATAACGAGGGTCACCCTGTCCAGTGAAGAGATGGATTGAGAACCAGAAGGGTTCGTAGTGTTGATGAAAAATCCTATGAGCAGGAGAAATATTGGTGCATTAAGAGAGCTAGGCACACTGCTCACTTCTATTGAGAGCAATGAGCATATTTCTGAGAAGGCAAAGAAGGAAATTGAATATATGGAAGAGGACATCCGGATGGATAAGGATTTCATTTGAGGAATTTGAAGGATGGGTACTCGACCCTGAGAATACCAGGGGTAGGCTCCCCTTTTTTAACAGGTCTCTAGTCCTCTACTTGTCAGTTAAATCCCTCCTAGAAAAGACAATTACATAGAGGGGTGAGGCCTATGGGGATATCCTAGTCTAGCTGGACGAAATCGACTCACTTGTGAACCCGCTCATAGATGTCTCTTATTAGTTGAAAGTAATTGAGGCCAAACAGAATCTCCTGGCTCAGTTCACGGGCTTCAAATTCAAAATCACTAAGGTGGTAGTGGAGCCTCGCACGTTGGTCCCAATCCAACACCTAATGCATGCTCCAGCTAGGCCCCAGTTCATCAATCTGGAGGACAACGATGACCAAGCTACTTCTCCTGTGGGACAGACCCAAGGGTCATGCACACCTCACCCCTCGACTTTCTGATGGGTCTTTCTCGGGTAGTGCTTTGTTTGTTTTTACTGAATCCTTTTATTATGGTTTTGCATGTCTCTCGGGTCTCTAGATCTCTGCTATTAATTTATTCTCAACTGGCTAATTATGTTTTAAACTTTGCTACCTTATGCTACCTATAGTTATTAAGCTCCATATTCAGACATGTTATTTACAGCTCTCAGGTTGTTTTGTTTTCCTACGGGAGGAGCACATAAGAGTTGATTTTTTGTATTTTCGCTCTATATTAATAAAATAGAAGGAAGCACCTTGCTTAAAAAATAATAATGAAATTTGTTTTATTATGAATTACAATATAAAAAATAACTATATCAAGTTATTTGTTTTTTAGAAAAAATCATAACAAAATGTTAATTATAAAATATCCCAAGCAATTAAAGGTTAATGGCATCTTGAAAAGAGTTATTCAGTGGCATCATAAATGAATTCCTTGATTTTAAGCATATGCTAAGAAATGTGCATGACTGTATGGAAGGCTTAATGTATATAATGAGGCATTTCTCACTTCAATTGTTGACAATAGACTCTAGACTAGAAGATGTAGAAGGAAACACACGAAACCAGGGGGGAATCGAAGGTATGAGAACCGACCTAGACAAAATTCTGAACATGAATAGATGTAGCCATTGTCAGTCCTCTAAGTATGTGGAAGCTAGGGGAATGGATTTGTATTTGGTCTACCTACCAACCAAGTATTCTGCTAGAAATGGTTAGCCATGAAAGTTGACCTCTCTATAGTTAGCCATGAAATTTTATGTGTAGTTTTTGCAGTTTAAGTGTCTTTTGATATTAGGACAGTATGTGTGAATCTACAACACCTGCAGGATAAATAGTTTTGTAGAAAATAATGGCATATGGTCTGCGAACCAAAAATTGGTCATTTTTGGGAATATATTTTGAATAGTTTATTATGTAGAAAAACTCAGTAATTTTGTACTCGATGGTTATGTTCAACTTTTTTTTAATTTGAAACTCCTAATCATTCTTGTTTAACAAATAAATAAAAAGATCCAACATCTAAATATTTGGAATGTAATCCAATTCAATAAGAACAACAATTTTGCAGGTAAATATAAACACTTTAAACTCTCAAAATAAAGATTGTGTATAAATACAAACACTCTAAACTCTCAAATTAAAAAACAAACAAACAAACAAAAACACGTGTGGTGCTTTCCCCCCAAAAAATTGCCACCACTACAAATCAACTATCAACTAGAAAATAAAATATATACAAAGTTTCATTCTACACAAAATGACATTTAAAATAAATTATAAAATTCCAATATATTATTAAAAAAGAGAAAAATTTAGATAAATAAACAAAGTTTTGGAAAGATAATGATATTAGAGTAGAACAATTAATTTTCCATAAAACTTCATTGTCACTCTTATGTTTTATTATCCAAATTTAAAATGATAATTAATTGAATTAATTAATTTTTAAAAAAATCATAAATATTATATAATTTTTAATAGCTTACAAAAATAATGTGTAGTATTTGTCTTTTTATGGAGAGCGACTCAACCGCAAACCAATAGTTGGTAACTCAATATAACAACTTCACTAGATTTGGTAGGACCTACTAGATTTGGTAGGACCTAGATTTCTCATTAATTTAATGTCCATAAAACTTCAATGAGATTTGATATGACATAGGCTTCCCATCAACAAAATTAATTTAATGTTCAAAAAGTATTTAATCCATTTTTAAAAGAATCAGAAAATATTTATTGTATTTCAAGTTTAATTTTAATATTTATTATATTTCAAATTTATATTTTTTTTTAAAGATAAATATTGATATGATATAATTCCAAAAACTCAACACTAAATCAATTATTTAATAATTAGCCCCTTGAAAAAAAATAACAACTATACCACTTGCATTGCATGTTTCCTTTCCAATATTTTTAAAAACAAACCTTTCTATGTAAAGGTTCAATGCCTTTACAAAGCGGTGAAGATTCTATTTTTTATAAAAATGGATTATATTTTACTAATAAGATATGATATGTAAAGTAAACTTAAATTTATAATAGAATAGAATAATATTATTTGAGGAAAGTGTTCCATTGCAAAGTAATTAAAAACAATTCACATCGACCTACTCATAAATTAGACTTTCTTATGATTTACTGATTACATGGCATAACAAAAATCCAAAACACTTACAACTTGGATATTCCTAAAATATATTTTAGGATAAGTCTTCCATGATATGAAAAGATTATAATATAAATATCTTCATTATGAATCTTTATGAAATTATAAAAAGATATCATATACGATAGAGAAGTTTTCATTATGGATATTAGATATGAATGTAAAAATCCATTTTTTCATCAAATTATAAATATGATAGAGAAAAAATTATTTTTGGATATTAGATATGATAGAGAAGTTTATATCTATAATTTAAAATAGAATTTAAGTGGAGAATATAATAGTCTATTTTGAATTAGAATTAATTATTTTTTTTCTCAATTATATTATATCTTTATTAATATAAAATAATAATAATTGAAAAAAAAATAAGGCGCATAAACAGGTTGAGGGTTTTTTTTGGGGGCAACGAATGGATCTGTGGTCAGGGTTTTGTGATAGTTTCCTTCCTCTTTGTTGAAGGCTAACATGGATGACGATATCCAGCTTGTTGACTATTTGAATGAGGAGGTCTCTCATTCCTTCATTTTTTGTAGTGGCAAGGATTTCAACTCGGCTATTTATGGCTTGTGTGTAAACCCTCTATTGATTAATGATGACAGTCATCTCGAAGTACGAGACCGGGGGATCTGGATTTTTCCAAGGTCAAGGTGGTCTTGTCAGAATAGTTATCGTCCGTCTATTTCCCCTCCATTTTTGTGTGGTGATGGAGGAGCCATCAGAGGTGATCGTGCCCTGTGCGAAGTTCTGGATCGGAAGATAGTTACTTTCCATAATGATTTTCGTTGAGACGATGATCTCCCCCCCCCCGCATTTCAATAATGATTCATATGCTGTATGTCCCTTCAAGCAAGGTTGCTCGGATCTTCCCACTTCTCTGTATGATGAGGTCAAATCTGCTAGATTTATTGGCAGCAAGCTTGATCTATCAAATCTACCGATTAGTTGTTTTCCTGCTAGGCAAAAGACAAAGAAAAAGGTGATGAGGCCTAAAGGCTTTAGGGTTTTGTTGGTTGTGGGTAAAGACATCCTAGTCTTGGACATCCCAAGGATGGTAGGAGGGACCCTAATCGACAAGATTTGTGGTTGAAGGATTGGTGTTCAGAAGTTGAATCTATGGATTTAGAAGTCCTCTTGTCCTTTGATTAGTTGGGCATCGGCTATAAATCCCTGGCTAGGGGTTGGTATGGCTTTGAATTTGATAACAAGGTGGATACTCAGGCCATCCTCCAGTGTATTTGTGGTTTGGATAAAAATATGCTCGTTGTGAAGGCTTAACACCCCTTGTTTGATCCTCGAAAGGACTACCTAGAGGCCATTCCAATGTGAGCCAAGTTGTCATGTTTTCCATTGGAATTCTGGTCTCACAAGGGTCTAAAGGTGATTGGTGATACTATTGGCAAATTTCTTGCGGTGGAGGCAGACCTTTTTCAATCCCAAGTAAGATCGGTTGCACATATTCTAGTAGAAGTCGAACTGAGAGCAGGCCATTTGAATTAATTGACTTGGTGGCTAAGGATATTATCTTCATGCAACAGTTGGACTATATAAATGTCCCTTTCTGGTGTGCTCGCCATCAATTATATGGACATGTTATTGCAAACTACTCTTGTTCTTTTTGCAAGTAGATTTGGAGGATAAAGGAGGCTAAGTCAAATGATGTCTCTGCTCACGAGTCGCTCCTTCTGGTTTCATCTCACAAAGAGGTCTCTCCTATGGAGCCCCAAGAGGGTCCTAATTCTGACCTAGATCTCATCAAAGATCTAATTCTATTGACTAAGGATGTCTTACCATCGGGTCCATGTCTCCCTATTCTTGTTCAAGATCTATTTAAAGGTATCGACATCTCACCTAGTCAATTTGACATGTTGACTAATATTTGGCAAAAGTAGGAGGTCACTTTCTCTCATTCTAAGGCTAACAATCGTCCTCCTTGGATTATTTCACAAGCGAGAGATGAAGCTCTGTCTATCCCTCCATCTTTGGAGGAGATCCCAAATATATCTTCTGATAAGGGGGGTGGCGAGTGATATGGTTATTAACTTATCAGACAGTGGATAATTGGGAGGACTGGTCACATCAAATCCATATGTTAGCCAGGTGTTAAAGAAAAGCATCCAGTGGCCCTTATCTGCTTCACTCACGTAGCAAGGAAGGTGGTGGGTTGGAGTTTGATGATCCTCTGCTCTTGTATCCATTGAAAACAGGGAGAAAGTCGCATATGTCTCATGCCAAGGAGAAGGCCAAAATTGAGATTAGTCAAGGGAGGTAGTTAAGCATCACTAGGGCGTTTAGAGTAGAGAAATACCATTAAGGGGTTCCCTAATGAAGATTATTTTCCTAAACGTTCAAAGCTTGAGAGGGAAAGCCAAAATTGCATCCCTCAAACGGTTGGTAGCTGTGGAATCTCTTAATATCTTAATTCTCCAAGAATCAATGGGTAAAGGTGATATTATCATCCTTATTTTGGAAAAGGTGTTTAGCGGTTGTTTTTTTGTTGCTTTGGATGCTTCTAGTATTTTAAGCGGTCTCATTTCTAGAGTGAATTAGTCTTTGGAGGTAGAAGTTTCTTTTGTTTGTCCGTCTTCCTTATGTTTGGAGGTTTTTTTCCAAAGAACTGGATACTCATTTCCTTGTTCTCAACATCTATGGTCCATATGAGAACACAAAGTATTTTTGGGAAACTTTTGATCATGCTAGTGTTTTTTGTGTCTCCGACATAATAGCCGGAGGGGATTTAAATTTTGTCTCATCCAATGAAGAAATATGGGGAAGGTCTGCCAGAGAAGACTGGCCATCATCTTTTTCTCTTCCTTGTTCGAAGCTAAGGAATGGACCGATATCAAGCCAAGTGTCCTTTTGGAGATTTGGACTAATAAAAGATCGAGTAATGCAAGAGTAGCAAAGCAGTTGGATATATTCTTCATGCATGAATATTTATGTGAGCAGTTTGTGAATTTTTGGTCTTGGATCTATAATTCATCCATTTTGGATCATTTCCCTATTTTGTTAGAAATTGGCAGCAAGGAGGTGAATCCCGGGGCGCCTTTCAAGTATAACTCTAGTTGGGGAACAGACCCTGATTTTCAGTCGATTGTGAAGGATAAATGGAGGTTAATAAGGTAGGATAACAACAGATATGCTGCAATTCTCAGACTCTCTACGTGATCTCAAAAAATGCATGGTTGATTGGAGTAGAGAGAAGAAGTGTTCTAGGGAGTCTAAATTGGTAGAGATTGAAGATGAGATGAAGGATATTTTCTCATGCAACCCATCTGGTTTTTTCTCGGAATAGGTACCCCTAGAGATCTCAAGACTATCGCAGGTGAAAGAAAAATTTCTCGGAGAGCACAAAATTGAGCGGAGATTTAAAAGTAGAGCTCTCTGGTTGGAAGTGGGTGATCAAAATACCAAATATTTTTATAATTTCACAAAGCATATAAAGGTGGTCAATACAATTTGGGACTTGAAGAACAAAGATAGGGTTAGTGTCAAAGGTTTTGCCTCTCTGTCAGTGTTGGGTTGTGAGCATTTCTCCTCCATATATGCATATCTTGGGAAGATCCATATGGATTCAATCTTGCATGTCATTAGAAACTTCCCAAGAATGGTTGAAGAAGAAGAAATTGAGGTTGTTTTTCACCCAGCTGATAAGGAAGAACTTCTCTTGGTTTTATCTCTTTTCCAAAGAGACAAGAGTCCTAGGTCGGATGGTTGGCCTGCTGAATTCTTCCTAGATTTTTTTGAAATCTTGGGTGATGACCTTCTCAAAGTGGTCAAGATAGCTCATCTTTCAAGATACATTCAGGGGCCTCTAAATGCGACCTTTCTAGCTCTCATTCCTCAGAAAGATAAACCATAATACTTTGATGATTACAAGCCAATTTCTCTATGCAATGGAGTTTATAAAATCATAGCCCAAATTATTGCGGTGAGAATCAATCCTATTCTATCTCGGGAGGTCTCTAGAGAACAATTTGGATTCCTCCAAAGGTGTTTAATTCATGGGGTTATAGGTGTTGCTCAGGAAGGTATGCATACTATAAATCCCAACGCCTGAAGGCTAGAGTTTTCAAATTGGACCTTTCGAAGGCTTATGATAAAGCATCTTGGTTATTCATCAAACTTGTCCTTCTACATATCGGATTCAATCTCGAAATAACTAATTGGATAATGGCATGTATATCTTCTTCCTCCTTCACAATTCTTATTAGTGGGGTTGGTTCTGATTTCTTCAAGGCCTCTAGTGGGCTTCGTCAGGGTTGTCCCCTCTCTCCATACCATTGCCTGTTGGTTATAGAAGGATTGAGCCGACTCATCTCTAAAGAATGGCAACACATAAGGTTTTTCAGCATCTCCTTTCATGGTAGAGAAGCAATTACCCACTTATTGTTCATGGACGATATCCTCCTTTTCTATTTGCAATAAAAAAAGAGAATGCCAAAGGATGAAGGTAGTTTTGGAAATCTTCTGCCAAGTTATAGGTATGGAGATAAATCCTCTTAAATATTCCCTTTATCTACTTCTTTCTCAGTTTCACCAACTACTTTTCTGGCAAAATTACTTTCCTTTTGAAGTCGCTTATATGGAAGAGGGCTTTAAGTATATGGGGTTTAGTCTCAAGCCCTCTAAGTATTGGAAAGAAAATTGGTGTTGGTTAATTATTAGAATCCAAGTTCGTGTAAATTTTTGGTGTAACAAGTGGATTTCTAGAGGGGGCCAATTGGTCCTAATTAAATCTGTGTTGGGGGCAATCTCAGTCTATTGACATTTAATGGCTCACATTCCTAAATCAATTCTGTCTCCAATTAGGAAAAACGGTTTCAATTACCTTTGGAGGAGCCATCTTGAATATCGTGGTTTTCACTTAGTGACATGGAATGTTCTATCATACCCTAAGGCTCTTCGTGGATGGGGTCTCAAAAATACCAATTTATTCAACAAATCCCTGGCTGCCAAGTCTCTAGGATGTTTCTGACCAAGAATAGTTTGTGGAAATCTATTATGCTTTCCAAATACATTTCTCTGATATCTCTCATTGTTTGGATTCATAGATGGACCAAATAAATTTAGAATGCATTGAATCATTGGAAAGCTCTCTCCAAATCCTTTCCTATGATAAGTAATTTTCTTGCCTGGAAGGTGGGAAATGGTAAATCAGTTCGTGTGGGGGAGGATGCAATTGCAGGACTAGCCTCCCAAGTGAGACTACCTAGAGACCTCATTATTCATCTTCAAAACATTGGTAAGGTGGCTATGGATAAGATTGTGTACTTTGAGAATTCCAATCTGTGGCATCAAGGGTGGTTATCAGTTCAAAATTTGGGCCTCTCCAGCAATTGGGCTTACTATTTGGAGGAGTACACTCAATCTCTCTCCAAAGTCCATATTCGAATAAAAAACGAGCTCAATGCTATAGCATGGATATATAACTCAATAAGGGGTTTGTATATTGCAAAATTAGGATAGGAATCGATGTTCCAGTCAGAAGTTGTTCCAACTCGATGGTGGTGACATAAAATTTGGAAAATCATTGTTCCTCCCAAGTCTATATTATTATTGTGGCTCATTCTCTCCAACCGAGTTCTCACTTGGGATAGGTTACAACATTTGAACTAGGTCGATACTAGAATTTGTGTTCTCTACAAACAGTTTGAAGAGTCTTCAAACCTCTTATTCAGAGAATGTAGCACCTCCAAGGCGATTTGGCTAGAATTGGAATATTTTTATCATATAAAATATATGTGGTATGAAAACTCCATTAATTCTTGTTTTCTATGATTTTTTCAGTCCCAAGATTTGAAGGAATTTTGGCCTCTTCCTTTTCTAGTCACTTGGGGAATTTGGATCATAAGAAACAAAGCAATATTCATCGAGGAACCCTTACAAATTGCTATTACTATTGGTAAAATCCAAGACCTTTTCAATTATTACAGAAAGTTGAATAAGAAGGATGGGACGTGTCAACCTCAGATCTCCTCTATTCCAGATTCCTTTCCATGGGATTTCTTTGACGAGGCATCTCAAGAAAATGGATCCAGGTGTGGTTTTGGGTTTTTTTTACATTTGTCTCCTAATCATTACTTTCAGAGTGTCGGTTATATTGGTTCAAGATCCAATAACTGGGTAGAGTTACAGTCTCTATAATTTCTTCTCAAGCTTGTTAAGGAGCATAACATGCATAACATCAAGATTATGGGAGACTCTCTATTTGTAATTAAATTTATGAACAACTTGATTAATGCCCAGAACTTGTTTCTTAGTAATCTTATTAAAGACTTGAAATCAATTGCAAGCACCTTCCACTCAATCAATTTTGAACATTTCTTTTGGGATTTCAACTAGACGGTGGAATCTCTCTCTAAAAAACGTTTAGTCATGGATTAAGGTTCTTGGACAATTGAAGAATTCAAAGAAGGTGTCAAATCTACTTCCTTAATTAGACAGATCTGATGAGTCACAATCTCTCTCTGCCACTTTAGTGTTCAGAGTGCCTATTTTCAGCTCTAAGCTTGATTCAAATATTATTCTTTATAATAGATCTCAGCAGACTTCTTTGTTTTTAACTGTTGATCTATGATTATCTCTTTTGAGACTTCCCTGAAGAATGTTTTTCTCTTTTCTAATGAATAGAAAATATGATTTTTTTTCTTAGAGAAAAATGATAATTATTAATAATATAATTTAATATAAAATAATATAAGATATTTTGTTTAATTAGTATTATCATTATTATTATTTTAAATCTCGATGTCACATTATATTACTTAGAAGTAAAAAAATACATAGTGTTGTGTGATTGGCCTACCAGTAGGGAAACCAGACCAGCCATAGAACCAAAGTTTTGCAACAATTTTCCATAAGGAATCTGAGTCCATAGTTTTTGGAAGAAGAGTCCAAAAGTAAAATTCACTAGCTAGATATCTAAAACTAAAAGTCCTATTGTCAATCTATCTAGCATATCTAATAGTGTCTTGATCAAAACATAAATATATCGAAAGACTAAGAAGAAGAAAATCAATCATCAGGAACATAGAACTAAGTATCATCAGGAACAATCATAGTGAGCACCTCAATCTTAACTAAAGTCGTGTTGTTTTTCCCTATGGGGATCCTTTTCTTAAAAACCATGCCAATGGTTGCTTTTGCTAGCACATTGAGCTTACCTCCCAACTCAATCTGAGCTTTGGCTACAAATTTGAGGGTGGAATCAATCCCCATGAGCTTCTCATTTATTTTTGCATACTAAGTAATCTGAAATGGATCAATATATAATTTGTCTCCCACTTGTATCTTCCAGTGTCAAAATATTGTATGAATTGGATTGTAGGGCCTATTTTATGGGCAGGTCTCATTTCGCAAATTTGGGGTCTGGAACCTGTTGAGGCCTATTTGAGGGTCTAAACAATTTTTGGGGTTCAAAAGTTCATTGTTAGTTCAATGCCCCTTCACATGATTCTACACTCTGAGACCTTTCCACGGTCCAAAAACCGCCTCAAATGAAGTCCATATGAAAATGTTATGCCTCCCACAAGTTAACCTATCTAGTTGACTACCATGGTACCGAGAGGATTCCACTTCAACTCTCATTTCTCAAACATGTGGATCTATTCATGTGTTGACTTTCAAGAATATTTTAAAAGGATCAAAACCTTAACCCTAATCAGGAGTTGGGGCATGGAAAAACCCTAAAATTAACCCAAGATGACTATTGGGCTATGTTAAATACCAGGTCGTCAAAAGAAGAAGGGAGTTCCATTCTTTTGATGTAACTGAAACTGAAAGCTTTCCCACTTAGTTAGGTGGCTAACTTAATTGTCGACATGCAAGTGTCACAACTCACGTGTCATCTTTTAGTTTAACAAAAGTGTCGTCATGCAATAACACTTAGTTAACTAGATCTCCTTTGTTGTCACTTAGTTAACTCTCTTTAACTGAAGTGTCGTCTTTTAGTTTAACTAAAGTGAAGACACTTTAGTTAACTAGTCCTTCTTTGACACTTAGTTAATTGAAATCATGCCGATTGATTTACTTGAAGTGACCACTGTAAGTTCTTTAGTTAACTAAGGCATATCTTTAACTGATGCTTTAACTGAAGCATTGATACTTAACTGAAGCATTATAACTGAAGCTTTGACAATTTGAGTTCTCTTTAATTAGTTGAAGTGTTTGCATGGGCAATTTCGAATTCTCTTGATCTTTATGCTTTATCTTTTATTTCTTTATCTTTTACTGCATGGTCAATATGTGCTAACTTTAATTATCCATCACATTACATTATACTAATAAGAATTATTGGATGTTGTGATCATATTATATTATTCTGGACTAAATGATCATATGCTAAAGTAATTCACTTTAGAGGTGATCAATCTCTAAAGGAGACTTAATAGCAATATGGTGATAATGGTTAATAATACATCACACAACATTAAATGCTTTTAACAAGTAAAGAATGACCTTTATACGGAAGGTCCACCTCTATATGAGAGGTCCATCTCATGGATACCTTTATACGGAAGGTTCACATGATAATCATGACTTGACACACAAGTCCAGAGTCTTGTCCAACAAGACTTTACAACATCATTACTTTGATCAAGTACCTCTATATGGGAGGAATAACCTTTACACGAAAGGCAATCAAAGTGCTCACCTCTATATGGGGGGATCAATCTTGGCTACACAAGATTGGTTTGGAGAATGTCTCTTGATGTTGTATATTTAACAAGAATCTTCACAAACAGAGGAAATCCTTCCACGAGGGAAAGCTTGTCCATTGGTTGGTGATGGTGGTTATTGAAGTTATCAATCAAGAGTCTGGGCCAACAACCAACATGAAGCTTAAGGGGGTCAGTCTGAAAAAACCAGAGGCAACAACGACACAAGGTTGGGATAGGGTTTTCGAAAGGGTCATCTAGGGATCTTGACCTATACTTCGATGATCAGAGTTGATTTAGTATAATTAAGGCTTGAAACTTGCATACAAATTGCTCCAATACATTCATGATTAGCAGAAAAAGCAACTGCAATTATTATCACGCCCAATTACTACTTCATGTTATTGGAGAAAACTACTACTACACCCAATTACACTAATTTGTGTATCTACTCATATTGATCAACCTAGCATTTTAGCCCAAGGTTGAAGCTACTACCATCAATATTTTTGTACTATGTGCCTTACAATGTTCCTTCTACATGACGGTGGGATTTATGGCGTTACCTAAGCATTTACACAAAGTCAAAACAACGTGGCATTCTTGCGTTCAAGCTAAGCATGCTTTCTTTCTCTTTCCTTGAGTGGGCTTGGCTCTTGTTCATATGGATTTAAAAGTGGGCTCTTCCCATGTAAAATGCAGAGGTTGATTAAATTCATTTGTGAAACCATTGACCATTGAAGAGTTGTGATCCACTCATTTTTCAAATTGTACATTTGAATATCTGTGACAGAAAATCAACAATTACCTACTACTCTATTTTACCATTGTAGTTGACTTGAATATGATTGTTATGGTATTTAATGCAGTAGCCTATTTTCCCAGGATATATCTTGAGAATTGCATACACACCCTTGTTACCATTATAGTTGACTTGAATATGATTGTTATGGTATTTAATGCAATAACCTATTTTTTTGGAATATATCTCGAGAATTGGATACACACCCTTGTTAGTACAGTAAGGTCAATCTTGAGATTTGTAATCTCACAAGAAAAATCCAAATTACACCTAAAAATCAGAAGCTCTCTCTCTCTCTCTCTCTCTCTCTCTCTCTCTCTCTCTCTCTCTCTCTCTGTCTCTCTCTCTCTCTCTCTATATATATATATATAATTGTATTCAATAAAATATCCTATAAAATAGAGATTAGATTAATGTCATTGTAGTATCTACATTTGATCATGAACATTACTCTGTCCCGACCCCTTTTGATATATATACCTAGTGTTTTATCAAAAGCTTATTACAAAACTTAGCAATTATCAAAAACTTATTAGAAATTGTGCAAGGACATTGCCACCTCGTGGCTCTTGTCTATATATGTATGCATTTTAATTTTCCAAATAATAATATAGGTAATAGTATCTACATTTGATCATGAACATTACTCTATCCCGACCCCTTTTGATATATATACCTAGTGTTTTTATCAAAAGCTTATTACAAAAACTTAGCAATTATCAAAATCTGATTAAAAATTGCGCAAGGACATTGCCACCTCGTGGCTCTTGTCTATATATGTATGCATTTTAATTTTCCAAATAATAATATAGGTAATAGTTTTTAAGACCATCAAATTTCAACTTCAATATGAAAAAGATAAACGCCTTAATAAAGTTTGCAACCATTTCTCTTTATGTAAGTTTGCAACCTTACTCTTTATGTAAGAGTACAAACCATTCTCTTTCTGTAACTTGGTGTATAAGGTCATATCGAAGATTATAGCGCGGAGATTGAAACCTTTGTTATCTAAACATATTTCCAGGGAACAGTTTGAGTTCTTGGAGAATCGACAAATCTTGGATGTGATTGGGGTTGCTCAGGAGACCTTTCCCAGTATCAAGTCCCATAAGATGTCAAAGCATATGATTGGGTTGACTAGTTCCTTTTAAGATCAATATTGCTTCAGATTGGTCCCGGTCTGGAGGCCACAAATTGGGTGACGGCGTGTGTGGTTTTCGCAAACTATGTTGTGTTAATTAATGGTGCTATGACAAAAAAAACTTAATGGGACTATGGGTTTGCGTCAGGGATGCCATTTATCTCCACTCTTGTTTCTCTAAATCATTGAGGGGTTGAGTAGGTTGATTGACAATAATAAAGTAGAGGACGGATTGAAGGGAGTAAAAGTATATGCTCTTGTGCGTATAACTCATTTATTATTTGTGGATGATGTCATTTTATTTGGCACTAGTTCAATGGAGGAATGGTCGGTATACAAGGAAGTTTTGGACCTATTATGTAGGGTCTCTGGTATGTTTATTAGTGATTCCAAGTCTTCTTTTTAGAACATGATGTGGACGGGGACACTATTCAACAGATAGGTCAGGGGCTACCTTTCAGAGTTTCTTCTCTCAGCCAAGGTACAAAATATTTGGGTTATTTTATCAAGCCAAATAATTATTCAAAGGGTGATTGGGATTAGCTTCTGAAAAAATTTCGATTCCAGGATTACTAATTGGTGTTGGCGATGGATTTCCCTTGGAGGTAGATTAACCATGGTGAAGTTTGTTTTGGAGAACCTTCCAATTTATTGTCTCTCCTTATGTAAGATTCCCAAATTTATATTAAATTGCATAAGAAGGTGAGTTTTTAATTTTTTGTGGTTTGGTAACAGGGATAAGAACATGTTTCATTTGGTAAATTGGGAATGGTTTGCTAGACCTAAAAACTTGGGTGGTTGGGCTCTAAAAAACACTTTTCTCTTTGCTCAAGCTCTGCTTGTCAAGAGCTTATGGAGAGCTCTTTTTGTGAATAGCCTTTGGAGTAAGGTTATTATTGGCAAATACTTCAAGAATATTTTTGTTATGTGGTGGATTAGATCTGAGAATAAATTGGTCAAAGGAGTGTCAAATATTTAGAATTGCCTTATTAGCTCTTTTAGGTTATGGGAAAGTGGTTGGCTTGGATTCCTGGTGATGGACGCTTGATAAGGGTAGGAGAGGATCCGATTATAGGAGGCTGTAGGATTCTCCTCAGATTGTTCCACTATGAATGCCAGGCTTGAGAGCTATTTGGTGATAGTTGCAGCTACACCATTGAGCGCATCGGGCTCCCTAAGCCTTGATTTCACCATGTTTTTGAAGGAGTGGGGTTGAGAGGAAGAGGGCACTCTACAACCTCCCGCTCCTCCATGCAAGCAAAAATTCAAAACTTTGGTTGCATCTCTGAAAAGGCCATAGTCCTTGAGTCGGGTGCCTCTTTGGAGCAACCATCCTTCAAACAGAAGCAGTGGAAGAGCCAAGGGGATTCCGATTGCACTCTGGATCTGACTGTACATATAATATATAGGATCTGAAGCATGCATTTGCAAACAAAGTGATTTTCTAGAGAGAAGCTTCACGAACAGAGGAAAATCCTTCCACAAGGGAAAGCTTGTTTGCTGGCTGGTGATGGCCACTGCTGAAGCCATCAATCAAGGGTCTGGGGGTCTCGACGGATTCTTCTGGTATATGCACGCTTATAATTCCTGAGCCAACAACCGACATGAGGCTTAAGGGGTCTGTTTGAAAAAAACTAGAGGCAACGACAACACAAGGTTGGGATAGGGTTTTCGAAAGGGCCATTTGGGGTTCTTGACCTATCCTTTGATGATCAAAGTTAATTTACTATAATTAAGGCTTGAAACTTGAACAAAAATTGTTGCAATGAATTCATGATGAGCATAAAAAGCAACTATAATAACTATAGCACTCAATTACTATTGCATGTTATTGGAGAATATTTTTATAGTGCCCATTTACACTAATTTGTGTATTTACTCAGATTGATCGACCTAGCATTTTAACCCAAGGTTTAAGCTACTACCATCAATATTTTCATACTATGTGCCTTACCATGTTTCTTTTGCACAACGGTGGGAATTATAGCATTACCTAAGTGTTGACACAAAGTCAAAACAATGTGGGACTCTTGCATTAAGGTCAAGCTAAGCGTGTTTCCTTTCTCTTTCCTTGAGTGGGCTTGGCTCCTGGTCATACATATTCAAAAGGGAGCTCTTCCCATGTACAATGCAGAGGTTCATTAAATTCATTTGTGAAACCATTGACCGTTGAAGAGTTGTGATCCACCCATTTTTCACACTGTACATTTGAATATTTGTGACAGAAAATCAATAATTACCTACTATTCTATTTTACCATTGTAGTTGACTTGAATATGATTGTTATGCTATTTAATGCAATAGCCTATTTTTTTTGGAATATATCTCGAGAATTGCGTACACACCCTTGTCAGTACAGTAAGGTCAATCTTGAGATTTGATAATCTCACAAGAGAAACCCAAATTACACTTAAAAAAATAGAAAAGCTCTCTCTCTCTCTCTCTCTCTCTCTCTCTCTATAATAATAATAATAATAATAATAACAATAATTGTATTCTGCAAAATATCCTCTAAAATAGAGATTAGCTTAATGTTGTTGGAGTATCTACATTTGATCATGAACATTACTCTATCCTGACTCCTTTTGATATATATACCTAGTGTTTTATCAAAAGCTTATTACAAAAACTTATTAGCAATTGCATAGAGACATTGCCACCTCGTGGCTCTTGTCTATATATGTATGCGTTTTAATTTTCCAAATAATAATATAAGTAATAGTTTATAAGACCATCAAATTTCAACTTCAATATGAAAATGATAAACACCTTAATAAAGTTTGCAACCATTTCTCTTTATGTAAGTTTGCAACCTTACTCTTTATGTAAGAGTACAAATCAATCTCTTTATGTAACTTGGTGTATAAGGTCATATCGAAGATTATAGCGCGAATATTGAAACCTTTGTTATCTAAACATATTTCCAGGGAACAATTTGGGTTCCTAGAGAATCGACAAATCTTGGATGTGATTGGGGTTGCTCGGGAGACCTTTCTCAATATCAAGCCCTAGAAGATGAAAGCTATGGTTCTCAAATTGGATTTAGTCAAAACAAATGACTGGGTTGATTGGGTTTTTTTAAGATTAATACTGGTTCAGATTAGTCCCGGTTTGGAGGCCACAATTTGGGTGATGGCGTGTGTGGTTTTCACAAACTATGATGTGTTAGTTAATGGTGCTACGACAAAGAAATTTAATGGGACAAGGGGTTTGCGTCAGGGATGGCCTTTATCTCCACTCTTATTTCTCTTAATCATTGGGGGGGTTGAGCACGCTGATAGACACTAATAAAGTAGAGGACAGATTGAAGTAAGTAAACATGTTTGCTCTTGTGTGTATAACTCATTTATTATTTGTGGACGATGTCATGTTATTTGACACGGTTCGATGGAGGAATGGTCAGTATACAAGGAAGTTTTGGACCTATTATGTAGGGTCTCTGGTATGTTTATTAGTGATTCCAAGTCTTATTTTAGAACATGATGTGGATGGGGACACTATTCGACAGATAGGTCAGAGGATACCTTTCAAAGTTTCTTCTCTCAGCCAAGGTACAAAATATTTGGGTTATTTTATCTAGCCAAACAATTGTTCGAAGGGTGATTAGGATTGGCTTCTGAAGAAAGTTTGATTCCAGGTTTACTAATTGTTGTTGGCAATGGCTCTCCCTTGGAGGTAGATTAACCTTGGTGAAGTTTGTTTTGGAGAACCTCCTAGTTTACTGGCTCTCCATATGTAAGATTCCCAAGTCTATATTAAATTGCATAAGAAGCAGAGTTTTTAATTTTTTGTGGTTTGGTAATAGGGGTAAGAACAAGTTTCATTTGGTAATTTGGGAATTCTTAGCTAGACCTAAAGACTTGGGTAGCTGAGCTCTAAAAAGCATTTTTCTCTTTTCTCAAGCTCTGTTTTGTCAAGAGCTTGTGGAGAGATTTTTTCTGAATAACCTTTGGAGTAGGGTTATTATTCGAAAATACTTCAAGAATATTTTTGTTATGCAGTGGATTAGATCTTAGAATAAATCGATCAAAGGAGTGTCAAATATTTGGAATTGCCTTGTTAGCTATTTTTAGGTTATGGGAAAGTGGTTGGCTTAGATGCTTGGTGATGGATGCCTGATAAGGATAGGAGAGGATCCTATTATGGGAGAGTCGAGTTTTTACAAGTTATCTTTTGATTTGATCACCTCTCTCAGAGATAAAGGTATTTTTACTTTGTGTCAGGTGGAAAAACTTGGTGGTGATATATACCCTAGAAATGGTTGGATTGAGGCTCAACAATTGGCTCTCTCGGGTGCATTGAGTGAGGAATGGAGCATTTTTATTTTGGGTCTTCAGCGCAAGGGGGTTATACATATTTCCGTCAGTGAGGACACTCTCTTGTGGTCTTGGAATGTGAAATCAGGTGTGATCGGTGCCAAATTAGCATATGATTCCCTCTTAGAGGATGTGGAGGTGGAGGAATGTTGGTGGTTTCAGGAGGTTTGGAAGTGGAATGTTGTAACTAGTAGATCAATTAGTTTCTTTCCTCTAAGCAGTTTGATTTGCTGTAACTATATATTTCCAGCACTGGTTTCTATATTGAGATTTTGATGAGCTCCCAATAATATTGTGTTTCGATATTGTTTGGGAATCTTTCAGATCTATCATTGTATATTTGGTTCCGATTCGGTTCAAATCGTGGTTGATTTCTGTTATTATCCTTGTGGATTGTCTTGCATTATTTTTTTTTATCTTTGGGTTAGTTGTGGCGGCGGTCTTCCATATTGTCATGTTGGGTTTGATCGATATACGATTTGTCGTATGTGCATATTGATATATTACTTATACTTTTAATTCAAAGTATAACTTTTCTTCATTGAAAAAAGTTTGCAACCATTTCATTTCAATCATATTTCAATTTAGAAAAAGGTAAGCGTGTTAATAAAGTTTGACACCATTCATTTCAAGTACTTCAGTAGTGATCAATGCTTCAATATAGAAAAATGTAACCATCTTAACTAAGTTTGAAACCATTCTCAAGTACACTAATAGTGATCAAGTTGGATCACAACATTTTCTCTAAACTTAAAATTATTATGTCCCTGTGTAGCAGGGAAATATAGTGATGGGTCCGATGTATTAATCGACCCGTGCATTATAACATTTTTTTCAAATCTAAGGTTAAACTTGGGATCAAAATTTTGTATTAAATTAATATTTGATTAAAATTATTTATTTTGTGTTTCATCAACTCCATGTTGTTTGAAATTTGTTTCTATTGGTTGATAAATTTGATATCATCCTCATAGATTGGTTTGGAGGTTTCATTCTCCATTTGTCCACCCATATGTCAGTGTCATCTATGTTGAGGGTTGTAAACTGTATTGTTGGTACAAGTATGTAATTCTCCTATTGGGCTGCTGTATAGGTCCTGCTGCGTGTTGATCTTCACGTACAACTTTCAAATCTAACTTACTCTGAAATATTCACATACTCCAGGTGTCGATGGTTTTGACTTACATTTACCATTGCCGTAGTGCAATATGATAGCATATTTTTTTATTATCATTGAAACTTCTCGGAATTGGGTGATAGCCACTATATGCACAATTCCTATGGTTGTTAATTGAATCTTTAGGAGAATAAAGAAGTATGGTTATGAGGTCAGGTCCAAGTTCTTAGTGAACATGGTTTCTCCCTAATTCAAAGGTTTATATGCATTGAAAGTCTTATTATCTTGTTCCTTTTGGGTTGCAGAACGATTTAATTTTGAGTCTCTCCTCTTATTTCCGAGTTTGCGGTTATTTCTTACTCCATTATGATTGTAGAAGTAGTTACGAAGAGTTTTTCCTTAATTCAATGCTCATGGTATAGTGACTTTTTTGTTTGTTTGTCCAGACGAAGGAGTTCTTTTAAGATTGGGTTCATCATCAAAATTTTGGAAGGTAAGATATCTTTGTGTTTATTATAGTTTCTTCATGCAATCTTCCTTTTTCCCTCGACATATTCTATATTACTTCTCATAAAGGTGTAATTAGGGTTGTAGATGCGTTTAAAAGAAAAGGGGTAAATATCCGAGCTATGTATTTCTCATACCAGGCCATAATATTTTCATGTTTGTATTAGTTTATATGTTACAATACCCTTTATTGTTCACTGATCCTAGTATTATTACACTCCATCTTTTACATATTGTTAGTATTTAGGGTTTGTTGATGTATTACATGTCACTGTAATTTGGTGAGGGTTTATACTTTATTCAAGTAATTTTCATCATTTCATACTCTATTCTTCTCATAATGACCTCAAGCATATGGGTATCGACCTAATTCCTGGATGCATTCATTGCAAGGTCATATACAATATTTTCCTCTATTCTTTGGAGCTTTCGAGGGTTGGTAGCAGTAGTGATATGTTTTGTTTAACTTTTTCTCTTCATCCAAGGAGCCAATTCTATTTGTTAGAAGGTTATGTGGCACATGACGGAACCTTAATATGGGGAAACCAACGACCACCATGGTATTTATGTATAGGGAACTTGAAAATATGAAAACCCTATTCTTATTTTGATTTTCCATGTACAAAATAATTTTTTTAGGTTTAACTATTTTCTTGGTACAAATATAATAGAAAATTATAGTTTTTGTTCTCGACATTCATAGTTTAACTTCTACAGTCATGCTTTTGCAAAAGATCTATTTGGTCCATGAAAAGTAATTTGCTAGAATTCAAGGAGGTTTTCAAAGTTTTTTTCTCTATTATACCATTCTATTCTCTTTTATACGCAAACAACTTTTAATTACAAAATTGTTCCTATTCTATTCTTATACAAATATTCTTTGTTATAGTTATGATGGTTTGGTAATAAAATAGAGAGCAAAGTAGTTTTATTCTTCAAAACCATTTAAACTATTTTTTAGCTATTTTATTCAATCCCTTCACTGCAAATTGCAATATTTGTTGAAATAGCTTATGCACTTGTTGATGCTTCCAAATCATGTTCTACAATAACATAGGGACATTACCACCACGTGGCTCTTGTTTAATCAACAATATTTTAATAAAAACAAAAGAATTATTGTAAATAATGAAGTATTTCTTAAAATTATTAAAAAAAATGTATTTTTCATAACTAATCTTTTAAAATCACATGTTGACTTTACACATGTACATACATATAATATTATCATGAGATATATGCTTATTCTTTTTCATGTGACAATTTGGTTGTTATCTTCCTAAAAAATAGCGATATCTTAATAAAAGTTGAAACATTTTAGCTACACATTACAAACACATTCTAGAGACCTTTGTGGAATATATGGACAACAACACCAATGATTTTCATAGGCCATCCTTCAAGGAATTCTTGGAAGCCATTTTCAGTGCCCATAAACATATTGGATTCAAGAAATGGGCCACTTCTCTCTGCTAATTGTAAAGTGAGGGTTACACATGTCTCCTTGTCACCCTTAACTAATGCTTAAAACATGGCAACATGCACAAATACATGTTATTTTATTCACACATATAATGAATACGTGGAGATGTGGCCTTCCATAGCTAAAAATGAGGCAATAGTTATGATGTGCAGAAAGACATTGTCAAACAAGTAAATGAGATTGTAATTGTGACATTAATGATGGAAATACTAATCTAGAGAGAAAGACAAAAATATGAAAAATCTCATGTGTTTTTTGATAGCATAATGATCCAGATGGATATCGGTGGCCACCCACCTATTCCACTGGCTCACAACAATTTCCCATTTTGCCAATTTTCTAGTAATTTTTCTACAGTTTTTCGAGTCCCAAACTTTCGGGGCCGTTTTGAGGCCCTAAACGACGTTTTTTGGGAAATATTGGTCAGACGAAGCATTTTGATATTATGGTTCTAAATGTAGTCCTTAGATAGATCTTTCCAATGGGCTACCGAGCGCCCCAAACGGAGATCGTATGCAAAAGTTATGATCCCGGGAAGTTGATTGTTCAACTAACCACCACCTTGGGGCCGCAAACTTTATGATGGTTCATCTTCTAGGGTTAGGTTTTTGGATGTTTGGGATTCTTTTCCTCATTCCTATGATAAATAGGCCCTTTCGGCCTCTATTTGTATTCATCTTAGCATGAATGAGCACAACGATCACATCTCTTCTCAGGGATAGCTACTACCATTCTAGCTGTTGTATTTACAGTTTGTTCTATTTCTGATATTTAATAGAATATGTGTTTACTGTATCGCTGTGTTTCCTGCCATATATCTGTGTACATGAATATATATCTCTGTATATGATTCTGTATATGCTATCTTTTGTTTCGTTCCCACACAAATCCGGATCACATAATTAGCAATTACATGGGTGATCTTTGGATACTCTTTTGCAAAGATTTATTTGTGTAGGTTGGTTGGTATGAACTTGTTACCAATGAAGAATGATTCATTCAAAAGGAAAAAAATAGTAATATGTAGTGTGGGGAGTGTAACAACATTCCTACCCAGGTGGGGACTATAACAACATTCCTCCCAACCACCTGAGTTACACTCAATTGCCTAATGTTTTCTTGAGGTACTAAAAATCTAAATTGTTTTCATTACATAAAAAAAATTGACTTTAAAATATTGGTAATGCATGCCATTTACCTCATCGAGCACCAACACAACATCCGCCAAGAACTTATTCACCATCTTCATGCCTACATAACCACTACCTTATCTATCCATGTACCAGAGGAAACCACTTCATTTTCTATCTCCCCCTAGGATTGAAGAGTGCATGCTCCCTTGCTTAATATCACCAATCACCTTCATTTATGTCGGTTCATGGGGTTGTGTGCATGCTTGGTCGACCAAAGGGGAAAAACATGTTTAGATGCCTTGGCTGCCTTATGTAAAATAGTGACCATCGCTACTATTGCCCCAAATTCCTTTAAACCTCGAGGCTCACCATTTAGAGCAATGATTGAATTTCTTGAATTGAAATCTAGGGTTAGAGTTGGGATCTTCTAATTTGAAATCAAAATTAGAATATGAATTTATCTCATTTCCAAAAGAAAAATTGATTGGAGATCTCGTTCACCTTACTTCCTGCAACAAATTCTCCACTCCTACAAACTATGAAAATATTTTCCATGTAAAAATTATAATTCCTACAACAAAGCTCTCTACTCCTACAAAGTCTGAAAATAATTGCCATGCAAAAATTATAATTCTTGCAACAATGCTCTCTACTCCTACAAACTCTAAAAATAATTGTTGTGCAAAAATTATAATAAACTTGAGTCACCCATTTGTATAGCAAAGAGAGAGCAAACGATAACCATGATTGGAAGCTACATAACAAATTGAAGTGACACTAGTTGGAAGCCACATAAAAAATTCAAGTGACACTGGTATGAACATGTGTTGCAATGGAATGACAAGTGCCTTAACTATTCTCATGAAATGAGGGTTTAAATGTTTAATTAGACAGATGACGCAAATAAACTTAAGTGTCGTCTGTTCAATGTATTCTAAAAGAGAAAAATGCCTACAACATAAATATATGCAAAGTTCCAATCCACAAAGGTTAAATAGAATGACATCTAAAATATAAATGATGGAAAACCAACAATCACCTCACCAACAAAATAATATTAAGTTAGGTTTATATTATTAATTTTCCACATAACTTCATAGTTATTTTAGTGATCTAATATATATCTAAAATGTTAAAGTTTAACATGCCAATTAAAGAAATAAGTTAGTTGTAGAGCAAATGGAACTTTGTTTTTGAAATTTTCCATAATTTACAAATTTAGATTGCACAAATTGCAATACATAGATGTAAAGATGGAAATGAAGATCATTGAATTGATTTATAATGTAAAAAATCATAAAAATAGTTTTTCATTATTAAAATCAAGATTTTTGTTTTTTTTTTCCAAAAGGAAAAACTCTCGCAACACATTTTATTAAATATAGAATGTATCACATTCTTCATGATGAGAAAAAGGTCTATCTAGTCAATAATAGTGTCCCATGATATATCTATCACTTAAACTAAAAAAATTATAAAAAATAGTTTTTCATTATTAAAATCAAGATTTTAGTTTTTTTTTTTCCAAAGGAAAAAATCTTGCAACACATTTGATTAAATATAGAATGTATCACGTTCTTCATGGCCATTGGTTGCATTTACATGATAGAAAAAGGTCTATAGTCAATAATAGTGTCCCATCTGATATATCTATCACTTATCACATATGTGCTGGTCAGTTGCTAGTTCAATTAAGTTATTAGACAAAGAGTGTGGTTTGTTACATGACTATAAAGCTTTATTACTGTAATTGAATTATTCAAACAAGCTTGAATCATGCATGCATGTCAAGTGTTTTTGTTACGAGTGACCTAATGGTTTTGTAAAAGAAAGAAAAACCTTATGCTATTTGACCCTCTTTCTAAGTGATTTTGTTACAAGTGACCCAATGGTTTTGTAAAAGAAAGAAAAACTTTATGCTATTTGTCCATTTTTCTTGGAAAATTTGGATGGAGGGCAACTCCACTATCAACTAAATAATAGTTGGTAACCCTAAGGAACTCAAGTGGATTTGATCTTATGACCTAATCTTTTTGATCAACAACATACATTAAGTAAATGATTACACATATTCAACTAACTCTTAGGATTATTTTAAATAAATCTTATATAAAATAAAATTAATATTTAAAATATAGATATTTAATTCACTTCTTTTAAAAAATATATCATTAAATATAGTTGATATCTATGAAGTTTAATTGAGTGTATGTTAAGTGTTTTATGTTTTGGATATATTCACTAGTTTTTGATAAAACTTACAAAAATACAATTTAAACAAAACAAAATCGAGAAAAGATTTATTGCCAAATTCTAACAAAAATAATTTTTTTTTTTTAAAACTTAAAATGATTTATATTATATCTATTTTTGACATTACATTTATTCTTTTTCACAAAAATACAATTTAAGCAATACAAAATCTAGAAAAAATTCATTACCAAACTCCAATAAAAATAATTAAAAAAAAATTCTAAAACTTAAAATAATTTGAATTATACCTACATTTGACATTACATTTATCCTTTTTCACAAAAATACAATTTAAACATTACAAAATCTAGAAAAGATTCATTACCAAACTCCAACAAAAATAATTAATAAAAAATTCTATAACTTAAGATGATTTGAATTATACCTACTTTTTGACATTGCATTTATCTTTTTTCACACTTTTTGAAATACTAAACCTTTCCATGTAAAAGTTGAGCCTTACATTTATACTTTCATACCTTTTTGTAAAACCAAACCTTCTTATGTAAAAGTTATTTTTATTAACGATAAGAATGGATTATTTTCGATTATCTATTTGCTATAGATATGCTTGAATCAAGGATTCTAATTTTGTCTACTTTAACGGCATAGATTCCGGCACCTCCCCTGATGTGCGGGTATTTGATGGCGGGGTGTAGGGTTTTGGGTCCTTTCTGCCTCGATATTGTCATTTGATTACCTCCTGGTTTACAGACGGAGGACGTAGTATTCAGTTGAGTGTCAGTTTGTACCGTTATATAAGCGATTTTCCCTACAAGTTCATTATATCGACTGTGGAAATCGCGAGTTCGATTGGATCTTACTGTTATCACTTATGTAATTGCCGTGAGTATTTATTTTAACTCATGTTTCTTCTAGTGCTTTAGCTTCAGTGATTTGATATGCTCATTAAAATGTGTAATATGATTATTTACTAACAGAAAATGAGTTCGTCCCCACACCTTGTGATTGTTATAAAAGCTTTGGAGGTTTGTGCCAGTGATGTTCAATGAATCGTTATTGACTTATTCATTTCGTGACTTGTAATCTAAAGTGATTTCAGATACTTTAGGATGGAAATGGCGGCGCTGCCAAGCCAAGGAATTGCTGGTTTGAGGTGCGGAAGCGCAAATAAGCCCTCCTACGCATTTGTAAGCTCTTCCATTTCAGGGACAAGTTTATGTTCATTCAAGACTAGGGTACATTCCCCTCTGAGGGCTGCACCCCATAAAAATAACGGATGGATAAGATGCCAAAGCTCTGCCGCTGTCCAGTCTCTTAATGTGGGGGTTCAATCACAAGGTGGGTATATTCTAATCCCGAGTTTTCATTTCTTAACTCCCGTTAGTGATAGTGTTCAGGGTTTAAAGATTCTTCCAGTTGCACTTGTTGGGTACAAAGGTTGGGCACTGTATATGCTGGGAGATTCCTTTTATTTTAGATTGATCTTAGTAATGAACCTGATTTTTAAATCCCTTTCTCTTTTCTGGACTCTGTGAAGCTATAGGGCTATTTCCCGGGGTTGTAGGATCTGTATTACTCATATTGGAGTATCTCTAGTTTGAAAATGTTTAGACTAACACACTCTATGCTTGTGGGCAACCATCAACAGGGCAAGGTACTAGAATACACAATTCTGATTATTTTTCCATGGGGGAACCGCTCCAAATTCAAACTGATTAGTAGTATTCTTAATGTTCTTTTTAGGTAAGGCCATCTTTTTGGGTAAGGCCATCTTTCACGACAATGAAGGCAATTTTGGAGTTCACACTCTGTCTGATAGCATCTTTCCCACATTTTGCGTGTGATAGTTTAGTGCGATCATCTCTGCTGTTTTTTGGTCATATTAAAAAATATGTTAGGAATCTGATGAATTGAAGTACAAACAAGAACTGTAGGCATTTCCTAAAAGACAAGTAGTCCAGATATTTACCTGCATTTGCTGATGGTACCCAGTGCAAACCTGTCGGTGCTGATTATGGCAGGGACATTGAGTGAGGCCCAGGGAGTTGACTCTGAGATCTCCTGCATGAAGCTTAAACCACTCAACAACTCAAGCTAGCCCACCCGGATACTCCAGATATATAAGATATATAAAGATAGATGATTTAGTACAACATCAGTTTATCGTGACCTTTTACGACTATTTTAACAAACAAGTTCTAGTTGAATTGTTCTTAACTAACATCATCATTGCTGATCTACAACCTAGCCAAATGCCTAAGATGGCCAAACCAAAAAGCAGTTATTCAATTCGTTATTATTACCAGAGCTGCACCTGATCATCTGGTGGAAAATATCGGCAAGAAGAAACTTAGACTTGAAGAATTATGAAAATATCGGAAAAATCTGCAACTTGAAAAACTCGAGAGAAATCAGAAATATTGGGAGGAATCCTAGATATTTGCAACATTGGTCATGCTTAGGCTAGCATTGTCTCTGCCTCTTGATTCTGGCAGAGCTTGCTGAAAGCTTCCAATTTGATTTTGAGGGTTATGAAGTCTTTGCATGCAAAGTCTTTAAGGGAACTCAACTTTACTTGCTGATGTATCATGTACTTGTTTCTCTTCCAAACACTTTATCATCAAAATTAGCTCCACAACCTCTTGAGTTATACCTCCAACTCTTTCCTGCCCTTTCCTTTATTCAGATAAAGGATGGATTCATCGAATGAAATCTGTGTGTTTAGCTTTTGCCCTACACAAAATTAGGTCAAAGCAGGCGAGAGAAACACAACCTTTGGCTCTTATATATCTAAGCAAACATATGTTTTTGTGAATTTGAGGGAGGCCCTTAGGTCCTACTCCTAGGTCCATCTTGGCAAATACTCTAGGTTTGTGGTTTGCATCCCCCTTGCCCCCCCCCTCCCTCCGCCCTTAGGTCCTACTCCTAGGTCCATCTTGGCAAATACTCTAGGTTTGTGGTTTGCATCCCCCTTGCCCCCCCTCCCTCCGCCCTTAGGTCCTACTCCTAGGTCCATCTTGGCAAATACTCTAGGTTTGTGGTTTGCATCCCTCTTCCCCCCCCTCCCCCTCCCCCTCCCCCTTGCCCTTTAGCCCCTTAACCCAAGCATTATCATCAACATAGTAGGGGTTTGCATCCACTAAAACATGGGACATACACCTAGGACAGTTCTTGGTGCGAGATTGAAATTTGAGGATGCTTATTGTGTGTTGTAATTCACCATGCAGAGTCACGACAAAAATCTTTTGGGTGTCCTAGGGATCCATCCTAGGTCCTCAATGATGCAATTGGGATGTTCTACCCCCAAAAAAGAGGAGAAAAGTTAAAAAGTAAGGAAAAATTAAACTAATGTATTTTAGGAGCCAAAACCCTAAAATGACCCCTACTAGACAAACTAAACAGTACAAGAAAGCTTTCACATTTTTTCTTGGCATTTTTCTCTTGTGGACTCGATCTCGTACATTTGTAAGTTTTAATTGCAAGCCAGGATAATTTTGGTGAAGGGATTTTGTCCTTCCATTGAACTTCTTGCCCAAACATCATGGCCTATGTGCACAGGTGTAAGGACACTTGTAAGGGCATCTCAACCATGTGTAGTGTTCCATGTCATTACCAAGCCCTAGGGCCATCTCCAAGAGTCCATGACCCCATCAAGTCACAAATGACCACAGAATGGGTCATTTGTCCTTCTTGCCAAACTATCATGCCCTTCTAGCGATATTCTTCTTGCCATGTCACTATCCATCTTAATGCTTCTTCCACATCATCGCTTTGTCATTAATGGGTGTCATCAATGACAACTAGTGCTCAACAGTCTTCACCTGGTTTTGGATCTGCTCCCTCCTTGAAATGTGTTATCAGTAGAGTTGGACCTAGACTACTAAGGTTCAAGCCTAGAGAAATCTTAAAAGTAGGTGGTAAAGGATAGCTAGGGATTATTGTATATGAACAGGTAAAAATAGGACAGAGATCAGAATATAATATAAGGTTTGACTGCAGCAGGTATATGATGTAACATACTGTAATAGGAAGGTCTACGAGCATGAATTTATAAAAAGAATGAATTCAGAATTTCAGATCATCAAAAACATACATGTCATTTATAAGAGTTCTGGTATAAAGAATAAGATTATACAAAGACCAAATCATAAACACATGCAAGCTTTATCAATTCATATATTAAACAAAACTTGGCTCATTTGATTATAATCATTTCAAAGTGTTTCTTCATATCAAGATAAACAAAATACATGCCTGAGCATCATGCTAACAGCCTGATCTCCATAGCTCTATCCAACCCCTTCTCAGCCCTCGGCTGGAACTCTCCTCATTCCCCCAAAAATCATAATCTAAATAGAAAAATACATCTTGTAGACTCCTCCGGCTGTTACAGACTATTTTTAGAATAGAATCTTATCTACAACTAACAATAAATCTAAATCTAAAATTAGTTGTGAAAATCTGGAATGCTGGAATTGAATGCCTTCGAATTTGTCACTTGTAGTCAAATCTGGAATTAAACTTTTGACTGCTCGATTCATGCCTTAATATCTGGAAGTAATATTCTGCCTGCCAACTCTCTGTCTCCGATAAAGTCTTTTACTGTCAGCTGTTATCCATCATTATTTTGTGATCACCGAATTAATGAGACGACCCGAAGACCTGAAGATGAGTATCCTTGTAACCAACAAGCATTCTGCCACCTGAGTCTTTGAAAGTTTGAATACTGCCTGAAAATGCCCATTGAATCACTGAAAATCTGGATTAATTTGTTATTAACTTGAAATCTGGAAGAAGTCCTTTAATGTCTGGATTGATGCTCTCTTTACTGGGACTAATACATATATATATACCAGCTGCCATCTATGTTTTGGATCAGAGATTTAATATCAAATATGAGACGCTCTGTTTGATGTTTTAAGTAACTGTTGGAGCTGTTGTGTCTGAGCACCTCCCATTATTGCATTGACTATACTCTCTTCTTTCTTAAGAGCTTCTCAATACTGGTTCCAGTAGCATCATGGCACACAGCTATATAACCAAGTGCACATAACCCGAGCCAGATAGTTATTCTGAAGTTTTTCCATTTGATTACAGAGAGTAGAGTAATTTTGCATTAATATTGAGTTTTGGTACACGTTTGGTGTCTAGTTCCTTGAGCATTCCTCATCAATACTTAATGGTTGGTTTAAATAAGCTTGATGGATCCGCTGTAACCAATAGCTGCATCTTTTTCACTTCAAATATAGCTTGTAGCTTGGCCTTTCAAACACCGATTGCAATACACAAAGCCTTGAACATTTTTTTTTATATATATGCAGCTGTCTTTAACATTTTCCAACAGGTGGTGCAGATGTGACGTGGGCTCAAATATGTGCTGTAGATAACCATCTCTGCAAAAATTGAACAAGTGATATGTCTACGGTGTATTCCAGATATGAATTCAGGCTCAAACACTGGCATTAGAAAATGATTGTGATCTCGGTCATGAGATTTGGAGTCGGTCTTGGCCATGTGAAATTCCAATAATACCACCTGGACGTAGCCCTGCGTTTTCATTCTTGAGCAATCTCCTTTGGACACCTATTCAATTTCTAGCTTTTCGACATTTGCTTGGACATCTAACTTTGAAACACTTTGACAGCTGAATGCTTTAGGTCGGGGGTATCCTTTGGCGTGAAAAGAAAAGGGTTAATGGATACAAAATCAACGTAGAATTCCTGAACTTGCTGCACAACTTCATGTTCATCAGAATCTGGATGCAGTGAGTCTTCAAAATATTTAGAAAAAATACAGGTGTTGAATGTTCTCTGCTATTGGGCGCAGAAAGCAGACTGCTTTAAAATTTAGGTATGCCTTTGTTTGACAAGCTGGGTTCTTTGATTTCAATTCAGCAATTACCACCTTCAACTTTCAGACTCAGTTTTGCAAATTCATTTGATAAAACTGAAGAAATCATCTCGGTACCTGTTCACTAACTCATCATAATGTGAATGCTCTGTCTTGGACAATCTGAACTCTTGGGCATGTTCATTTCGACGGCGAAAATTAGAGTTCCTCACTATATACATGCTGCCAGAATCCAAGAATTTTCATGGGGTAGATTCTGGTGACAACAAAATGTAAAAATGTAAAACCCCATAAAGCAAGAGTTCATCCAATTCTATGGATCAACTCTGCTCTCAGCCTGACATGCAACCTTTCTCCATTACGTGGACAAATCCTTAAGGACTACTCTCCCTTACACAGGGCTATGATTAGCTCACTGGCTCACAACTACTCTGATACCATGTCAAATTTTAAAGCAGAAATAGATGAAAGAAAGGGCATACATCATGATGATATTCAAAACTGAATTGTCTCAATCCTCTACAAAACACACATACTATAATTCTTTCCATCTATTCTTATATACTCTAATTATCTCTAATCAAGTCTTTACTAAGTGCTGTGTATGTGTTTTTAATGAGTTTGCATTTATAGAATCTTTCCTAACTGATGGCACCTCATGTTTTATTTCCTCGAGATTATGTACAAAAATCTACTCATCTAAAATTTTAAATTTCATCTTCGAACACGAAGACATGTTAGATGCTGATGTGTCAATCAGTGTATAGAACAGGTACTAATTTTTAACATATGCTAGATGTAACGTAAGTTTACAAAATTGTAAAGCAAAAATTAAGCAACATTTTTAACATGTTTATGAATGTCTAGCAATATTGGTAAGCATGTAGAGTATCAGATTATGTAAAGCTATCAGCTCATGAACTTGGTCTCAAATAAGACTAAGACTTATTTAATCATGTTGCCTTTATGTTTCTTTGATGTCTGCAGGCAATCCTGGTCTTAAAGGGTTTTTGCACATCAATGATTTTGACAAGGATTCTATACTGCATATTCTTCAAAGGGCAGCTGAAGTGAAATCATTGATTAAATCCGGGGATAGGTCTTTCCAGCCTTTCAGGGGGAAGTCAATGGCCATGATTTTTGCTAAACCGTCGATGAGAACGCGGGTCTCATTTGAAACTGGATTTTTCCTCTTGGGTGGACATGCCATATACTTGGGTCCAGATGATATCCAGATGGGAAAACGAGAAGAGACTCGTGATGTTGCTCGTGTGCTGTCAGGTTACAATGACCTCATTATGGCCCGTGTATTTTCTCATCAGGTATGATGGTGAGTGTTTTATGGTTATATATGTTTTCTCTTTGGGTTTTAGACTTGAAATTCTTTCCAATTTATGACTAATTGCAGTAGATGAAATAATGATGACTTTAGGACGAATGCAGTTTGCTTTTTAGTTGTGATGCAAGGTCTGTAATTACTTTTCATGGAAATTTCCTAAATTGATTAAACAGGATATCCTTGATTTAGCAAAGTACTCCAGTGTACCTGTTATCAATGGCTTGTCTGACTATAACCATCCTTGTCAAATCATGGCTGATGCTCTTACTATTATTGAACATCTTGGTGGACTGGAAGGAGTTAAGGTAATTTTCTTCAGCTCTCTTTTTGTATAATGTTTTAGGTGGACTGGAAGTAGTCAAGATAATTTTCTTCAGCCCTCTTTTTGTATGATGCTCTTTCTTTCTTGGAAGTGCTTCCAGAAACACACCCCAAGGGGCACCACTGTATAACATGGACTTCCTTTGACTAGATACCTGTATCTGTTTCTCTGAATTTGTACCAGACTTGCTACTGGTCTCATCCTGTTTTAACACTCTTCAGTTGGGGCAGACCACAGTAAGATTGGAACCCTGGTGGATTGATTGACACTCTGTCATCCACTAGTGGACCAAGGTCCCGTTGGCTTTGTATAATGTTTTAGATAATATATTTTAGTTTTGATTGTAAAATAGTTAGTCAGAGCTTCTCTTGATAGCATTTGTTGTGAGATGTCATAGGTTAGGCAGTGAATTATGATAGATAACTATCCTGATTTCTTTGTTCCATAATGGTTGAACTTGACAAAATTTGCGTGGACGAATCTTTGAATATTGTTGTACATCTGGTAATTCTGTGAAGAATATTGCTCTATGAGGGGCTTTCTGGTAAATCTACGACTTAGTAGCTCATTTTCATGGTGCATCAGCTTTAACTTTTGGTGTTCTTCAGGTTGTTTATGTTGGAGATGGAAATAACATTGTACACTCTTGGCTTTTACTGGCTGCTGTGGTTCCATTTCACTTTGTTTGTGCTTGCCCTAAGGGGTTTGAGTCTGACAGTGCGACTGTGGAGAAAGCAAGGAATGCTGGGCTTAGTCAAATTGAAATAACAAATGATCCTGCAGAGGCTGTAAGGGGGGCAAATATTGTATATACAGATGTATGGGCGAGTATGGGCCAGAAGGAACAAGCTTCTTACCGTATTGAGCGCTTTAAAGGCTTCCAGGTATGAGAGGGAACATTGGATGTCATGTTTAAGCATATTGTAGCATCAGCTGAATCTTGTGGTTATAGAAGTACGAGTGGAACAATGGATATTATGTTCAAAGCATTTTGTATGTTTCTTCTTTAGCATCATTTGAATCTTTTGGCAATAGAAGACTACTTTCATTCTTACTGTAGTTCAGACAAAGGCTTCAACTTAATGCGAACATTTTATCCTGCAGGTTAATGAATCTCTGATGGCATTGGCAAGCCCTCAAGCATTATTCATGCACTGTCTTCCTGCTGAAAGAGGGGTTGAAGTCACTGATGGTGTTATAGAGGCTCCCAATTCGATTGTTTTCCCTCAGGCAGAAAATCGCATGCATGCCCAAAATGCCATTATGTTGCATGCTCTTGGACTTTGAGCATTAGTGGGCTATCCAAATTTACGTTATTCATAACTAAATTCTCAATAAAATTTCACTAGCATCATTACATAAACAGTTGAAAGTGTGCTGCTTTGAAGCATTTCGAGTTGCACAAGTCAACATTGTAAACTTTGGTTCCCAAAAAGGCCTTTGAATAGCTATATATAAAAAATTTTGGTGTTGTCTTTTGTTAAACTGAAATATTGATTCTTTTTAAGATTTTAATGTTATGTCAGAAAACATCCAAAGGTGGTGCTGCATACCAGTAAAAATAATCTTCTTCTGGAGGTGGTCTCAGACATTGATTTTTCGTCCTCTTTTACTGGAGTACCTTAATTTAATGACGTTGGAGCTAAAATCTTATGTTTAATATATTGTAGATCTTGTTTTGACAGAGGAAATACTCTTTCAGTCTCACAAACTTGAAAGGGACTTCAGTTTCATAAAACAAATTCCAAGGGAGTTTGAGTTTTCATAAAACTTATTCTGATGAAATTTGTTTTGCAGGGTCTATTTTGTTGAATACCACTTTAGATTGCTTATAGTTAATCTTTCCACTTATGTTTTTTTTAGCTTGTTGGAAATGGATATGGACTTATTAGTGATAGAGATGATGGAATAATAATTTGTTCAGGACATTTCAATAAGAACCTTGCTGTGTGGATTGTAAAAATCTATGCAATCCTTAGCTTAAAATGGTATAAACATTCCCATAAAGCTGTTTCTTTTGGGAGGATGTGTAATTATTGGGCTTTTTATATTATGAATTTTGGTTGTCTAGCATTGGAAGATGGCATAAACAAATATCCAAGGCTCGGAGGCTAGCCTAAAGTGCCAGAGTGACAAAACATGGTGCCTCTGTTTTGGGTTTTGGTTTAATTATTTGGGTGTTTCTTATGTCCTATGCTTTACTAGTTGGGGAAGTTCAGTAAGAACTCCATCTGCATAAACCGTTGACCTAGGTATTACTATGCTAGGAATGATGTCCTGAGACTTGATTATCCCCATCCTTCTTCTGGGGCTAGGCACCGACCAGATACGTACTACTGGGAATGTTAATTGTCATGGTTTGCACCTCTAAATCTAATTGGATGACTTCTGCATCCTACAAGACATGTCTTTAGAGAACAATACATTGCTAGTTATGTTGTTATGGGACTGGTTTTCAACTCACCTGAGCTACATGGATAATAATATAGGATGCATATGGATTGGCATGCATTGCAACTGTGAATCACCGAAAGGGATTTTGCAATCAAATCATTTGTTGTTTATGTAGTAAATAGTCCCAATATAAATAATTTATTGTTTATTAAGGAAATGGTCCCACAATATTAGGTAAAGTCATGTCCAACTTCTAAACCTTCCTATGCTAACCTATATTAGGGTCATATATTCGTTGTTACTTCTACTCGGGAGGAAATAACTCAATACATGTCTGCCTCCACCGTTTGACCACAGGCACAAGATGCCATCATTAGTGCTTTGATTGTTTAATTCTTCCTGCATTTGAAGAAACTGGTTTAGGCAGCCATATTGGATTAGTGCTATCATTAATGCCTTGAGTGTTTAATTCTTCCGGCAATTGAAGGAAGTGGTTTATGCAGTGATATAAAGGTTAAGCTTCTCTCTGCTAACCTATTTAGAAGTTTGTTACTCTTTATGTAGTGAGCACATTAATACCCTAAGTGTTAGATAAGCATATCAATACAGATATGTTTCCTATTATAAACTATAGTTGAACATCATAACCAAAAGGTCTGTGTATGGGTCGTTGACGCTGAGTGTATTTCAGACTTTATCAATCTCAGATCTTTTTCAGGTAATGTTGTATATGACTAATATATTAGGCCATGTATGAGGGTAATGTGATGAGGTATGTGTAGTATTCATAACTAAACAGTTGCTAACCTGTCTCTCAAAGGGGGTGAAAAGCCCCAACGATGACCAAAACATTGGAAATTGTAATTGCTACAATACTTTTACTAGGTTTGTTGAAGTTGTTCATGCTCTAACTAAGGTATGCCATTGCTCAAAAATGCAACTTGCTATATGGTAGGTTGTTGCTACTCTGAATTAGCTCATTGCACTTAAAATGTAGAAACATGAAGAGGTTCGATGCACATTAATGAGAAAACTATGAAATAAGGTTTGTTTAGATTAGGAATTTGCTGGATACAATCTAGGATGACCTGCCTTAGTTATAGATAGCCTTAGTAACTTGATATGTAGGTTAATGCAAAATGTAGAAATATGTAGCACATTAATGAGAAAACTATGAAATGAGAAATAAGGTTTTTTTAGATTAGTATGTTGTTGGAAAACCTTTAGGATGACCTACCTTAGTTACAGATAGGCTTATTAACTTGAGATGACTCTTTTGTAGCGAAAATTTTAAGAGCAAAATTTTGTAAATGGGTGAAATATTTAGTGTTAAAATGCATATTTTGAACAACTTCCTCTTACCATGATGTGGCAAGAATGTCTTACCCAATTTAAAATTATTACAATGAAGTTTCCCCATATAAGAATGACATACAACTTCCTCTTATGATGAAGTATTATAAGTTTAGTAGACTGACAACATTGAACAATAAATCCTTAGTATAAGACACTAATTTTAGGTTTATATAGTTTGCCAAAATCTCTAAGTACTTGCACATGGCTGAACTGCATGGAACAACCCGTTTGCATCAATTAGATGATTCACACGGAGAAAAACATGTCTTTGAGGTGTTCATCATTAGTGGGGAAAATTTCACCACCTCCACCAAACCGTTAAGCCAAAACTTCATTGACAATGGCATTATATTAAGTTTGTAAATTCATGTTATTAAATCTCTTATATAAACATTTCTTATCACCTTTTTATATGCTATTTATTCACACATGCAACTTGAAATATAAGATAACAAACTCAAAATTTTGCTTATGTTTCTATACTACTCTCAAGCTTACCTTAAAATTGTTCAAACTAAATTTCAAGTCTCTCTTTTTGTTTTTGTTTTTGTTTGTTTGTCTTGAATGGGGAGTTACTTAGCTTACCTTGAAATTGTTCAAACTAAATTTCAAGTCTGATTTTTTTTGTTTTTGTTTGTTTGTCTGGAATGGGGAGTTACTTTGTTAATTTTGCTTGATGTTCACCTAAAATCATTTGGATCAAGGTCTAATGCTTATTGCGTATTATTGTGTTTGATATCTTGTTTAAGTGATTCAAATCAAAGTTTCACATTTGAGTTTTTTGTTTTAATGAGGAATTCACAATCTTCATCCCATGTATTGGTGCATAATTATTTTTCCTTGTCTTAGTTTAGCCAAGAATGACAATGTGCAAAGAGTAATGGATTTTCAAAATAGAAGAGTGGATTTCCTCCATTAATGATGCATATTTTGATGGAGGGCTATTGATAGAGGGGAAATCCTGATCCAATCAAGAAAAGTTTGTTAGAATGACAATGTGCAAAGAGTAATGGATTTTCAAAATAGAAGAGTGGATTTCCTCCATTAATGATGCATATTTTGTTGGAGGGCTATTGATAGAGCGGAAATCCTGATTCACTCAAGAAAAGTTTGTTAGGAACATTTTCAATTGCTCAACACATCAGTAAAGTGGATTTTTTGGTAGTAATTTATAAACTCGTGTTTACTAAATGAGACTACCTCGATTTTGATGTTATATATAGATGGTGATTGTGATTTTTAAGGTTTTTTCGACTTGACCATTTTGTAGCCTTTGATCTACAATATAGAAAATCAATGCTTAGTATTAGTTAACTTTGATTTTCTTTTATTCTCTAGAAATGACATGTTGGGAAACCTGTTTATCTTCAAATATTGGAAACTAGGATAATGAAACCTTAAGAAATTGGATTTTGAAAACTTGTGCAAAACCCGTCCTAAACTTTTTAAGAAATCACAGGATGGGAGAAAACATTAAAAAACAAATTTTGAAACAAAACAATTTAAAAAAAAACCTACTATCAAATTTATATTTATTTATTTTTTCAATCATGAAGCAATAAAACTATATAACATAATTTATAACTTTCTCTTCAATGCATAAATATTCCATGTTTACATTGATAAATTAATATTAAACTCAATATCCAACAATCAACATTCATATTACATAATACTTTATTGCACCGAGAATAGCGAGGTGCTATAGGGAACGTAGAGAGAGATCAAATTTCTTGAGGTGTAAATTTTTTCTTGACGTTTAAAAAAAATAAGATAGAAAAATCTTACACCTCAAGAATTTGGATCCCTATTGATAGGTGGATCTATGTTGGTTCAAGGACTCAATAACCACTCATAAACATCAAAATGCTTAATGCTCAATCAACCACTTTTATCTTAATGACTTAAGGTCAATGGTACTTTTTAATATTATATATAATTTTAACGGTTTTTTTTAACCTCAAAAACAATGAATTTACAAGGGTCCATGATTTTTGGCGGTTTCGAAAAATGGATCAATCATTTTCTTGAAATGATAGAACACTTGTCACATAGGTGCAAAGGACTCATATTTTTCTAAATTTTTTGATTCTTTGAAACTTGGCATGTACATTGTCTTGAATATTTTAAAATCATGTTTTTTACAAATTGGGGCATTTTGAAAAAAAAGACAATAAAATAGTTGTCATTCAAACTTTTTTATATTACATATTTCTTTCTATGTTTTTCTCAATAAAACAAATTAAGTGTCAAATTAGATATTGCACTCTTTTGGCCAAATGGTATCCATCTTAGATCCATGGATGCACATAGTTATCCTTTTCTCCTCCCTTAAACAACTCTTCAAGTACATGACTTTATAGCTAGTGTCCATCTTAGATCCATGGATGCACATAGTTATCCTTTTCTCCTCCCTTAAACAACTCTTCAAGTACATGACTTTATAGCTCAACTAGTTATTTGCTACTCTGATATGGGCACTACACCAACAACGCAAGAAGATACACACACAAGAAAACACAAGAGAGCAAGCATGAGATTAGAAGTATATGCATGTGTACACTTGTATTTATATTTATGGAGTACAAAATTGTGAGGAACCTGCAACAATTAATTGATAAAATGCACAATATATGAGATCACAGAATATTTTTATTGATCGTAGGCCACTTCGAGGGGGCAACCTCCTTTGAGCAAGCTCAATACAAATAACTTCACAGTACCTTCATTGGTCTCAACACAAACTTATATACTAATTCTAGGTGCCAATACCATGGGTCAATACCATGTGCCAATACAAACCATGGGCCAATACAAACTATGGATCAACAAATACTACGGGACAACTTACAAAGCATATGCGTCCAACAACAATAATACAAACTATGGATCAACAAATACTACAGGACGACTTACAAAGCATATGCGTCCAACATCAATATACTAACAAAGTAAAGAGAATGGTTGACACGGGTTCCTAACATCCCCTCTCCCTTAGAAAAAACTTTGTCCTCAAAGCTTTAGATGTGGAAATTGATGCGGAATATGAAGGAGTGGTTCCTCGGTAGCATCCTCGGGGTGCATTCCGTGCCACTGAATTAATACCTCTGTGATAGATTGAGAGAAATGTTGACGCCTTTTAAATTCTAGGGAGGATTGCTTGGAAGGCTGTAGACGAAGAACCATATCACCTGCTTGAAAAGTGCACTCAGAATGGTGCTGATCGGCTTGTTGTTTCATTCGAATTCTTGCCATGTGAAGATTGTCCTGTAAAATGGGAAGAATCTGGTTGCGGTTTTGAAGAACCGAGTCAATTGCCTGAACTGGGGAACTGCTGAGGGTGTATGAAGGAAGAACTGGCGGTA
The DNA here is from genome assembly GCA_027924585.1 of Larix kaempferi. Taxonomy (NCBI): domain Eukaryota; kingdom Viridiplantae; phylum Streptophyta; class Pinopsida; order Pinales; family Pinaceae; genus Larix; species Larix kaempferi. The sequence continues at coordinate 4,536,043 of BSBM01000272.1, read as the reverse complement.
CTTGTCCATAGATTGCTTCATATGGTGTCATTTTAGATGTGGTATTGTATCATTGGAGCACCTAAAGGAAATCCATAGAAATAACTGTCCAAATCTGTGTAGGGATGGGCAAGGGTTCGAGCAGTTTCGGAAGGAGTGTCATTTCACTCGTGTTGACCTGGAAAGTATCACAGTCAACCACAATCTTTTGAATTGTCATTTGCAGTCCCAGCCAAAAGAAGTTACACTGTTCCCGGTCATACGTGTTAAGGAACCCAGAGTGCCCTGCCGATGGAGAAGCATGGAGTTCATAGAAGACATAGCCTTGTTGAACAGATTGCAACCAATTTGGAACAAGCATATAAATAGCTGAAAGAGAAACTGGGTCATGAATTATGCGAGAAGGAGCATTCACCACCAGATTGTCCTTACCCTTTGTGTAAGTAAGCGCATAGGTATAACCTGTGAGTTGGCTAACCCATTTCAGGTGTGTTGGGGAGGAGACCCGTTGTTCTAGGAAATTATTCAAACCCTGGTGATCAGTCTTGATGCCGAAATAATTGCCTAATAGGGATGGCTGCCACTTCTGTACTGCATGTAAAATAGCCACCATTTCCTTCTTAGATGTAGATGTGGCTAAATTCGTACCAGAAAGGTCCCTTGAAGGAGGCAAGCCCACTGGTTCAGCAAGGATACCTGCATATCTATCCAAGGAAGTAGTGGAGACCGTTGATGGGTGCATCTGAATGGAATGGAGCTGAGCGATGACACCATGTGAATTCTTCTTAAGGATCTTTTCCAGGCGATGTGAATTGATGATGCAGAGAGACCCTAGTTGTAAGCCTGTAAATTTGTGTAGTTTCCCATTGACTGAAAACTGCATCCAAAGTTCAGCAAAATCCCATAAGATGGGGCCAAATGTACGTAACCATGGAACGCCCAAAACCACATCACATACGCTTAAGGACAAGGAAAACATGTCAGAGCACAGGTTATAATCCTCCAGAGAGATACATACATTATGACACTTCTCCTTGCAAGGTAAGGTGCCCCCATTGGCAATCATAACTTCAAAGTTGGAGCAAGGATGGACAAAACAATCAGCCTATTTGGCGATTCGATGGTCAATGAAATTATGAGTGCTACCAGAATCAATGAGTATTGTAAGAGGGATCTTCTTGAAGTAACCCCTGACCCGCATTGTTTATGGGGTGGTGACTCCGGCTAAAGCATGGAGAGATATCTCTGGGTGGTCATCCGGAGACGGAGGGTCAACAGGCGGTTGCTGAATGTCGACCTGATCATCCAGTGTATCTAGAGCTTCTGCACCAAGTTCAGAGGTAGGCAGAGAATACACATCTAAGAGATAGAGTTGTTGCTCAACACATCTATGTCCCTGAGTGAATTTCTTATCACAATTATAACAAAGCCATTTTTCTCTACGTGCTCACATCTTTGCTTCAGACAAATGCTTGATAGGAGTGGTGTGAGGAGCTGGCATGATGGGAGGTCGTTGGGAAACCATATTTCTGAATGGAACAAAAGTGGATTTGGAGTGTTGTTGGGCTGTGATCTTGTCCTTCGCCAACTTAGCCAACCCTAGGACTTCCATCATTGTGTTGGGACGGAACATTTTAACGTCTGAGCGGATTTTATCCTTAAGACCACTGATAAAACAACTCCTGTAGAATTCATCAGACAATCCTTCTATGTGATTGGCTAGTTTCTCAAATTATGTCTGATACTCTCTCACAATGCTAATTTGACGAAGTTTAGTGAGTGCTCCGGTGGAGTCATCAAAAGCACTAGGACCAAATCGTTGCAAAAGGAGTTGGCAAAAATCTGTCCATTTTGGCTCGGCATGAGCCTTGATGTACCAACGGTACCATTGAAGGGATTTTTATTCCAAATGAAAGGATGCAAGTGGAACTTTTTGGACATCAAAAGTATTATGCAGACTGAAATATTGTTCTGTCTGGTATATCCATCCAGTCGGATCATTACCATTGAAGCGAGGAAAATCAAGCTTCGGCCCACGAAAATTGTTGGAAGAAGAGAATCCAGTGTTCATGGCTGAATGTTGAAGATGGAGATTGAAAAAATTTTCATCCAAACCTTGGAGTTTGGTTTTGAGGGCTGCAAGTTCTTCCACCATGATTTGTGCTCCGCCGCAGGTGACAACCATAACCATGAGTAGTTTTTTTTTTTGAATGGGTAGAAAAACACAAACAAAAGCTTATTTAATAAAGGGAAATTTGGATTTGGGAAAAACTCGGATGGGTAATTGGGGTTTGAATAGGTTTTGGACACTTTCAACTGGACAGGGAAGCAAAAAATGAGGATTTCAGAAGCAGGGTGAAAGAATGGAAAAATTTGTCAGAGAGGGACAAAGAAGCAAAAATAGGGAATGAGCACGGTGGCAAAATTTGAAGGCAATTGGGTGAAAATCGAAGAAGTTATGGCAAACCCTAAAAATAGACAAATGTGGGATTTTTGGGTTTGGGAAGTGGAATTTGGGAAACGGCTTTCGGAATGGATCGGAAACGACTTTCAGAATGGATCGGAAACGACTTTTGGAATGATCGGAAATGACGGGATCTGAAACAACTCAGAATGGATCGAAAATGGTTGGATCTGAAACGACTTTCAGAATGGATCTAAAATGGTTGGATCGGAACCGGCATTTGGAATGGACCTGAAACAAATGGATCTGCAACGATGCAAAAGTGATCGGTAACAGATGGATCTGCAAGGACGCGGAAGTGATCAACAACAATTCAACTAAAAATAGATATGAACCCCGGATATGCTCGACTTCCTAACGGTTCAGGGGATTCACTCGGCCACCAATGCTATTTGACGACTTGCGTATTGGGGCAGTACTCACTCCATGGCTCAGGTAAAACTGATAACCGCTTTGCCACAAACAACAACTCTTGGTTTACCTCACAGGTGGGAACAAGTCAATCAGGTAGGGTTCGTTTCCCTTTTCACTGGCAGGTCCTTTCAATGGGCCAGCTACTTCAGGGTTCCTGTGGTACTCCTAACAATGAGTTTTAGGGCTTATGCCCAAGTACTTCCCACAGTTAAGGGAATAGGGATTATTCCCAGATCTGAACCTGCAACAGATGCGAAATTTTTTTTTGGCAGAAATTTCACCCAACGAGCCCAAGAAAGTGCTCTGATACCAGATGTGAGGAACCTGCAACAATTAATTGATAAAATGCACAATATATAATATCACAGAATATTTTTATTGATCGTAGGCCACTTCGAGGGGGAAACCTCCTTTGAGCAAGCTCAATACAAATAACTTCACGGTACCTTCATTGGTCTCAACACAAACTTATATACTAATTCTAGGCACCAATACCATGGGTCAATACCATGTGCCAATACAAACCATGGGCCAATACAAACTATGGATTAACAAATACTACGGGACGACTTACAAAGCATATGCATCCAACAACAATAATACAAACTATGGATCAAAAAATACTACGGGAAAACTTACAAAGCATATGCGTCCAACAACAATATACTAACAAAGTAAAAAGAAGGGTTGACACGGGTTCCTAACAAAAATCACGGGAGAGTGATTGAAGATTGACCATGTCTCCAATAAATACAATAAAAGAAGCTTCTAGAGGAAGGTGGTAGATGAAATAAAAGGAAGCTTTTAGAAGGAATCGTCTAAGAGAAGAGTATAAGGAAAATTTTAAGAAAGTATAAAGTAGGACCTATATAAATAATAGGAGATGCTTTTACACCTCTCTAATATGGATCCTAAGAAATTCTGGAGACAAATTCTAACTCACAAAACTAAAGAGAATAATATGATTGTATTGAAGGACCGTAATTCCTATCTTAAGAAGCTTTATGAATCAAATGATGTCGTGGACAACATTCAACTCCTTTTTATGGAAAATGAATTTTTTCTTTAGAAGAAATAGATTTTGGGATTAAGCGCCTCACAAATGGGAAAGCTAAGGACGTCAAAGGCTACCAAGTTGAAATCCTAAAAATTGGGAGGATTGTCCTCATCCCTCACATCCACAAGATATTTAATATAGAAGTCAAGCAAGCATTCACTAAACCTTGGACTTAGATCCTTATTGCATCCATTTTTAAAAGCAACGATAAAAATAACCCCTCTAATTATAGGACCATTGTGATTAACCCTCCCTTAGCCAAGTTATATATATTATTTTGGAAAATAAGATCAACATATGGTTAGAAAGTCAAGGTAAAAGGACTAAAGAGAAAGGCAGTTTTAGAAGGTGTCATTCCACCACAGACCACCTCATTACCCTTAGGATCATCACAAAGGAATGCCGCAATAATAAGCTCAATCTCTTTTGCTACTTTGTGTACTTTAGGAAAGATTTTGATACAGTGCATAAAAATAACTTGTGGAAAATATTATAAGAGTTAAATGTTCCTTTCGAGTTGAGAATCAATGCAATAAGGTTGTATGAGTGTCATTGCCAAGTTTAAGAACATTGAGGGTTGGTCAGAAGATATTAATTTTAATAAATAAGTTAAGGAAGGTTTCCCCGTTTCCCCTAGTACCCTTTTTGGTATATACATTGATAAGTTAAAAGGTTGTTTAATAGAGTCAGGATGCACTAGCACGATGTTAGCATGAATTGTCATCCTCCTCCTCATTTATGCTGATGATATTGTTCTTCTGGAAATATGTCCCTTTGATCTTGATAAGGAATTAAGAATTCTTAGGTATTTCCGCTTTGGTATGGGCATGACCATAAATATCGACAAATACAAATTTATGTTGATGAAATCTAATAAGGTCACTTACACTCATTTTTTGTATGATAATAACAACTTGGAGGAAGTAACTTCCTACAAATATATTGGGATTGATATTCATCACAAGCTTAACTGGAACTACAACATCGAGCAAAGGATCAATGGAGGGTGGAAAGCTTATTTTGGTCTTAAAAATAATTGTAAGTAAACAAACCTTGTGATGTGGGATACAAAGAAATTCCTCTTCGAAACTCTTGTCACTCTTGTTCTCCTGTATGGGTGTGAAGTTTGGGGTTGAAACCTATCTAGAGAATCTTGGAGAAGGATTAAGAAAATCCATAAGTGCATTATAAATTACAATCTTAAAATTAAAAGCAATGCACCATATCCTATTCTCCTAATTGAAGTAGGTCTTTCCCTAATTGAGAGCATAGCTATGACTAGGAATCTGATATACACACAAAAAAAAAACTTGAGAGACTATAGACTTCCGAAAATTGATTTAAATTCTAATCAAAACCACCTAAGGCTCAAGCGAGGTTGGCATAAAGATGCCATGTCTTGGTTAAAGATGTGGGGGATTGATGAAATTTTCACTTTGCAAAATATAGTGATATTAAAAATATTATTACTTTGAAGTTCAAAGAGAAGTTGTGGCGCGATGAAAATTTAGAGGATAAAGGAAAATTAATATATTACAAGGAGGTTATTAACCCTAATATTGAAGATCAAAATTATCTCTCTGTTTTAACTAGCATAAAGAAGAAGATCCACATAACTAAAATAAGAATGAACTCTCATGAGCTGGACAATGAAATAGTGCATTGGATCTTTCCTAAAACTTCGTGGGATGAAAGAATCTCCCATCTTTGTGAGACTATGAGTGTTGAGGATGAAAATAATTTCCTCTTATATTTCCTTGGCTACAACCACACAAGATCTCAGTTTCAAATTTTTTGTTACAATATGAACCTTCCTAACCTTCTATCTCATCAAAATTATAGTTATTTATGAATGCTCCTCTCCAAGCTTTTTGAGCACATAAATAAAACTCTAAAGCAAACCAAGTAGTTCCTTACTTTTATTTCTTAAGGTCCGATAGACCAAAATTGGTCTAAGTAAATGTTAACTATAATCATCATCATCATCATCAATAGAGATATGTGCACTACATAAAAATATAAAATAAAAACAATAAACGATGTGATCATGTCTCATAATCTCCTCCATGTGATCTTGTATTTATATTTATAGAGTACAAAATCATGGGAGAGTGATTGAAGAATGACCATGTCTCCAATAAATACAATAAAATAAGATTATAGATGAAGGTGGTAGGTTAATATAAAAGGAAGCTTCTAAGAGAAGAGGGATATATAAGGAAACTTCTAAGAAAATATATGGAGATATGTGCAATACAAAAAATATATAATAAAATACAATAGTCCATGTGATCATGTCTCATAATGTCCTCCATGTTTAAGGGAGACTGTCTTCAAATTTTATTGTAAATATGGGAAGTGTTTCTCAAATGTTGACATAGACATCCACTTAGCTTAAGTTGGCAATGAGCTTGTACACCCAACTAAGTGGTAGTGGATTTATTCCTAGTTGTACTTGCAACATCAAGAAGAGTATCTACATCTAAAGGAGGTCAAAAATATAGAATAACATCCTTGGGATGAGAGAACTATTTTTGCCTCCAAATGTTATGCAAAGTCATCACATTCACACCATCTATACCAACCTAAGAAGGAACATCCAACTTGACAACATGCTCACCAATCTACTAGAAAATAGTATGAGGCCCACATTGAATAGGTTGGAGATTTTGGCACTCCTAATATCTACATATTTTTTAATCCAAATAAAACAAAACTTTATCACCAATTTGAAAATTTGGAGTGGCAGAGGGGGGAGGGGGGCTCATTGTTAATCATTAATCTGTGTGTATGAAATAGTGTATTATAAACATTTGCATGGAATTTAGCCAAATTCTAGACAAATTAAAGAAGAAGCCTATATAACTTGCTCTTTTTGTTGATGAAATGAAGTTGTGGTGAGAGCTACTAGAATATCATAGGGAACAAGGGGTTGGAAACCGTAGAAAACCTAAAATAGAGTGTCCTATAAAGATGCAAATCAATGAGCAATTAACAAACTTCATTTGACGATCAATTTGTATTGTGTAAATGTTGTAAACAAATTAATTAACAACCCAAAATAGTCCATAAGTTTTTCCAAAAGTGACTTAAAAAAGATCAATACATAATTAGAAATAATGGTGAATGTGTAATGTTCCTAGATTTGCCTCCCTTGGCAATCTAGGCACTCCAATTGATTTTTTGTGAAGTGAATTTTTAATTGTCAACAATCGAGGCACTCCAATTGATTTTTTGTGAAGTGAAAAATTGTAATTGTCAACAATGAACATTATTGGCTTTTGATGGAAATTAAAAAATGTTGATGCATACTAATGTGGAGTTCAAGAGAGTCGTTTTATGCTGTAGCTTGGGCGGCCAGGGCTTGGCCCAGCCGCCCCTCCTTCTCTGGTTTTCTTGCAGGACTCCTGATGGACGGCGTGCGGAGGCTTCGCAGGTTCTGGTTTCAGGGTGATCTGCTCCCTTGCTGAGGATGGCGCTGGTTGTGGAGGCTAGGACAACAGATGGCGGTGTAATGGTTGGGTGCTTCCGCTCTCCTGTGGCAGCGACAGGACTTCCCACAGGGGTATTCCATCATCAGTGGCTCTGCTACCTCCTATGCGTGGGGATTTGACAGAATGGGATCAACTTTTACTGATGCCTTTCTTGAATCGGTTCTCGATTTCAAGACTTGCAGATCATGGCGTCCGTGGTGCGGCCGCGGACAATTTGACCTGAATGTGGGCGCTCATTCTTAATTGTAAACTGGGTCGTGTCGTCCATGCTCAACGGTGGCGGGGAAGAAGATTGCGGCCCGTGGGTGAAAATATGCTGTAAACGCGTGCAGCTTCACAGGTTCTGGCTCTGCTCTTTTTTTTGCCGTCTTGTCGACATTTTCTGTTGCAGATCTTGTGACCGAGGATCAGATCCGGAGGGATCTTTTCAAGATTGATGAGAAGCTACAGCAGATTACTGTGGACAAGCTCGGCGATCCTAATTATGATGATTTCACTGCTGCCCTTCCTGAGAAGGAGTGCAGATATGCTGTTTCGTTGATCTTTGGAACCTCACCATTCTCTCGCCAGAACCTCCATTTTCTTGAACGAAGATTTCTTGATTTTTGTGGTGTACCAATCACGCTCATGGGTCAAGATCCATTGCTACGGCAGTGCTCTGGTTCTGTCTGGCCGTTTTTCCTCATCAGGAGATGCTGGCTGAGTTCGCCGGTTTGGGAGATCTATAGAGTTTGCTGCTCGTCCACAGACTTAGATCTACTATTTCTTCTGTTGAGGGTATCGGTTCTGATGGAAGCTGAAGACATATTGCTAATTGTCAAGGGTTCTTGGTGGACGGTGGGGGTAGAGGCACACCGGTGGCCCTACCTGCTGTTCAAGATCTTCTTCTTATGGCAACGTTTGGGTTTCTCTTTGCTGTTCAAGATTTACATCTTATTGTGGCGAAGTTTTACTTTGGGTTTCTCTTTTTTGGTTCAGCTCTTAATAAGCTGTTGTTTTTGCTTATATGGGACTGAAATATGTGAAAATGTAGGGATCCTTGTTGATTCTACTACATGTGCAATATGTAATTTTAATCATCTTTTTGAAATAAAATTACGGACATTTTCCAAGGAAAAAAAAATATGGAGTTCAAATGCAAAAGAATACTTATAACATATAAACTAGGAAAACATAAAGGTAAAATGCCCGTGCTCAATTTCAAAAGATTTGTAAAGAAATTCATACCCCATTTCCAATTATTAAGCGAAATTCGAGAAATATAGCATTTGACTACAAAATAATAATAAATAAAGATAAATTGAGATTCTTGTTCATGCTAATGCATCCTATTTATTCGTTGAAGTGTTCAACCTTTTTTTCCATGTAATATATCCCACAAGAAACCTCCCAAGCACTTCCCCTTTGTTATAGAATAATCAGATCATTGTTTACCTTGATGCCTATTTGGGATAAGTACCCTTTGAATCATAGAGCAATCCTCTTAAAAATGTATTTTTGCTTGGTCCCCGTGCCTTTCCTTAAAGGAAGGCATGAGAGTGTTCCAAAAAGTGGAAAAATATAAACACACACTTGTGAGTGGGGTTTTCAAGGTCCATACACCTGTGCACCTTCAAAAACCCGTACCAACTTCCTGAACCAACTCTCAAGAGTCTTTAAGAAGGCCATTTGTTGGAGAATGGGAACCACAGATATCAAGCATCTTTATGTTGTAGGATTGAGAAACATTTGCTTGAGATTTTTATGGTCTTATTTTCTCATTACAGATTCTAGTTTCTAGTTTTTGCCTCAGTTTGTAATTGGGATCTTAATTCCATTGGATTATCCCATTTCTTTATGATCAAGAAAACAAAGAGGAGAAACTATCCATGAGTGGTCCAAGATGAAGGGATCTAGAATTTGGTGAAGAATGTGCCAACAATGAATATCATGTATACTATTAAGTCGTTGTCATATTTTGATTATTAATAACATGGAGATCTCTTTTCTTCCCTCCCCCAAGCCAAAAAAAACTATGTTTTGATTTATGATTTCATAAATGATTTCATTGGAGGTGGAACTATTTTCCCAATAGTAGTTATTTTTAGTTAGTTAAGATTCCATATCGCATCAATTGCCTTTATTGATTTTTGAAAAGGTTTGAGGAGATTCCTTGTTTATTTTATGTACCTTTATACCAGATTGAATGTGCAAAATACATTATTTCTTGAGATCACAAGTTGCAACAAGAAGGCTAGCAAACTGGCCTAAGGTATTCCGGGTGAAAAAATGAAGATGGGTGTCTATTTTGGGGGGTCTTGTGAGAAAATAATTCTGGTTTTTTCATGTTTTTCAACTTCGGGCGAACAAAAGTGATATTTTTGTTTAAAATTTCACTTTGCAGTAAAAAGAAAACTTTTATATAATTATGTTAGCTTTCTATTCATAATTTTTTCAATTTTTTTTATTAAAATTTGATATGTCGATTTCGCAAATGTTTGACAGTGTGTTCTTATAAAATGAAAAGACTACAAAATAATTGTGATTTGTTGCGCCATTAAAATCGTTGTTAGACTTGTTTTTTGCAAAAACAAAAAATGCTACGACAATCTACACACAATGTATTAGTGCCTGACTATAAGTTTGTAACCAATGGATCTATATACTAATTATTATATTTTTTTAAAGTCAATCAATGGGGAAACTCAGTTGATTTTCAACATCTTTTTTGTTGCGCCACTTTTCTCTCAATCCGCTATAAAAGTAAAAAATCTACGAACACCCTTTTGAAGTAGACACGCCAATTAAGAGTCCCACATTTTTTTCAATTTTTTTGGTGCTGTATTTTTAAAGTTATGGATTTTTCTTTTCACTGTTTTTTTAAAGATTTGAATCCTAACTCGACACATGTTACGAAAATAAAACTTAAAAAATATCAGTTCTTATCTATATACAACAAAATTTATACCCACGTAAAGTAGATTCAATGATGAACTTACTGATATCAAGTCCGACATTCGTTTTGTTGTGCAAGAGGTGGTTTTTCCCTTCCGAAAATGGAGAAACCTAAAAATTCTGCAGAAATGTGAATCTTTCATGTTTCAGAGAATATTCGGCCGAAATAATTATTCGGCCGAATAATTATTCAGTCAAATAATTAATCGGCCGAATAACCTTTTTCCGTAACGGCACCGTCAATTATATTGAAGGTTATTCGATCGAATAATGAAACGGAAAAAAAAAACTCGTCGACCGGAAAAAAAATAAAAATAAAAATAAAAATAAAAATTATGTTTTCTATACTCATATAAATAAACCTAAAATCGATTCATTATTTTTGCATGTTTTAACTTCGCATATTTTTTGTCAAGCTAATTTTGAAAGAAGGAGACATTTTTTGCAAAATGAGGTTTTTACAAGGTATGTTTCTTTTTTTTTTTCCAAAAGGCACATTGAAGGAGTTTTTTTTTCTAAGACATATTTGCAAGAAGTTTTTTCAAAATATTTCTTTTTTTATTGCATATTTGCAAAGAAGACATTTTTTGCAAAATGAGGTTTTTACAAAGTATCTTTCTTTTTTTCTTTCTTTCTTTTTTTTTTTTTTTTTTTTTTTTACCAAAAGGCACATTGAAGGTATTTTTTTTCTAAGGCATATTTGCAAGGAGTTTTTTCAAAATATTTCTTTTTTTATTGCATATTTGCAAAGAAGACATTTTTTGCAAAAGGAGGTTTTTACAAAGTTTTTTTTTTTTCAAAAGGCACATTGAAGGTGTTTTTTTTCTAAGGCATATTTGCAAGGAGTTTTTTCAAAATATTTCTTTTCTTAGACATATTTGCAAGGAGGTTCTTTGTAAGGATTGTATTTAAAAAGTGTGTATCCCAAAGTATTTTTGCAAAAAAAATGTATTTTTCCTTCTTATTTCTTTGAAAGGGATTTTTTCAAAGAGTTGTTTTGGTAAGATAATTTACAAATGGTTTTTTTCCAAAGTAGTTTTGCACTTCTTATTTATTTGAAAGAGGTTTTTTCAAATAGTTGTTTTGCTAAGGTATTTTGCAAAGGGTTTTTTTCCAAAGTAGTTTTGCACTTCTTATTTATTTGAAAGGGGTTTTTTCAAATAGTTGTGTTGCTAAGGTATTTTGCAAAGGGTTTTTTTCCAAGGTAGTTTTGCACTTCTTATTTCTTTGAAATGAGTTTTTTCAAAGAGTTATTTACTCAAAGTATTTTTGCAAATAAGTTATTTCTTTACAATGGTTTTTTCCAAGATATGTTTACAAATAAGTTTTTTTTCAAAGTACTTTTTCCTAGTGGCTTTTTTCGTAGATATTTTTTCAAAGATGTTTTTTTCCAATGATTTTTATAAAAAAAATTTATTTAAAAGGTGTTCTTATTATTTTCCAATGGGTAGGTAATTTATTGTCAAGGAGTTTCTTATTTCTCTCAAAGAAGGTTTTTTTCAAAGAAGATTTTTGTTCAAAGAGTTTTTTCAAAGGAAAGTTAATTCCAAAGAGATCTTCTTCAAAAGACTCTTACAAAATTTTTATAAGGTGAAGTAAATTTCAGTTCATGTTTTTATAAATTCCGTCAATGTTTTTAAATCTTAATTTATTTATTTTTACTATAAAGTAATGATTCTTTAATTTATCATCTATAGATTAAACAATCATGGGCAATAAGAGAAAATGTAAAAAAAAAGGTGATCGTAAACGTGATGATGATGGTAATAGAGAGAAACAAAAACTCAGATATATTGCCAAAAAACAAATGGTTTCCGAAACGGAAGAGAGAACTATTAAAGATATAAATACAGATTTACATGATAATATTGAAGAGATGGAAATTGAAAATAGAGTATAAGAAGAACAAATTGAAGTTGAAAAAACCATTGTAGAAGATGTAAATAGTGATTTACATGCTAATGTCGATGAAGTCAATATTGAAGATCAAGTTCAAGATCCAGAAATTGGACCTAGTATGTATATATCATATATTTTCCAAATTTATTTTTTATAATGAATTTTATTTTTGGATATATGTTAAATTACATTTAACCTGATGTATAGGTACTTTTACCATTGATGATGAAATGTTAGAAGACATTGATTGCGACAAATATGGAAAAAAACTACCAATACATGTTGCACGATATCGTGCTACAAAATTTTATGATGAAGTTCTCAAGGATTACTCAATAGTAGGACACGCACAAATTTTGAGATGTTTATTAATGTCCAAGAAGTTAGAAAGTGCTACATCATTATTGGGTATTCACAAAGTGACAAAAGAGTCGAAATTAAAACAAAATGTGATGGAAAATATAAGTGATGCAATAAAAAAATTTGGAAAATCCAGGAAGAAAGATATCAGTGCTGCACGTAAAGCAATTCATACAACAATTCTTTCAGCTAGTACTAAACAAAAGCGTTTGACAACAAAACTAGCAAAAGCAGTTGGAACATCAAGAAAGACATTATACAAACATAGCAAATTCAGACTGCAAATAGATGAAAATAATGAACTTGCTTGCTGGGCAATTATTTGTAGACAACCTTACAAAGATAGATTGGGAGCAGGTGTTAAAGATATTGTACGAGAATATTGGTTGGAACATGCTCGCGTTTCACCAAATTCAAGAGATGTGATACGTAAAAGAATATCACGAAATGTATATGAAAGCCAACCAAAACATATAATGGACATGACACAAATACAATTGTTCAATAAATTCAAGGAAGATCATCGTGGAATTAATATATCAATCACTACATTTGTGAAACAAAAACCATGGTATGTTAGACCTATTACTATACGTGATACATATTGTTGCCGTTATCATGTGCAATTTCAGTTATATTATGACACGTTTCTTGAATTTGGTAAAATGTTTTGGACAAATTCACCACCTCCGCCCACAATACGTGAATTCATATCTCAAATTTTATGTGAGAGAAATCACGATGAAGTATTTTATTCAAAGAAATGTGTCAATGGAAAACATTGTCATCATTGTGGAAATCTGGTGCTATTCCACAATAAATATCCTATCGATAATGATCAATCGTTATCAAATGTAAATGTTGATTGGAGGAGATACGAATACATCAATTATAGTACAAGTTCTAGTGATTCACATTCCAAAAGAATTGATTTGCTAGAAAACAAGATATGCGTAACAGATTTTCTCAAAAAATTTAAAAGCGAAATTTATAAATACACCCAGCATTCACATAGAGCACGATGGCAAGATCTTCAATTCAAACAGTCTCGTGAAATTTTTTCACCCGGAACAATTTTGTCCGTGGTTATTTTTGCTGAGAACTATACATTTGCTGCACAAAAAGAGATATAGAGTGAATACTATCACTCTGACCAAGTTTCGATATTTGTCCATGTTGTATATAGACATTCTCAACAGGATGTTGATGGCATTGAAAGCACATGTGACAATCGCGATGTGATTAAAGAATATCACTTCTATATCAGCGATGATCGTACACACGATACACATTTTGTTCAACATTGTATAGAAAATATTTTCTATGACTCATTGAAAAAACTTAAAGTTAAATTCAATGAGCATTGGATATGGTCTGATGGATGTGCGGGTCAATTTAAATCTTCACGATCATTTTTTTGGCTATGTCGACTTCATAAAGCGTTGAACATTAACATCGCTGGAATTTCTTTGAAACTGGGCATGGAAAATGTGAACATGATGGTGCAGGAGCATGCGTAAAAAGAGCACTTCGAAGATGGCAAATGAACTATTCTTCTGCACGGTTTCATTCAGCTGCAGAGGTTGTCCAATGGTGTCAATTAAATCTAAGCCATGATTATAATCAATAATCAAAAGATGTGCGCAGGTATGTACACTATTTTTTTAATTTATATTATTTCTTGAAATTTAAAAAAATGTACACTAACATTTAAGTACATGTACACTAACATTAAAAGTTGTTCTTTGAAAGTGATTCATCATTTATTGTGTAGGTTTTTTTGGCTTGTTGGGGTCCAAGATATAAATAGATCAATACCATATGACGCTAGCACCATACATGGGACTAGAGATCTTCACTCTATTCAAACAAAATCATTTCAAAACGTGTTTGCATTTGACAGTAGAAAGCAATCATGCTTTTGTCATATTTGTATTGAAAATGTTGAATCTACAGAAGTTTGTGAAAACATAACAAACAACTACGTAAAAGCTTGGAAACACACAGAGATTAATCCAAAAGGAAAAATGCCACTGGCAAGTGTAGAAGAGTTAGAATAAGAAGAAATAGCAATATCATCTGATGGCGATAGAATTTCAGATCTTGTTAGAGAAGGTAATAAACTTACTTGACTTTTAAGTTAATTGTTCATTCTAGTCCATCGCCATAAGTATAGTCAATTTAAATCATTTAAAAACGCTAACACCAACTATAATTTGCGCAGGAGATGTTTTCACTGTGATTGCACCTTTAGAAAACAACGAAAATGTCAAATATTATTTGATGCGATGCACTGAAGGAAAAATGAAGTTATTGGAGAACTACAATGACAACGGATTTACATACGAAAGAGGATCCATCATTTTAAAAGGCTATTTTTTTCAGCAGACGCATATGACTAAAAATTATGTCTACTTTCAAGATTATGAGCCCGATGTTATATGTTGTCAGTATAGTCATTTAGTATGTGCATCTCGAATAAGGTTGGTACAAGTTCCATAAAAAAACAGTTAAAAACCAAAAAATGGAAACTATCCATATGTGACCATGAACGGATAATTGAGGATGGTATTCCATTGCGATGTTTTTAACTATATATCAAAAATGAATTGATCTATGTTTTTGTCCATGTCAATTGTTGTGTACAATATATTTTTTGTTCATGTGTCACAACTGTTGTGCATAGTATATTTTTTTATTGAATTTTTATGAATATTATCTTGAATGACAATAAACATAAGAGTTTAAATAGTTGTAATTTAACATGCTTAAAAATGATTTCAAAAATTATTTGAGAATTCAAAAGTACTTTATTCGGGTCCCCATATGTCTATTAGACCACTTAAGGGATGAGATAACGGATGTGGCTATCCCCACATTCTGCCCTGAATTTTTACTTTCGATTGATTGATGCCAATGAGAAATCACCAAAAAACCTATTAAATTTTGTATTCTTTTAATCCACTGAACATGTTTCTTTAATATACTTCACCATAAATATGATCTGAATGAGTTTTTTAAAACAAGTTGTTAATCTATATAGTTTTTAAATAAATGATTGTTGCACAAAGATAATATCTCTCTCACATGTAAGTTCACATAACTGAAATCATGGCAAATGAAGATAACAATCATTTGATTTTTAATCACAAACAAAAATTCCTGGATTGTAAAACTTATGCTAAATTAGAGCAATGATTATTTACAACAAATCGATAAATATTCATCGATTTGTTGTCTAAAATTCATTGCTCTAACTTAGCATAAGCTTCACAATCCGGAAATCCTCACTTGTGATTAAAAAACAAAAAATCATTATCCTTATTTGCCATGATTTCAACATTTAGAAATTCACGAACTACAAAGTACCTGAACAATGAACATATGAATAACATTAGTTAAAATTTGAAATTTGCATATGCAATGTATCATATCAAACAATGAACATATGAAAAACATTAATTAAAATTTAAAATTTACATATGAATCAAACAACCAAAAGATTGAAACTTTTATCAAACAATTCATAGATTTTCATTCAAAACATTAGAATATTGAACCTATTAAAACTTCATATTTCTATCATTTCATTTCTTTACATTTTAACATTATTTCTTAACATTTAAAACCTTCATTCTTATGATTCAACACTTTCTCAACATTCATTCTTTCTATAACATTTCTCAACATAACAAATTGAAATTTTTTTACAAATTCAACATTTCCAAACTTTAAATTGCACCTATCAAATTTTTTATTCACTCTCATTCCTAACTTTAAACATTTTTGACACCTCCCATTCATTTTTTCCCAACACTGATTTCTTACCATAACATTCATTCTCAACATTGAACATTTCCTAACTTTAGATTAACATTTTAAACATTCCTTTAACACCTCCCATTCATTCTTTCCCAACATTCATTCTTCCATAACATTCATTCTCAACATTCAACATTTCCTAACTTTAAATTGCACCTATCAAATGTTCCATTCACTCTTAACATTTTAAAGATTTTTGACATCTCCCATTCATTTTTTCCCAACATTGATTCTTACCATAACATTCATTCTCAACATTGAATATTTCCTAACTTTAGATTAACATTTTAAACATTCTTAACACCTCCCCATTCATTCTTTCCCAACATTCATTCTTCCATAACATTCATTCTCAACATTCAACATTTCCTAACTTAACATTCATTCTCAACATTGAACATTTCCTAACTTTAGATTAACATTTTAAACATTCATAACACCTCCCCATTCATTATTTCCCAACATTCATTCTTCCATAACATTCATTCTCAACATTCAACATTTCCTAACTTTAGATTGCACTTATCAAAACATTTTAAACATTCATGCAAAACATATTCTAAACATTATCAAAACATTTTAAACATTCATACAAAACATATTCTAAACATTTTACCAAATGAAAAATAATTAATATGTACTCATATATAATCCAAAAAAAGGTTCATGAACATGTGAGTTCCATGTACATATATGTATAATCAAAAAATAAATACCCTTCATATTCAAAACAATTACAATATATATATCAACAAAAACAAAAAAATTTGAACCACTATCCATCTGGACCAATATCTTTCCACTATCTTCCACTAGGACCTTCCCTGGGACTCAACTCGACCTACAACACGCATAAAAACAAATTATAAATATCATAAATTATTTAAACAATTTTAAACTAAATTCAAGATATTAAGATATTAAACTTATACATAAAAAAACAATTCAATTATTAAAAAAGTCGTACATCAAATTCTTTGAATGCATGTCCACCACTTTTTTCCACCAGAGCCTTCCCTTTGGCTCCAAAGGATCTAAGAGAGCCAAGCTGTAACATGTACAAAAGTAATTTATGAATCCTAAAACATGCAAACAATTTTCAAATAAATCAAAAAAATATAAAATATTAAATTTATATCAGAGATCATTTCAAGTTCAACAAAATTACCTCGGTGCCAATATACGCATTCATCAGAGAACCTACATCTTCACCCCCAATTTCCATATGGTCTCTCCCCTAAAATTTAAATTTTGTTAATGAATAAAACATAGTAGATATATATAACAAATTAAGCAATTAACTTAAAACCAAAACAAGAAAATTAAAATCATTAGCTCACAAGAGATGGTAAATCATCTAAAAAGTTCGATTCTAAAGAAACCTGCATGGATAAGTCAAATTAACAATAAGATACATTGATATTTATTAAAATTCAAAAAAACAAAAATATCAAGTTCAATCATAAATATTATAATTAATATACCTATCCAAAACGCTCTTCATTTTGATTAGGATGCTCTTCATTTTGACTAGTGGAGACTCTAAAATATGTGCATTCAACATTCTAGAAAACTGCAAACAAAATACATTTGCTTAATATACTTATTACTATGTAACAAAAAATTCAATTCAAAATGAATAATAAAAAATCAAATAGATTGTCATAGCATAATCAACAAACCTCTCCCATACTCGATGTGTCATTGGATAACACATCTGAAGCTATATCGCGACAAGACTTGGCATAAGCCCTCAGATCGTCGATGCTCAATCCATCTACCTCATCATTCGTCTTATAAACAAACTTTTGACGAATATTAGCATGAGCCCTCTCTCGACCCAATCCCACTTCTAATCCAACAAGAGCTGACGCTAAACCATCACCTACAGAATCCCTTGCAGTTGCCCCAAGTTGGGATGTGGGCTCCATCTCCGATCTTAAAGCCACAACCCTAGGTGGACAAGGTATCTCGGGTGGAGGCCGAAAAGTCGTAGGGTCTCTAAGAGCACATTTCCAATTATATATTCGACCCTTTCCAACTCCATAAAAGTCAGAAGGAACATCAGTATAATTTGGATTCATACCTAAAAAAAACTCCACATAGAAAAATCTAGCAAAATAATTAGGAACCTCATCGTTCCATGGCAATCGACCATAAGCTGCAAGAAATCGATCATATATTAGAGATGTTATTATTCCTCTATACGGAAGTGTCGTCATTTATATTGTAAGTGTCGTAACTTATACTTGATGGGTTATTAGACCACCTTGTTGGGGTCGGCCCTGTATAAGTCATGTGGGTCGAAGGGTTATTAGACCACCCTATTGGGGGTCGGCCATGTGGGTCAAAGGGTTATTAGACCACCCTATTGGGGGTCGGCCTAGTCAGCATTATGTTATGTGGTTAAGTTCGAGCCTACATGAGTTAGGTAAAAAGGCAAGTCAAGTCAAGTATAAATAGAGTGCGGGAGGCACTCTATTTGCTCACTCACTTCTCACACATGCACTCAAGGAGGAGTGGCGCACTTATGGAGGAGGAGGATCTGCTGCTAGGTTGTGTCTATCTCTCATGGTTGGTTGTATCATTGCTCTATCTATCTCTGAGGAAGTTATTGGGGTTTTTCACCTTTATGGTTTTCCCCAAGTAAATCTTTGTGTCTCTTGTGTGCTTGCATTATTGTCTCCATGATTGATATGCTGTAGATATGCTGTACATGTTGTTCTCTCAGTTAAGATCCTAGATCAGATTGAAGTAAATTCTGAAAATTTAACAGCCTGTTCTTTGGTCACTCTCTCTTTCACAACCTCCCACTTGTCTGGACCCATAACTTGGTCCCTTCGCCTCTGCATCAAATGAACAAAACCATTCGTAGTTGGCCCGAGTTCCTCATATGCATCAATGAATTTTTGCAAAGACTCCAAAACAATCTCTAGACTTTGTCGGCTCTCTGGAGGGAGATCCAAAGAACAAAGATCATTGTTCAACTTGTCATAGTGGGATCTACAAATTCAAGGATAGTTTGTTGCACAACACCTTCCCATGGAAGTTCATCAGGTAAATCAGACGGATAAGTTGATATGGGTGTACAACCCTCAGCTAGTGGAACATATGTCGTCCTAGCTCTAGGAAGATCTTCAGGACCCTGCTCTGCACCCACACCCATTCCATCATCTACAATCCTATCTTGATCTTCCACTCGCTCTGTCGAATTACGCACATCTTCTGAACCTCGCTCTGCTTCAAATATAGCCGTAGTCAAGAGTTAACCTTGTCCAAAAATTCAAAACACACAAAAATACAAATTATACATGATTAAACATTAATGTTCATACCAACAGAAGGTTGAGATCGACGCTCTCCCACAAAAGACAAAGGAGAATCATTTGTACCCTTATCAACTTGTTGGTGATCAGATGACTATGACCCATACAATAAACTCGAACCCCGAGGTGAATTCGACAACCTTTGACTACCAATTGGAACACCAATTCCCGATGAATGTGATGACCTCCTACGCTTTCGCTTCGAAGACTCCACTCTTTCCATTTGATATGATTTCTAAATTTACACAAATGTCAACTCATAACATATTGAAATTGTACATGTTAATTCTACAAGTTTAAAGACATATCTAATAAAGAACTACATACTAAATGTAAGGGTGTCGAAAGTAGTATAAGTGAGTTTTTTTTGTAAGTCCCTCTCCTAACTCTAACATAATTAATTAACTAAAATTCTTTACCATCACTACTATTGCAACGTAAATATATATTTAATAATCATTTCATAATCAAATATAAGTTATAACGCAGTTAATTGTAGTAGTATAGTAACCTTAAAAACTTTTCATCCATCAAATATGATTGAATTATATATCTCAATGAACAAACATATTACGAAATATATATATATCCACTTATTATAAGACTTCTACTTTATATTTATGATAAAAAAAATTTACACAAATGTCAACTCATAACATATTGAAGTTGTACATGTTAATTCTACAGACTTAAAGACATATCTCATAAAGAACTGCATACCAAATGTAGAGGTGCCTAAAGTAGTATAAGTCATTTTTTTTTGTAAGTTCCTCTCCTAACTCTAGCAGCACTACTATTGCACCATAAAGATAACATTAATAATCATCTCATAATCAGATAAAAAGTATAATGCAGTTAATTGTAGTAGTATAGTAACCTTACAAATTTTTCATCCATCACATATGATTCCATTATATATCTCAATAAACAAACATTCCTTAATATTTATAAAAAAAAATAATTAAGGACTTACAACAGTATGACTTTTTAAGTGACTTTCTATATGAATAGAATCTTCAAACTCTGTTCAAGAACAGAGTTCAAGAACTCTGTTTAAGGGTATAAAGGATGACATCATGAACATAAAATTAAATGTAAAAAAACTAAACAATCTAATTTTAAACCTGAATGCAAATATTTTTTTAAATTTTCTTCTAATGCCAACAACATTTCTTGTCAATACAAAAGATTGGGAAACGATAGATATCTGTAAACCAAACTTTGCTCAAGAGCAGAGTTCCGGAACTCTGCTCAAGAGCAGAATGCCGAACTCTGCTCAAGAGCAGAGTTCCCAAACTCTGCTCAAGAGCAGAGTTCCCGAACTCTGCTCTGAGCATAAAATTAAATGTAAAAAAATAAACATTCTAATTTTATTCCTGAAGGCAACTATTTTTTTTAATTTTATTCAAATGACAACATTTTTTATCAATACAAAAGTTCGGGAAGCGATACATACCTGTAGCCCAAACACGCAGTGAAGAGATTGTAAATCCACGACGCCACAACGGTTAAGACCACCAACTCGCCAAACGACAAATATTTCCTTCACACAACAACAAATTATGTTACCAACTAAAAACTATAAAAATACGAAAACAAAATCAAAACGACACAACTCATCGTGAAAACGTACCTTCAAATGACAAACTATCAACCCTGCGCAGAAAACCAAAACACCAACGAAGCACCGATAACAGCCCCAACTCAACAAACGAACTAACCTGCACACACTTCCACATTTCAGGAAGAGATTAGAAGACGAAAACGTGTGCATACATCAAATATAAAATTCGAAAACCAAAAACAGATGATGAAACTTATTTACCCTCGCCCGGCAGTCGTTAACTCCACCCAGATACGTCAAGCAGCAACCAAACACAAATTTCGAACTCGCGGATCCGCCAGGCACCCTCGTCAACGAACACAGCCTCCAACTGCTGCAACAGGAAGTAACGACAGAGCAAGCAGGGGATTGGCGAAGGGGTGGAGCAACAGCAGACGAGCATCGTCGACACAAGCGTCGCCGACTAGACCATGCAGGGTGGCGAGGAACGACAACGGGCCCACTTGCGGGGTCCAGAAATTTTCGACAGCTACTGCCAAATGGCGGACGAGGCCGAGCTTTTATGTAGAAACATTGTTCGGCCGACCAATTATTCGGCCGAATACTTGTTCGGCCGAGTAATTATTCGGCCGAACAATTGTTCGGCCGAACAAGTATTCGGTCGAATAAACTACCATCCGAAATTTTTTTCCGTCCGACAGTGCTTTGCACACATTTCAAGGATCCCCGTTAAACTAAACGGAGAACTGTTAGTAGGTATTCGACCGAATAACTTCTACATTATTCGGCCGAATAATGACAATTATTCGGCCGAATAATAAATATTAATCGGCCGAATAACCTCTGCTAAGACGATTTTGCACTAGTTTCTCATGGAAGTGTTACCCACCTTCACGTTTTTACCCTTCCTCATTTATTATCTGTGCTTATATTCAACTAATTAATTTAATTTGGGATTTAGAGTTTCTATTCTCTTATCTTTCTATGTTAATAACTTGACCCTAGTTATCGCGAAGTATTTCCAATGATAGTACTAGTGACTCCATTGGGGATAAATTTTTGAGATATTCCTTCTAAGGTTTCTTTCTTTGTTTCCCATCCTTAGGGAGAGTGGGGATTGGTTAGATTTATTATTTTTCTCATCTAAGTCCATCAAAAGTTCAAAGATTAAAGTTTTTTCATCCATTAGAGAATTTTACCTTATCTTGTATGCTGCCCTTGTACTTTGTATTTACAATAATAGTGGGCCCCTGCAGGTTTCCTTCTCAATAGGGTTGGGTCCCCACACTTTTCCCATGATAAAGGCACATGTACATGCATGTTTCCATTATGGAACACAAGGGGGTCTCCTTGTATGGAAAAACAATTGTCCTTTAGGAAAATTTATCAAGTATTTGCTTGACTTTTCAGGGAATTTGAAGGGTTTTTGGCTTTGTTATAAGAGATTTAGTATTCATCCAAACTTTGTTCTTTGCACTTGCATTCAAAAAATAAAAGAAACAAATATTTATTTTCACATTTAGGTGCATTTTTTGTAATGTTTTGAAAGTTGCAATTTGTAGAGTTGTTATTGCCTTGTTGAAATCAATTTGAAAAGAAAAATTAGTTGCATTTTAGGTGATTAGACTTTGATCTCTTTATTTCATTTTTGTTCACAAGGTGTATGGGATATGTGGTTTCTTGAAAGATAAGTACAATTTCATTATTTGAGGTTGTCAGTGTCTTTATCAATTCAATATTCCTTTAAAAGTATTTAAAGCACTATCAAGTTTCACTTCCATACCCTTTGAATAACTTCCCTAACAAGGGTGGCATAAGAAGGAGGGGTTCTCATTGAATCCAATGTAAATACAACATTTAACTTCTCTAGGGGGATCGAAATTGCTACAAACTACTAGACAGATTTATACTCTCTATTTCTTGGATCAATTATATTGCACGATCTCAAGATCAAGAAAGCACTGATCTTGTGGGATTCCCTATTTGTTATCCAATAGATGTACATGAATATTATTAGGGGAGGTACTCTGTCTCAAATAAACATGCACAAAATCTATTAGAATGTGGAGGGGATTGATGAAGTTAATTTTTACCATGTGTGATGAACTCATAATCAAATTGAAAATGAAAAAGAAAATGTAGCAGTGTATCTGGTCAAGGGGGTTCTAGTTAAAAACAATGACCCCTTTGTTAGGAAATGTATTCCGTAGTATCATGCATCATAACATTATGAATAAAGCTATCACACTTCTTTATTTTGAATAAATGCATGGGCATAACACTTGGCATAACTGTCTATAGGTGTAAATAGTGGGTCTTCTCAACAACAAGGGGTTTTATTTGGGGGGTGTTGTGGCTACAATAACTCCCCTACATTTTTGACCAAAAATGAAGGGTCCCCACTTAAATTTTAAAAAATCGATACTTACCCTTCTTCAGTTTGATATATCTTGGTTCAATGACTTTTTATTTTATCATATGACATATTTATCACCTCATCTTTGGGTTGATTTACTTGAAAATCAATATTCATATAATCAGTTCATTCTTTAATCCACTATTTAGAATCCATCATGTTGGCATCATGGTTTCATATTGATTGTTCTTCGATTCTTATATTGGGTTGATGATTTTTTAGACTCATGCCTTATGATCTAGATCAGATCGGATATGCATTTTGCTTCATTTGATCTTGTCTCCAAGTCACCACTTCAGGATGATCATATTCTTGTAACAACCTCCCGACGTCTCCATTTTCTAAATTTCAATAGTTGGAATTCAAGAGCTTATTTTATAGTTAAATTTCAAATCTCAATTTCTCGACTCCGATGATAGCGAAAGTCAGAAGTCGACATGAAAAAGTTTATTTAAGCTTGTTGATTTCCCGATTCCAATTTTTTCCGTTTTGTCAGTTGGTAGTCGGGGGAGCTATTTGTCATGCTCAACCTTCAATTCCAACTCCCGACTCCTGACTTTTCCTATTCATTGCGGACGTCAGAAGTTAGGGTGTTATTAATCGTTATATTAATTTCCTCCCCGATCCTGACTTTGATAGTGCCGACTTGTTGATCTCGACTTTGGCATGGTTGATATTGCGAACCTGAAGACTTATTTTATAATTTTTCTAATTGGTATTTCGGGTCCGCGTTTTTCACATTGACTTGACACGATCTGTTTGAGTATTGTTTGACTCTCTAGTATGATATCTCGAGACATGATTTTTACAGAGATTTCATCCATGCACATGATGTTTCGATGATCGATTAGTTGCATCATTTAGCTAATCCTTCTTCCACATATTTGGCATCATTTGGATTTCTTCATTGATCTCTAGCTTGCCTTTGCCTTTTCGATTTGATTGAATTGGTTCCTTGCTGTTGGTGGGATACCATGTTATTCTTCACATTCTCCAGCTATATTTTGTCTTCATTGCATAAACTGATTATTCGAGATGATGGCTGGTCATTACCTTCGTTTCGAGATTGTGATTCATCATTTGATTTTATCTGTCACGAGGCTAGATATTTCATTGATATGATATTCGAGTCTGATTGAGTCTTATTTTTGCGTATCTACAATCATGATAGTTTGTAAATAATCTTATTCTTTTAAAGTTTGTTTGCTTAGGCTAGTTTAATATTTTGGATGTTTAATTTAAGCTTGTTAAAATTGGTTTTTAATATTTATGATCATGCTTTGGTTTTAATTAAGTTAATTTGTGAATTTGAAAAATACTTTTTATTAAACCTATAGTTTAAACTCACACAATTTAATTTAATGAAACCAATATTTTTAATAAAAAAGCACATATGTTTACCTTATTTAATTTTAATCTCTCTGATTTTAATAAGATTTTGAGTGTCCATGATTTTTGGAATTATTGAAATTAAAATTTAATATCTACCAATGTGCAACATAAAAGCATTTGATTATGGATAACATTTTCTTTTTAATAAGCTTGAATTGAAATATCTTTGACTTTCTTTTGAAAATTAAAAATGACTCCCCTATATTATAGGAGTGCAAAAGGAAATTCTATTTTTGGTTTTCCATTCTTAGAATAGGATTATGTTGGAAATCTATTTGTGGGACTTATTAACTCTCTTATATTATAGGAGTGATATAGTTTATGTCTTCTCTAGATTTTGTTACAAACTACTATGGGAGACAAATACAATATAAACTACTAAAACGTTTTTTGCACAATGCATGTGGGATATTGATTTTAACATTAAGATCAACGGTTGCCGAGTCTTAACTTCCGGGAGCTATATCTTGAGTTCTAGAAGTCCAAATTAAGTTCGTGATAGCTCACTGGAAAGCTAGGAAGATTATGAACGATTTGGCAACATTATTTTTTCCAAATGGATAGCTTAACCACCCTGAAAATCAGTTTGAAAGATCACTTTCGGATTTGACTTAGATTTTCCTATTTTTGTTATGATTTTATTTGAAAATGGTTTTTTATGGATTTGGATTTGTTTCATTAGATTTAGAATGTTGTTTATTGTTTCTAATTTAATCCTTTGAATTGTACAGGTGTGGATTCGACTCTAAAGAGATCAATTAACATCCCAGATCATGAATAATTAAAAAATTCAAGCTAAAAGCAATGATTTTCAAATGTGATTTCTGGAGCGATGGAGATGAATCTAGAAAATTCGAGACATATGTTTTGTGCAGAATGACTCCAACTATCTGGACAACAAGTAGAATACTCAAAGTGCTTCATTTGGGAGGTCCAACTGGTTTTCTAAAACGGATTTTCCCAGATTTTTCTCATGGACGGATTTGTTGAATGAGACAACTCAACCAATTAGCTCATGGATTGGGGGAACTGATCTCATCTTCTCTGTCATTCATTATGTATAAATACCTACCTTCTATATTGGTTGTTTATATACGTTTGGATAAATGTGGTGGAATACCACTAAAGGATCAATGGTGATAGAAAAAGGAGACGGGATAGGTACATTGTATTTATGTCCTCATAATACTGATTGTTCTATCTCTTTAGCTTCCATAGGAACATATACAACATTGTGGAATCATGGGCTTGGCCACATGAGTGAGAAGGGGATGTAGATTCTCCACTAAAGGAAGTTGATGCGAGATCTGAAGAAGGTAAGATTGGAATTCTGTGAGAACTGTGTTTATGGAAAATAGAAGAGAGTCAGATTTCTTAGGGTTGGAAAACAGAAGAAGAGTGAAAAGTTAGAGCTCGTGCAAACAGATGTATGGGGACCGACTCAAGTAGAATATCTTGGTGGCTCTTGTTATTATGTTACTTTTATTGATGATGCAACTAGAAAAACTTGAGTTTATTGCATTAGACAGAAATCTAATGTGTTTGCTACTTTTAAGAAATGGAAATCTTTGGTTGAGAATGAGACAGGAAAATGTTGAAGTGTCTCAGATATGATAATGGAGGTGAATACTGTGGTAAGGAGTTTGATAGTTACTATTCATACCATGGGATTCGTAGAGAGAAGATATTCCCAGGAACACCATAATAAAATGGTGTGTCTAAAAGGATGAATAGGACGATCATGGAGTGTGCAAGGTGTATGAGATTGCATGCAGGGTTTCCCTTACAGTTTTGGTCAGATGTTGTAGATACTATTGTTTACTTGATAAACCTAGGGCCTTCAAGCACTTTGGATGGTGATATTCTAGAGGAGGCATGGACAGGTAAAAAGGTAAACTACTCATTTCTGAGAAATTTTGGTTGTGAAGCATTTGTCCATATTGATAAAGAAAATAGAACAAAGCTTGAGGCTAAATCCAAGAAGTGTACCTTTATTGGATACAGGGTCGATGATTTCGGTTATCGCTTATGGGATTATAAAAATAAAAAAATAATTAGGAGTAAAGATGTGGTATTCAATGAAAATGTCATGTATAAAGATCAGTTGTAGGGAAAGAAATGGGAAAAGGAAAACACAGAGTACACAGTGCTTGATGAAATTAAAGAAAATGAAGTTCCAAAAGTGTTGGAAAATCAAGAACAACAACAGGTACCTCAAACTTTTGCAAGTGTTAGAAGTTCTACCAAGTTAAGTAGACCCCCTGAACGATACTCTCCTTCAATGTATTATTTATTGATGACCGACTCTGGTGAACCAGAATGTTATGAAGAAGCAATGCAAGTGGAAACTAGAAAGAAGTGGGAACAAGGCATGAATGAGGAGATGGACTCATTGGTAAGAAACCAGACTCGGGATTTGGTTCAGTTTCCTGCAGGTAAAAGAGCATTGTAGAATAAATGGATTTATAGGTTGAAGGAAGAAGATGGAGGAAAGAAGCAGTACAAGACCAGACGTGTTGTAAAGGGGTTTGCACAAAAGAAAGGTATATATTTTGATGAAATATTTTCTTTTGTTGTTAAAATGAATTGAATCAGATCTATTTTAAGTCTAGTGGCGGTAGAAGATTTTACTTAACTAGTTGCCATTTATATCATAGCCGTTAATATTTTTTCCATGGTCACGCATGCCAATTAGGACTGTAAATTCTTTTAGTTTTAGTCTCAAATGTTCTTTTCTTACTGAAACTTAGAAGTATAGTGATATGGCTCAAGGAGATTCTTAGATAAATATAAATAGGAGATGTTTTTGATCACAGATGAACTTATTGTTTTGATGAATGAAACTGCCTTTTTGTTATACTGTATTTGTATTTATAGGAAGTCGGAAGAGCTATTTGGAAAAGGAATTACGTGATATTGAGGTCATGAATGGTGGTAGTGCTCCTCGAATTCATTCAATGGATGATTATTTTATGACAAAAGTAGAAAATGTTTGATAAAAACATCATGTTTATTTGGAATGTTTAGCTAATATGTTTTGTGCATGGGGATTGCAAATGGAATGTATTTTAAAACAACATGTTTGACATATTACAGCAAATAAAAATTCAAATAATGTATGGCATGCTACAGAACATATGAACATCTTATTTGAAGGTTGAGGACAGTGAAAATGGGACTGGGTTGAGTTCATTGCTGAGAAGCAAGAAGCGAGTCACCAAAAAGGTGGTGGAATATTGTTATGAACCTGAGATGGAGGAGGTGAGGTGATGCCACATTCATATTTTCACCCATGTTAATAAATTTATTATGTGGCTGCTTCTTGTTTATCATTGGGTGTTTTAATTTCATTCTGAGGATCATAATAGATGTGGGTGGTGCTTATATTGTTATATGTTATCCCCTTGGTAATTATATGTATA